>OZ038399.1:25161348-25786348 GCA_964036045.1 Eutreptiella sp. 'Long Island Sound 2002' | reverse complement strand
ATTAACGAGAGAGACCTATGTGTGGCCATGGACAAGGGGGCATATGCAGGGCTCAGAAGTACCCGGCTCCCGTGGCGGGTACTGCACCCACAAATGTACCCATGGCAAGGAAAAATGGGGGAAATGGGGGAAAATGGGGGAAAATGGGGGAAAATGGGGGAAAATGGGGGGGGAATGGGGGAAAATGGGGGAAAATGGGGGAAACTAAGGAAACTTGGGTGGTGCAACCGGTCCCCTTTCCCCCCATTTCCTCCGCATTTCCTCCCCCATTTTCCCCCATTTTTCCCCATTTTCCCCCATTTTTCCTCGGGAGCTTTCCCCATTTTCCCCCATTTTTCCTCGGGAGCTTTCACCAATGCGCCCCCCCCACAGCCTTGTTTCCAACCTAAACCTTGATTTTGGGCCTTTTCAGCCCCTAAATTTCCCATTTTTCCACCAAGCAATCTGAATTTCCCTCATTTACCCCCATTTCCCCCCATTTTTCCTACCTTGGCCCATTTCCCGGATAGTGTTCCGCTAAACGTACCCAAACTGGGTACTTCTGAGCCCTGCATATGTAACCCGGCACATGGGTGGGGCTTTGCTTACGCTCTGCCTTCGGGGCTACATCATGGCACACGTTCCGATCCAGTGTTTGAGGCGTATGGGCATTGTGCTTTAAGCGATGCTTTGCAGTGGCGGAGTGGGTGCGGGCAAGTGGGAGGGGGGGCTGGGGGGGGGGGGGGCGGAGGGCGCAGAGCGATGAGCTGCGAGCCAGAGGAGACTAGAAGATGAGCCAGTGGCCTCACCTCGTCGACTGCTGACGGTGTGCACTCTTACCCCTGAAGCAACACGCCATTGACCTGAAGGGGACGACAGAACTCAACACACAACAACGCACACAGGCCACCTGAGTGTCGGGCTCAAGGACCTGCTCAAGATGCAGAATTCGTCTGACCTGTAGTGACAATGATGGCGGTGGGCCTGCACACTGCAGAGGCCGGGCACTGCAGCGTGTTCCTGCCTCCGCACCTGCGCCGGTATCCTGGACCTCAACCTCCACAGAGTGTAATGGGGGACGGGGAGGTCATAGGGGGCGACCAAGGCGGGAGTGGAGGTAGGACGCGGGAGACTACACATATTGATCTGTCGGACGGGGGGATTCTGATGTCATCCTTGCAGGGTTTGGCTGGTTCTCTGGATCCTCCCTGCCCTCAAGACACGGGCACAGTATAAGTTGAACAACCATCTGACGGGTGGGAGTAGAGGGAGGGAAAAGGGGTGAACACCAAGCTATGCTGTATGCCCGATCAGGTAGAACCCCCTAAATACTTGGTACCAAGCAACGATAATGCCCCAATACCACAAAATATGGGTCTCCAGTACGGTACGGAGTACGAAAACTGTGAACAGTGCACACATGGTGCGTGCAGCCACTGTTCGCTCTCACAGAGCTGAATCGGGTTTGGCTGGTTCTCTGGATCCTCCCTGCCCTCAAGACACGGGCACAGTATAAGTCAAACAACCATCTGAAGTGCGGCGCTGCATCTGACTTCACCGATACACTTTGGCACGCTGGGGAGGGCGGGGTCAGCATATGGTCTACACCCCTACTACCCCCCCCCCTACCCCCTTGGGTATCCAGCTTCTGTCTTGGATAGGTACGGCCGGAGTTGAAAACGACGGTAGCACGCATTCCCATGCGCAGCCAAAGTCTGACGCTGGTCGGGCATGACATGCTCAACAATCACAAATGTCCAGCACTGCCACACCAATCATGCCAAATGGTGCCATGAGGCGCTTACCTGGCCCGTGCCTCCTCTGCATATCCAGTGCTTAGGCAATTCTGTGCTCGAGCACTACATGGGGTCAAAACAAACCGGGGGGGGTGTCACGGTTTCAAGTAGAATGTCGTCATGAACAGGAACAACTCCCCACAGGCCTGAGTGAGCCGATCTTTCGAAATACAACCGGCTCACTAACATGTCTTCTTGACCCCCAACACTGAGGCACGGAACAAACTGTAAGAATTTGAGGGAATCTGGCATAGCAACGCCCCGGGAAGTTAACATTTCTTTCTATTGTGCTTTTTTTTGAAAAAAAAACTTTGCCTGAAAATGTTTTTGCAATTGTTTTATCTTTTCTTCTCATGTTGCTGTCCGTTAAAACTGCGGTTGAATCGTGACGTCTAGTTCAGATGCCTTCTCGCTTTGTGCAATTTTATGAAAATAGCGGATGTGTGAATCAAGCAGCACCCCGCATGTGGTGGGAACCACTGAGGAGAAGAAGGAAACGTCAACATGCTGAATGAAGCACTGTTGCAAACACAGGTACTAGAAAGTAGGAGGTAATAGCAATGTTGCGATGAACACACAGAATCTAGCGGCAAGAATTAAATGATTTTTTATTATGATGATTATGATGATTATTTACTTTTCTGTGCACCGTTACGGTCATGATCCTGCAATTAAATGTAGTTTCGTCATTGGCTCATTTTTGCGGTCTGCCAAATTTCGCCACATACCGCTCCCTGAATTCATTGGCCTCAACATTCTCATGGTGTGTTCGGCAAAAATAACAACAGTCAGATGGGGGTCACTGTGCTCTCGCAAACCAGGAGAGCGGGGGGCCAAAATCCTCAAAAAATACGGTCCGAATACCCAATCGTCGTTGGACACAGTACTTATTCTGTGCATTAACGTGTGATAAACGTACCAGATCCCTGCAGCACATCCCTGAGCACGAGACACCCAGCTCATACAAGTACAAATGGTCAAAATGCTTCAAATGAGCATTTTTCCATCCAGAAGCCCTTCTTGCAGTCCCTCTTCATCCCGGAGAGCTGAACATACCCTCGCAGATTGGCATTCATCAGTGCAAGACACCAGGGGTGGATATAGTGCCCCCCCCCCCCCCTCCCCCCCCCCCGATGACGATTACGATTACGATTTACCCGTTTGACTGAACTCGCAGTTTTGCCAGCAGTTTTACAAGAGGACTGAGGGCCCAAAAAAGCGCCAGAGCAGGTGCTGCCATGGATTTGAACCCAGGTCAATCATTCTATAACCCTGTGCATATACCACTGTACTACTGAGCCAATCTGCCAGCCCTGAACACAAAACAATACATTGCACAGGGGTTGGTGTATCCCATGAAGACAGTCCACACAGTGCAATCATTTCTTGACACATTTTCCCAAAATGGCTTGCAATTCCGAATCATCTGTGCCTGAACTGGCAGAGCTAATCGTAATCGTAATCGTCGTTCCGTCATCATTGCCTCCTGGCTCAACAGCCCCCCCCATCCCCCACCCGCACCTTGGTAATGTCGTCACTATTATATCCACCCCTGCAAGACACATCACAACAGGCCCACATTTTTGCTGTCCTTGACCCGAATTTTGTACTCTGAAACCTCGGACGCAGTTGATTTAAATACCAGCAAAATACAGTCCAAACGTCACGTGTTTGCTGGATACGGTGTTCGTTGGACATCGGACAGGGGGGTACTACTGTGGAGTGAATACTTGTTGGTCCAAATCGTTTTCCGGCGCCCTTCTGACGTGGTGCACGGAGGAGCACCCAGCAGCAGCATCCCAAAGCTATCCTGGTTGCATACTCTTTCGTAAAAGGGCTCCTTTCCTTAATAGGACTGATGACTTTTTCCCGAACCACGCGGAGTTTCTCGGGCCTTCTTTGCTTGCTCATTGCTGCCGACGACAATATCAATCATCCACCATCACTTCCACTCCATCAAAAGAGCTGCATTGAAAGAGCACGAATCAGAAGGGCACAAAATGTGCACCACATCATAAGACTGCTTGATTTGCATGGCACACCCTCAGACCTTCCCTGCAAGTCACACACTGTGCGAACCGCCTGTTATTTGTGTAAAACCAGCGCACATGTTCTAGAGTGAAACTCGTCAATAACACCGACATGTGTCTGTGTCTGTGTCTGTGGGGCCCCTGTGTATGTGCATGTGTACTTGGGGTATTACCGTTTTTACCAAGAATGCAGGGTGACCTGACGTCCTTGGCTTGGGACTATAGACTATGATTGGTACCAGCCACTGGGCCACACCGATTGTTCCCGTGTCATCCTGTGCCAGTGCTCTGTATCGAAGTCGGCGCCTGGCTCGCTCAAGGATCACCCCTGAATTGGGGTGGTAGCTCCGTGGTTTCCACCATGCCAGTCACGGTATTTGTTTGGGGGCCTGCCATCGCCGTGTTGAGGAGTCGTTCATTGTACTGTGCTCACGAGCATTGAATTGGTCAGCCCCAA
The DNA here is from genome assembly GCA_964036045.1 of Eutreptiella sp. 'Long Island Sound 2002'. Lineage (NCBI taxonomy): Eukaryota > Euglenozoa > Euglenophyceae > Eutreptiales > Eutreptiaceae > Eutreptiella > Eutreptiella sp. 'Long Island Sound 2002'. Next base: position 25,782,086 of record OZ038399.1, on the reverse strand, counting down.
ATCCGTTGGTGGGGCAATTGACCTCCACCAATTCTGCAGCCGCAGGCTTTGCAAATGATTTCTAGACCACCGGGTGTGGCCTTGGGACAAATGTCCCTCGACTCACAATCGCTACTGTTGCCCATTGGTGCCCCTCCCATGCAAGCGCCAGCATGCTTTCCAACACCACAAAATCCTTCCCATCCCAACACCCTAAAGTGTTGAGGGTGCTCACCACCAATGACATGGGAAATGACGCAGCCAGGGGGGTCCGGATGACCAAGTGTTACCTACCAATGGTGCACAGCACTGCCGGGCAGTTTGCGAGTGGTTTTTCTTTTTTTTTGTTTTCTTGTGTAGTGTGCTAGTGGCAACAAAATGGGGGGGGGGGGTTAAGCGGGTGGTGAAGCATTTGCTTTGTCCTTGTCCAATCCATATACTGCTTGCTGAGCCCTACAAGCCACTCACCGCATCACGTGGTGCTTCGTTTACTACGTTTGTGATGAAAACGCATTGCATCGGTGCATCCTGTGAAATATGCACGTGCATTCTCAAGGCACCATCAACAATTGTAGGATGTTTGTGCAAGAAGTGCATGCTACCCTTTATTGCTTGACAACTAGACATGTGTTGTTGTGTTGTGATTGAGCTTTAAAGGACAACTCCTAATGAAGAATGTAGTCAGGGAATGCCGTTCACCAGTGCGCACCATGTAATGCTTCGTATGTGGGCAACTAACCCAATCCTAGTTTTGGGCCTTTTCCGCAAGCTACTAAGTTGGCTTCTTGGGTGGAAAATTCGTTGGATTCTATGGATAGCATCCATTTAAGGAAAATAAACTTGCTCTGTTTACTAGGTTTGCGGTGAAAAGCATTGCATCGGTACATCAGGTGAATTATGCACATGCATTTTCAAGGCACAATCAATAATTGCAGGAGGTTTGTGCAAAGAAATGCATCTGTACAGCAAATTGTTTGAGCACGATCAACGAAGTGTTGTTGTGTTGTGATTGAGCTTCCAAAGACAACTCCTAATGAAGAATGTAGTGAGGCAGCCACTCCCTCATGACCTGGTGTCTAGAACCGCTCTCACCCTGAAGACACTCACCTTGTGACCTGGTTTCCGGGACCTCTCTTTCCCCTCTTTGCTGGGCACCATCTTATTTCTTTCCTTCTTGCATCCTTCTCACTCGTCAACCTCCTGTGCTGCTGCCTCGTCTATGTCTAGACTTACGAAGCATACGCAATACGGCATGTGCCTTGGGCTGTGCCATGTAGTAGACGGGACAAAAGGTGACCGAGCAGTGACGCGCATTGGCTCCCGACAGTAGCAGGTCCACCCCATTACAAGCCAGAAAGAATAAGGGCAAGGCAGAGGTGCAGAGATACTTGACGTGGATGCAGGAGCAGCAGCATGATCGGCGTTATGCCAAACGGTTCCACTTTTACCACCGAATACACAAGCACAAACAGCCACACACAGCCACACAGCCCCCGTCCCAACCAAAGACCCCCTCTTCGTCATTTGCAGAGCTCTTTCTGAATTCCCGAGGTCTGCAGGCTTTGCACTACCGCCTCATCCCAGGGACTTATGGTTCAGACACACCTGCCCATGTGCACGGCAAAAGACGTAGAATGCACCCTCGCCTCCCAAATAGCATGTCCACAGTTTCACAGGTCCACATAATCAGCATCTGCGTTCACTCAGCCCCATTGGACACTCACAGACAGGGCGTCGGTCTTCAACAACCACCCACACCACGTCTTCTTTTGCGTGGGACCGCAAGCAAACCCATGGTGCCAACACGACGGTACTGCAGGGATTGTGTACTTGGACACAACTCCAACTTACGCCGGCAGGGCGGGGCAACGCGGACACCTCACTCAACAATGAACCATGGAGGCTCGCAATGAGGATGGGTTTATCGGTGCACTGTAACGCCCTTCATGTGCATGCCCATGTGCTGTGCTGTTTGTCAGAGAAGGCCAACCCAAAGGGCGATGCCTTAACACGTCGATAACTGTCAACAGGTGCCATATCCGGAGTTGGTTTTTAACCTTTGCATACATGTAATTTTCACTGGTGGGGGAAGGGGAGAGGCGCAAGGGCGCAACAAAACGCCACAAGGGCTCCACTCTGTGTGGTGTGTCTGTTAGTACCACAGAATTGAGTCCTGTGCCGATGTACACATCCCCAGAATTTGGACTGATAGGGCATTCGACGTGCACCTGAGCTGGGCTGCCCTTGGGTGGGGCTGGTGCAGCATCCCACTCGAAGATATGTTACAAGCTGTTTGGGATGGAGTGCGTACCATTCCAGATGGCAAAGTAATACGGGTGCTTCCGCACCATAATGGCCTCGGACTGGCCGTACCTGAATGCCTGCCTGGCCAGGGGCAGCAGGGTATAGATGGAAAACAGCCACAGGACACCGCCCACAAGTATTACCAGCGCCACGGCGATGGACGCCGAGGACAACAGCGCTACTACACAACCCAGAAAGAGGGATTGAACGGCGAGTGAGCGCAGGGGCACTGCACCAAAGTCATGCTGCACGACCGCCTCCTCGCAAAAGTAAATCGGACAGGCGTACTCTGCCACGGCACGGATGCAAAAATCACAGTCCTCGTACGCTGGACGCGGAAACTCCGGGTCGAACCGGAGCCCGCTCCGGAGGACGGACGCCGGGACCGCCATGTTGCACGTGCACGCGTACAAGAGGGGGGCCGTTCCCGGTCTGTCCGACTCGCGCAGCGTTCGTCCGTTCAGAGTTCCCCGGAGATCGTGGTAGGCGTCCAGGGGCGTGCGGCCCAGGGCGCGCGTGCGGCCGGCGACGATGCTGTTGTTCCCGCCGACGGCGTGGCGGAGCAGCCCGCAGGAGATCTCCACCAACCACGACTCGGAGGGGACGCAGTCGGTGTCCAGGAAGAGCACACCAAACAGGCCCGGGACCGCAAGGGACAAGGCTATGCCTCGGTTCCGAGCGACTGCAGGGCCGGAGTTGCACGGCAGCCGTTCGTGACAGAGGCAGAGGCTGGGCTCCGCCACTTCGCAACGCACGGCTGCCACGATGGCACTGACATCCCACGGGGATGCGTCGTCGACGACTATCAACTTCGCCAAGCGGAACTGGGCCGTCGTGCGGCGCATGTCGCAGCAGCCCCTCAGTAAGCGCCGCAGCTGTGCCGCCTGCCGCTTCGTCTTCACGTACGTCGGCACCACCAGCGTCAATTGCCGCGGGCCGGCGGCCGGCGGCAAGGCCACGCGCGGCGTCCTCCGGTGGGACAGGGCCGTGGCGGCTGCAATCTTTTGGTCAAATTCGTCACGGGACCTCAGCACGACGTCTTCGGTGCGGACCTCACACGATCGCCGGGTGCCCCACCAATAACTGAAAAACCAGCAAAACTGCTGAAGGCAGTCGATGGCGGCCGCGGCGTCCAGCACACGGAAGCCCTTCAGCGTGGCCCAATGCGCTCGGCACTGTCGGACCGGATGCCACAGGGCCCTGTTGCGGTCGTACGTGCAGACTTCACTTTCACCCGCGAGAGCCGCCGCCGGCGGTTGAGGGTGAGGCATGAGGCTCGCTGTCGCCCAGGGATCGGCCGGGCCGACGCGGTGCCCTGCCTCCTCCGTCACCTGCCCCCCGACAGCGTCCCGCACGGCGGGCCAATGGAGCCATGGCTGCAGCACGCCCTCCGGGTAATGGGCGCGGACGTGGCGAAACGCCGGGCCTTTGACGCGGAAGTAGACGGCGTACCGGATGTCGGGGGACGCGTTGGGGGCCACGTAGTGCGCGGTCATGTGGTTGACGAGGTACACGTCGCCCGCGCGCCCGAGGCACGGGACCGGCGGGGCCGGAAAGAGGCGGTCCGTTGCCGCACCGACCGGGAAAGCGTCATTGCCGCGCCGGTACAGGTCATCGAGCTTGCCGGCCCGGCCAAAACACTCCGCCAGGGCCCAGTGGCTGCCGGGGTAGCAGCACAGCTCGCCGGACATGTGCCGGGGCACATCGCTGAGGAGCACGCCGACAAGGGCGTCGAAGTTGTGCAGCTCGCCGTAGTGGTCCGTCACGCCCGGGAGGAACGTGTTGGCGCAGCCGTCGATGTGCCACTGCCGGCGGACGTCCTCGTAGTGCGCGGCCGGGCAGTCGCAGCGGCTGCCGGGGCACAGGTCGCCGGGGAACCGGAGGGCCCACTGCCCTTCCCACATCCGCGGGGCCTCGGGATACCCCAGCAGCCGCTGCAGGAGCGGCGCGAGGACCGTCCGGTTGAAGAGGTCGTTGACTGCGGAGTGCCGCGGGAAGCTCTTGGATCGGAACTGCTCGACCCCCGCGGCGGAGAGCCCGATTTGGCGGTTGGCCTCCCGCAGGGCCTCGCGCACCAGCACCTCGGGCACGAGCCCCGGTAAATGAACAAACCCGTTGCGGTGCAGTTCGCGAAGTGTTTGCCGCGTGCACAGTCCGACGGCACGGCTCCGCAACGGCTGCAGCGCGGCCGCGGCGGCGCGCTGCTGCGCGCGGAACGCCTCCAACTGCTGGCCATCAACGAAGGAGAAGACCAGCCGTCGGGGGGTGTCGTCGGGGCGCACGAGCACGACCTCCATGGACCCGCCCTTGACGCCCAGCACCAGGTCGGAGGCAATGCCCGTGTGCCAGTCGATGGGCGAGACCGTGTTGTCCGCATGGATTCGGAAGCGGCACGCCCACTCTCGGTGCCCGGTGTTGTGCCACAGGCTCAGCGGAGTGCCGACCTCCAACTTTCGCCAAGCGACCTCCAGCGCCAGGTCGGGGTCGTCCAGCCGGCGGAGGATGCAGTCGCTGGGCTCGCCCTCCATCACAAAGGACAGCGCATCAACGGCGGGGCCCACGCCAATTTGACACCCACGGCCGCCGCCGGGGATCCGCTCACTGTCGGGCTCAATGAATGCGTCAAAATGGGCGATGGCCTTGGGCCCGGGGCCCAGAAACTCACAAGGCGGCGACGTCAGTAGCAGGGGGAATCCGCTGTCAGGAAACGAGCTGTGCTGCTGCAGGGCACCGCTGCGCGCAGAGGTGCGGGTTGGAGGGTGTCCCGGTGGTGTATGGCGGTGCCCACTGGTGGCAGTGACGGCCATGGAAGGTGATGCACAGTTCCTTGCTGCGCATCGCGCCGTCGCATAGCCGAGGATGGCGGAGAGGCAATAGGTGATCCACACCCATCCGGAGCCGTGATTCCAGAGGGCAGCCCAGAAAACAGGTGCGCGCACCCTCCCGACCTTTGGGCACCTGGGGTGGTCGTAGCGCGCAGCCTTTGTCGGTGCCTGCTGCTCGCTTTGGAGTTCTGGTGTGGGAGGCAATGCAATGATTGGTGTCGTGGGAATGATGCCACCCCGCGTGATGATGGGTCGCACGGTCTTCAACGTTGGAATCTTGATAGTCAGGCGGGTGTCTGCGGCGCACGCGGCTGGTCTTGTGTGTGCGACGACGGTTCTCACGGCGCCATACAGGGCAACGCTGCAAGTCAGAGCAGCAGCAGCGACACAAGCCTGTGGCCAGGGCTGTCCATGGTGGGAGTCCAGTTGCAGCACTGGTACGGCGGGGTCACACATGGCGTAGGTCTGGGGGCGGTGACGTGGAGGAGAAGAGGATTATGATTATAAGAGAATTCTACAGCGTAACTCCCCTTGGAGTGCTTCGGCTGCTGATCTCATCCCCCGACACCCAGAGCTAGATGATGTACCCCCCCCCACCGTCGCAGAACTTCGCGAGCTGGCACGTGCCGCCCGCAAGAAGTCCCCAGGCCCCGATGGAGTCCCACCCTACCTGCTCGCGGTCCTACCAGACCACGTGTTTTCACTCGTGCACCAGTGCCTAGTCCTATGTTACGACCAAGGCTCCACTCCCCAGTCCTGGCTAACCTCCGAGACCTTCCGCATATTTAAAGGGAAGGGATCCTGGCAAGACCCTGACCGCTGGCGTCCCATCGCCATGAGCAACTGCATCTATCGCCTGCTCATGAGATGGTGCTATAAAAAGCTGTACCCACTCCTGTCACCCCTCCTCCACTCACGTCAATTTGGGGGGCGTCAGGGGATATCTACTTCGCATGCCACTCAAACCTTTCTGAATGACATCGACACAGACACCCCATGGGAGTCCATTTTTGCTTTCGACATGTACCACGCGTTTGACAGTCCGCCTAAGATACTCATCCGGGAAGTCCTCGAGCGAATGGGGACCCCTGCCAAGCTACTGCGCATAATCACCACAGTGCTAGAGCATGGGTCCACATTCATCCGGGGCTCCCCAGATGAAATCTTCCGGACGACACATGGAGTAAAGCAGGGGTGCCCCCTCTCATGCTTCCTGTTTGTCCTCTTGTTTGAGATCCCACTCCGGTACATGCAGTCCCAGGGACTTGTCTTTTCGGCCTATGTTGACGACGTCTCCACCCCTGTGCCGCCCTCCCAGGGACCACGCACAGCAGAGATCGTCCAAAGGGCTCTAAACCTCATCGGGTGCCAGTTGAACGTCGTGAAGAGTGAGGCGCTCCCTCTCTGCAAACCCCAACCCCTGTCACCCTCCCTGCCGAAGTATCGACATCCACCCGCGCCTCTACAGGCGAGTTCAGAGTTTTGGTTACCGATCTCTTGCCCCTCCCTACCTGAGTGGGCTGACACGTCCGAGCAACCCCTGAAACAGGTATCCTACCTCCTCCACCTCGGGCACCCCCTCCCAGCTCACTTTGATATACGCCGCGGGTTTCGGATCATTGCTGACGAACTCCTCGGCCAGCTCGCTGATTTAAACTCACACCCGATCCAGACCCTGGATCGTGTCCTGTTAGCTAACACAGTGATCATCCCCAGGGTACTGTACCGTTCCGAGTGTTTCCCACTCGACAGTGTACAACTTTCCGAGCTCTCCAATGCAATAGAGTGTTTCGTCCTTGGAGTTGCTGGTATACCATCTCTGGTCGCCAAGAAAACTCTCTATACCCACCGCTCCCATGGTATGGGACTCCGTAGTCTAGCCGTGCTCCAGCCCACACGCGTCCTTGACTCGCTACACCGCAACCCCCGGCTATCCAACCTGCGCACACACACGAAACGGCCAATGCGCCCCTATAGTATGTACACCCGAGCTCTTGAGTTGTTAGGCCCCCCCACGACGTCTACCATGCTCCCTCTACCTGTCACTTGGAAGGCCCGGCACCTCCTGAGAAACGCTGTTGAAGTGACGTCCGTGGCAGGACTCACTGCATACATCATCCCCGGTACCGGAACCCAACCTGACTGTACGTACACCGATGGCAGTCGTCTCGGCTCGCCCCCTGCCTCTGGCGCCTCTGCAGTGCTTCACGATGGGCGCATAGTGATGTGCCGAGTCCCAGGGAGCCCGAATTCATATAAAGCTGAGGTGATAGGACTCCTGCTAGGATCCCACTTCTCTCCCCCCCACACCCCACTGCGAGTCGACTGCAAAGGAGCTATCGCTTCCACCACTGGCACTCGGAGACCGATCCGGCACGCCAGATGGGTACTCCAGGCCAGAGAATCCCTCCTCTGCAAAAGCCAGCCTGTTGAATGGATCGAGGGTCATACTGGACACGTCCATCAGGAATGCTCTGATGAGCATGCCAAGTATGGTGCAACGCTGCCCCCCCCCCCCCCCAGAGACAAAACAAACCCCCTGGGACGTCATCAGGCATGGAGAGCGAATGCTGCCCCCTCACAAGGTATGGACACACGACCTGGTACCCCAACACTCCCACGAACATATCCACCCAGTCTCTTGGTGTCCCATGAAGTACCGCCGATTGGCCTGGCATAAGTGGCTCCTTGGCCTGCAGTCCCGGCACGGCTACAGCCACTATGCAACATTCTGGCGTGACGACCCCCCCCCTCACATCTGCCCGCTGTGCCACACGCGCCACAACCTCAGTGTACACGGTGTGTTGGCGCACTGCGACCCCTCCCACCCCCTAGTGCGCGCATGGTTACACTCCTGGCCGGACCCGGCCGTGGTCTCACGCCGGCGCTCCCATGCCCTCCGTCGTGACCTACGCATTGCTAGGCGCCTGGCCGTTCCGCGGACACTGTACAAGGTACTCTTTGACTCACTAGGAGGCTCCAGGGCTGCCAGAAAATTCGTAGGTCAGTACCAGAAGCAAGTCCTAGATGCAGTCACCGATGTCCTGGCTGACTGCGTCCCGCGTCGCTCTACGAAGCCCAATCCATTCGACCCGGACGACTGGAGAACTTCAGCGCGCCCTGTCTAGCCCCCCCCCCCCCCCCCTGCACGCCCAACAGAAGAAAACGCCTCCTGCTCTGCCCCACCGTGCCCCCTGCGTGCCCCCATGTCCCTCCACTGCTACCCTGTGTACTTGCCTCCTCACAGATCGTCAGAGCTGGACCCTTCCAACGAACTCTCGACCTTGAGTCCCTAATGTAACTGGTTCCTCGCCATCAGGGCCCTTTACATATGACATGCCAGGCACACAGTACCCTCGGGACACCGTCCAGCTTTATACCCAGCATTTCTTCTGCCCTGTGTTGCTGCTACACATTCCACCTGATGGACTGCACCCCCCCCCCCACGGCGGCGGCCCTCACCAGTGTGTACCACGCCAATACCCTCCCCGCGGATGTTGATCCCAGTGCATTTTACCCCACTGTTTGTTGTGTGTTTGTCTGCCCCAGTGCTCCATGCCAACTACGTGGCCCAGTTTCTTTTCCTATTTTTTAACCGACCACAGGCTGGGTCGGCCCTTCCTCTGGCCTTCTACCCCGTCATACACCCAAAGGATGTGGACACATCACCCTTCCCGCTCCCTCCTCCTATGGCTGATAACGGCACGTCAATCAGCAATGCGACCATGCCCATCCGTGATGCCCGCCCCCTCCGGGAGGCGGCTAGATGGCGATCATGCGCGCGTTAGTGCACATGTAAAACTTTACCTCTCAATTGCATCCAACCCACGACGCATGGCGTCCACCTCTGGCCCCCCTGAGTGCATGGGTTTGGTTACCAATGTATAATGGGCTGGCCCTCCTGATTTGGACAACGTCTGTGCACTGTGGACTTGTACTTCCAAAAAAAAAAAAAGAAGAGGATTATGACATGCTGAGAAGAAGAGCAGAGGAACCCTAGCAAGGGCCTTCACATGGGGGATGGTTGAGTGTAACTTGGGACCCCACACCCCGCTATGTGAGCGCGGCTGGTAATGTTGTGGAAACCTGAGGGCTATGGCAGATGCGATGAGATCAAACAATTGCTGATACAATTACTTACCTGGATGCATACTGCTGCTCAACACTTTGGTTGTTGATTTCAGGCAATTAATTGCAACGCACCCGTGGTATTTACACATGAAATCAGTTTGAAAATAGACACATGTGCAATGCTCATTTTGTGAAGCCCCATTTCGATCAACATTTGAAGCCTGCAAGCCGCTTTTGTGTTCCCATGTATGGGCAATGCTCGGTGGATGAAATCCGTTTCTGAATACTTGCAATGCCAAACTTGCCTTCACGCTCATAAATGATACGGTGATATGCATCACCATGCACTGAATATCCAACGACTTGCAGCGGATGAATATCACACTCGTCCCCAGGGTTAACATGGTTGTGTTATCAAGTCTGATCTCAGTGAAAGTGATTCAAACTGATTGCATCAATTCGTGACGTAATCAAGTGAGTGAGAAAATAACCAATTAGACAGTTCATTAACAACATAAGAAATTAATCAACGGATTTAAATTTAATTGATTGATCTTACATGCGCTACTGGGTGGTTCTGAAGCACACCAAGACTTCATTATATCCTCTGGGACTTCCAGCGTGCGCACCCTTTTTCCACGAGTTGCATATTTGGTTGCAGAGGAGGCCGTTTCCTGTAACAGTGGCTGAATGATTTATGGGAGCCTCCGCCCTTGCTTGAATTCACTGTTAGGAAGCACGATTGCACGATTTGACAGCGACCCGGATGTACTATGACGCTTTGTGGGGCTAGGAGGTCCAGATAACCTAAACACTGCCCCAACACAAAGATGCTGAGACATCCCTGTGGATTGCTGGTTGCAGCCAAGACCCACGCAGTGGAAGGCATGAGTGGGGTGCCAATGTCTAGGGCTAACACAATCATGTTACCGCTCATCCTTGAACAGCACACTCTCTGCTGCACATCACATGCACGTCACGTGGTGCTGTCACATTTACACCCCACAGCATGTGGCCACAAGAATTTGTTGCTCTCGATTCTAATGTCCATCGTCAAATGTGTATTTTGGGAGGGTTTGTGGTTAGATTTCCGCTTGGGCCAATGGCCCAAAGAAATCGCTCATTCGTGGGCAAATGAACGGTAGACGTGTAATCTACGCCCTAAAAAAAAAACCATCCCCCCAAATGAGGGTGCTGCTTGGTGACCCCGCCCATCCCCCCCGCCGCGGTACTTTGGGCATTCGTCGGGGTACCTACTAACCGCCACCTACTAACCCACCCACCACCTCACTGAGCCACCCACCCACCAAACCACCCACCACTAGCGCCCCAACCCCCCCATTTGGAGTAAGGGCGGGGGTTCATTGCCCCACCATCCCGCACACCGACTGCACACAAGGGGCAACCAGTGGAGCCATGAAGACTAAAAGGGGTGCTACTACACCCCAGCCATATCAGGGGTCATAACCACTGAGCGCAGAGACAAAATTAGAATGACAACCAAGATACTGACAACTGCCGTCAACCATTGATCAAGAGGATCCACACAAGGGGGGCGCACCGTGCGCTGTGCCTGCACTGTGTGAAAAGTAGGCTAGTTTCGACCCGTTTTACCTGATGGCCAAGGTGACCGCGGTCACTGTTGTGTTCCCATAGGGGGTGCACCGTGCGCTGTGTGCGTGCTGTGCGAAAAGTAGGCTATTTAGTGGAAGTTCACTGTGGCAGTGGATGATTTGGTTCAAGCCATTTCGCATTTTTGTCCCGGTGCCCTGTGGTCAGGACCCCGAGACGGCAGGGGTGATGTAGCCATTTTGCCCACGTGTGGGCTTCAACGGAGATTAGCATGGATACCAAATGGCAGTTGCTGGTCAACGGACGTTTTCTTGACGTTGGGGCAAGACAGAACCCAGCAGTTTTTTGTTTTGTAGTTTCACAGACTACCCAGACTACCCTGGGTCATGATGCAGCAGCCCTTCCTGGTGCGTAGACACACACATGACAACAGTGTCTCCTGCCCATCAGCGCTCCGGTGAGGTCTGGCGGCTGTCAATAGTCTGCTCGGCCTTGAAACGGGACAATTAGGTGGTTGAGTCTTGTGGTCGAGCAGGTAAGGACGCCTAGACCCAAGACCCTGCTCCTGCATGAAGCCCTTTCCCAACCAAACCCAACCCCCGTTCCCCAACACAATACTGTCATTGCTAACCTTGATTCTGCATGTAGTGCCCGACCTATAACTTCGACCGTAGATGTTGTTCCACTGGGGCGCCCTACTGTCGGTGTTGCTGATGCTGCCCCCAACTGTGTGAGGTCTGCTGGCACCCTGTCCTTAGCATCCGCCTCCACTTCCATTGCCTGCACGTTACGAAGGCTGTCTTCAGGTTTCGGGGCGCTTTCAACATATGTAACGCCCACTATGATCCCCTGCCAGCGCAAGCAGTGTTGCATCGGCAAACATGCCCACCTGCTTTGAGGGATGCCCCATGTATTATCAAGGACCGAATTGAGGTGCCTATGCCCCGATTGAAACATAACAGAACATCCATGGCGCAAGCAGGGCCAACTAGCTGAGCCAGGTTTGCTGCCATGCACCCTGTCCTTAGCAGCAGCCTCCATGTACTTTGCCTGCACACGTCCGCTTGCTGTTGTCTGCTACAGCAGTTCATTAGCGTGAGCGTGCTTTCCACATACCTAGCACCCACCGTGATGCCCCGCCAGCACAGGCAGTGCGCAATTCTGTGCAGAATTCTGTGTCGGCAAATGTGGACGCCCTCTGTAAAAGCAGTTGGGCAATGGCCCCGAAAGTATTGAGGACCACCTTGAGGTCCAATCCACACATAAGATGCATGGCGCAAACGAAGCTGTACAGCGCAGCCGGTTGCTGGATTTGTGCACGTGCAGGGCACTGCCTGATATGGGCAACACACTCCACACACCCAGTAATACCTGACTGGCAGTCAGGTGCATGCAAGGTGCACCGGTGAACGCACTGTTGACCAGGCCCCTTGGGCGTGATCCTGCTGCTATCACCTGCAGCACGCCCCGTGTGACTGACGGGGACAATCTGGAGGTGTTCCAGCAAGTAACAAGGGGCATCATTCAGAACAAGGCTGCCACTCAGTGTCGTGAAGACCAACTACCCAAAGGTGAACAAACAGATGAAGAGCGTTTGACATGAGAGGTCAGAAAAAACAGAGGTTACCACACTGCAAGTTGCAGCAGGAGGTGTAGAAGCTACAATGCCTTCTTGCAAACTTCTAACACAACACACTGGACAGTCAAATATGTTTTTCCGGAGAAAAGGGCAGTGGAATAAAAGCGGGTACCTTCGTGCAGCGTGTTAGAAGAGGTGTAGAAACTTCACATGTTTTGCCACAGCGTGCATGACTCTCGTGTCGTATTGGAAGAGGCAAAGAATGCATGTCTCTCCGTTGTTTCGCTTTTTTATTAAGGATGTTGGGAATTACGACGAGATTTCTATAAGCTTGATTGAATGCATGTGTACTTAACACACTACAAGAAAAGAAATTGAGTCGGTCAAAATGAAGCGACAATTCTAGAGTATGGTTCAATCAGTGAATACTTTGGGGGTCTTGGATTTCTCAGCTTAAGATTTGTGTGGTTGGAAATCCGATTGATGGTCTGTGGGGTCCCAAACCCCCGATTAGAAAGCTGTTGCGGGACCACCCAACTTTGGACCATGGATCACAACCTCTGCCCCACGCCCCCATCCCACCTTTGCCAAGCCCCCAATCTGCGGACTGTCCGGCTGATCCGTGAACCAACACCAAGAAAAAAAAGAGTCCAGTGACAACAACCAGGCTTCGTTTATAAGAAGGGGGGGGGGGGTATTTTGGACAAGACCCACCCACCCAACTTTGGACCCACCCACCCCACTTTTGACCCACCCAGACCCCCCCCCTCTTATAATTCTGTGGGGAGCATTTTTTGTAAACCAAATTGGCTACATAACCCTGCCTTTGCAAATTAGTTTCATGATGAGCCATGGGGAAAAAAGGGGGAAACAGCTCTACCGCTTTTGCGCAATGACAGGTATATGCCAACCCCAGGAAATGAACCCAGGATCTTGCAGTTGCTCGTGCAATGTTCCACCAACTAGGATACTGGACATCTTTGACAAGCACACGGTCAGGGATGAGATAATTATTTTGGGATGACTGGAAAAATGCCCATTTTTGTCCATTATTGAATTCTCCTGAAAATTCCGAGTATATGGAGTATAAAGACATGGGGTGAAAACACATTTTTTTGCCCTTTTGGCATGGTGCCTGCACAACAACAAAGCGGAAAGGGGCACCAGCAACCAGCCAGACAAGGCTCCTGTGACCAAAGAAAGAAGGGGTGGCTGGAGCCCAACCCAGGAAACCCTCGGATTTATAACAGGGGGGGGTCCAGAGCTTTAGACCCACCCACCCAGGACCCCCCCCCTTTGCAACTTAATTCTTATAAACGAAGCCTGACAACAACAAATGCCCGAGAACACTCAGAGAATTACATCCCAGACTACTAGGGTGCAGGCACAAAGGGTAGAAGGAGGCATGCAAACGTGCAGTACAAGAAGACATGGAACGATCTGTCGTACAATTGACTTGAATCCAGTCGAAAATCAAGGAGGCCCTAGTGACACTGTTCAGACACTGCGAGCAGACAACATGGAAGCTTAAACTTTCGTATGGATGGTTTGGGTGAAGATTAGGGATGGATCGCGATTTTGGGCTGAGAGGAAATGTGGATTGGATTCAAGTGTTATGGCGCAAAGGCGCATATTTGTCACGCATAGGTGCTCGTCCTTGCAAACGTGGCAAACGAAAGGGACAAATGGGTACCTTGGATTCAATGGTAAAGTGTCCATCGTGGCTGGTCTACGGCCAATTATGCCCTGAGCACTGATGTACTGATGTGGATCCTGAGGTCACCCTAGTGGCAATCAATTGTATTCGTATTGCATTTGTATTGGCATTGGGATTGTATGACCACCTGCGGTGACTTTATTGCGGTATTCCTGGCTTTTGCGACCAATAATAAGCATGATGAAACCTGTGAAAGTGACCTGATAAGGGGCCCCCAAGGGCGAGCTCCATCGGTGAAAAGCAGTGCACCACGCTGATACCTAACCCAGCAAGAGGCGTTCCCACAGATCTGCCTTTTTGACTGCGTCATACTGCTCTGCAAACAAGCACCGCCACCAACCCCCGGTCTTTGTAGCACTGTGCCCCAAACATAATGGACAAGAACGAAGCCATTGTATGGAATGTGTGCGTACCTTTCTGACAGGGAACACCACACCAAAGACCAGACACACACACAGGACAGCCGCAGGGAAATTCAGAGGAACGATATGGAACTGGGCTGCAGACAACAGAGAAGATTGTGCCGACAGCCACGATTAGCCCCCTACAAATCCTGGCCGCTGGTGCCTCATTTCCTTGGAACATACATTTTTTTTGGTTCCACCACCACCCACCACCACCACCACCCCAAATTAGGAGAGGTCTGTAGAACTCCAAAAGGGGGGCGAAGCGGTCTCTAGAATCCCCGAAACCTGCCACAGGTACGCAGGCACACAAATAAAACCACACCTGTTGCCTTAAATCTAGCAAGCAAGCGCACCATGTCACCCATCCATCTCACCGAGCCTTATTACCCCGAACCAACCCTTCGGGCTGTCCTGTACAAGCCCACAAGCCATCTTTCCATTGACATGCGGCTTTCCCAAATCAAAACTTTGGACCAAGAGGCCAAGCATGCGCCGCTCGGTCTTTTTTTTGCCCGGAAAAAAAGTACACGCCAACATCACATGCCATGACTGCCTCGCTTTGATCGTTTCAGCCGCCAACTGCAAGACAATCCCATGAAAGATGGCACGAAGCTGGGCTGGCCCACGATTGACACAGTTTGGCCACTCTACAAATGTAAGGCATTGGCCTGTGCGCTTCCCACATCCAGAATTTCAGGCAAGAAATGATGGTGCCGCAGGACATATGCACAACGCGCTGCTTTGGAGAGTATCTCCTGACATCAGCCTCCAGAATGTCCCCAAAATGAGCCGAGTAAAGTGTCCCAATGGTCTACTACCATTCGATACCGACCCTCATCAGAACACAACATGCGACGCAGTGACAGACAGAGGGTAAAGCAGAACACAGGGTCCAACATAGCTTCATGGACCGTGCCCTAGCCCGTCCTGTGTGGTGCGTTCCGAGGAGCACATAACCACCGGGATCAGCTGAGGAGAGGTTGCTTGGGATGCGGCCTATCGACAGGCCACTGAGGCGAGCGAGAGGCCATCAGAATTGTAGTGACCCTCTTCCAATCGACAGGGGGGTTTCCAAAGGGTACACACGCTACAATTTTCTACAATACATGAAAATATTTACAGCACTTTTGGAACATGATGAAGATCCCAATTACTTCGCCTTGGTGCCGGGATCTTGACAGCCGAATAGTCGCACTGTGCGCACATTGCCGTGAGAGAAGAACCACAATGGCATAAGGAGAAGCCGGTATGTACAGCCACAGGCACGTTTGCAATTCACAGCCAATGTGTACCCCACCTGCACTTGACAGCTCGGCTGTGCTTTGGATGTGGGGAGCTGCCCCTCCATCCCCCGTTCCCCCTGCTTGAGGGAAAGCACCCTTGGGTGCCAGACGCGAAAAACAATGGGCCACAGTTACATGCCTCTGAGTGCGCTGGTTGTCAGACTAGGGCAGGTTCCATCCTCATTGTTTGTCTGCCAGCTGGACAGGGGGGCAACAATGGGACGACAGAGCAGCCACACATCGTCCCGGAGCCCTGGGAAGACCTGTGTGCTGCTGGGTTAGAAGAGTGGAGGGTTGGAGGGGGGTAGGGGGGGGGGAGGGCAAATCTTCGTGCATGGCCCTTCCTGCCGCTGGATCAGCACACATCAGCACAAAAAGAGCCTGGCAGTCCATCCTCGATGCCCAATGTTGCACTTCTCTGGCACCACAGTGGACCCGCAACATGGTCCACTCCAGAAACATCCGCAAGCAGCTCCGCTACGGGGGTGTGACACCGAAGTACTCGAGGATGCAGCAACACAGCTCCTGGGGCAAGTAATACTTTGGAGCCCTGTGAAGTGGTGTGTGGGCACGAGCAGTGGATTGTGTGGGAAGAAGGGGAGGGAGGTGCCATGGATGATGCAGACGTGCATCAGCGGTGTGTGTGTGTGTGTGTGTGTGTGTGTGTGTGTGCACGCGCGCCAAGACATTTCCAATCATGCATGAAGCCAGGGACTGGGGGTTGGGGAATAAATTACCAGCTGCAAAAACTTTCCTGTGAACAGGCCGTGTAAATGTCACCCTGAACAAGGGCACGGCTTGAAGCACAAAGGGAGTTATGCTCAGGCTATGTGTGTCCCATTGTGAGTCTGCGTTTGGCTTTGGCTGTGTGTGGATGCGCTTGGCTGTTGCATCGGGGGGGGGGGGGGGCATGACACCATGAGGTTGGGCGTGAGATTGGGGATCAATGGGCGTGAGATTGGCCCCATGGGGGGGGTTTACCCCTTTGTGCGTAACTGCTTTTGTAGCAAACGGCCATTGGAGGGCACCTCGGAGGTGAAAAGATGCATATTTGTCCATTTTGCGGTCAGGCCAATGGTTTTTCTGTAGTATGCGCCCCCAAAAGTGGCGGTTTTCCCAACGGGCCCAAGAGCTTGTAAAAGCAAAAGGCCTCATTGTACTTCACTCGCCATGCACAACCAAATTCCACACCCGGAATTAAAACAGGAGGAGGAGGAGGAGGAGAGGAGATGTGGCCCATTAAGCGCTACCGCGTGACATGCCCATGGTGCCTGATAGCCCCCGCCGGCTCGGAGGCAGGGTCGCTGGTGGGGTGGTCCTGAGGATCTGCCTCATCAAAGCATCATGGCAGCGTCTCTCCCCTTCGTCTCCCCCAATAAGAACCCGCCCTACCCAGCACCCCAGGGCGATAGTGTTGTGGGTACTTCCCGGGCCCCGGAAGGGCAGGTGTGTCCGCAGCCCGGGCTCCACTTCTGGCTAGCCCCCCGGGGTGCCTTTGACTCACGACGGGACACACATAGCCTAAGCATAACTCCCTTTTGTGCTTTACGCAATGCCATTGTTCAAGGTGACCTCTGCACGGCTTGTTCACAACGAAGCTAAAACTTGTGCAGCTGGTAATTTATTCCTCAACCCCGTGCCCCTGGCAGCCTATGCATGACTGAAAACAGAGCTGGGGGGCGGGAGGGTCAATTTTATAGGGAGGCACGCCTTGAGTGGCTCTGTGTGTGGCTTTGTCATTCGTTGTATTTTGTGTCTAGCTGTGTGTAGATGTGCTTGTCTGTTACATCACCTCCTGGCGCGGTGTTGAACGGCTGTCGGGGTTGGGGGTGGAGTTGTAGTAGCTCAGGGGGGCTAGTAGACCTAGTGGCCTGGGATAGGCGCCGGAACTAAGGAGCCAAAGGTGAAATCGATATTGTACAACACTTGGTGGGAGTGGCTTGATACCCACTGCCATAAGACATATGTGGCTTTGGGAAGTACATTGCATGATTGCAACAGAGATATTGACAATTTTGTTGACGAAAAGTCAAAGGCAAGTGCATATAATTTTTCCTCACACCAAGTGTGGCGATTCCAAGTACAAATCACCTGGCATACATTGATAAGCACCATTTTAAAACCATCGCTGGCAAAATTTTCCATCGAATGAAAACAAGGTGGCATGTTATCAAGCAATCTTGGGAAAGGATATATTGCCGTTTTGGGAAATAACATTCCACTACCCAACAAAAACAAACCACACAATAACATGCTGCCCAACATCCTTGCCAATACGGTTGTCCGTACGATCAGAACATGAATGAATTGGTGTTTGTGCATGCTGGAAGGGGGGGGGCACCCATTCCCCCTTGGGCTCCAAATTAGTTTAGACCGTGACCAAGGGGGCCAAGAAAGTGAGTTGGGTGTAAATAGGTCCCAGGAGATTTTCTGCACCCCCTGCTACCCTTGGGGTTTGAGCCAGCATCAGGGCTAGGGTCAGGTCTCAAGTTAGAACAAGAAATAGGCAATGGGGTTTCATTTTGTGCAACCCTTGCAACAGCAAGTTTAGGACAGGTTGTGTTAAGATTGTACTTCCTTCCCTTCCTCTCCGCTTGAGCATGGTAGCAATGGCAAGTGGAGGTTGACAACTCATTCTTCGTTTGGGTGAGGCCATATAGCAGCATATATAAAGATGGGATCTCATAGCAGTGCACACCCCATGATACACATACACAGACACGTTGTACATGACAGACAAGCAGAGACAAAACTTAGCGTGAGTGTAAAGAAACCTCATCACGCCATTGCAAACAAAAGAAGCATGCAAATGCTGGGAGTTTCCTCATTGTGCAATACTGCTTTGTTTGAGATCTCTTTGACACCTGACACCCAAAGTGAGGTGTGCAGGGAAAGGAAAAGCCATCTGGCACTTGTGAGCCAGAGTGCGAGTGTGCAAAACAGTTCAGCAAGGACTGACGGTCTGCTCACGCCCTAGCACACCAAACAAATGGTACAGAGAAGTGGTACCAAGCTGGTCTTAGCGCATATCCTGGCGCGCAGTGCACGCGCACACGCACACACATGCACAGCGACAGCGACTGAAACAATCCATCTTGACCCAAGATTTGATGTGGGAACAATTCAATGGAACAAGCGCCCACTCAGCAGACCACCCACCCGGTGGGACACCCGGTTTTGAAGAATAGCTCTTAAACCCACAGCCTGCTTGTGCAGGCTCGGAAGAGTAGAACTAGCAGTCGAGTATGCTGCATTGATAGTGTGGTACACAGGCGTACACAGACTCGTGCACATGCCCAGCCACAGCCACACGCCTTCACATACCCAAAGGCCACTGCCACGAAGCACAGCGCCCCAAAATGCCGTTCCAGGGTCTTGAGGAGCGCTGCAGTGTGCTTGAGCGTTTCTAAGTGCGCAGGCTCGGAGCTGAGATCTATGATACTGACCTGAGCACCGCAGCATGAGCACAGGGCAGCCAAAGGGCTGGGCACGCGGTGGTGTATGGGCCTCTGGCTGGGTCTCTGACGGACATGGCGGGCAGTGCTCTGACACGGGCGGTGTGACACACCAACACGATGCGCATGTGGTGTGGCGCATGTGTGTGTGTGTGTGTGGGTGGGTGGGTAGGTGTGTGCCCATTGGCAATCGCCCCGCCACGGGGTATTTTTATCGCAATCAGGCAGTTCTTTGCATGTGTGTGCCAAGGTATCGATTCCAACCATGCTCAACCTGCGAGGTTCAACATTCCTATATCCTACCACTACTGCAAACCATCAGTTCTGTGTTCGGCCCTGCAGGGGGCAGCCAATAGAGGCACTGGATCTTCATATGTACAGGGCGCTGCCAACACACCGCAGCTCCTGGCCCTGCGACCCCGCCACATTGCAACAAGACACACATTGCATGCCGTGTGCCTTACCTTGCCCCACAGACCATCCCCATGCGTCCCTCCGAAAAAACACGGGGGGGGGGGCATCCCAACACCGAAATGGCGGAAAAAGAGGGGGGGGGGGGACGTCAAGCCGCTCGGTGCATCCAAACCTCCCCCGGGATTCTCCATGCCGCTGGCCCAAGCTTCTCCTCTGGGCGTTCCAAAGGACGTGAGCTTATCACACATGGGAAATGGCCCGCACACGGCATGGTACAAATGGACTGCACGGAGCAGGGGCAATCTACTTGTGACTGAGGCAGAGACGCACACGTGTGCACGCCAAGGCAACGAGAACACCGCTGAACAACTCTCGTCCAGACAGTGCAAACGGAGGGGCGTTACAACGACGCGGCGCCTTTCTACGGACGACAGGCCTGTGGTGCAGGAGTAACCACAGCATCCCCCCGCGAGGGCCAATGCCACACTACGGCACGCCATGCGCTCACCGAATGTAACTGATGCCTCGAGAGGGCGCGGCTGGTCCGCAAAGATGTCCGCAAATGCGGACGCACGCACACTGGACACCCACCCCAAGTGGGGGGGGGGGGGCACAGAGAATGAGTCACACACCTCCACCGCCTGCCGCACGAGGCTCCGGAACTGCTGAAGCCGCCAACGCTGCGAGGGCCTGATTTTGGTCAAACGCACGCTTCGCCGAAGCTGCGACCAATGGCGCTGTAACAGAGAGAGACACGAAGGCGTGATACCGAGCACAAGACTCCTGCAGCCCGACCCTCCCGCCCCTCGGACAGCCCTTGATGACCCGAAACTTGGTTTGTAAAGGACAACACATTGTTGCGCTGGGCCTTCACATGTGCGTGCGCTTCGTGCGCTTACCCCCGGGCCGTTCAGTTGCGGTGGAGAGCGCCCTCGGACCTTCGCAGTCGCGGGAGGGGCTGCTGCGACGCTGCGACCGGAGCAGCACCGATGGAACACGCCCGCGTTTATGCGGCGCAGGCGGGCACCGCTGGGTCGGTCACTGCCGGTTTCAGGGCCGCGCTCTCTGGGGCGCTCCGGCTCCGGCAGAGCGGGTTGACGAGCGGGCTTTCGGGGGTCAGACACGGCATGCGCCTGCAGCAACGGGACCTGGCAGTGGGCCCACTCCGTCGTGAGCGCGCGTACTCCGTCCAATGTGCGGTCCAACTGCTGCAACTCCTGCCGCACCTCTGGGGCGGGGTCATAGGCCAGGCACTTGTGCAGCAGGCACTTGTCGCTGCGCACCTGCACAAGAGGCGGATGCAGCCTCAAGAGGGGGAATCTGTTCGAATATTGACCCCCAACCGTGTGGGTCTGGAGGGGGGGGGGGGTAGGTGGGTCGGCCGGTCAGCCACCGGGGGGGGGGGGGGATTGGTCAGTACCCCAACATACGTACCTCAAAAGGATCCCCATGACGCGCTGACCATTCGGGGATCTTGGCTTGTGCACCTTCAAATTGCTCCGATGAAACGAGGGATTCGAAAATGCCCCCAGAACCCCATCCAACCCACGCCCTCTGGACCCCCCCCCTGCCCCTGCCCGCCCCACGGGGTTTAGATCCGGACCTGGACTGCCCCCCCCCCCCCGCCCCCATGGGCGCACCGCAGGCGCCGCCGGGGAAGAGAAACCCATTGTGATGCCCCTTCTAATGTGCACAGGCACCGGACCAAAAATGAAACAGTCAGACCGGCACTGGCACTGGCATTTGCGTTGCCATCGGCACGTGAACCCGCAGCGGCAGCGGCAATGGCATCAACATCCGAGAGGGCACTCACACAGGCTGTTGCCTTGTCACTGGCATTGTTGATGGCATTGGAACGGGTCAGGGCCGTGTGCAGGCGCATCGGTGGCATTCAGCGCGCCGGACAGCCCTTGGGGACGGGTGGCACGTGTGCGGCGCCGACCTTTGCCCGTTGCATTTCCCTCTGAGTTGCGCGTCAGCTACTTCCACACCAATCTGCATCTGGACCGCCGGAGGACGTGGCGGTGCCGGGTGAATGGCACAATGCATCACGTAGAGGGATAAATTAGAACGGATGGGACCTCGGAGGCGGCCCCAGCAGCGGTTAGGCAGGCGGTTGGAGGTTGCCAAAGCGGTTGGGGGCGGTTACTGTCGGTTACAAAGGCCATTGAAGCTGGCACTTGGCGTCAGGGAGACAGTGGGTGGGCATAGGCTGGGCGGCCTAGGGGGGGTGGGGGGTACCTCCCCCCTTCCAATGCATCCCTGCTCAGGGTCTCTGGGGTAAAACCCGGGAGCCATCCAGCAGCACACGCAACAAAGCGCGACAGGCAAACGCGCAAAACCTGTTGCAGAACGGCCACGACGTTGGTGACCTCGTACAGCTGCCGCCGGGGCTCGTGCCTCACGGCGTAGCAGGTGCCGGCCCACTTGGCGTGCATCTCCTCAAGCACCGCGCTCTGCAGACGCAGAAGGCGCACCGGACATGGCACTGCACGGCCCTGTACGACCCCTGAAGACCCCGCAGTCCTCACAGTTGTGAGTGGCATCAGATCCAGACGGTGGTCACCCGGGGAGCGGAGGGGGGGAGGGGGCGGACCCGGTTCCACTTGCACACACTCACTAAGACATGGGTGGGAGGGGCTCCCGGGGGGGGGGGGGTTCCTGACACGAACACCTCCGCGGCCATTGCTTACGGACCCGAGGGTCAGTTGGGGCCCTGGCTAGCCCCCCCCCCCCCCCCCCCACACTCTGTCGGCCCAAATTTCAGCCACCACAAAGCGAGGGTGCAGGCCGTGGGCTGGTTCCCCTTGGGGACCAGGAAACAGGGGAGCAGACCTTTTGCTGCCCCCACCCCCCCCCAACAGAAATGGGGCCGGACCGAAAGCAAGCCCAGCACCCCCCCCCCCCCAGCATGCCTTCGCACCCTCACTGCAGGCCGTCACATGGTGATCGAGGTCCCTCAGGGAGCGGACGCTGAGCGACAAGTATGATGGGATCTGGGACCCGCATGGTAACCCAGCAGGTGGTCCTCCTCTCCCACACAAGTGAACAAGTAGACCCATCCACCACCCTACCCCCCCCCCCCCCCCAGCCTGCGCCCCTGACGGGAGGGGTGCACGGAGTCGGCGCCCTCAGGGCCTAAAGAGTGGAGGCTGTGAAGGGCTCACCGCTTGACAGCTGTGGGTATCCCTTGAGCGGCCTGCCCAGGGAACCTCCAGGTGTGCACGTGCCCCTCCAACTTCATCACAGACGCCTAGGCCAGCACAGCCCCGTGCACTCTAGTGCAGTTGTGGGCGACCCCTGGAGGCCAGACAGCCACCAGCCGACCCCTGCCCCCCCCCCCCCCCCCTTCCTCAAAGGAGAGGCCATTCGGGTGTGGTGCCCTCTGGGCCCCCTCGTCTACGCGGGCTGTAGCGCCGCAGCCAGTGCAGCCAGCACTGGCGGCACCCAGGGCAGGGAAGCACACTCTGCGCCCTGGTGCCCCTCCACCTGCCCGGGGTACGCCCTCGGCCGTGGGAGCCGGACCCAGCCCGCGAGGCAGCACCACCTGTGCCTAAGGCAGTCAAGGAGTGCGGGTCTGACCCCAGTCGTGCCACGTACCACCGCCTTCCCGTGCCAATAGGCAGTCGTGGAGTGGTTGGGTAGTATGTCCTTGTGACGTGGAGGTTGCGAGCCCAGGCCCACATCTCCCCCGGCGGGCTCAGAGTCAGGCTCTCCAGCCTCCCTGCCGGGGCCTGGAGCACCAGGCACACACTTCCCCGTGCCATGTGCGCCACGGCCGAACAACAATGGAGCAAGCAGGTGTGCCACAGCCCCCCCCCCCCCCCAGACACACAAGGGCACAGACACACAGGCACGGCGGCATCTCCCGCCCGCGAGCGCCACCGCGGGGTCTGGGGGCGGTCAACAGTCCGGCAGGCCTTGTGACCGGACACCCGGGTACGGCCGCCCAGTCGGGTCCGGCAGGGAAGGCGGCGCGGACCGTGGGTAGGCGACCAGGCGAGGCCTTGACCCAACCCAACCCAACCCAACCCCCCCCCCACACACATTAGGAAAATTTCCCTCGGAGGGAAACATGACGTTTGCTGAAGAGTCCCAAAGTGGACACGGGGTGTAGCCACACAAACTTTGTTTTGGCGTCTGATACCCCCCCACCCCCTCCTCCCCGCGAGGTGCAGTGGGGGGGGGGGGGGTGGGGGGGGGGGGGTGCCACTAAGCAATGGCCTCATACCTCCCCCGTTCCCTATAACAGTTTTCCCCCGAAGAGTTATCGTGTCGTGGGCCCCCGGGGACAGACATCCTCGTGACGACACTCTCATGCTCAAGCACCGGGGGGGGGGGGGGGAGGGGGGCTCAAAGGTGAGTGGACCGTCAGTGCTCCAGCCGCGCATGCCCCGATGGTGGAGCACAGCGCGACGCCAATGCCACCCTGACCCACAAAACCGCGCCTTTCCTCGCCCACTCCAGAGGGTCCGCTCCACCGCTAGTGACGCGGGTAGTGTGCCATGGGGCCAGACAGTGACACATCCACGAGTGCTGCACCCCCCCTCCCTCGCGAGAATAACACCAAAGTTCCAAAACTTGACGGAAACAACACCTCTGACAAAAGGGGGGGGGGGGTTGGCATGACGCGTGGTGGTGTTGCTGTCTGCAGCGGGCGGCGCTTTTTGACCTCTCGCCACTTGCCGCTGCCCTTCCCTTGGCCCCTTTGCCTCCGGAGGCGGCGGTTCCCCTCGGCCGGGGATGTATTGGAAGAGAGGGAATGGGGGGAGGGGGGGGGGGCGTCTGGCCGGACCCTCCCTCCTCCTGTGGTCCCCTATGGTCCTCGCCAATCCTCTTGCGCCGAAGGGCCTGGGGGGGGACCCCTCGTCCTACGGCTGTCAGCCGTACATCCCTGGCATCGGCCCCTCACCGCCTTGTGCCCCCCCCTCCCCCTGCCTGGCCTAACCCTACCTCTCTACCCACCCGTCCTTTCCCTTGGGACGGTGTGCCAACGGAGCCCCCGGACTGCCCCTGTTTCTCTGTGTCGGGTCCACACAGAGAAGCGGGCGGGCGGGGGGGGGGGGGGGGCAAACACATTCAACATCAAAGAGCGGGTCTGCAGCAGGGTTCTCGAACCGTAGATGCTCAGTCCCGTTAGAGTCTTCGCTCCCAAACATCTCTGCTATGTACATCGGGCGGCCGGGGGGGGGGGGTGGCACAAGGCCTCAGTATCTGATTGTTTGCCTTTGGCGGGGGGCGGTAGAAGGCGCAAAGCAGGACATGGCGCCAAAAAATGCGAGAAAAACAACACCGACTGGGGCTCTGATGAGGGCGTTGCGCGGGGGGGGGGGGGGGGGTTCGGTGGAGTGCTGCAGGTCGAGGCATTCTGCCGTTGGTATCGCTGGTGCGGTGGGAGGACCGCACGGCCCCCGCCCTGAGCCCTGGCTGCCTCCCGGCGCGACGGAGGGGGGCGGCCGATGGCCACACGCCATTCCCCAGCAAAGCACGCCCCCGACGATGCGCGACGGGCCATCGGACGCATACCGAGCTCGGGTGCCGCAGGCTTCGTCGGCGCGGAGCCCCCGCAGAGGCGTCCGGCAGTGAAATGGCGGTGTGCAGCAGCGTTTGGAACACCGGCCCCCGGTGCGCCTGCGATGCACCGGCGCAGTCCAGAGGAAGGGCGCGGGTGGGGGGATGGGGCTACGGTAGCGGGGGCGGAGTGTGAGGAAAGCCGCAGGGCGCGGCGCACACGGAACGGCCGAAGGGAGGGGCACCAAATGCCGGGCACACTGAACTGGATGTCCCCGCACACATTGCGACGCCAATCTTCACCAGCGGATTGTCTTTTTGCATTCGGTCTCCCGGACCTGCGGGCGCTGAGGTGGGGGGCCTCAGGGCTGTGGCGTCTGATATGTTGTGGTGCCAGAACCAAACGGCATCCCTCGGGGGGGGCAGCCCCGCACAGAGAGGGGGATGCACTGTCTTCTTCGGTTGATAGCACAGAGGATGCCGCCCGGTGTTCAGCCACGCCTCCTCAGGGGACGCAGGACCAGATGTATGCGGAAATGGCATACCTTGGACAGAATATCGCGTCCCTATGTTTGCCACCAAGTGGGGTTTTGGAGATAATTCAGCACCCCCCAACCCATTTTGAGGGTGGAAATTAAAAAAATGTGTTGGAAGCTATTTGAATGGCTAACGTCCTGTATTGGGGCCCACAAAGGGGTAGCAGGGCTAAAAAAAATAGGGTATGGCATCACTGTTCAAAGGATACTCACCGAAAGACCGAAACTAGCCATTTCCCCTCAAAAATAGCCAGTTGTAGCCCTATATGATCCCCTAACATATGAAACGTGACGAGTTTGTGTATTCACCTTCCCTATTATGGTGAGAAATGGGGTGTTGGGGATGCAATGAGCTCTTGTGGTTGCATGTGATGCAAATTTTGGCTACTTTTGGTACTTTGATTAGGATTCTGTCAGCAATGATGCCGTACCCTATTTTTGGCCCGTCCTACCCCTTCGTTGGCCCCAATACCCGACCTTAGCCATCCAAATAGCTTCTAAAAAAAATGTGTATTTGAATTCCTGACCCCCAAAAATAGGGGGGTTGGCGGGGTGGCCATATGGGGCATTGGGTTGGCAAGGGCAGGGCGCGATCGTCTATATCCAAGGTATGCTGCAGAAATTATCTCATTTCAACGGCAACTGCGGGACCAGGCTTCGCCAGCGGTCGTGCATGGCTCTGCCTACCACTAGATCGACGCCAATGCCCACCAGTGAATTCCAAATTGGCACAATTGGTTGCTGCTGAGCGGCTCCCCGGGCCTCCACTGCTTTCTTTGGGAACAGTGGGAAAGTGTTTGCCCAGCGCGCGCCCAGCGAGCTACTTTTGTACCGGGTATCCCGACGGTAGCCCCAGCGTCACCTTACCCTAGAGTAGCCCCCCCACAAGCAGACCCGAGTCATTAAAGGCGCACAGCCCTTGGTTGCTGACAGTGGCGTTGGTCGGGGGCATTTCGGCATAAAAAGATGCCCTGCGCGCCCTGCGGTGGCAAATAAACGTTGATGAGAGGCGTTGGTACACGTCGGACTTTGTAAGCCGGACTCAAGAGGTCACGGTGTTCCACCGCAGCACGCCGACTGCACACCTGCCATTCCTCTTGCACGGGCGCCTGCTCGCGCGCCGGAGGGCCCCGCCGCTGCCTTACGATGCGCCGACGCACTGGCAGGCCATCACGGCGCGGTTCCGCCCACGCAATGGACATGGGTGGGGCCTCCTCTATGGCCCCTCGGTCATCGGCACGGCAGGGTTTAGGCACCGGGCCACAGCCCACAGACCGGCGCGGGCGTCAAAAGTGGGCGGTAAATATCAACGTTACAACACAAATGAGCACATTGTTGAGCGAGAGGTGCTGACAAGAACGGCGGATGGAGATGCTCGGAGAGCATTTTACCCCCCACCCCCTGCAGGAACAACGGTACACTGGTAAAAGCACTGAAAATGACGGAAATAAGACCTGTTGTTCTACCAAGGGCGGTGCCAACACACAAGCAGCAAAGGATGCATCATCGAGGCCCAGCAGCCATGTCTATGGAGACGCACCAAAGTCCTGTACTGATGGGAGGGGCAAAAAGTGGCAGGATAGTAACCAGCATCCCTGAAACACCCTCCCAGCCCCAAATCACAGGAAAACTTGATCTTCACAGACAACGAGAAAAAGGAGCTTGGAAGTGTATTTTGTAAACTTTTTGTAAAACATTTTGCAAAAAATTTTGTAAAAAATTTTGTAAAAAAATTGTAAAAGCTTGGAAGTGTGTGTGGTCTGAAAAGCAGCCTAGCATGAGGTAATCATAAAGCATATGTGTCCTTTTGTTTCAATGGTGTTGTCACTGCCATAGGGGCAGCGGCAGCAGTGGAAAGAGTGTACCGGGAGGGAGGGGTGGGGTCGTGGGGAATACTGCGGCCATTCCCCGGGATAGTCACTTCAAAAGGTGTGCGCGGTGCTACTCGCCTGGCTCCGTGAGTTCAGCCATGGCCTCCTAAACACGTCAAGGCCCAGTGTTTTGGCCGAGGCATGACCCCAACATCACTCATGGTCGTGCGCTGTCATGTTGGCCCATGGTGCTCCGAAATAACTCATGCCCCTAGCCCCCCCGCCCCCCCCGTGCCGCAAGAACAACGCCTCTCAGAACAACACATGGTGTTGTTTCCGCAACTTTTGGAGTCCTGGACGTACCCACTCCTGTGAGCGATGTTCTGTGCTTTGGCCGAAACCTCTGAGTCTGAGCAGCATTTGAATTGTTTCACGGGCCCCAAGCCCCTACCCCCTTCCTCTGCCTTAGCACCTGATGGCCCTGTGTGCAAAAGGTAGTGGTGGGTAGGCGATGGAGGGCGTGGTGAGCCCGGCAGCTAGAGCAGGGACCAGTGCAGATTACGATCGCAAGTTTTCCATAATTTCGGTGATTTCCGGAATTACAGTAATTTTTCTGTAATTTTGTAACGGGTGAGAGTCCATGAACGCAAAAGGGTGGGTGGCCCCTCCATTGACACTTGTATGGGTGGATGGAAAAGGGCAGGTGGCCCCTCAACTGTTCCTGGTATCACAAGAAAGGGTAGGTAACCCCACTGTCACTTACCCCCCCCCTTTTGTCCAAGCTACGGCCTTGTCTAAGCTACAGTAGGCGTAGGGACCGTATTAGTTCCGTACTTTTGCGTAGCTTAGACAAGGGGGCGGGGGTATTGCGGAAAATGACCAACTCCACCCCAGGGGCCGTCCAGTCATTTCCCCTCATCGTTGTGTTTCTTTGTCAACAATGGGCAAACATACCGCCAAGGCCAACAACAAGAAGCAAAACAGTGCCCACTATTGTACCTTGGCCGCATCCAACAGGGCAGCGTAGTACCTTGGTGTGATGGAGCTTTGCAATGGTGCTATGTGGCTTATACAAACTCTGCCCCCCTCTTTGGCTTTAACTTGGGTCCCCATGGGGAGGGTGGCGGAGTTCTACTTTTCCAGCTATGTGGTGCAAATACCAAGCCTCCAAGGTACCTGGTTGGAAACCTCCGGGTTTTCCCATTTGTTCCCATTCTGGACACCCAGATGCATATTTTCAAAAAGACCCTAGTGGGCAAGAACCGTTTTTCTCTCCCAATTTGTCATTTCAGTCCCATTTCTCACGCCCTTGCTGGCAACCTGGTCTTTTGGTGCTCTTTTTCCTGCGTCACACCAGCTATTTTGTCACCGAAAGGGACTCTTGTCCTACATTTTGGCCCCATGAAGGCAAGATGTTCATGGCAAAGTGGGAGGTTAGCCGTCTTGGCTGGGAATCGGATGCCTAATCATCAAAGAAGGTTTTGGATACCGAAAAAGCTTCGTGCAGTTATAGAAACACACTTGGCATGCAAGAAGGCCTTTAGCGGAACATGTACAATGGTCACATGTGGTGTGCTAGATATCTTGAGATTAATGCACATCCCAAGGTGTGGAAGTATGTGAGCAAGCACATCGACCTCTCAAAACAAGCCAGACTTCTCGATCCAACTCAAATGGGTGCCTCTCCATCCGCATTGATGCTTTTCTTCTCATTTTTCCACCTCTAGTGTGATTTGGTGCACAGTTGCGAATGGAAGGTGTATCATGACACTGCCACCCTTGCCACACCTCAGTTTGGCAGTTTTGCATGGCATTGCGAGGACATTGCTGAGGGCCTTCCAACAATCTATGGCAATGCACATCACATTTTGGCCATTTTGCATACCTCTTGCGACGTGGAGCGGTCATTTTTCCCAAAAGTTGCGGAAACGAAGTAGCCGATTAAGGTCTTGCACACTGTGCATATGAGGGTTAGCTTAGAGGCACGACGGGGCAGGGCCGCCATGCCTCCCTACGCCTCCGCCCCTGTGTACACGTCCGGTGGCTGCACCTCAGGCAGTTTGCCTGTTGTTTCAGGGACTCACCGCCCGTGCAGTGTGCAGTGTGGGTTTCTCCAGGGCCCTGCGGTGGGGCCTAGGCAGTGCTGTGGTTAGCGCGAATCTCTGCTTTGCTCAGGTCTCACTAGGACTTGCCGTGGTCAGCCCAGAGGACGATGCCATTCGGTGATATATTGACATTGAGCTCTGTACCCATCGGTCGGTCACAATGCCCTTATATTGACATTGAGCTCTGTACCCATCGGTCGGTCACAATGCCCTTCATTGTTGTGGGCGAAGAACAAGCGGCACCGGGCCAAACATTCCGCCCTGCGGCGCAGAACTACAGCCCCCCCGTCCCCACCCACCCACACGCGCGCGCACGCGCACGCACGCACGCACGCACGCACGCACGCACGCACGCACGCACGCACGCACGCACACACACACACACACACACACACACACACACACACACACACACACACACACAATGAACGCAGACGAACAGGCGTGATCAAGCGGAGCACAGCACTGGACGTTAACGAATCTCGTCAGGCCGAAAAACAGTAGAAGAGGGAATGAAAGAGCATGTCGGCTAGGCGCCTTTCTGCAGTACAGGGTAGAGGGACGTGGCACATCCTGTCCCCGGATCATGACCGTCTCCAGCCCTCGGCAGCCGCGCAGAGCGCTAAGCCAAGGGCCTGCAAAGGGCAAATGCAGGGGTCACTCATGCACCATGCCCGGGTATGGGACTGTTTTGGAGCCCTCACCTCAGTACCCTGCACCAGGACGATTCAGATGTTGTCTCCTGGACGTACCCCCCGTTACCGGGGAGACACACACACACAGCCTGCCCCGGGGCAGCACTGTTCCCGTACACGCTCCAAAGCCCGCCAGTCATAATTCCAGATTACCTCATATGCGTGCAGCCCTGGGCACCCCCTGGGTGCCCATGATGTGTATCTTTCCCCTTCCCTTTCACACACACACACACACACACACACACAAACACACACACACACACACCTGTCAGCTCCGCAAAGCAACCGTTTGCGCCGGTTGCTCCGCTAGGGAGTGCCCTGTCGCCTCTGAGATGGCGAGCCAACCTGAGGGAGTCCTAAGGGGAAGGGGTGTACAAGGGGTGTACGCAAGCACGGGCCGTGGTGGCCCCCTTCCCCCCCCTCAGCACGCACATCAGTCGGCGGCCGACAGTGCACTCTCTCCCTTACCTCCTTCCCTGCCCGTCACGTGGCAAGTTGGTCATGCTGTGTCCAGAGAGGCGCCGTTCGGCGCTGCCACTGATTGGGGGTCAGGTCAGGACCGTGCCTTTAGGCCACGTCAGGGTTACTCTTGATTACCCTCCTGTCCTGTCACAAAGATGGTGCCTGAGGTTCTCCTTTTGGGGCCCAAAAGGGAAGCGGGGGGGGGGGGGGCGCGAAGCTAGTCCGCACAGCGACCCCCGCGCACCCGCACCCGCGGCCCCGGCGCCACGCAGTGGCTACAGATTCAGCCTCAGGCCGAAGTGCTGCTCGTCCATGCGATGATCGGTGCGTTCGGTGCGGAACAGGTCGTGGATCAGGCGCTGGGCCTCGTTCGGGTCCAGATACCCCGGGACCATGGCGGTGTACTGCCCCGTCAGGCCGGTCATTGTGCCCGTGAGCCTGTCCGCGTTGAACACCGCGTGGTGCCCGTAGATCGTGGCCTGGAGCGTCCCGTCCGCAGCCCTGACCTCCTCCTCCTCCTGCTCCACGTCCTTGATCTGCTCCACCGCGGCGTCGATCAGGAAGGACTGCGCGATGTTCAACATGTTCAACGACAAGAGCCAGTAAGCGATGAAGAACAGGCGGCTCCATTCGGAGCTCACGGCAGCAAATGCGTCCACGAAGACCCACCTGCAGTGCAGAGGCACGGCCCTGGCCACACACACGGGCCCCGCCACACGAACCCACAGTCCCTGGCAAACAAAGAGAACATACAAAAGTGGGCTTCCTGTACATGCAACAGTGGGCTTTCTGTATATACAAAAGTTGGCTTTCAGTACAGCCAAAAGTGGGCTCTCTGGAGGAGCCACCCGCTAGCCCTCAGAGCAATCGCCAAGGCCCTCGATGGACCGTACACCACTGGAATCTGCCAGCGTGATCGCTCGCACCAGTCGGCCTGTGATGGGCGCTCGACGCAATTGTCTGGCCCCTCACCTGCATGTTCTTTCACACAGTTGCCAAGCCTCCGTTGCTGCCGTTGTTCCTCATGTCACTGCGGACGCCTTCCCCGCCTTGTCCCCGGCTGACCCCTTAGCTTAGACCGCCTTGGCGCCCTCATTCCCAGGGACAGTTTCCCCTGCACAGGGGCTGCCTGGAATCTGATGGCGCGCGAACTGCTACTGACCCTGCACCACCACCCCTCAGGCATGCTCTGCACTGGGCTCGCCGCAGATGACCCGTTCTTGGCCTCCGTCAGCCTTTTGTGGGCTGTGGCCACGGACTCTCTGGCCCATCTGGACATGGAGACACTGAAGAATCATGCAGGCCAGACGGCGTGGATCACGTACAGCATGGTTCTGCTTGTTCTGCTGGTTCTGAACACCCTAGAGTACCCCACACGCCCCCATACAACCCTCAACCCCCACGTGTCAGTGGAACATTCACCTCTCTCGGTAGCCTTTAGGGGAACGTTTGCCAAGCGCCCAGCGCAATACTTTTCTATTAACTATAGTAACTATCCCGACATCAGCCCCAGATGTACCCTCTCATGGAGAAGCCCCCCAAACAGACTGTTGACGGCGATTGGATACCACATATGCCTGTTACCAGCATTATGGCCAGCGGTTATTGGACGGTACTTTGCCTTTACCTTTGCCATAGATTTCGCTATGGTAATGAGTCCCCAAGCCGCAAGCGGTTTGGACAGCGTTTCTGCCTCACGTCGCAAGAACAAAGCGCAAATTCAGCATTGGCTACATCACCCCTGCCTTCTCGGGGGCCCCAAGTTGGGCAGAATGGCTACATCACCCGTCCCTTCTCGGGGTCCCCATGGTGGGGAGAAATCAACCTAGTAGGGAGTGGATGTGGTGGAAACGAGAATAAAATGGATGAAAATGGGTGAAACTGGGTGAGAATCCAAATACACCATATCCCCAATGTGAAAGAAGCATCAGAATACCCGTTTTCAAACAACAATAATGCCCATAGTATCACAAAGTATGAGGTTCCAGGATGGCTAGACGTCCAAATAGTTGCACAGCGCGCGCACTGCGCTTAGTGCACCCCCTAAAAGGTCACCGGTCGCGCATGGGTCAAAAAAGATGCCCGGCGCGCGCCAACGCTCCCCCTTTCTGGCCTGCTGGACAACATGCCATCTCCAGAGCTGGCGCATGGTTGCCGGTGGGCGACTACCCTTGCGAACACCCCCTTCCCCCGCCGCACGTTGGCGCACTCGAGTGACGTTCCTCGTCTGACCAGACCTGCGTGACCCCACCACGGCCGACCTTCTACAAGTGCTCCCAGGCCCACTGCTGGTATTGACGTCAGGCCCTTAGCCCCATCAGTGCACGACCTGCACACACTTCTGCCTGGCCCTTGGAACACGTTGGCCATTCGGGAACACGTTCTGCTTTGGGACACCTCTGTCGTCCACACACTGGGAGGAGCCCATTGGGGCACCCCTGCGCGCCAGCCCAATCTGCCAGCCTCCACCGGCCAGGAGACGCGGTCGCCGATGGCATGACCCTCTGGGCCTGAACCGACTCAGCATCATGGCAGAGGCCCTCCTGTTCGTCCCCTCCGTTTGGAACCCGACCCACGCACTACCCCCCACCCTATTTGATCGTGGCGTGGGTTCCACCCGGGCCCTTAGGGGGGGGGAGGGGGGCTGCTGTGGCCCCGACCCCACTGCCAGTCCCGGGGATGCGTATACGCACGACCAACGGGTGTCAGCCCCCAGTCCGCAGGGTACTACCGAAGGGCGGCGTTTGGCCGGCGAGCTCTCTGCACAAAAGCGGGCTTTCTGTACATTCCGCACGTGCCGTGTGTGAACCCCCCTTTACACAGGCACGGCCGCAGGCACAGCCCCGCCCATACCAATTGTTGACCACCAGCAGCTCGAAGCACAGCACCATCCCCGACAACATGTCATTGAAATTGTTCGCCCAGTAGTCCGACGCCCCGAACGGCGAGCCCTTCAGGGCCGCAAACTGCGGCGACGCGGGATCTGTGTTGATGGCTCCCCCGAACAGGTACACCCCGGCGGCACTGAACGTGTACATCAGCAGGAACGAGGTGCAGAGCAGCTTGGAGGCCGCCGGCAGGACCCGCACGAACGTGCACACGACGGTCCACCATTCGCCCAGATTGAACAGCAGCCCGAACACCCGCAGCAGCCGCACCGTCGAGGTCAGGCGGATCAGGAGGGGGTCGTTGTAGGCGTTCGGGGACAGGACCACCAGCGTCACGCCCACGGTCGCCGTGGTCACGATGAAGTCGAACCGATGGTGCGTGTCCTGCCAGTACGTCGGCCATCCCAACACGACAATCTTGAGGGCCACCTCGGCGCAGTACAGCGGAGTGAACACCATGTCCAGCCGCCCCAACGCCGCCAGACCCCGGGCACTCAGGAGCTCGTGCCCCGTGATCTGCCTCCAGCTCTCCAAAACAAACGTGACGGCGTTCACAAAGACCACGACGTTGACCAGCCAATCGAAGGCCCGGCTGCGGACCGCTCGGCACAGCGCATTGAACGCACTGTTCTGCGACAACCGAGGGAAACGGTCCGCGATCGCGGTGTCCGCCTCATGTTTGAAGAACCGAATGCGGAGGATGTCGCACAGCCCCTGGAAATCCTTCCCCTCGACTTTGCCGGTGCCGTCGCGGTCGATGGCCGCCAACAACAGAATTCCGTTGGTGCTGTCGATGAGGGACAACTGGGGGTTGCGGTTCAGTTGCCCGAGGATCGGCAGCAGCTCCGGCAGCAACACGTGAGGGCGCCCGCGCCGCAGCAGTCGGAAGGCCCGGGCCAAGTTGTGCTTCTCCAACTTCAGAGCGTCCCTCTCGTGTTGGTCGCTCATCTTCCGGTACGCCTGGTACACGGAGGCCGTGATCATGTTCATGGCAAAATACTGGGCCAAGATGACGAAGACCACAAAGAAGACGCACGCGGCGCGGTTGGACTGGAACGCCGGCACCATCACGTCCGGGAAGTTGGTGGTGGTCAGCAGCACCAGCAGCTGCCACATGGCGGAGTACAGGCTGCCGAACAGCTGCCGGTTCGCGGGGCTCTGGAACAGCAGCACCGCCATCCAGCCACAGAAGAACACGAAGATGACGAGCCCCAAGAGCGTCGAGGCGACCTCAGGAAGACTGAGGAGAATGGTCTGGACCTGCGAGGGCAGGCCCCTCATGAAGAAGGCCAAGATGCCCATGCGGAGGAAGGGCGCCGCCCGGAAGTGCGGGGCGCTCGTCACCCGCGCGATCAGACTGTCGATCAGCGCCAGCCCCAAGAGGCACACGTGCGCCGCGTTGAGCTTCGGGCCGAAGAACGCGCGACCCTTCGCGAACACGTGCAGCAGGACGTTGCAGACCAGCAGGGCCACGAACGCGGCCTCGATCCCGAACGCGGCCTCGCGGGGGAGGAAGGGCTGCCCGAACGTCGGGTACTGCGCCGTGCTCCGGGCGACGTGCTGCTCCCGCGCGAGCGCCAGCCACAGGGGCTCCTCGAAAAAGCTGAGGCACACGTACACCCACGCGACCAGCGTGAAGAACGGCTGCAGCTTGAGCTGCAGATAGTAGACCCGGTCGGCCCATACCGTGTCCCGGGGGTGGATGGTGTGGAGGCCCTGCAGCGCGTCGCTGATCAGGAACACCGCCTGCCGGGCCTTCTCCTCCGGGAGCATGTCATCCATCCAGTCCAGGTCGAGGTCATGCT
Source organism: Eutreptiella sp. 'Long Island Sound 2002' (assembly GCA_964036045.1). Classification (NCBI taxonomy): domain Eukaryota; phylum Euglenozoa; class Euglenophyceae; order Eutreptiales; family Eutreptiaceae; genus Eutreptiella; species Eutreptiella sp. 'Long Island Sound 2002'. Next base: position 25,746,667 of record OZ038399.1, on the reverse strand, counting down.
CTTTGGCGTAGGCCTCCATGTAGTCCTCCATATCCACCGCGTCATGCAGCGTGGCCCCGTATTGACTCACGGCTCGGGCCGTCAGGGGGCAGGATTCACTCGCGCTGAAGTCCCGCTTGCTGAGCTCTGCCGTGAAGCTGGGGACGCGGGCCCCCGCCATCGCCTCGCGGCGCTCGAAGAGGGTGCGCATCATGTGCTTGTACTCCGCCCGGACTCGCAGCCCCTCCACGGGCCGCCAAACCGCCCTCCACTGCCCCTCCAGCCCGGTCCATGTGCCTGTGATGGTGTCGCCGGCGAGCACGACGGCGTTGTGCTCGAACGACACGCGCTCGACGTCCGCGAGGCTGTCGGCGAACTCCTGCTCCTTCTCGGGCTCAGGGTCCATGTCCTGGAGGGAGGTTGTCATGATGAAAGACAGGGCGATGTTCAGGGCGACCAGGACCCCGAGGAGGTAGAAGGCCACGAAGTACAACCGGCTCCACTCGCTGCTGACGGCCACAGGCCCCTCCAGAATGACGAACCAGTTGTTGAGCACCAGGAACGTGAAGAGCGTCACCACCCCCGAGGGCAGGTCGTTGAAGTTGAAGTCATAGTAGTTGGCCGCGGCGTACGCCGTATGCCGCAGCGCGCGCGCGTCGCGGCTGCCCGGGTCCGTGTTGATCCGTCCTCCGTACAGCAGCACGCCGAGCGCCGCGAAGGAGAACAGCAGCACGAACACCAGCTGCAGCAGCCGCCGGGCCTCGGGTAGCACCCGGAGGAAGATGGCGGCGATCCGGGCGATGGGGCCCACGGTCTGCAACAGGCGGAGGAGGCGCAGGAGCCGCGTGATCAGGAACGCGCGGAGGAGAACGGGGTCGTTGAAGTTGTTGGGTATGTACACGACCACCGCGGCTGCGACGGAGGCCACCGTGACGCAGAGGTCGTACCGGTGCTTCGGGGACCTCCAGTAGACCCTCCAGCCGTTCACTACGACCTTCGCCCAGGCCTCGCACGCAAAGAAGGCCACGAGGACGAGGTCCTGGGCGGTGACCCACCCGGCGGCCACGCCCATGCGCTGCCACATGCCGTGGAAGTCCGGGAGGGTGGCGAGGGCGGTGGAGCACGTGGCCACCACCAGAATCGAGTCCACGGCCCTTTCGAACGCGGCGCTGTTCACGATCTGCGGCAGACAGGCACGGGCAGAACGGGAGCGGTGGAGGGCCTTGGAGGCCGGAGGAGGGGGAGGGCGGGGGGGTGCCACAGAGGCGGAGTGGGTATGCCGGTAGGGACCGCCGGGTGTACGTACGTGTTGGCCTTTCGAGGAGGGAACACTCCACGCGCGGATAGGGGGGTTGGTTGTCCACCCGTTGACTGGGGTTGGGGGTGAAGGGGGCGGGTTCAGCAAGCTGCAGGGGAGCCCGCATATGATGCCACCTTGAGGATGTCCCCATTTTGTAACAAGCACATTAGTGCGGGGATCTCTTTAGAAAACACGATTGCATTGAGCCGTTGTCGATTGTACCTGGTATTACTCATTGCCTCCAGTGGCCAGGTTTTGTTTGGAAGTCGGTGTTTTCAGCCGAAACTACATGCGGGATTTTCAAGGGTGTCAAACAGCATCGATTGTGGGTTTAATTGCAAAATCACTGGAAAGGAATGGGTACGTTTTGTCACATTGGTCTGTTGCAGCATCGACCAGACGGAATGCTGGTGTGGGCTGTAACTAGCCGGTTTGCAGGTCTTTTTGTTGCTGTTGTGGTCTGCCATCGCCTTTGTTTCGGTCCATTAGAATGCGCATTTGTGTTTGGTTTTTTCCTGGTCGATTCAACCGGCTGCAGTACAGCGCGGCCCTGTCGAGGCCACATTACAACACAAGTGCTCAACAAACGTTGTTTGTAGCCCAGAGTGTACAACACTGTAGGCCGGCCAGGTGCAGCAAACGAACCATGACAACGAAGACAACTGCTCCGTGCAAGACAGTACGGGGGTCCATGAACGGTGGGTGGCAGCATACATGCCACCAGGATCCGCCAGGGATGCTGCATCTTGCCAACCAATGGCCCCGTTTCATGACCAACTCAGTCCTACCCACCCTGTCCACATCCAGAAATCGGCAGGAACCTACTGCATACAGTGCACGGCTCGGCGGGACCGATGCCCGCCTGATCAGGCGCCATACGCGAGTGGCAAGTCTGGTTGGGAGTGGCTGTTTGGTGGAGCATTGGCTGACGGACAAGATGTGGCAGGTGGGAGCAGGGGCCAGTGGTACCCCCCCCACTTGTCCAAGCACCGGTAAAGGACCAGAAATTGACGGACCCAACGCCCAGTGTTGCTTGGACAAGGATGTTGCTCACGGGCCACAACTTGCGTGATACACGTGTAGACATGGTGTCCTATTCTGAAAACCAAGAGGCAAAACACGCTACAAATGCCCTCTTGGCCAACAGAGCTGCCTTGACACAAAATATGGAATTCGTGCAAAACCAAGGTATCGGGAAGCACATGGCACAGAGTAGAACGAATTGAAAAAGGCACCACCAAGATCAACGGTGCAAAAATTGACGGAACCAACACCTGGTGTTGCTTGGGCATAGGCGTTGCTTGGACAAAGGGGGGGGTGACCTAATTAAAAAACAGACAAATGCAAACCAGAGGTAATGCACTCCAAAGTCAGGCATAAGTGCATCTTTATTCTCTATGCCAAACCTGGTTGAACCTCAAGACACACACTGTGTCTGAAACAGAAAACAGAACATCATGTCTGACTACAGTTAGTCAGACAATCACAGTCAGTAGCTGTCAGTCAGACATCAGGACAAAGGGGGGGGGGGTAGTGGTGGCGGGGCGCACTGGGTTGGCCGGGAGCATGGCTCGCGACCACTCAAGCCACTGTTGACCACCGGGGGGGGTGAGGACTCACTCTTTCCCAACCGGCTGAGGCAGGTTAAAGTGAAAGAGTGCGTGGTTCTCGGTGGCAGGGGGCTCAGAACTCGCTTCCCCTCGCGTAATGTGTATACTCTGGAGGGCTTAGCTTCAGTGGCCACATTGTGGCGAGGTCCACGCAGCACGGAGTTGCACCCTGCCACCCCATGGCAAAAATAGGGAGAGCCGTGCTACAGCAAGTGCTGTGACTGCCATAGGTCGAGGTGCACCCAAAATGGTCCAAAATACCTGACTGGCATTGTCAGGGAGAGCCGCCAAATGGCGAGACCGGCGACTGCCAAGGAACCTCTAGAAGTGATCACCAGCAGGAATTGATCCGGCAGTCTCTGGCGTGTACGACGCATGCTATGACCATTGACCTGCACAAAACACTCGCAGTGCTTATTCAGCCCTGCACTCAGACCTTGTTTCCATGTGCCACCGCACCTAGCGAGGGAGAGACGCCGCACGGAGAGTATGACTCCCAAAGGACGTGTGCACCTCAGGGGAGAGCGAATCCTGTGATTCCCATAGCCCAGGATGCACCTGATGTCTGCAAGCAAGCATTGTGAGGGAGTGTCGCCGCATGGCGAGCCCGACGACTCCCCAAGGAGCGAGTACACCTTTGAGGGAGACATGCCGCATGCCGAGTCTGATGCCTCCCAGGGGACGTGTGCCCCTCTGATCGTGGGGGTAACACTGCACACCTGGAGAAACAAGGTTCGCCTTCTCCTGTGACATTATGGCAGGTGTGTTCCCCTGTCCTCACGCCCTGGCCCTGCCTGCTTTTGCAGCAGTCTCAGGGACTGACAGGGCTGAGCCACACCCTCTCACAACGCACACGATCTTGACACCCTGCACCTCACGGTACCCGGGTGTTCCTCAGCAGACTTGCCACTTGCATCTGCCGGCTCAGACATGATCGGATGGGGCAGGGTCCTACTGAGCCACACGCTGGACGCAGCACGTTCCTACTGAGTTCTGGTGGTGCAGGGGGGCGGGTATTACTGAGTGGCCTTTGACACGGGGCCCATTGTTACCGAGAACCAGTTTCCCTGCCAGACGCTATTGGCATGTCTGTTCCTCAGTGGGGACCTCGTACCCCACCCGTGCCCCTCCATCCGGAGGGGACAAGCCCGGCCGATGTCTGGAGGAGGACCGCGGCCATGACATCAGGTTTTGAAATACCTGGCATTATCCTGACCTCATGCCAGGCTCACTCAAGTCAATCCATTTGCAATGTTCCACAATCATAATTGTTTTGCCAGGCGGCTCCCGCAGCGCAAACCAAATCTGAAGCGAATGTTGCCTTGGGGTCACCGCGCTCTCACGGACTGGGGGGCGGGATGGGATGGGAGTGTGTCCAACACCTGCCAGACATGTCGCCAGGCCGACCCTACGTGTCAGCGGCTTGTGCCACAGGCTGACCCGCGCTGGACTCGGAGCCACGCAAACCACCACTGACCCAGTCCGAGACCGGCGGGTGAAGTTTCCATACCCACACTCCTTGGGGACCCTGGTCGGCGTCACGTCCGGGGCTTCCGGCCCACACTCACGCACACACACACACACCATGTCATTCCATGGTCCTGACCGGGGGGCATGGCGTGCCCCACACAAAGCAGTCAGTGGAGTATCCGCGCTCACCCGCAAGCAGTGGCAGTCACTGCAGGTCCCACACCGTGCCGCAGCGGCTGAGGCACACAGGCGGCGGTGCACAGTCCGAGACATGATGCACGAGGTCAGGGCCGAACCACTAGACCACAGGACCAGGTCTGCAGGTATTGAGACTGGTGAGGTTTGCCAGAGGACATCACACTCACCGCGGCTCCGGGTGTGTAGCACTTGGTATGGCAGTGGTACTGCTGCCCCATCCGGATCGCACCTTCCCCAGGGGAGGCATCCGCCGAAGCGGTTCCTGGTGGTGGAGGCCCCCTGTTCAGGCCCATCCGACGCGGGGGGGCGGGGGGGGGGGGGGCTAAGGAGGTTGGGAAGTAGTGTGGATGGGTTGGGCCGGGCACCGGGCAGCAAACGAACATCGGTGGCCGGGTGGGTCGCTGTAGATTGGTGGCAGGGGGTTGCGGGTGTGGGCGCAGGCGGATGTGGCCGGGTGGAGTGGACATGGCCGGTTCGTGGCTGAGGCGAACCTGTTGGGCGTGGCGCGGGTTCAGTTGGGTTGGGACAGGGCCTCGTACAGGAGCAGGGCCCCAGGTCGGAGTCGCCGCCCCTGCTCGACACCAGGGCCGAACTGCCTGACTGCCCAAGTTCAAGGCCAGACGGACTGGAGACCCGCCGAAGCGTTGGCGGGCGGGAGACGCCGTCGTTCTTGTGCGCGCACCCGCGGTCCTTCCACCGCCTCAGGCAAGTGGGGTCAACGCGCACCAGGCCCCGATGCCCAGGGGTGACGCGCAGTGGGCAGGGCCGGGGGAGGGGGGGTCTCCTCTGGGTCTTCCACATGCAAGTGCAAGCGCGACCTGCAGCCACTCACAGCGGGACAACGTCGGGTACCGCTCCACGAACGGCGCAGGCTCCGTGATCCTCTCGAAGTGCATCGCGAGGACGTCGCACAGGCGCGGGAACTCGGCCCTCTCGATCGCGCCGTTGGACGAGCAGTCCAGCATGGCATACATGAGCCGCGCCCGCGACGCGTCAATGTAGTCGACGCTTGTGTTGTGGTTCAGCTGCCAGAACACTTCCATGACCTGCCACATCTCCACTCGGCCCCGGTCGCGCGCCAGAAACTCATAGGCCTTGTCCAGGCGCCGCCGCCGGCGCTTCAGCCTCTCGTCCCGCTCGTTGTCGTACACCTTCGTGTACGTCTCGTAGGTCACGGCGGTGAGCAGGCCAAGGCCGAAGTACAGGCCCAGCAGCAGGTACACGCAGAAGAACAGCGCCGCGGGGCGGCTGCGGTCGTACACCGCCATCATGACGTCCGGGAAGTTGGCCGTCGTCAGGCAGACAAACAGCGACCACATCCCCGCGGGCAGCGTCGGGAAGTACTGCCGCCGCGCCTCCTCGTCGAAGAGGAACAGGGTCAGCCACGCGTACAGCGTGACGTAGATCACGAGCAGGGGAATGCTGGCGAAGAACCGCGGCAGCACGGCCCACACGACGCGGAGGTGCCCGCGGAGGGACGTGTTGTGCAGCACCAGCAGCGCCACGCGCAGGAAGGGGGCGGGCCGCGGGAGGTGGACCGGCGTGACGTACCCCCACAGGAAGTCCAGCACCAGCAGCCCGACCACCAGCCGGTACCACCAGCCCACCGACGGGCCCTGTGCGACAGGCCACAAGGCACACGCGGACTGCAGGGCGGAGCGCACGCGACAGACCACACGAGTTACCGCGATGTACCCGGGGCTTTGGTTGGTTGCAGAGAGCAGTGCAACCCCCTGTGTGACATTCCGTGTGGTTGTTGCTCCTTCACGGGGCCCTGGACGGTCACCCGTTCTTCCCTTCGCATGTTGCGTCGGGTCGCTGCGTTCTGTCGGCCGCTGCGGCCGGTGCTCTTGCTGGTGTCGTTTCCGCGTTCGCGGAGCCCAGTATTTGGTGTGTTGGGGCTGTGCTGGATGTGGCATGGTGTGCCGTTTGCGTGTCAGCGGCGCCCAATAGTTGGCGTATTGAGGATGTGCTGGCTGTTGCCGGGGTCGTTTGACTGTTTTTGCTGTCCACACACCTCTGTCCACAGGCCGTCCCCCTCACGGCATTGGGAACACCCAAAAAGGGTGGCGCAAGATATTTGAGGGGGTCGGTGCACCACATCCCCCCCCACAGGCCTTGGCTACCCTTCAAAGGGGGTAACGAGGGGGTCAGTGCACCACATCCCCCCCCACAGGCCTTGGCTACCCTTCAAAGGGGGTAACGAAGGGGTCAGTGCACCACATCCCCCCCCACAGGCCTTGGCTACCCTTCAAAGGGGGTAACGAGGGGGTCAGTGCACCACATCCCCCCCCACAGGCCTTGGCTACCCTTCAAAGGGGGGAACGAGGGGGTCAGTGCACCACATCCCCCCCCACAGGCCTTGGCTACCCTTCAAAGGGGGTAACGAAGGGGTCAGTGCACCACATCCCCCCCCACAGGCCTTGGCTACCCTTCAAAGGGGGTAACGAGGGGGTCAGTGCACCACATCCCCCCCCACAGGCCTTGGCTACCCTTCAAAGGGGGTAACGAGGGGGTCAGTGCACCACATCCCCCCCCACAGGCCTTGGCTACCCTTCAAAGGGGGTAACGAGGGGGTCAGTGCACCACATCCCCCCCCCACAGGCCTTGGCTACCCTTCAAAGGGGGTAACGAGGGGGTCAGTGCACCACATCCCCCCCCACAGGCCTTGGCTACCCTTCAAAGGGGGGAACGCAACATATTTGAGGGAATAGAGCGCAGTACACGCCCCGCAGAGGCTTGGGCTACCCTTTAAAGGGGGACCGGCGAGCACATCCAAGACTCTGTGCCCATTGCCCTGGTCCTTGACCCGCTTCCCCTTGGCCCACGGCGACGATCCCCCGGCGGGTCAGACCTGAAGAGGGCCTCAAAAGGTCCGGTGCGGACCCGCCACTGTGCTCAAGCCGCGCGGCCTTTATCGCCGTCTCAGTTCAGTGCGCGGCGGACGTTGTGCCGCACCCCATCATCCCGGGGGCCGGGGGAAGGGCGTTGCCTTGTCCTCGAGTCCTGGGCTTTATCGCCAGGTCAGTCCGCGCTGTCGTCTGAGTTGGGGCGGGCCGTGTACCATCGTCGGGTCACACTGCGTTTGGGATGTACTCGCTCAGGGCTCTTAAGACTGAAAAAGGAAAAAAAAAACCGCCGGCGTCCGGTACACTCGCACCTCCGCAGAGCGCCAGCCGGCGAGTGAATGCGGTCGATCGTCGGCCAACCGGCGTCGCTCAAGCGCCAACCTCCGTCGGTTGAGTGTCAACCGCCAATCAATGCCACCGATCACCTCCGGCCGTCCTCAGTGAAAGAAAAAAAGAAGGAAACACCTCGTTCCTAAAGGTCAGCCCTGCACTCGCTGGTCGCTGGTCCCAGTCGGCCAAACACCTTCCGCCCGGCGGTCGCTTGGCCATGGCGGGTGTTGGGGAGGGAGCAGGGTCAAAGGTCCACCGAGCTGGTCTCGAGCTGGTCTCTGCCACCGACCATGGCATACCCGTCGGTCCTTCGGATGGAAAGCCCCCGGTGTGTACCGGCCTGCGTGAGGTCACTCCACATTGCCGTGCATGGGCCATCAGGGGGGGGGGGAGCTCGCTCGAACTACGGGTCGCTGTCAGGGGGAGGATACCGTTCGATGGAGCAGCGGCGTGAGGCATCGCGCCCCCTCTGCGCTACACGAGGGCGTGGATGCCGTCGCTGGCGAGTCCGGTGCCAGCCCCGCGTCATCGTCCTGCCCCTCGTTCAGGATTGGGCAGGGAGGGACTGGTTCAACTTGTGTCTGCCTATCACATCAATGGTTTGGGTCTAGCGCTTTCTGGGGGCCTGCTTTTGCTTCGGCGCCTCGTGGCGTCAGACATGCTTTTGTTACTCTACACACAAGCAATCGGCCCATCTTCAGAGACCTCTCCAACACGAGGGCGATCCATGACTTTCGGTCCTTCTGCCACGGCTGCTGGCGTGCCGGGGGGCGGGGGGGCGGAAACGTGGTCCTGTTTGGTCGTACCCCCCGTGGCGTGCCGGCGCCGCTCAGTTCCCGGGGTGAGTGGAAAGGAAAGCGCCTCTGTCCAGATGCCGGCATTAACGGCTGCGATGCACCCCCCCCCCCCCCTTGTCGTTCCCCACCCCAGGGAAGACGGTCCCCCACCACCCCCTGGGGGACGGTCACCAAGTGACGGTCCCCCACCCCCCCCTGGGGGACCGCACCACCACCATACAAGCACATTTGCAGGCACAGAAATTGCAGCATAAAACGAAAGAATTCAGCATAGGATGTGTTCAAAGGGCTGCCCATGTGCGGAGACCTAGTCCTTGACCGGCTCGGTGTAAAACATCACACTTGTCCCAGGGGGAAACATGGTTGTGCTATCAAGTTCCATTTCAGCGAAAGTGGGCAAAATGTCCTGCCATGAGTGCAAGGGATACAAGTGGCAGTGCCCCACAACACAGTCACCTACACAACAACACAATGAGCCCCAACGAAAATTTTTGGGTTGACCAAGTGACGGTCCCCCAACCCCCCCCCCCCCCGGGGAACGACAAGGGGGGGGGAGGGTATTCTGGGACCGCATAGCCGGAGTGCAGATTTCAACATCACATCATGAGGGTCCGGGCGTAGGCCGCGACGGGGCGAGTGTTGGGTGCGTTCTGAAGGGGGGGGGGGGGGTCTGGCTGTGGTTGTTCATGTTGCGGGGCCTCGTGTCCCCGACTGATGGGTGACGTACCTGCTCGGTTTCTGAGTCGGTACCCCACACAAGCGGTGACCGCCGGAACAGGGCGGGGCCCTGCGCAACGTAGTGCAGCCGCAGGTCATACAGAAGGGCGGCGAGGCAGGCGAGCTCGAAGCCGAAGGAGAACCAGCGAGGGGCGTATGGCACGTTGAAAGTGGGGTAGTGGGGGTCGTCCGCGCACCGGAAGGCCGCATGGACCGCCTCCTCCCGGAGGCACCACAGGGGCTTCTCGAAGAAGGAGAAAAGTACGAGGGCCCAGATAACGACGCGGATCGAGAGGTAGATCGCGGAGGCGGTGTCGTGGGCCCGCGTGGCCGCCTCTGTGTCCTGCGGCATCGGCGTCTCCACCCCCTCGAGGGCGTCGGCCACGCAGTGCGCCGCCTTCCGCACGTTCATTTTCTTCTCAAAGTAGCTGCAGATTTCTTCGGGGTAGCTGGGGTCTGCGGGCGCGTGCGGCACGAAGGTCCCTGCATCCCCGCATCGGAACGAGAAGGACATGGCGCAGGCAGCCGCAACGAGGGCCTTGGCTCCAGGAGGGCTCGGGGCACAGGGGCAACACCCTGAAAAGGAATCGCGGCTCAGCAAGTGAGTGCCGGATGGTGTTGCCTGCCCCACCCAGTTCCGCTTTGTTGCAAGCGCGACCACAAGCGGGTTCGATCCGGCCCAGACTGGTCTTTGCTTGAACAGGGGGAAGAAGTTGCTTTTTGGGGGGGGGGGGGGGTCCTCCGCCAGTCCTCAGTACGGCCCCTTGCGGGGGGCGGAATCATGGCCACACCACGGTCCATAACGGTTATACATGCTGGTCTGTCTGGAGCGTTTGACACTACGTTCCCTCAGATTCCCAGTAGTGGTACACATAACCATCAGGGTATGCCTCTTAGGCCACACATCTCAACGAGACGCAAGTAACTCAGACTTTCAACTCAACTGTCCTCTCACGCAATCTCTCGTCTCCCTCAGAAACTGCTCTTTTACCCCTTGGCTGAAGTAGCGTTTCCCCTCTCTCCACAACCTGGGCAACTCTCTCGGCCTCTCCGGTGCATCCCTCTGCTCCTGCCCACCTGGCTCGCTTGCTTCCTTCCCCTCGTACCACCTCCAAAAACGGTCATGCTTTGGGTGCGGCCGGTCGTGCGCGTGGTGTGACTGTTCCTGGGCGTGGTTTCGCTGGTCGTGTGTTTGTTTGGGTTGGGCCTGCTCTGGTTCCAGTTGCTGCGCCCGCGGCGTGACCGGCCTCCTATTTTCCTGAGCCCCTGGCGTGGCCGGTCGCTCCGTGTCTCTGCTTGAACAGGGGGAAATAGTTGTGCTCGCTGCGCGCCGTGTGCGCCTTCTGAGATGATGACCACTCCCTACAAAAACACGTAAGAACCCACTTCCCACTGTGCCCTTCCCACTCCTGTTGCGTGGCCACCATTTGCCCTAATATGATGATGCACTGGAACCAGATGGGGCGGCAGACACAACAGTGGCTTTTCTAGCGGTTGGGGAAGGGCTGATGCATTATCCCTCCTGGGACATCAAAACGCACTACAACACTGGCAACACGTGCTCGGCGCGACGCCCCAAAATGCTTCCATTTTTGCCGGGAACAAATCACCAGCCTAGTATTGTCCTACACGCTTTGTGCACCCCCCCCCCCCTTGTAATAGCTACGCAAAAGTACGGAATTGATGCGGTCCCTACGCCTACTGTAGCTTAGACAAAGGCATGGCATTGCGCGCAACACATACAACTACTGACACACACGTGAGTGAGTGCATGGTATGAGTGCCCACGTTCCCAAAGGCATGTAAACACAAGAAAGTGTTTGAAACATGAAACTTCAGGTTCACACCCATGTTCCTACAAGCACTGAGGCATGAGAAGCCTACAACCATCCTCATCGATGTCCGTCCCCAAATGAGAGTCAGAATCAGAACTTGAATCAGAATCAGAATTACCAAAATAGTTCAAATCCTCAAGCTCCAACAACTTCATCCCTTTGGGGAAGCAAAGACCCAGCACCACACATCACATCCCAGCAGCGTACATCGTTCACTGGGTGCCTGCAGTGCACGTGTGCGAGTGTGCCAAAGCACATCACCAGGCTGACCGTTGCCACTACTACAAGACCCAGCACCACACATCACATCCAGCAGCGTACGGCGTTCAGTGGGTGCCTGCAGTGCACAGGTGTCTTATGAGCAGGAGGACTCATCACAAACCTGACACAGCCCCTCTTTCCCTCTACAACCGGCACACAATCACGGTCTGCTAAGTTTCTGACCATGAAAACTGTGGTCAGAAACCCCCATAAAAATGACGGTCAGACCCAAACCCATGTCTTATGTGGCTGCACTACATTTGGTACCGAATTAAAATTAGGTACCAAATTAATACGGTCCCTACGCCTACTGTAGCTTGGACAAGGGCGTGGCTATTACAAGGGGGGGGGGGGGGGGTACAGGGTTAGCGCGAGGTGGGGGTAGGCAAACCCTGCCTTGCCGGGAACCAATTTGGGTGAAATCGGTTTGCTTAAAAACGGGGGGAAAGTAGATTTGAAATTATGGGTCCTGCAGAAGTGCTGACTCATAAGCGGTGGGAAGCTTGCAGCTCCCCCTGTGCCCCTGTGGGGTTACGCACGGGCTGCGCAGGGGTTACGCCAAGGGTTAAGCAGGGGCTACCCCGGGTTACGCAGGGGTTACGCAGGGGTTGCGCAGGGGTTACACAGGGGTTACGCAGGGGTAACGCGGGGTTATGCGTTTCTTGCAGTATAGCACAACTTTACCCGGGCTGAAGTTTGGCAAGCGGCCACATCATTAATTGTATCCTGCAAGGTTTCTCATATGGGGCTGCCGGCGATCCACCTAGCGGTGGATAATCAAATGGCCAGTTGGTCAACCATCTCCGTAACCGGGGCAGTCAGGAAGCCCAAACGCTGGATCCTGTGGGGCATTGGGTCCAGCTTTTGGGCTGCCAGGCGTTGGGCACCAACTGGCAAACCAACCCCAGTTTTATGATTCACCTCCCACCCCTGTGGGTCCAAAAGCCCCCGCCCCCAACTCCAAACACCCGATCCTTCACGGGACCCACTGCCCCACCCCCCACCCTCCTGCCCCCCAGGGTCCGACCAAAATTTCTCAGGTGAACCATAAAATCCATTCAACGGAAAATTATTGCACCATTTTTGGAGCAAACCCTCGTATCTCAAGTTGGAGCATTTCAAGCAGCGAGTGTGTGGCACGTGTGAGCCGTGGCTGTTGCCCCCCACCTGACTGTCGTGGTGGTGTTGACCACCCCCCTCTCGGGTCCCTGGGGGTTCACTTGGCGACAATCCCCCTTGGGGGTGGGGGTGTCGTCCCTTGGGGGCGTTGGGCACAGGGGGTACACTGGAACAAATGACGACCAGGTGACAGCCACCGCTTCAGAACGCCGGCAGTGCATGGCCATTCAGTCTGACGTCCATGATGATGGCCGTGCATCACATCCAAGTGCCCTCGGGCAACAGGTACAAGTGCAGGTGTGAAATACCTTTGGTAAACCCTGGTGAAGGCCATAACTGAAACAAGTGTGGTCAGCAACTTGTCCTGTGTGTCCCACAGTGAAAGCAGTCCCGAGGCCCACGAACAGCAAATTGGCAAGATGCCAAAAACTGGCCCAGCAAACACACCGCTGACTAAGCCCTTGTGGGCCCATATGGTGCACAGTTCACAGCGAGTCATTTTCTTGCCAAACGCTTCTGATACACACCGACATGCATAGATGCTCATGGTGTGAGGCACACAATGCAAACAAACAGAAATCTCAAGGCATTGCAGTGATCCATCAATTTTTTGGCTGTACCTACTTCTGAATGGGTGCAGTGTAAAACTTCCTCCCAAAGATTCTTGAAATGCTGCACATATTCCCCATCAGCAACAGGGATGGACAAGCGGGCGACAGCAGGCCTCGCTGTTGGCTGCTTTGCGCCATTGGGTGAAGGGTCCGGCTGTGTTGGCGCCACCAGCGTTTTAGGGATGCACTCTTCCTCTGGGGTGTCCCAGGTAAAGTACAACTTCTCCCAAAAGGCGTTCCCCAAACTGTCCACCACCAAAGCATCTGTTGCCACGGTGTGCAGTCTCGTGGGGGCCAGTTCCCTGCCAATGGAACGGCCGTGTCCTCTGGCCAAAACAAGGCATGCAGAGTGGACTGCAACTGCCGAACACCCTTGGGAGGCAAGAGACTTGCTGGTCTCACAGGCGTTTCTTGGGAGGTGGTGAGGTGGCGAACACTGCTGTCATGCGTTTCACTGCATGCGGAACTTCGGTGGTAGCACGCTTGTGCAAGAGGTTTCCGTACTGTTCGCCATGCGGTGAAGGGCCTTGGACAAGAGCCAGCACAGGCTTCTTCATTTATTTTTTGCTTAGACTTACGTGTGCCCCGTAAGTGCTCGGTCAGACGGACCGGCTCTGCGTGGCAGTACAACATACCACGGGTATATCATCCCGTGTGGAGGTTTCACATGCCATGCCGTCTAGGACGGTGGGATGTATACTTGAAACCTTTTCACTGTCACCAGCGGATGCAGCGGGATGCGACTGCCAGCCAGCACAGGCTTCTTTGTAAAACAGACATAGTGCCTTGAGGGAACATTTTCAGAGGTCTACAGACTGGGTCAGGAAAAAGGATGTGTACATGAGCTCTGAGAACAATGCCTCACAGTTCTGGTCATAAGACATATGAACATGGCAACATAGCTCAAGAGGGTGCACAAAAACCACCGTGTGGAACTGATGAGTGTTTTTGGGGGGCGGGGACATGCAGGTGACGGCCCAGCCCCCCATGTGCGGGGCTGGAAACAGGGGGTAGCGTGCGTGACCATCACACCAGCACAGAGCCATGACAGAAACGTGGCAACAAAAACAACAACAACAACGAGAGCCCCATCTTAAGAAATGGGAGGTACAGTGCAAGTGCCAAATCACAATGGGAAACCAACCCAAAGTGAATCACCGCCAACACCAATGGTCAAAAAACAGGGCCTGCAGAGTTATACATGACACCGAACACCGGCAGCACTGGGACATGTCCTGCATCCATGTGACTGCTCAGACGCAAGCAATACTCTCTGAACTGGGTGTCTGAGCTCTCGGTACAATCCTCAGTTACACAGCGTGGGGGCACCACATGCGCACCAGCCAGGCTGCCATGGTATCAAAGGATGCGTGATGACGCGATATGTTCCCCCCGGGGGACATAGACACGTCAGAAGGCGTCCCCATTACTGAAGGGCCTGGCACACCACACTACACCACACCACACCACACCACACCTCCACTGCCCACTGCCCACAGGCAGTGTGGTAGTGTACAGAAGGATCTCAGCGGCCCAAGTGCCGGCCTCATCACCGCCCGACCAGGGCCCAGAGGCACAAAGGCCTGGGACCAGCGAGAACTTCGGAGGCACCATCAGGCAGAGCGACAGACAGCCCTCTGCCCCAGGTGCGCAACCGCCCTCCCGGCTTGCATTTTCCCACGTGCAAGACTATCCCAGCCATTGCCTTTTGGTAACAGCACCTTCGGCAGACCACACCACACCATCTCCGCTGAGGTATCAGAACAAAGCCATGCTCTGGTGCCTAAATTCTCGCTGATACTGCCATCAAAGCCGGGATCGAAAAGTATACATAGGACCTCAGTGATGACGGATCTATTGGGAGAAGCTGGAGAAGCTACGCTGCCCCCCCCCCCCCCCACTTGATGCAGATGCAGGATGCCCCATCTCTGACTCCACCCCTCACAAGCACAAGCACACACGGACCCACACAGAACGAATCTGCAGCAAATAGGTTATAAGACAGGGACATGAGGCGTCATCATGCAAACGTGTGCAGGGGGCCAGTTTACATGGACCCATCAGAAAGTGCCTAGGGGCACAAGCAGCAACTACTGGCTCTCGAACACTTTTTTCACGGCTTGGAGGAGGTGTAGAGACAACGTCCAAGGGTGGCATGTGTAGCCAGTACACCCCCCCCCCCTTGTCCAACATACAGCTGTGGCATGTGTCTTGTGCAAGTCGTAGTCCCTCCCAGGGTGGGTGGTGAATGGTTGTGAAAGGCAAGAAACCGTGGTTTGACCAGCGTGCTGTCGTTGTGAAAGGCGGTACCCCCCCCCCCTTTGTATGAGCTATGCCAATCTACACAATAAATACGGTCCGTACGCCTACTGTAGCTTGGACGAGGGCGTGGCTTGCGCGCAACGCATACAACTGCCGAGACACACATGCGCAGGCCACATGCGCTGAAATTGGCAATTCAGGACCTATGGGATGCATCAGACTAATAAAACATTTTCCTGTTGCACCAGCAGGGGGCCACATGTGCTGAAATTGGCAAATGTGACAGCAAACCCGTGTCTTATGTGGCCGCACTACATTTTGTACGTAGTTAAGTTACGTACACAATTATTGCGGTCCCTACGCCTACTGTAGCTTGGACAAGGGCGTAGCATATACAAGAGGGGGTGGGGTACAAAGGTAGGCCAATAGGCGTTGCCTTGGCTATGAGAACAGCGATGGTCGATACCCCCCCAGAATCACTCCGGGAAACGTCGCAATCACTGATGTACAAATGCGCAGCAAATGAACCGTCACGTGCCTTTAAAAATCTTCCACCAACGTCCCCAAAGCGCCATCAGGCGTCCTCTCAGCGTACGCCCTGTCCTCCTGATGAAGGGGCCGGAGTGATTCTGGGAGCGCCTAACATCATGGGATGGGCTGATGCAACACGGACAGGGAAGGGGGGGCGGGTGTGAGGAGGTGGCAACCCCCGCCCCATCATCAGGCTGCAAGAGTTGGTTTGGGTTGCACTCTCTAAGCCTCAAGATGAACAGAGAGGGAGGGGGGAAAGAGAGAGAGAGAGAGAGAGAGAGAGAGAGAGAGAGAGAGAGAGAGAGAGAGAGAGAGAGAGAGAGAGAGAGATCATCTGCCGGTGCCGAACTCGAAGATTTCACCTTTTGTTTGAACGAGTCCGGTGACGATGAGCAACACCAGCAACACTGCCATCTGCCGGCAGAGCCAGACAAAACGGTCCGGGAAAAGCAGAGAGTGCTGTCAGCGGCCTATCCGCTATATTACAGAGACGAAGAAGAAGGCTGAAAGGTGCCTGCTGCACGAATCTTTTTTTTTTTGGTTCAGACTAAGATGAGCTGGCGTAGCCTGCTCATTTTACAGTACTCGAGATAACCTCTCAGAATCAAGGTTCAGAGCTGTTCAGTGCTACGATGATCCCACATTGGTTGTGGTAGCGGATGTGACACGTACTGAAGATTAGCTGAGTCTGAAACCAGGTCATGCAGTGGGAAACTGCCACGCCCGTAGGCTTCCCAGTGTGCGTGAGGCACAATGACTGTGGCTGAAAAGGACAGCGGTTGGAAGACTGAAGGGTGAGGTGAGTCAGCAGGTTGCATTGCATCCAATTTCAGTACCAGAGAGGGAGGGGGGAACAACATTCAGGTAAAGTCGGTCACTATTCACGACTCTGAAAGGGTGCCTGCTGCACTAATCCTTCCAAGCCATCGGAAGTGGGCAGTCTCAGGCAGAATGTTGTTTTCAGCAGAAACAAGTCTTCAAAAGCATCACCCATTTCCCACTACGACCGCCTTACATGTCATCGTGCATTCTTGACTACAGGAGCTGCTGTCACAGGGATTGTTGTGCTGAGACCAAGCGCAATAGGGGTAAGAAAGGATGAGCTGGTCCTTGCAAGCCTTGCGAGGGAAAAAAGGAGCACAATCGCATGCCAGCGGCGGCAGAGGCCTCCCAATGCTCCAATTTCGTCTGCCTTTTTCTGAGGTGTCTGAAGCACTGATCCTGTTCGAAAATGCTCAGGGGAACCCTGAACTCACATGCCTACAAGGCTGAAGTACCGCCGTTGTCCCGCAGCGCGAGTACGTGCACAGGTGCATGCCGTCTTCCTCCCACAACGTCTATACGAAATCGAGGACAGCGGGGCTGTCACGCCATACAGGCCCATCGGACCGTACACAGGCCCCAAAAGGGGTGCATGGAACGGCATCCGGACCAGCGGAGGCTTCACACGCAGTCATTCCCGTGACCGGGAAGTTCGGAGGATGCTCTTCCGCGCTGGTGCAGTGTAGCAGAGGGGCGGTTCCTGATCATCAACCGTTGCCGATCAGTGGTGCACTGAGGTCCAGCACAAAAGGGGGTGGAAGGTCAAGTTGCGGCATTGCAGGTCAGGGTCAGGCGAAAAGTGCCGTGTGGGTATCATAGGGCAGGCGCAGCATGCGCCGAGGGGAAGGGCCGAGGTCTGCACCAGCCCTCAAAGTCATAAACGCACACGCGTGCGTGCGCATACGCACACGCACTCTCTCTCCGTTACGACCAAAACAGAGGTATGAAAGAGAAATGCCCTCACTCTGGGACGGATGCTCGAGAGTACAGGGGATGTGTAGTTGGCAACGCCAGTACACAAAGGGGGGGTTGTCGCACGGTGCGTGCACGGTTCAATGTTTTTGGAATGTTCACCCAGCTTCTACCCCGGTGAACAGCCCCCACAGAACCACACCCAGGGTCCCAGTTTCTGCACCCTGCAGCCCTTGCTGGCATACCAGGAATTTTTATTTTTTGTTCTGGTGCTTGTCACAGGTCCCAGGGTCCTACTTTCTGCACCTTGCAGCTCTTGCTGGTATACCAGAATTGAATTGAAATTCTCCACGAAGACTTGGCGTCCCAAAGGTCGGGTTGCAAGCAATTTAAGTTTATCTGGTTGTACAGAAACAGGGAAATATGCCCTGGCCTGATGCACTAAAGCCTTCCCCCGCGCAGTGAAGGGTTGTGCGAAGAACCCCTCCCCTCTTTCCGTAGCATTCGGCCAACAGAATGCACCGTTTAATAGAAAGAAAGAAAAATTTGGAAAAGGAATTTTTCAAAAAGGGGGCAAGCAATGGTCAACCAACAGCTGAATAGCTGTCCTGCATCCACAACAACCATGAAGAACCCAATTTTGTGGAAAAAGAATCAGGCGTTCTGGATCTGGGGAATAAACAATACCCAAAAGTATGCACGGTGTGCGCACGGATCAAGCAACACCCCCAAACAGAATGGGTTCAGGCTCAGCACTGACATGCACGCGCATTGAGAACCAGGAAACAAGAGCAGAGCAAGAAAAGCGGTTGGAGAGAACTCCTCAGGAGCTGGAGAGCACCCCTTGACGTCACGCATACACATACATACAGTCACTGACGGCGGCTGGTAAAACTGACGAGACACCGCTGATAATGGCTCACATAAAAGGGTACACACAACCTAACGCATGCACACACGCGTGCACACACACGCTGAACATGACAAACAGGCACTACAAAAGTGCTGAGTGTAAGGATTCTCGTCAGGCCGACGCAACAGTCAAAGAAGAAGCATGACCATCGGCGGCTAGGCGCCTTTCTGTAGGTGCAGCGTGCAAGAGGTGTCCAGCAGCAGCGCCGCAGCGTCAGCTGTGAAGAATATAGGCGTCAGCACTGCCGTGCTGACAGCAGTGCACACACGCGCGCACACACACACACACACAGACACCCATACGTCGTGAGGAAATCCAAAACCGCAAACACCCAGTGTGGATACCGAGACGTACTCAGCACAGCAGGGCACGGGATGCACTGGTCTCCAAACACCCTGTCAGGCCAATGAGGTTGCAAAAACATTGTTGTCATGAGGCTGGGTGCCTTTCGAATAAAAAACAGACACTCAGAAAGACTACACAAATACACACACACATACACACACATGCAAGCACGCGTGCACACACAGACACACACAAAAACACATACAAACACACACACATGCACACACATACAAAATATTGCCTTATGGACTGGCAACACCACATGCCGCACAAGAACGCACACAGCTGCATGGCGGCAAGGACATTCAGAGGTCAGGAAGGTCAAACTACGTATATGAGCCTATGGGCTTTACAAGCAGGGGATCGATTAGAGCGGGAGGCACTGCAGTGAGCCTGGGGGTCATTGCACGGCACACAGAGTGCCAAACGTGCACACACAATCCCATGTGCTTGTTGCTGCCATCCGCAAACGTGTTGAGGCGTACCATTCGATGCATCCAATTCGCGATTGTGCATCACAACTTCGCGATTTTGGGCACTTGCACCAAATTCCAGCGGTGAGTCGATGCGGTGACATCACCAAAGCCGCAGGTTAGGGTTACTGTTCCTACGGGTCTCTTTCAGATATTGCCTCGCGAGGCTAGAAACGTGGCTCTTGGGCAGTGGCGCTGTGCAGACACCACAAACGACATTACACAAAGTGCACCAGGACATTTGGTGCATGGCAGACCTACTGCGACAGGGCGTCGGGCCTTACGAGATCCCGTGACATTAGGAGGAGAATGAAGCGGAGGGCAGGAAGGCTGCTCCTGCACGATGGGGCTCGGGGTCCGCCATCGTTGGACGACAGAGAGACCACGGGGCCAGACGGCGCTCACCAAAGGGTAAGCTGCAGGGCTGTGGGTTTCATAAAGGCGAGTAGTACAATCCGTGCCCAATCCAATGCCATGCTTTTTTGTGTGACCTGCTTTTGTTGATCGATGTTGGTTGGGTGCTCAGAATCACCGCAGTCTGCACCCCAAAAGTGGGGGGCTGCAATAGGGTAACAGTGGGTCAGAAGAAAAGAAAAGATATCTGCAGCAACCCTCCGATCCAGCTCCCCCCCCCTTAGGCATTGCTCGGGAGGCCGAAGGCTTCGGACACCTTGTCGAACAGCGGCACGTCAACCGAGTGGGCAAGTGCGCCAGAGCAAGGAACATCTCATACGCAGACACGCTCCATTGTGTCCTCGCGCACGTTGGAGGAGGGGGGCCAGCGGACACAGGTGGCCCAACGTGCAACTCCTGCAACAACAATCATCCCAACCCATCACCATACTTCCACACCACCCCCCACATATCACCCGGGGTGGCGCCCATGCCACGGAATGGACACACGATACGCACACGATGGACCCAGGGGGGAGGGCTGGGGGCCGGGGTGGAGACACATGATGCCACAAGGAGGACTGAGCGAAAGAAAGGGCAGGTTGAAGGGTATGTGCCTCCCTCGGGGAAGTGACCCTGCAAGTAGACATCCTGGAGCCCAAAAGGGGCAGCTGGGGAGGGTTCCCCCACTGCCAATATGGGGTGTCCACTTGGAGGCACCTGGCCAATCCGGTCGTTGCCCTCCGCTGTGCGGACCTGACAAAGAGCAGTGAAACGGGGACAGTCCGGGGGCTCCGTTGCCACAAGCTACCAGGAGAAAGGAAGGGTGAGTAGGGAGGTAAAGGTCGACTAGGTAGGCAGAGGGAGGGCACAAATGGTGAGGGGCCGGTGGGCACCACTGCGGAGGGAAAGGGTTCAAGGACGGGGCGAGGGTAAGTGGCGAGAGGCCAATAGGTGCCGCCAGCTGCAGAATACAACCGGGAGTCATGCCACCGCCCGGGGCAGGGCGGGATGCGCAGGTTGCACAATCGTAACTCAAACTGCAACAGCTTTGAGAGTCAATGACAGCTCAGATATGATGATCTCGTGGCGACATCTGCCAATCTATTACCCCCGCCCCCTTCTCCAAGCTATGGAAAAGTCCCAAATCAAGGCAGTCCCTAAGCGGGTAAGGCCGTAGCTTGCACACGGCACACGGGAACAGTTGCACTGGTGCATGCAAAGGGTCAGGGTAATGCCCAGGACTCAAATTAACATTTCGGGGCACCATTGGGCAAACAAGAACAACCCAAATGTCTCTCAGCCCACGAACGTGACATTTTGACCCCAAACCCGTGTCTCATGTGGTTGCAGCAAAAGTAGTACCGACTTAATACCGCCCCTACAGTCACTGTGGCTTGGACAAGACCGTAGCTTGGCCATAAATCAGCGATGGTTGCTACCCTCCAGAATCACTCTGGCATTCATCACTCTACTGCAAGTCTCAACGTGGCGGATCCCGTAGCTTGGACAAGGGAAGGGGGGGGGGTACAAATTCAGACTCAAAAGTCAAGTCGTCGGCAGACAAGACAGTGTCTCCCTACATCGAAAAGCACAGCGCAGCAGTAAATATCTTCTGACGTTGTGGCAGTCTTTCGGCATTTCCGAAAAATACACACACACACACACACACACACACACACACACACACACACGATTGATGCGAGACGAACAGGCGGGACACACACACACACACAGAGGCATGATCAATCACAGGGGGGAGGGGGAGGGGTGGGGGGGTCATGAAGGCTGGTTGGATAGCGTGCAGTACAACCGATGCACACCGTTCAGTACCATGTCGTTTGCAAAAAATGGCCCTGGGCGTGAGCTGCACCACCTGAGCCCCCCCAACCGATGGCTGGACGAAATGTCGCACAGAAAATAAGCCACCGATATACTGCCGGCAGACGGCTGCTTTCGGGTTGGGATGCAGCCGAAATGTGGATTGACAGCCCCCCATCAGATCCTTTGCTGAGGCCCATCCCATCCTCTTGCACATGCAGCGCCGCTCTGTATTCCGGTCGGCGGCGCCCCATACCGTCTGCGGCCCTGGACCTACGGCCACCGCTGTGCTTCGGTTTCGAATGCGGGTTCAGGCCTTCCTCGTCGGGGTCCTCAGCGCGCATCCCCTCTGAGGTTTGGTGCCTGGGCCCTGCCCCTCTCCGTTGCAGCGCCCGCGCCCAGTCCCTCTCGGGGGCGGAACGTTCACCTGACCCCCTTACCCCATTTTCCTGCAGAAGAAGAAGGTGATGAAGGGGGTGCCCTTGAAATGCCGAGTAATACTGTCGTCGTTTGCACAAACCATCAATCTGCGGAGTACCAACCACACAACCACAAACGCCACCGTTCTAAACCATGAAATCCAAGATCCCCAAAAAGTGCTTTGTGTTCAATGAGTGATTGAAGGACCGTAGTTTGTAAGTGTCGCTTTGCTTCGACACACGTTTGGTGCCCCAGGACACTCGGCTGCGCACAATGAAACGGATCGAGGCCAACGAAATGCTAAAGCCCTGGCTGAGTGTCGCTTTGGCAGACCTGGTGGTTACAACGCGGTTGTTGGGAGGTTGAGGCGATACCGACCGGCACTCCCAAACCTTCTGCCCCTTCAAGCACGGGCCTCTGCATGCAGCACATGATTTTTTTGTCTCTTTTGCTCAACATCTGATACCCCGCCCTGATGGTACCGCAGCCCATAAAAGGACCACTGCAAGTCCGCGTTTATTCAAGGGTCTGGTTGCTCGCCGCAGGAGAAACCGGCTGCTCAGGACGCAGCGCCGGGGATATTGCGGGCGAAGGCGTGTTTCCCCGAAGCGGGGCTGGGGACGGTGTGGGAGACGGTACGAGTCCGCGATGGGGCACCGGGGCCGGTGCAGGCGACAGTGCCGGTCCGCGATTCGGCGCTGAGGATGCCGAGACGTTGGCAGGAAAGGACAGGGGCGGGGCGTATTGCAGTGCACAGGGGACCGGTTCAACGGTGATTTTGAATGCCGGACCGCCTGCAGGCTGCCCGTGGACAACGAATGACGTCGCCTGGGATGGCACACCGGGGAGAAGAGCAGGCGATGGGGCTAGTCTTGCGGCGTCTCGCACCGCATGATCCCGCACCAGCAGCAGGCGCCGGGGCCGAGCCATGGTGTCGGCCATGGGTATTGGTTCGGGAGAAAGCCTGGGGGGCACGATAGCGGAGGTGCGGGTGGGAGTGGCGGTACGGTGATGGAGAGCGAGAGTATGAGGGCGAGGGTCGAAGGGAGGTTGATGTTGAGGGCGATGGTCGCTGATGTCCAGCAAAAGGGGCGTTGGGACGTGAGGGTCAGGCATATTATTAGAGTCCTCGTTAGGCTTACGGCCAGGCTGAGGCGACGGGGAGGTGAAATCCGCCTGCGGGGGAGGGGGAGGGAGGGTGTGGAGCCGAGGGGCGGGGTGCGGTTCAGCTGCCACAGCCCAGGATGCCTGACCCGGAGACCTTCGGATCCAACCCCAATGAGGTTGAGACAGAGGGCGTGGGCGTGGTTCAGCAGCACGGGGCGCGCTGTGGTCAGGGGGGCGGTCGGGCTGCGGTGGGCTGGCAATGAAGGCACCTCGCGGAGGAGGAAGGGGAAGAGGAGGGAGGTCGTGGCAAAGGTGAGCGAGGAGGTTGCAGCCGACGGTCGGACTTGCCGGAACGGGGGCACCGGGGTGAGGATGAGGATCAGGGGCGGGCCCATGCTTGACATTGATGGTTCTGTCTGGGTCGGTCTCAGGGCGGGGTCGAAGGTGAGGGGCGGGGTCGGGGCTGACGGGAGGAGTATGCTCAGGGTTCGCATGAGCGTCGGGGTCCAGCTGCGATTGAGGGCGAGGGGTGGAGTGGGAGTAGGAGGTCGGGAGACGATGGCATTGGGCATCGGGCGTTGCGCAGAGATTAGTGTCAAGGGCAGGGCCAGAGACCGGGGGTCTGTCGCCGACGGTTAACTGGGGGGAGGGGGGTAGCCCGGGACCAGTGCTGTTGGTGGTACTGCAAGGCAACTCCCGGGGGAAGGGAAGCGCACCCGGTCCGCCGCAAGAGGCATCCGGCAGACGAATCTCCACAGCCCCCCGCCCACTCACCAAATTGTGGATGTTGCTCGCGGGGCTGCCTGGGCCCATCCAAGTGTCCACCGCAGTGTACTCGGTGCTGCGCGGCCCGATCGGCGCGGAGAAATGGACAGCCTGGTCGCCTGCGCGGGCACCTGTGCACTTCATCAAAAACGCAGTTGGGACCTTGTCAGCCTCTTGTTTCTCCGGAAGACTGAGATGGGAACTGGTCTCGCTGGTCGCGCTGGAGACTGAACCGGAGCAGATCAGCGTGTGACCGAGGTGAGGGTCATCAGGAATCGAACTCGGGTCTTGCAAACGGGTGAAGCCAGGGGCAGGGAGGGGGCGACAGCTGTGGGCTGGTTTGGGAGATGATCGGTCGCTGCAGAGTCCCGGCTGCGACATGGGCACAGGGGTGAAGCAGACCCCGGGACTGACAGCCTGCGACTCGGCTGCCAGTGACCCCATGGAGTGGTGTGGAGCCGAACAAGACATGGTAAACATGTATACAGAAATACCCACCCCCCCATGTGCGAGACGCTGTAGTCTATGCGCTGACCAAGGTCCAGGAAGCCCGACGCTCCCGCCGCCCGATTTCGTGGTTCGCTGTGTCGAAAAATGCTAAATCAGAAGACCGGTTGGATTCAACTGCCAGCTCCTATTTTGTGAATATACCCCTGCACCTCGTCTTGGACTAAATTGATTATGAACTGTCCAGAAACGGGCTTTTCCGTGTCGGGGCCTGGGTCCTCAATCAGGTCCAGGGACTGCCAATGGGGGGGCCGAATTCGGCCCAGTTGGCTTGTATCTATATGGTGGTCAAGGAGACCCAAGAATACTGCAGTTGCCCTTTTTACCCCCCACATCCTTGCGTGCCGTTACCGTGATAATATCTACTTGTTTGGCCAAAAATCAGTGATGTTCCAGCGCCTTCCTGAATTCCAGCATACTCTCGCCTCGATTTACTGCATGCCCGTCCAGTTCGAACAAATGGGTTCGTGCATCCACGTGCTTGAAGTGTCCCAGTGCCTACACCCCAAAAATGACATACACCCGCAACTGCATTCTAAAGTCCTGTCCGTGGCTAACATTTCCCGGTCCAATGTACAGCGATGGCCAGACCCTTGGTCACCAAACGCGCCATCCGTGCTCCCTTCACTGTGCCTAGGTCTGGCGTCAAAATGTGACTTCTGGGCTTGAAATAGGGGTGATAAATCCACGAACATGCTAACAGTCCTGACCAAACTCGGTGCCAAGCAGGTCCAGGCACGCCCATGGGTCACATGGTGGGTAAAGTACTGGCGTGCCAAAGGCTGCCCCATGACGGGTTCCTGCGCGCGCCAATGCCTTTGGCTCGGCTCGGAGATAGCGGCCCTGGCTTCACTTTGATAGGGTGGGTGGGAGGATTCCTGTTGGGGATCTTCTCTCTCTCGTGTTTCCCCATTTCCTATTTTTTCTGTCTATTTTTTGACAGACTGCCGATTTGCGGCCTCAGCAACCACGCGCACTCGCGCGCCCAAAATTCACTGTTTGCGTTTTGAATGATCCACCATTCGTTCATAGTGTTTGTTGTAAATGAATCGGTAATGCAAAGCCAAGTTGTTTGAGGACGAAAAGGCACAGCTGTGGTTTACGGTGAAAGATACAATTCTGTGTTTAATGCTTTGTATGTTACTGAGCACGCTTGATCCGTCCTTCACTATTTCACAGCCTTATGACCCACTGAAGAGTCTGACTTGATTGTGCTTTGCGCTATATTAGCCCTACAACCTCTCGGGTTATCAATGCTTAGCACATGGACAAAACGCAAGTGGCTAAGTCACGGCGGGTGGGAGGCGGGGGGGGTGTCCACATCACGCATGCCATCTACGCGGCAACACCGTTTTAGTAGGGGGACATGATCACAGGTGGCTCGCTGACCCTTGGCCTCCGGAGGCCCATGTGGCAACGCGGCTAGATAACCACAGCTATCTTGTGGGTCCAAAATTCCTAGCACGGGGAGCTATTGGGAGGAGGCTGCCGAAACACCCCAATTAGGGAGTCTATGTGTGCAGAAAATGGCTACGTCACCCCTGCCATTGCCATCTAAGAATTCCCCAGTGTTGAGCACAAGAACAAGATGACAATTGGCTACCCAACCCTTGCCGTCTATTACAGTCCATATGCCAGCACCATATCCCGCATGCGGACACGCATACGTACCACATGAGCCGGCAAACAACTACATCCACCTTGCCATTTTGGGGGTTACCAACGCTCAAGACAGGGGAAAAATCAGAAGTCGTTAGTTAATCCACTGGTTCCACAGATGGGCGAAGTGGTTACAGCACCTCGACTCTAAGGGGTCCCCAAAACTCAGCACGAGGACCAAAATCCCAAAGTGGCACTGAGGACCCCCGAGATATCCCGGATGATGTAGCCAATGTGCTCTCATATGGGCCCGTGAGGTACCATGGGTTTACCTTGTCACCGTTGATTCTGTTCGTCGGCTCAGCACCACGGACCGGGCATTGCACGGGCAATATAGCTTGTTTACCCACACATTGGCCCGTGCACCTAAACCGTGCACCCTCCGAGGCCCACATCAAGACAACGTGCCTAAATCACCCCTACGATCACGGGGGTTTTCGGTGCTTAGCACCGAGACAAAGTCCTATGTGGGTTCCTAAGCCATGCCGTCTCGGGGACAATGTCCACTCAAAGTGGTTCCATCACCCCTAGCATGCCGGCTGCCCTATAGCTCCAAAAGAAGACTAGTTACTTAACCCATGCAATCTTGGTAGATTGTTGGTGGGCAAACAGGGTACATGAATCCTGCAATCCTTCGTGTACCTAGTGGTTGGCATAGGGACACAATTAGAAGTGTGACGAACCCCTGTGCGCTCAGCAGCTTCACGTGTGCAAGATGCCTACATCACCCACGTCATCTCGGAGGTCGCCCAAAGTTTAGGGCGGGAAAAAGATTAGATGTGGCGGCCGGAACCCTTCCTTTGGAGGGTGCGATGTGTGGGCAACATATCTAAATCACCCCTGCCAACGGAGCAGAGTACTCGAAACGATAACAAGAGCACAACGAGCCCCCCAAACCCTTTTGACTCAGAGGGGAATGTGCCACCATAGCAGCTACATTACCCCTCCCATCTCATGCGTCCCGAACGCTGACCCCATGGCTAAAACCAGATGTGGCTACTTAACCCATGCCATCTCAACAGATGTATGGGCCCTACCACATCTCTTCGGCTCAATGCCTAGCACGCGGACAACTCAGAAGAGGCTGCCTGCAGCGGGAGGTGAGCGTGTGAGGGCAAGATGTTCACATCACACGTGCCATCTCGGGGGTCCTACCCTTTTAGTAGGGGAACATGATCACATGTGGCTCGCTAACCTTTGAACTCTAGAGGGCCACGGGTGGGCAAAATGGGTACACGGCCCCTCCCGTCTTGGCGGTCCCAAAATCTTAGCATGGGGACAGAATAGGAAGTGGCCGGGTGCACTTCCAATTCGGGAAGGCAGTGTCCGGCAAAATGGCTCCGTCCCGCCTGACATCTCCGAAGTGTTTGGTGCTCATCACGGGCACAACCTCAAAATTGGCTACCCAACCCCTGCCGTGTCGAGAGCCCACATGTCGCCACAATACCTACATTAGCTCTGCCATCTGCAGGGATTCCAATGCTAAATGCGGGGAGAAAATCAGAAGTCGCTACCTCATCTCCTGGTCCCATAGGTGGCAATGTCATTACGTCACACCTACCAGCCCCAAGGCCCCCTATATGCACTATGAGGACAAAAGCAAAAGTGGGTACCTAACCCATGCGAATTTCACGGGCCCCTATGTGGAGAAAGTCGCTCCATCACCTATGCCATCCAAGAGGTCCGTGGTGCCCATCAGAGGAACAGAAAAAGAAGTGCCGAACTAAACCCATGCTATTTCACAAGCCCATTTGTGTGCAAAGTGGCTACATCATCCCGGGGATCTCGGGGGTCCCCGGTGCTGAGAAAGAAAGAAAATGGGAAAGGGACATCTAAACCATGCAGGCTCAGGGGCCCGAATCGAGGCAATACGGCTAGGTCACCCGTGCCATCACAGGGTTCCTAGTGTTGAGCTCCCGGAGAAAATCAGAAGTGGCTGTGTAACCCATGGCGTCTCAGAGGCCATGGTGCAAGCAAAGGGGCTGCATCACCTTTACCGTATGAGGGGTCCTCCATGGTCATGACGGAGAAAATATTAGAAGTTGCTACTTAACCCATGCCATCCCATGACACCCTCAGTGAGCTAAAGGGCTACATCAGCCTTATCAGCTTTGGTGTAATCAATGCTTGGCAGAACGACAAAATCTGAAATGGGAAATGGAACCTTGTCCTTTTGGGGGGGGGGGGGCTCATGTGTGCAAGATGCCTACATCACCTGTGCTAGTTTGGAGGTCCACCAATGTTTGGCACGGCAGCAAGAGCAAAAGTGGCTACTCGAGCCATTCCTTTTGGAGCAGCGACGTGTGGGCAACATGGCTACATCACCCCTACCATCAGCCCCAAGTACTGAGAACGAAAACGAGATCATAACTAGCCATCCAAACCGATCCATCCCGGGGGGGGGGGGGGGGAAATGTCGGCCCAGCGGCTACATCAACCCCTCCAACTCGGGGGGTGCCCATTGCTCAACACGTGATAAAATTAAGACACAGCTACTTAATCCATGGCATCTCAAGAGATCGTATGTGGGCCACGGGGCTGCATCAGCCCTACCATCTAACACGCAAGTGACTCACATCATGCGTTTTAGTAGGGGAATAGGCCCACAGCTGGCTTGCTAACCCTTGAGCCCTAGAGGCCCGCATGTCGGCAAAGTTGCTCGATCACAAGTACCATCTTTTGGGTCCTGAAGTCTAAGCATAGAGAGAAAAAGAGAAGAGGCTGCTGAAACACCCCAATTGGGAAGCCCGGGTGTGGGCAAAATGGCTATATTTACACTGCCGTTGCCGTTTCGGAAGTCCCCAGTGCTGGGCACGGGAACAAAACAAGAATTAGGTACCTAACCGCTGCCCTCTCCACCATATCCCACATGCGGAGAAACACACATACTACAGGTGCCGGCACATAGCTACATCACGGATTCCCAATGCTCAATACGGGGAGAAAACCAGGTGTTGCACCATATCTGTTGGTCGCAAAGGTAGGCAATGTGGCTACATCACACCTATTGTCCCCGGGGTTCCCCGAATATCACAATGAGGAAAAAACCATAATCGGCTACCTAACCCATGCCATTCGATTGTCGTTTTAATCGTTATATCTCCATTTGCACCCGGATTCACGTGGTACTAGTTATGCATCTATGCAATCATTACCATACCACCACTTGTTCACCAAATCCGGCTCTTCGTTATCCTCTATGTGTTGGAACCCCTCCATCAACCCCTCCAACTCGGGGGTGCCCATTGCTCAACACGTGATAAAATTAAGACACGGCTACTTAATCCATGGCATCTCAAGAGATCGTATGTGGGCCACGGGGCTGCATCAGCCCTACCATCTAACACGCAAGTGACTCACATCATGCGTTTTAGTAGGGGAATAGGCCCACGGCTGGCTTGCTAACCCTTGAGCCCTAGAGGCCCGCGAGGAACCAACCTTTCACATCTCTACCAACCTTGCCCACAACTGCGCTCCATTGTGGATGCATCATCTTTTTGCATAAAGGCATAATTTGCGGACTGCCATGGAAGAGTGTGGACAATGCATCAAGTCTGAGCAATGAGATGGTGACCATTTCTCCTACCCAGGAACCAGCTCGTCATCCAGTTCCACTGGCGGAGGCGAGAGCATCGGCGACGGTGGTCCGCACCTTATGCAAACCTTCCAGGTGAAGCGAAAGGACATCAAAGGTGGCAATCTGCAAAAAGGCTAGCAGGTTTTGCTTTGTCTTGCATGTTGCAACAGATGAACGAAGGATGCACCGTCGATTTGGGGTCATGAATGCACATTTAGGAGTGAAACTTTGCATTTTCTATTTGGGCATCACACTTGCCACATGCCTACACACAACATTGCACGAAGATGGAAATATGAACCTTGCACGTTCAACATGCTTGTGTGTACCTTGGACAAACCACACATGCACACACACGCACAGAGACACACAACCACACAAGCAGACACCGACAACTCAAACATTGTCACGATAGGTGTCCTAGCATTCGATGCTTCTATCTTTCCTTTCAGTTGGGTAAAAGGAGTGAAGTAAAGACCGGAGAGAGATGGACCCAAGGGAACTCAGCCCTGGGGAGGAAGAGGCCTCCAATGCAGCACGATCCCTAGCGGCGGCCAGAGTTGTGGTGTTGGTAGAGCAAGGGACCTTGAGTGGTGTACTCTTTCCTAGAATGCGCCGCAAACCCACCCCAAAGATCTTCAATTGTCGTGCAATGGGCATTCATGAAGCACTAGAGCTTGTGGAAAAGGGAAATGCCAGTCTAATGGCAGACGAGGAGAAACTACGCTAACATATTGCTAAGATGCTCTTGGAGACAATTACAAGAAAAGCCTATGTATCTGCTTTTACAGAGTGGAATGGGGGGTTGATGGTCGGTATCTGATTGACTGAATGCGCCCGCCATAGGGACTTTCAGTGCTTGGTTCCATTGTGATCCTCATCCGGTAATTAGGGCTGACCGGCGGCGCCGCACATATGCAGTACAAACCATGGGGTCAATCTACATATTGTATTCATCTGTCTCTGATGATGTCCGCACCTGCTCACCTGTAAGTGTGAAGTGGCAAATGTGGGTCTGTGGGACGGAGTGGAATGTAAGGTCATGTGCCGCGGAACCCGCCATGTAGGGGCCTAACCGTGAAGACGTGATACCGCTAGACTTGTCAAAGAACAAGCCCTAGCAGCATATACCGCACAACTTGAAGCAAGATATATATTTCGGAAGTTGGCGACTGCGGAAGTCACAGGCGGTGATATGCGGGCAAAGTGGCTACATCACCCGTGCCAATCTTAGATGTCCAAATTGTTGGCACGTGGAGAGAATCACAGGTAGCAACCTAAAACCATGCCAGCTCACGGGCCCATACGTGGACAAAGTGGCTACTTCACCTCCCTCCCCCTTATTATTTCACATAGGCGGAAAATCGGAAGAGCCTACGTGCACCCTACAAACTTGGGGGACCACACACATATCTGCACGAACTGAGCAAAATGGCAAACATATCCAAACAATCATCAATGGTTTTTGCTGCGGGGTTGACAACACACATTCTCCACTCTATTCAACCCGTACATCACCCGAGAGTCCACATCACACGTGCCATCAAAGAGTACTCTGATTGTAGAAGGGGAACAAAATCACATATGGCTGGCTATCCTTCAACCTCCAAGGGGCCATGTGTGGGCAAACTCGCTACATGCCCCCTGCAATCTTGTCGGTCCCCAAATGTCGGAACGGGGAGAAAGTAGGAAGCGGCTGGCCGAACAACCGCATTTGGGAAGCCCACGTGTGGGCCAAATGGCTACATCCCGCCTCACGTCTCGGAAGTCCCCAGTGCTTAGCATGGAAAACAACATTAGAATTGGCCGTCTGGAGGGTCCCCATGCGCGCACAATGGCTACATCTGCCCTGCCACCTTGGGGGTTCCAAATACTAAATACGGGGAGAATTTCAGAAAACTTTACCAAGCACGAGGACGAAATCAGAAGTGCCAACCCAAACACATGCTATTTCATGGGACCATATAGGAGCAAAGTGGGTGCATCATCACGCTTATCTTGGGAGTACCAAGTGCTCAAAAGGGGGGGCACATCAGAGATGGATATCCAAACCTTGCAGCCTTAGAGGCCCAAATGTGGCAACGTGCCCAGATCACCCCTGCCATCACGGGCTTCCGGGTGCCGGGGTCCGAGACAAAATTAGTAGTGGTTGTGCAACCCATGCCGTCTCAGGTGCCAATGTGCATGCAAACTGGCTCAATGACCCGTGCCCTCTCAGAGGTCGCCAATGCCGACCACGGTGACAAATTCAGAATTTGCTACTTATCCCATGCCATCTCAAAAGAACCTGGGTGGGCAAAAGGGTTGTACATCACCCCCGTCATCCATAGAGTTCGCAAAGCTTAGCACAACGACAAAATTAGAACTGGAGAGTAAAACCGTGTCCTTTTGGGGCTCATGTGTGCAACATGCCTACATCACCCGTGCGATTTTGGGGCACCACCAATGTTTAGCACGGGAACAAGATGGGAAGGGCCTGCTGAAACCCTTCTTTTTGGGACAGTGACATGTGGGCAAGAGGGATCTTGCCGTTGGCCCCTTTTGTTAAGAGCGAAAGAAAACGAGCACATCACTAGCCACCTACATCTTGCGGTGTAGGGGACGGCAGAGGCCAGCATGGCGGGTACATTGCCACACACATCTCGGGTGTCCCCGATGCTCACATTGCAAGAATTCAGAAGGGGCTGTTTAATCCATGCCATCCAAACGGACCGCATGTGGGCAAAGGGGCTTACTGCCGGGGATCTTCTCTGTCTCGTGTTTCCCCATTTCCTATTTTTTCTTTCTATTTTTTGACTGACTGCCGATTTGCGGCCTCAGCGACCACGCGCACTCGCGCGCCCAAAATTCACTGTTTGCGTTTTGAATGATCCACCGGTCGTTCATAGTGTTTGTTGTAAATGAATCGTTAATGCAAAGCCAAGTTGTTTGAGGACGAAAAGGCACAGCTGTGGTTTACGGTGAAAGATACAATCCCGTGTTTAATGCTTTGTATGTTACTGAGCACGCTTGATCCGTCCTTCACTATTTCACAGCCTTATGGCCCATTGAAGAGTCTGACTTGATTGTGCTTTGCTCTGGAACCGATCACACGGAGACGTAGTGCGTGAGAGTAACTCTACTACTTTGGCAAGGTGCAAACACGTGAAAAAATTTGACTCATCTATCTCATGGCTTGGAATAACAATTGGGACTCTTCATGGAACGAATCTTGGGCGGACTTTTGGCAACATGATTCTGGGTATGCCCATGACTACCCTTCTTGGAATTCCTATCAATCATACTCCGGCTCCAAAGGCCGTGACGGCAAAGGCAAAGCCGGCAAAGGAAAGGGTAAAGGCGCGAAAGGAAAGGCCGGAAAAGGCGTCAAAAGTGATGGCAAGAGCCATGGCAATTCCCACTCTCCCGGCGGCCCCTACCTTTGCATTAAATGTGGTGATGCATCCCATTTCACGAAGGATTGTCAATGCCCATACAACCGCGCGTACTATTCCTACATGAAAGAGACGATTGAGAAGTCCCGTATTGCGCTTGAAAGAGAGTCCACCGAACTTTGCGTGCAAGAAAGACTCTTTAGCAAAAAATCCATTGCTAAAAAAAATTCACGGTATGAAGGATCTTTTGATCCAAAGGAATCGGTTCTCACCACGGGTTGGGACCCGGCTACGGCCCCGGCCGACCTCATTACATTTGCTCAATCTCGGTCTCGTGGCTTCCGTGGCACTATCTCTTTCACCCGCAAAGACTCCGTGTTTATTTTTGTTACCGTCATCTTTGTCTTCAAGACAAAATCCTATGCCCATGCATTCACTAACCACGTGAATGAGCACGCATCGGGAAACTCATGGTCCTACGGCGAGCCGGTGTTGGCATGGATCCCCAAAAAAGGAACCATAGAGTCCATTGTGGGCGGTGTTGATGCCTCCCGTGACATCTCTATTCAAGAATGGGCCAAGTCTCAAAACTGATCTTCCGAGGAGTCGGGAAATGAATCCAATGACAACGACAAACAAGCACGGAGAAAAAAGGCCAAGAAAAAACAAGCCGAGGAAGATGCATCTTCTTCATCCTCCTCCCATGAAGGTTCACTCGTGGGCCGGTGTCTGTCCCTGCTCATTAAATCCTTTTCTGAATTGTCGTCTAACCTCGAGGGCTGGAACATGCAGGAGTCTAAACAGCGCTTCACCACAGCCTGTGACTCGGCTGCCAGTGACCCCATGGAGTGGTGTGGAGCCGAACAAGACATGGTAAACATGTATACAGAAATACCCACCCCCCCATGTGCGAGACGCTGTAGTCTATGCGCTGACCAAGGTCCAGGAAGCCCGACGCTCCCGCCGCCCGATTTCGTGGTTCGCTGTGTCGAAAAATGCTAAATCAGAAGACCGGTTGGATTCAACTGCCAGCTCCTATTTTGTGAATATACCCCTGCACCTCGTCTTAGACTAAATTGATTATGAACTGTCCAGAAACGGGCTTTTCCGTGTCGGGGCCTGGGTCCTCAATCAGGTCCAGGGACTGCCCATGGGGGGGCCGAATTCGGCCCAGTTGGCTTGTATCTATATGGTGGTCAAGGAGACCCAAGAATACTGCAGTTGCCCTTTTTACCCCCCACATCCTTGCGTGCCGTTACCGTGATAATATCTACTTGTTTGGCCAAAAATCAGTGCTGTTCCAGCGCCTTCCTGAATTCCAGCATACTCTCGCCTCGATTTACTGCATGCCCGTCCAGTTCGAACAAATGGGTTCGTGCATCCACGTGCTTGAAGTGTCCCAGTGCCTACACCCCAAAAATGACATACACCCGCAACTGCATTCTAAAGTCCTGTCCGTGGCTAACATTTCCCGGTCCAATGTACAGCGATGGCCAGACCCTTGGCCACCAAACGCGCCATCCGTGCTCCCTTCACTGTGCCTAGGTCTGGCGTCAAAATGTGACTTCTGGGCTTGAAATAGGGGTGATAAATCCACGAACATGCTAACAGTCCTGACCAAACTCGGTGCCAAGCAGGTCCAGACACGCCCATGGGTCACATGGTGGGTAAAGTACTGGCGTGCCAAAGGCTGCCCCATGACGGGTTCCTGCGCGCGCCAATGCCTTTGGCTCGGCTCGGAGATAGCGGCCCTGGCTTCACTTTGATAGGGTGGCTGGGAGGATTCCTGTTGGGGATCTTCTCTCTCTCGTGTTTCCCCATTTCCTATTTTTTCTGTCTATTTTTTGACAGACTGCCGATTTGCGGCCTCAGCAACCACGCGCACTCGCGCGCCCAAAATTCACTGTTTGCGTTTTGAATGATCCACCATTCGTTCATAGTGTTTGTTGTAAATGAATCGGTAATGCAAAGCCAAGTTGTTTGAGGACGAAAAGGCACAGCTCTGGTTTACAGTGAAAGATACAATTCTGTGTTTAATGCTTTGTATGTTACTGAGCACGCTTGATCCGTCCTTCACTATTTCACAGCCTTATGACCCACTGAAGAGTCTGACTTGATTGTGCTTTGCGCTATATTAGCCCTACAACCTCTCGGGTTATCAATGCTTAGCACATGGACAAAACGCAAGTGGCTAAGTCACGGCGGGTGGGAGGCGGGGGGGGTGTCCACATCACGCATGCCATCTACGCGGCAACACCGTTTTAGTAGGGGGACATGATCACAGGTGGCTCGCTGACCCTTGGCCTCCGGAGGCCCATGTGGCAACGCGGCTAGATCACCACAGCTATCTTGTGGGTCCAAAATTCCTAGCACGGGGAGCTATTGGGAGGAGGCTGCCGAAACACCCCAATTAGGGAGTCTATGTGTGCAGAAAATGGCTACGTCACCCCTGCCATTGCCATCTAAGAATTCCCCAGTGTTGAGCACAAGAACAAGATGACAACTGGCTACCCAACCCTTGCCGTCTATTACAGTCCATATGCCAGCACCATATCCCGCATGCGGACACGCATACGTACCACATGAGTCGGCAAACAACTACATCCACCTTGCCATTTTGGGGGTTACCAACGCTCAAGACAGGGGAAAAATCAGAAGTCGTTAGTTAATCCACTGGTTCCACAGATGGGCGAAGTGGTTACAGCACCTCGACTCTAAGGGGTCCCCAAAACTCAGCACGAGGACCAAAATCCCAAAGTGGCACTGAGGACCCCCGAGATATCCCGGATGATGTAGCCAATGTGCTCTCATATGGGCCCGTGAGGTACCATGGGTTTACCTTGTCACCGTTGATTCTGTTCGTCGGCTCAGCACCACGGACCGGGCATTGCACAGGCAATATAGCTTGTTTACCCACACATTGGCCCGTGCACCTAAACCGTGCACCCTCCGAGGCCCACATCAAGACAACGTGCCTAAATCACCCCTACGATCACGGGGTTTTCGGTGCTTAGCACCGAGACAAAGTCCTATGTGGGTTCCTAAGCCATGCCGTCTCGGGGACAATGTCCACTCAAAGTGGTTCCATCACCCCTAGCATGCCGGCTGCCCTATAGCTCCAAAAGAAGACTAGTTACTTAACCCATGCAATCTTGGTAGATTGTTGGTGGGCAAACAGGGTACATGAATCCTGCAATCCTTCGTGTACCTAGTGGTTGGCATAGGGACACAATTAGAAGTGTGACGAACCCCTGTGCGCTCAGCAGCTTCACGTGTGCAAGATGCCTACATCACCCACGTCATCTCGGAGGTCGCCCAAAGTTTAGGGCGGGAAAAAGATTAGATGTGGCGGCCGGAACCCTTCCTTTGGAGGGTGCGATGTGTGGGCAACATATCTAAATCACCCCTGCCAACGGAGCAGAGTACTCGAAACGATAACAAGAGCACAACGAGCCCCCCAAACCCTTTTGACTCAGAGGGGAATGTGCCACCATAGCAGCTACATTACCCCTCCCATCTCATGCGTCCCGAGCGCTGACCCCATGGCTAAAACCAGATGTGGCTACTTAACCCATGCCATCTCAACAGATGTATGGGCCCTACCACATCTCTTCGGCTCAATGCCTAGCACGCGGACAACTCAGAAGAGGCTGCCTGCAGCGGGAGGTGAGCGTGTGAGGGCAAGATGTTCACATCACACGTGCCATCTCGGGGGTCCTACCCTTTTAGTAGGGGAACATGATCACATGTGGCTCGCTAACCTTTGAACTCTAGAGGGCCACGGGTGGGCAAAATGGGTACACGGCCCCTCCCGTCTTGGCGGTCCCAAAATCTTAGCATGGGGACAGAATAGGAAGTGGCCGGGTGCACTTCCAATTCGGGAAGGCAGTGTCCGGCAAAATGGCTCCGTCCCGCCTGACATCTCCGAAGTGTTTAGTGCTCATCACGGGCACAACCTCAAAATTGGCTACCCAACCCCTGCCGTGTCGAAAGCCCACATGTCGCCACAATACCTGCATTAGCTCTGCCATCTGCAGGGATTCCAATGCTAAATGCGGGGAGAAAATCAGAAGTCGCTACCTCATCTCCTGGTCCCATAGGTGGCAATGTCATTACGTCACACCTACCAGCCCCAAGGCCCCCTATATGCACTATGAGGACAAAAGCAAAAGTGGGTACCTAACCCATGCGAATTTCACGGGCCCCTATGTGGAGAAAGTCGCTCCATCACCTATGCCTCGAGTGATCTGGATGGACAGATGGGCTTGAAATGGCCATGTTCCTCTTTGGGGCATCGTGTGTTCAAACAACCTAAAGTACCGTATAGTAAAGTAGACATCATGAACAAGCAGTTTGTTGTACTACGCGTTATGTGGGCATTTGTTCGGATCCTCGCCGCATGGCCCAAGTAGTCTGGGTAATTCTAATGAATGCCTCAGCCCTCATCCAACCGGCCCGGCAACCAGCCTGATCGTTGAATATGTAGATGGCCATGGGTGCACTATAGCCCTAGTGATCCCCTGGCCTTGCAAAGTATGTAATGACCAATTTGCATGTTTGGAAGCCACAATAATCTGTTATCAATCTATCACTCGTCGTTTTTTTTTCCACGACAGGCCCACGCGGATGAACGCATTTTGCCCTTGACGGAGGTTACGCCCCACACAGGAACAACTACGGCGGCGGGAACCAGCAACCAGGTCTCTGCGCTGCGCTGCCCTACCCTGCTTCACCCTTCTCTTGCCCATACGCAACCATTCGTAAGTACGGCCCGAGAGGCGAAGGGCACCACAGACATTTGATCTTTCAATTTCCCGCTGCCCACCGCCCTCCTCACCGCCCCAATTCTCCCCCCAATCACTTGAGCCCGACGTCCTTTCCCTTCCATTCCTCTCAGCCCAACCCCTCCACCCATCCCCATCAACATTTCTCTAGACCCGCCTCGTTCCTCTCTGCCCCGCACCGAGTCCCTTGACAATCCCCTGAACGCCCCATTCCCCTGAACCACAACTCCCACACTTCCTCCCCTCCCCAACACAGGAGGACCAAATCCGTGCGGAGTTTCGGGCGGCAATGAGAGAGTGCCGCTCCCTGTACGAGGAAAAAGAAGGGTATCGAACAAAATTGGAGGAATACGAGGTTTTGTACCCCAACTCTATGATTGCACAGGGGCTGTTGTCATACGCATTTTGAGTACGACTTGAGTATGAGACTAGTGAAATGCCAACCCATTGTCGTTGTTGATTGTAGTTTTGGATGGTGATTCTTGGAGGTTGTTGAGTTGCTGAAAAGTGAAACCGTCTGTGTGTGTTTGGGGGGATCGGATCTAGCCACAATTTTGTTGGGGGTGCTGAGAAAGACACTCTAGGGACCACTGCTTGTTTCTCCAGTCTAAACGTCAAGAAAACGGCTACAAGGGTCACGGGCCTGTTGCTGCAGTTTGAGAGCCATAGAAACACATCTAACATCCCTATGAGACATGAATATGGGGTATGGAAGCAAGGAGCTGCAGAGCAATTGTCTAGAGATAAAGTAAGATGCCACGTTTGTCGCTTGGCGCACCAAATTGAGGCATATGGAGAGATTACAGTACATGGACCGAGAGGGGATGATTTTCCCTGTTATTCTTATGCCCCAAGAATTGGAATAATTTTTTGCTAACTTTTAAAACTTAGAAAAAAACATTTTTGGGTCTAAGTACAACATTTTTCTACTAAGTTTCGGAATGAAAAATCTAGCTGTACAAAGCCGTACACGTACACCTTTAACCACCTGTTGCGGGGGGGGGGGGGGGGCAGAATCAAGAGGACCCCCTTCCCTCCCAAGTGAAAAATTTCCTCTCAAACACTTGTATCCATCAGCCCTCCATTTTTTTTTATTTTTTAGAGACCCCTTCAAAACATGATGAGGGTAAAAGAAGAGTAGTCGCCTTAGTGCAATGTATGCCATCACCACACCGTTTCATGCTTTTCAGCGTAAGGAACTGAAAGGGCACGTGAGCTCCAGCAACAGCAGCAGCAGCAGGTGTGTTTACTGTTGCATCGCTAACCTACTTGTCGAGCTCTTGATTTTGGTTGGCACCGGGCAACAGTGGGTGGCAAGGCAAAGGTGGTTGTTGTTTTAGTGAAGGTGGGCGTTCTTTGAAAGGACAACAGTTGGTACTCACTAACAGTGGTGAATCGCCAGGATTTCAGACTTTTGCCAGTGTTATGACTATGAAATGGACCACACACTAAGGAAAGAGCACACACACGACTGCAACAAGAGCTTGTGTTAGTATCATTTGTGGCCTTGGTCTGGTCTTGATGTTCTGACACTTGTGACCGTTTGTTGTGTTCCTCCTCTCTGCGGCGCTTAATCTTTTCTTTGCAGCTATCACCATCCGGTTCAATTTTCATTCCGGTTTTTTGTTTGTGACTAGCACGGAGAAGCTTGGAGAATGGCCCATATGTCTACTTACCTCGGCAGGATGTGCCACTACCAATGGAGAAGAGGCAGGTTAAGGGGTCCGAAATTGGTGACAAAAGTGGTGTTGATAGGAGTGAAAATGAAAGAAAAGAATAAGCACAGGGTGTTGCTAGGATGTTCTGGCTGTCATTCCATTTGTGTGTGTTTTGCCCTTGAATTGGCATGGGGTCCAAGGGTATTTCAATGCACGCCTTTGTGTGCCACTCTTTGCACCTTGTGTGCAGCCATACTATGAAGTGGTTAGGAAGCTTGGTGCTGGAGCGTATGGCCAAGTATTGTTGGTGAAGTGGGGCACCTCCACAATGGCAAGTAGGTGTTCTTTCCAATCGTCATAGTCAATACGGACAAGAGGGCGAGCGGCGCATCGAGAGTAAAACAGCCGGGTGTCCACCTGCAAATGCAGATTCGGTCATTTACCCACCACACTTCAGGTACAGCATCCAAACGTGACGGTTCGGTCGCTTGATGATGCTTGATGACGCGCTCCTACACTCCAAAGAGTCTGCAGCTGAACAGAGCAACGGAACCACTTTGCCGTCAGCCAACAGTGAAGTATGGCCCCTCACTCCTCTTGGAGCACGCGCGCAATCCGTGTCGATAGTCTGGAGCACACACGTGCCTCACACACATATGGCCACAGTCGGCTATAAGGACTTGTCTTGTAACTGTTTCCTGAACGGCCATTGCTACAGTACCATCTTTTCTCAAACCCACGATGTGAGCCTTCTCGTCCATGCATCAGAGCCTGATCTGACCACAGGTCTGCGCGACGCGCGGCACTGATGGAACACATGCTTACTCTTGCAATCCGCCTTCATTTGGAGGTGGACTTGTGTATGCAACCGGTGGTACCGCAGTCGCGTCACATCACAAGCGAGCACTGCAAGAGTGAGCATGCTCCTCCACTCTGCGCCTCAGACAATGAATCCAACCCGCCCCCTCAGAGGTTATAGTTGTCCCGTTGCAGACCGCTCTCGCCTGGTGATTCCGGCGAGCTGTGTCGTGCCTACACTGCACCGGTTTTGGACAACACCCCAGATTAAACATACGCCTTCAACTACGGTCAGCTGTAATGAGTTGTCTTGTTTCCTGAACGACCATCTCTCCCGTTCTTACGATTGTACACCCTGCCCTTTTCTGGCGCTGTGTGTGTGCAGACCAATGCAGCGTGCACAACGTGAACATTATCGCGCCCAGCCTTTTCGATGGCACAAACCGGCCAGGTGCTATCCACCCCCAGTTAGTAATCTGACAACGAGTCCAGCTTGCGATAGCCGGTCATGAACTACTTCAAGCGCTCCGACTGATGGGGCTCAGTGAAAACCAACCGCACATGGCACAACGTCGTCTGGACATCCATGAAGACCAGCCGGCTGACCAACAACCAGGCCCAAGTCACATACAAGGCCCACCACCCCAGTTGTTCCAACACCCAACTAGTGAACCCTCAACCACCCCTCAGCCACCTAATCTGCGGATAAAATCCCACAACTTGAACAAACAAAAACCTGAGGCCTTCGTGCACGGCGAAGGATGGGACATATGCTTTTATCAGGAGCTCACCAGAGCACCTTCTCTTCCCTTCGATTCGAAGCCGCACATCAGGCAGCCTAAGGTCTTTAGCTCCGTCCTCCCGGCAGGAGACGAAGGAGCTTGCATTGTGGTTTCGGCGCACCTAGCTCCCTATGTCTTTGATATGCCCTCCCCCAGTCCGGGCGCTCTATGCACGGCGATGCTTCATCTTCCCGGACTCCCCCCGGTCCTCCTTGTATCTGTGTATGCACAACCTCCCCGCAGGGCGGCATTGGAAAAAGCCCTCAATGGACTCTTTGCAAAAGATCCGCGGTACCTAGCGGGTGGCGATTTTAATGCGCAACTCTCCAGCCTGGATACCAACGGTGTCACAGAAAACCGCCGGCGATGGCTGAATACGTTGCTTAACAAACAAGATGCGGTTGACACATTCAGAGTCAAGCATCCTGATGCCCGTGTATACACCCGCTACAAGTCGGCAGTGAGACACCACGATTGATTTCATCCTGTGTTCCACTTCCCTGCTGTCGGTACCCTCCCTGAAACTGTTCAAGGCATGCATACATGATTATGATCGAACCTCGGATCACCACCCAATTTGATGTGATCTACGTCCACCGCACACTCCAGCATACCCCCCCCCCCCCCAGCGAAACATGCGCATTTCCGCAGGCTCACTGCGATGAACAAAATACGTTTCTTCATCAATTGTCCCCTCTTGAACAATGGGCTGCGCCCACCGACTTCTCGTCGATCTCTGAGGCCCAGCTCGTTCAGTATGTTGACATTATTGTTCAGCAGATATCCATTGTTTTCCATCGCATAACGCGCCCCAACATACAACACAAGGAAACAAAACTCGAAAAACAATACAAAGCGCTTCTTAACACCCTTTCGGACAACACGGCGTCCAGAAAAAGAACTCTATCCAAGCTCCAAGAACTCAATGAACAGTGGACCAAAAAAATCTCGGCACGACAGAAAAAGCAACTCCATCACAGTATGGTGAAAGGGAGTAAGATCAAGAAGGCGGTCGAGAATGCGCTCAACCCGAGCCGCAAATCGCCTATCCAGTTATGGGATAAGTCGTCTGATCCTCCTCGACTAGCGACGGATCCTTCTCATGTTGGTCAGGTGTTCTCTGATTGTCTCTCCAAACTTGGGGGAGACCCTGATTTCACAGCCAGTGAGGACACCCTCAGCCAATACATTTCACTCATTCCCAAATGCCCCCCCTCGTCCAAGAACCAGGAACTACCGTTACCGACACTCGAGTGGCTAAACTCTGTGTCTCATAAAGCCCCCCCCTCTAAGGCCACAGGTGAAGACGAAATGAACTATTTTATTGTCTCTCTGCTACCGGATGCATTGCAACTCCTACTCTTGCGCGCTATCCATTGCATACTACTTCACGCCCCACGCCCCCCCCCCCCCCCGTCTTGGTCAAAGGCACGGGTCTGCCTGCTTTTCAAGAAGGCTGACACCAGGGAACCCACCAACTACCGACCCATATGCCTGATCCAGACGTTGGTTAAATTCACTGCAGTCTGGCAGTGCCAACAATTGACCAGGGTGACCAAAACACATGGCCTTTTACACTTATGCCAGCACGGGGGCCTACAGCATCACAGATGCGGCGATCACATGTATGACGTCGTGTCACGTGCCTTACTGAGCAAGGGTAGGCTGTATCACCTCTATATAGATTTTAATAAGGCATTTAATTCCGTCCCACTAGCTGCATTATGGCGAGTGTGAAGGGGCTATGGACTGCCGGAACAGCTCATCGCGTCCATTGAAAGGCTATACACCCATGCCTTTGAACAACCCCTTGTGGACGGAAGGGCAACACCGGGACACCTTCAGCAAAGGGGGCGTCAGGCAGGGCTGTCCCCTGAGCCCGCTGTTGTTCATTTTGTATTTAGATCCTCTTTTTTTACCTAGACACTAAACCCGAATGGGGCCTAGACAAAAGTCTTCATGCTTTTGCTGACGACATCTTGTTCAGAGCTAGGTCTCTGGACGATGTCAGAACGGTTTTTGGGGTTTTTGACGGCCCAGCTCGGGATTTGGGTCTAGATATGAACGTCAGCAAAACTGAGTTGCACGTCATGCGTGGCATGGGGCATGCTGAAATCACGTCCAGGTACGGAGGATGCATCTCCACAAGAGATCACAGTGGTCAGCCACACAAAGTCTACAAATACTTAGGAGTGTATTTTTATACCTCGGAGCACTCCGAAAACATGTTTGACTTTGTCAACGCCGAAATCACCTCCTTTTTTGCCCACCTGGCACCCCTTGAACTCACTGCTTCTGAGTTGATAATGCTTACCAATAAGCAGCTGATTCCCACGATAGCATACCGCCTGCTGGCCAGCCCGCTTTCCGATGAGCAGTTAGCTAGAGTCCAGAAAAAAATGTGGTTCAATATTGCGAAATATGGGAGATTGCCTGTCAATTTTCCCCCCAAAAAACCGCTATGACGGAAGAGGTAAAGGTTGCCTCGGCCTCATGCCCTTCCAGATTTTTATGAGGTCGCAAATCTTTAACTACTCCATCAGAGAGGGGCCGCAGCAAAGTAATCACTGGGTGCACGAAGCTCTAGTGTCCGAAAAAATCAACTGGCTGCAAGTGGCGTTTGTTGACGCAGTGTATGCGCTGTGGGGTAGGTGCCACGGTTTCGGTCCCTGGAATCCCTGCCCAGTCCGCTCTCTGCGAACAGGTGAGGTATTGTATGTAGAATTTAACTCTGGGTGGCACGCAGGACATGTCCTGAGAAAAGTCAACGAAACTACAGCCCTTGTTCAGTTCCACTCAGACAATTCTCAGTTTCATGTTCACGACAAGATACATACCTTTGCTCTCCACCCACCAGCCCACATTGGCCCCTCACTCGCCCCTCGGGAGCTACATTCGTCCCTTGCCCCTCCACTCAGCACACTTCCTCTACCTCTCCCCGTGTATCCGTTCCCATACAGATCAACCCCAGTGGGATCAAGTGAGGAAAGGCACTTGTTTAAGTTCCACGACACCCTCCCTCCACTTCAGGTCTCTAACTTGCGCGTGTGGGGTTGTACTAGTGTGGTGGTTCAGGCGTTAGAACATCCACAGTCCACACAGTGGCTGTGGGTCTACATTGACGGGTCGTGGGACGACCCTCTGGCAGGATCTGCAGCGGTTTTGGTGTGGCCTGATGGACTGGTCCTGGTCCTGGCTATCCCATGCCCATACGACAGTAGCAAAGATGCCGAGTTTTGGGCCTTCGTCCAAGTACTTAGATACCTCACCTCGGTAGGATTCACAGGCACAGTTTCCATTTGCATTGATAACTCTCAGCTAGTTACCTGCGTTGATTGGGACCTGTCGGGGACCCCAATTCCACCCGCTTCCATGTCCACGCAAAGTACATGGCAGAAAGTTGTCCACAGTGTCCTGGAGTCTGTCAAGTTTAGTGTGGGTGTGGGCTGATTAAAGTCGCACGTCGGCTTTGCCGGCA
Source organism: Eutreptiella sp. 'Long Island Sound 2002' (assembly GCA_964036045.1). Classification (NCBI taxonomy): domain Eukaryota; phylum Euglenozoa; class Euglenophyceae; order Eutreptiales; family Eutreptiaceae; genus Eutreptiella; species Eutreptiella sp. 'Long Island Sound 2002'. The sequence continues at coordinate 25,702,210 of OZ038399.1, read as the reverse complement.
ATGAGCTAGCGGACGCCTTCGCAAAGTATACGTCATATGCTTGCAGAGTTCAGCATCAGCACCTCCAACACCCCAGCACCTACACCATCACCTTTGAGGGAAACCCTTGTGTGCATAAATTTAGTGGCGCCTGACGTAAACGCCTGTACCCCAGACATGAAAATATCGGAGCGCTACAGATTTGACTGGTTGAGCCACTATTCGTGGTTCAGTTCTTTTGCGGCCAAGTGGGTCATGGGCGTAAAGGGAGAGTTGGGCTCGTCCCCCCTTTTGGGATATGGCAGATAGACAATGCCCTGACTGTGGTAAGCACCACCCCCTTGATTTGGCTTCTTGTGTGGCCTTCTGTGACCTTTTTTTTACCCATAGAGATTGTATGGCAGATGCGTGGGGTACCAACCTCGCCACACGTGTCCATCAATTGCTTCAAGGGCCTCGTTCAGTGGGTGAGTTACGTAACTTCGCCCGCACACCGGTCCCTAATTCCCTCCTTGCCTCCCTCGCGCCCGACAGAGAAGGAAAACGCTTGTTGCGTGAAGCCCTGTCGCAGAGACGCCGTGCCCTGACCACGATTATTCAAAGACGTCTGCAAACACAGGCGAACCCACCCGCTGCCTGACCCCCTTCCCCCTCCACTGGGCGCTAATTTGTTCCACGTATCTCACGGCCCTTACAGCACATCCACAGGCGCCAAAGAGAAACATATCCCATCATACCGCCCTCCACAACCTATTCCCCGCTCAGTCCAACACATCCATCCACAGCACAACAGGGGGCGCAAGAGATCCATTAGTAGTGAACCTCCAGCACCGAGGAAAAAACCTGGCAAACAGCCCGCCACACGACCATAGCGAGGCCCAAGACCACAAGAGCGACGTCGCCAAGCATCCATTCACAACTTCCTGAATTCCTCTGGACAATAATTTTGAACCTACCAATTGTTCTCCTTCCATAGTGCTCGTCTCAGCCTAGATCAATCATTTTCTGCCTTACTGGCGACTTTTTGTCCCTGTTAACGAGAGTTCTTGTGGCACGCCAGCTCACACATCACTACTGCTACAAAACAAACAACCCCTGCGTGCGCGTGGACGCCGGCTGCTTCAGCTCAGGGAAGCTGATATGCCCTCACTCACCCCCAACCCTTTGAGCCCTTGTTCGTCCTGCACCTTATCTGGTCTCCCCTTCAAGTCGGAGAACATGCAGTACAATTACAGAGCCATGCTGAGACCAACTGGACATCTTAAACTAAATCAAGATGGCCCCACACAGGACGTCAGATCTCAGATCCCTGCCGTGGACTGGTACTACCGACAGCTCGTTTGCAGACTTGCTCATCCGGCTCAGTGCCTCGAACAACCCCCCAAAATAGCCCAGCAGGCTTCGTCGTGTCACCCTGCACTGTACCCTTGTGCCCCCCCCACACCCTTCCACCACAGCCCTGTGCCACCGGCCTGGACGAGCAGTCCATTGTTCATCACAGCATGCTGGTATAAACCTCATCAAACCCCTTTCGATAAAAACATGCGGGTCAAATCTCTGATTTGGTTTTCTTTTTCTGTTGTCACGTCCATACCATGTTCTCTGATTGTTTCCTCTCTTTTGTGCCGTGCCACTGCCCTTGATTCCCTCCCTACTTTCCCCTCACGCCCAACACGGCCCTGCACGCCCAACCCAGCGTTGATTGTCCTGCACCAGCAGAAGTAGGGCAGAAGCTAGACTAGGGGATGGATCGTGAGTCGTAGCCCAGTGAGGGCCTCCGGGTGCTCTAGGGTTGCAGGTTCCCCATACCCGACATCTCGCCATGCTTGACCCCGGGTGCCGTTACCGATCCCTCCCCCAAGTCACCAACCTCAAGACAGCGAGTTACAGCGGCGCACTGGCGCAAACCCCCTGCAGACGAACCCCCTCAATTTTCACTTCTCTCTGCCACACTGAAAGCAACAGGGCAGTTCTGACAACTCTGGCACGAGTCGCTTTGCGCAGTGGTCGTTTCAGCACATCGGAAGTAGGGCAGAAGCTAGACTAGGGGATGGATCGTGAGTCGTAGCCCAGTGAGGGCCTCCGGGTGCTCTAGGGTTGCAGGTTCCCCATACCCGACATCTAGCCATGCTTGACCCCGGGTGCCGTTACCGATCCCTCCCCCATGTCACCGACCTCAAGACAGCGAGTTACAGCGGCGCACTGGTGCAAAGCCCCCTGCAGATGAAACCCCTCAATTTTCACTTCTCTCTGCCACACTGAAAGCAACAGGGCAGTTCTGACAACTCTGGCACGAGTCGCTTTGCGCAGTGGTCGTTTCAGCACATCGGAAGTAGGGCAGAAGCTAGACTAGGGGATGGATCGTGAGTCGTAGCCCAGTGAGGGCCTCCGGGTGCTCTAGGCTGGCAGGTTCCCCATACCCGACATCTCGCCATGCTTGACCCCGGGTGCCGTTACCGATCCCTCCCCCATGTCACCGACCTCAAGACAGCGAGTTACAGCGGCGCACTGGTGCAAAGCCCCCTGCAGATGAAACCCCTCAATTTTCACTTCTCTCTGCCACACTGAAAGCAACAGGGTTCTGACAACTCTGGCACGAGTCGCTTTGCGTAGTGGTCGTTTCAGCACATCGGAAGTAGGGCAGAAGCTAGACTAGGGGATGGATCGTGAGTCGTAGCCCAGTGAGGGCCTCCGGGTGCTCTAGGGTTGCAAATTCCCCATACCCGACATCTAGCCATGCTTGACCCCGGGTGCCGTTACCGATCCCTCCCCCATGTCACCGACCTCAAGACAGCGAGTTACAGCGGCGCACTGGCGCAAAACCCCCTGTAGACGAAACCCCTCAATTTTCACTTCTCTCTGCCACACTGAAAGGAACAGGGCAGTTCTGACAACTCTGGCACGACTCGCTTTGCGCAGTGGTCGTTTCAGCACATCGGGAGTAGGGCAGAAACTAGACTAGGGGATGGATCGTGAGTCGTAGCCCAGTGAGGGCCTCCGGGTGCTCTAGGGTTGCAAATTCCCCATACCCGACATCTAGCCATGCTTGACCCCGGGTGCCGTTACCGATCCCTCCCCCATGTCACCGACCTCAAGACAGCAAGTTACAGCGGCGCACTGGTGCAAAGCCCCCTGCAGATGAAACCCTTCAATTTTCACTTCTCTCTGCCACACTGAAAGCAACAGGGCAGTTCTGACAACTCTGGCACGAGTCGCTTTGCGCAGTGGTCGTTTCAGCACATCGGAAGTAGGGCAGAAGCTAGACTAGGGGATGGATCGTGAGTCGTAGCCCAGTGAGGGCCTCCGGGTGCTCTAGGGTTGCAGGTTCCCCATACCCGACATCTAGCCATGCTTGACCCCGGGTGCCGTTACCGATCCCCCCCCCACGTCACCGACCTCAAGACAGCGAGTTACAGCGGCGCACTGGCGCAAAACCCCCTGTAGACGAACCCCCTCAATTTTCACTTCTCTCTGCCACACTGAAAGCAACACGGCAGTTCTGACAACTCTGGCACGACTCGCTTTGCGCAGTGGTCGTTTCAGCACATCGGAAGTAGGGCAGAAGCTAGACTAGGGGATGGATCGTGAGTCGTAGCCCAGTGAGGGCCTCCGGGTGCTCTAGGGTTGCAGGTTCCCCATACCCGACATCTAGCCATGCTTGACCCCGGGTGCCGTTACCGATCCCTCCCCCACGTCACCGACCTCAAGACAGCGAGTTACAGCGGCGCACTGGCGCAAAACCCCCTGCAGATGAAACCCTTCAATTTTCACTTCTCTCTGCCACACTGAAAGCAACAGGGCGGTTCTGACAACTCTGGCACGAGTCGCTTTGCGCAGTGGTCGTTTCAACACATCGGAAGTAGGGCAGAAGCTAGACTAGGGGATGGATCGTGAGTCGTAGCCCAGTGAGGGCCTCCGGGTGCTCTAGGGTTGCAGGTTCCCCATACCCGACATCTAGCCATGCTTGACCCCGGGTGCCGTTACCGATCCCTCCCCCATGTCACCGACCTCAAGACAGCGAGTTACAGCGGCGAACTGGCGCAAAACCCCCTGCAGATGAAACCCCTCCATTTTCACTTCTCTCTGCCACACTGAAAGCAACAGGGCAGTTCTGACAACTCTGGCACGAGTCGGGGCATGCATCGGTCAAATATTTTTGGAGTGTAGACCCCCCCGATAACTGACGCATGGGCATGCATCAGATATTTGACGGACATGCATCCGTCGAATATTTTGGGGGTGTAGACCCCCTAAATATTTGACGGCTGTATGTCTGTCAAATATTTAGGGGGTGTAGATCTGGCGCACTGGCGCAAAACCCCCTGCAGACGAACCCCCTCAATTTTCACTTCTCTCTGCCACACTGAAAGCAACAGGGCAGTTCTGACAACTCTGGCACGAGTCGCTTTGCGCAGTGGTCGTTTCAGCACATCGGAAGTAGGGCAGAAGCTAGACTAGGGGATGGATCGTGAGTCGTAGCCCAGTGAGGGCCTCCGGGTGCTCTAGGGTTGCAGGTTCCCCGTACCCGACATCTAGCCATGCTAGACCCCGGGTGCCGTTACCGATCCCTCCCCCACGTCACCGACCTCAAGACAGCGAGTTACAGCGGCGAACTGGCGCAAAACCCCCTGCAGATGAAACCCCTCCATTTTCACTTCTCTCTGCCACACTGAAAGCAACAGGGCAGTTCTGACAACTCTGGCACGAGTCGCTTTGCGTAGTGGTCGTTTCAGCACATCGGAAGTAGGGCAAACGCTAGACTAGGGGATGGATCGTGAGTTGTAGCCCAGTGAGGGCCTCCGGGTGCTCTAGGGTTGTAGGTTCCCCATACCCGACATCTCGCCATGCTAGACCCCGGGTGCCGTTACGAATCCCCCCCCACGTCACCGACCTCAAGACAGCGAGTTACAGCGGCGCACTGGTGCAAAGCCCCCTGCAGACGAACCCCCTCAATTTTCACTTCTCTCTGCCACACTGAAAGCAACAGGGCAGTTCTGACAACTCTGGCACGAGTAGCTTTGCGCAGTGGTCGTTTCAGCACATCGGAAGTAGGGCAGAAGCTAGACTAGGGGATGGATCGTGAGTCGTAGCCCAGTGAGGGCCTCCGGGTGCTCTAGGCTGGCAGGTTCCCCATACCCGACATCTAGCCATGCTTGACCCCGGGTGCCGTTACCGATCCCTCCCCCACGTCACCGACCTCAAGACAGCGAGTTACAGCGGCGCACTGGCGCAAAACCCCCTGCAGATGAAACCCCTCAATTTTCACTTCTCTCTGCCACACTGAAAGCAACACGGCAGTTCTGACAACTGTGGCACGACTCGCTTTGCGTAGTGGTCGTTTCAGCACATCGGAAGTAGGGCAAAAGCTAGACTAGGGGATGGATCGTGAGTTGTAGCCCAGTGAGGGCCTCCGGGTGCTCTAGGGTTGTAGGTTCCCCATACCCGACATCTCGCCATGCTAGACCCCGGGTGCCGTTACGAATCCCCCCCCACGTCACCGACCTCAAGACAGCGAGTTACAGCGGCGCACTGGTGCAAAGCCCCCTGCAGACGAACCCCCTCAATTTTCACTTCTCTCTGCCACACTGAAAGCAACAGGGCAGTTCTGACAACTCTGGCACGAGTAGCTTTGCGCAGTGGTCGTTTCAGCACATCGGAAGTAGGGCAGAAGCTAGACTAGGGGATGGATCGTGAGTCGTAGCCCAGTGAGGGCCTCCGGGTGCTCTAGGCTGGCAGGTTCCCCATACCCGACATCTAGCCATGCTTGACCCCGGGTGCCGTTACCGATCCCTCCCCCACGTCACCGACCTCAAGACAGCGAGTTACAGCGGCGCACTGGCGCAAAACCCCCTGCAGATGAAACCCCTCAATTTTCACTTCTCTCTGCCACACTGAAAGCAACAGGGCAGTTCTGACAACTCTGGCACGAGTCGCTTTGCGGAGTGGTCGTTTCAGCACATCGGAAGTAGGGCAGAAGCTAGACTAGGGGATGGATCGTGAGTCGTAGCCCAGTGAGGGCCTCCGGGTGCTCTAGGGTTGCAAATTCCCCATACCCGACATCTAGCCATGCTAGACCCCGGGTGCCGTTACCGATCCCTCCCCCACGTCACCGACCTCAAGACAGCGAGTTACAGCGGCGCACTGGCGCAAAACCCCCTGCAGATGAAACCCCTCAATTTTCACTTCTCTCTGCCACACTGAAAGCAACAGGGCAGTTCTGACAACTCTGGCACGAGTCGCTTTGCGCAGTGGTCGTTTCAGCACATCGGAAGTAGGGCAAAAGCTAGACTAGGGGATGGATCGTGAGTCGTAGCCCAGTGAGGGCCTCCGGGTGCTCTAGGGTTGTAGGTTCCCCATACCCGACATCTCGCCATTCTAGACCCCGGGTGCCGTTACCGATCCCCCCCCCACGTCACCGACCTCAAGACAGCGAGTTACAGCGGCGCACTGGCGCAAAACCCCCTGCAGACGAACCCCCTCAATTTTCACTTCTCTCTGCCACACTGAAAGCAACAGGGCAGTTCTGACAACTCTGGCACGAGTAGCTTTGCGTAGTGGTCGTTTCAACACATCGGAAGTAGGGCAGAAGCTAGACTAGGGGATGGATCGTGAGTCGTAGCCCAGTGAGGGCCTCCGGGTGCTCTAGGATTGCAAATTCCCCATACCCGACATCTAGCCATGCTTGACCCCGGGTGCCGTTACCGATCCCTCCCCCACGTCACCGACCTCAAGACAGCGAGTTACAGCGGCGCACTGGCGCAAAACCCCCTGCAGACGAACCCCCTCAATTTTCACTTCTCTCTGCCACACTGAAAGCAACAGGGCAGTTCTGACAACTCTGGCACGAGTCGCTTTGCGCAGTGGTCGTTTCAACACATCGGAAGTAGGGCAGAAGCTAGACTAGGGGATGGATCGTGAGTCGTAGCCCAGTGAGGGCCTCCGGGTGCTCTAGGGTTGCAGGTTCCCCATACCCGACATCTAGCCATGCTTGACCCCGGGTGCCGTTACCGATCCCTCCCCCATGTCACCGACCTCAAGACAGCGAGTTACAGCGGCGCACTGGCGCAAAACCCCCTGCAGATGAAACCCCTCAATTTTCACTTCTCTCTGCCACACTGAAAGCAACAGGGCAGTTCTGACAACTCTGGCACGAGTCGGGGCATGCATCGGTCAAATATTTTTGGAGTGTAGACCCCCCCGATAACTGACGCATGGGCATGCATCAGATATTTGACGGACATGCATCCGTCGAATATTTTGGGGGTGTAGACCCCCTAAATATTTGACGGCTGTATGTCTGTCAAATATTTAGGGGGTGTAGATCCGGCGCACTGGCGCAAAACCCCCTGCAGACGAACCCCCTCAATTTTCACTTCTCTCTGCCACACTGAAAGCAACACGGCAGTTCTGACAACTCTGGCACAAGTCGCTTTGCGCAGTGGTCGTTTCAGCACATCGGAAGTAGGGCAGAAGCTAGACTAGGGGATGGATCGTGGGTCGTAGCCCAGTGAGGGCCTCCGGGTGCTCTAGGGTTGCAGGTTCCCCGTACCCGACATCTAGCCATGCTAGACCCCGGGTGCCGTTACCGATCCCTCCCCCACGTCACCGACCTCAAGACAGCGAGTTACAGCGGCGAACTGGCGCAAAACCCCCTGCAGATGAAACCCCTCCATTTTCACTTCTCTCTGCCACACTGAAAGCAACAGGGCAGTTCTGACAACTCTGGCACGAGTCGCTTTGCGCAGTGGTCGTTTCAGCACATCGGAAGTAGGGCAAAAGCTAGACTAGGGGATGGATCGTGAGTCGTAGCCCAGTGAGGGCCTCCGGGTGCTCTAGGGTTGTAGGTTCCCCATACCCGACATCTCGCCATGCTAGACCCCGGGTGCCGTTACGAATCCCCCCCCACGTCACCGACCTCAAGACAGCGAGTTACAGCGGCGCACTGGCGGAAAACCCCCTGCAGACGAACCCCCTCAATTTTCACTTCTCTCTGCCACACTGAAAGCAACAGGGCAGTTCTGACAACTCTGGCACGAGTAGCTTTGCGCAGTGGTCGTTTCAGCACATCGGAAGTAGGGCAGAAGCTAGACTAGGGGATGGATCGTGAGTCGTAGCCTAGTGAGGGCCTCCGGGTGCTCTAGGCTTGCAGGTTCCCCATACCCGACATCTAGCCATGCTTGACCCCGGGTGCCGTTACCGATCCCTCCCCCACGTCACCGACCTCAAGATAGCGAGTTACAGCGGCGCACTGGCGCAAAACCCCCTGCAGATGAAACCCCTCAATTTTCACTTCTCTCTGCCACACTGAAAGCAACAGGGCAGTTCTGACAACTCTGGCACGAGTCGCTTTGCGCAGTGGTCGTTTCAGCACATCGGAAGTAGGGCAAAAGCTAGACTAGGGGATGGATCGTGAGTCGTAGCCCAGTGAGGGCCTCCGGGTGCTCTAGGGTTGTAGGTTCCCCATACCCGACATCTCGCCATTCTAGACCCCGGGTGCCGTTACCGATCCCCCCCCCACGTCACCGACCTCAAGACAGCGAGTTACAGCGGCGCACTGGCGCAAAACCCCCTGCAGACGAACCCCCTCAATTTTCACTTCTCTCTGCCACACTGAAAGCAACAGGGCAGTTCTGACAACTCTGGCACGAGTAGCTTTGCGTAGTGGTCGTTTCAACACATCGGAAGTAGGGCAGAAGCTAGACTAGGGGATGGATCGTGAGTCGTAGCCCAGTGAGGGCCTCCGGGTGCTCTAGGATTGCAAATTCCCCATACCCGACATCTAGCCATGCTTGACCCCGGGTGCCGTTACCGATCCCTCCCCCACGTCACCGACCTCAAGACAGCGAGTTACAGCGGCGCACTGGCGCAAAACCCCCTGCAGACGAACCCCCTCAATTTTCACTTCTCTCTGCCACACTGAAAGCAACAGGGCAGTTCTGACAACTCTGGCACGAGTAGCTTTGCGCAGTGGTCGTTTCAGCACATCGGAAGTAGGGCAGAAGCTAGACTAGGGGATGGATCGTGAGTCGTAGCCCAGTGAGAGCCTCCGGGTGCTCTAGGGTTGCAAATTCCCCATACCCGACATCTCGCCATGCTAGACCCCGGGTGCCGTTACCGATCCCTCCCCCACGTCACCGACCTCAAGACGGCGAGTTACAGCGGTGCACTGGCGCAAAACCCCCTGCAGACGAAACCCCTCAATTTTCACTTCTCTCTGCCACACTGAAAGCAACACGGCAGTTCTGACAACTGTGGCACGACTCGCTTTGCGCAGTGGTCGTTTCAGCACATCGGAAGTAGGGCAGAAGCTAGACTAGGGGATGGATCGTGAGTCGTAGCCCAGTGAGGGCCTCCGGGTGCTCTAGGGTTGCAGGTTCCCCATACCCGACATCTAGCCATGCTTGACCCCGGGTGCCGTTACCGATCCCTCCCCCATGTCACCGACCTCAAGACAGCGAGTTACAGCGGCGCACTGGCGCAAAACCCCCTGCAGACGAACCCCCTCAATTTTCACTTCTCTCTGCCACACTGAAAACAACAGGGCAGTTCTGACAACTCTGGCACGAGTCGCTTTGCGGAGTGGTCGTTTCAGCACATCGGAAGTAGGGCAGAAGCTAGACTAGGGGATGGATCGTGAGTCGTAGCCCAGTGAGGGCCTCCGGGTGCTCTAGGGTTGCAGGTTCCCCATACCCGACATCTCGCCATGCTTGACCCCGGGTGCCGTTACCGATCCCCCCCCCACGTCACCGACCTCAAGACAGCGAGTTACAGCGGCGCACTGGCGGAAAACCCCCTGTAGAAGAAACCCCTCACTTTTCACTTCTCTCTGCCACACTGAAAGCAACAGGGCAGTTCTGACAACTCTGGCACGACTCGCTTTGCGCAGTGGTCGTTTCAGCACATCGGAAGTAGGGCAGAAGCTAGACTAGGGAATGGATCGTGAGTCGTAGCCCAGTGAGGGCCTCCGGGTGCTCTAGGGTTGCAGGTTCCCCATACCCGACATCTAGCCATGCTTAACCCCGGGTGCCGTTACCGATCCCTTCCCCATGTCACCGACCTCAAGACAGCCAGTTACAGCGGCGCACTGGCGCAAAACCCCCTGCAGATGAAACCCTTCAATTTTCACTTCTCTCTGCCACACTGAAAGCAACAGGGCAGTTCTGACAACTCTGGCACGAGTCGCTTTGCGCAGTGGTCGTTTCAACACATCGGAAGTAGGGCAGAAGCTAGACTAGGGGATGGATCGTGAGTCGTAGCCTAGTGAGGGCCTCCGGGTGCTCTAGGGTTGCAGGTTCCCCATACCCGACATCTAGCCATGCTAGACCCCGGGTGCCGTTACCGATCCCTCCCCCACGTCACCGACCTCAAGACAGCGAGTTACAGCGGCGCACTGGCGCAAAACCCCCTGCAGATGAGACCCTTCAATTTTCACTTCTCTCTGCCACACTGAAAGCAACAGGGCAGTTCTGACAACTCTGGCACGAGTCTCTTTGCGCAGTGGTCGTTTCAACACATCGGAAGTAGGGCAGAAGCTAGACTAGGGGATCGATCGTGAGTCGTAGCCTAGTGAGGGCCACTGACATACCACTATAGTCTGACTTGATTGTGCTTTGCTCTGGAACCGATCACACGGAGACGTAGTGCGTGAGAGTAACTCTACTACTTTGGCAGGTCTTTCTATTTTTTGATTGACTGCCGATTTGCGGCCTCAGCGACCACGCGCACTCGCGCGCCCAAAATTCACTGTTTGCGTTTTGAATGATCCACCGGTCGTTCATAGTGTTTGTTGTAAATGAATCGTTAATGCAAAGCCAAGTTGTTTGAGGACGAAAAGGCACAGCTCTGGTTTACGGTGAAAGATACAATCCCGTGTTTAATGCTTTGTATGTTACTGAGCACGCTTGATCCGTCCTTCACTATTTCACAGCCTTATGGCCCATTGAAGAGTCTGACTTGATTGTGCTTTGCTCTGGAACCGATCACACGGAGACGTAGTGCGTGAGAGTAACTCTACTACTTTGGCAAGGTGCAAACACGTGAAAAAATTTGACTCATCTATCTCATGGCTTGGAATAACAATTGGGACTCTTCATGGAACGAATCTTGGGCGGACTTTTGGCAACATGATTCTGGGTATGCCCATGACTACCCTTCTTGGAATTCCTATCAATCATACTCCGGCTCCAAAGGCCGTGACGGCAAAGGCAAAGCCGGCAAAGGAAAGGGTAAAGGCGCGAAAGGAAAGGCCGGAAAAGGCGTCAAAAGTGATGGCAAGAGCCATGGCAATTCCCACTCTCCCGGCGGCCCCTACCTTTGCATTAAATGTGGTGATGCATCCCATTTCACGAAGGATTGTCAATGCCCATACAACCGCGCGTACTATTCCTACATGAAAGAGACGATTGAGAAGTCCCGTATTGCGCTTGAAAGAGAGTCCACCGAACTTTGCGTGCAAGAAAGACTCTTTAGCAAAAAATCCATTGCTAAAAAAAATTCACGGTATGAAGGATCTTTTGATCCAAAGGAATCGGTTCTCACCACGGGTTGGGACCCGGCTACGGCCCCGGCCGACCTCATTACATTTGCTCAATCTCGGTCTCGTGGCTTCCGTGGCACTATCTCTTTCACCCGCAAAGACTCCGTGTTTATTTTTGTTACCGTCATCTTTGTCTTCAAGACAAAATCCTATGCCCATGCATTCACTAACCACGTGAATGAGCACGCATCGGGAAACTCATGGTCCTACGGCGAGCCGGTGTTGGCATGGATCCCCAAAAAAGGAACCATAGAGTCCATTGTGGGCGGTGTTGATGCCTCCCGTGACATCTCTATTCAAGAATGGGCCAAGTCTCAAAACTGATCTTCCGAGGAGTCGGGAAATGAATCCAATGACAACGACAAACAAGCACGGAGAAAAAAGGCCAAGAAAAAACAAGCCGAGGAAGATGCATCTTCTTCATCCTCCTCCCATGAAGGTTCACTCGTGGGCCGGTGTCTGTCCCTGCTCATTAAATCCTTTTCTGAACTGTCGTCTAACCTCGAGGGCTGGAACATGCAGGAGTGTAAACAGCGCTTCACCACAGCCTGCGACTCGGCTGCCAGTGACCCCATGGAGTGGTGTGGAGCCGAACAAGACATGGTAAACATGTATACAGAAATACCCACCCCCCCATGTGCAAGACGCTGTAGTCTATGCGCTGACCAAGGTCCAGGAACCCCGACGCTCCCGCCGCCCGATTTCGTGGTTCGCTGTGTCGAAAAATGCTAAATCAGAAGACCGGTTGGATTCAACTGCCACCTCCTATTTTGTGAATATACCCCTGCACCTCGTCTTGGACTATATTGATTATGAACTGTCCAGAAACGGGCTTTTCCGTGTCGGGGCCTGGGTCCTCAATCAGGTCCAGGGACTGCCCATGGGGGGGCCGAATTCGGCCCAGTTGGCTTGTATCTATATGGTGGTCAAGGAGACCCAAGAATACTGCAGTTGCCCTTTTTACCCCCCACATCCTTGCGTGCCGTTACCGTGATAATATCTACTTGTTTGGCCAAAAATCAGTGCTGTTCCAGCGCCTTCCTGAATTCCAGCATACTCTCGCCTCGATTTACTGCATGCCCGTCCAGTTCGAACAAATGGGTTCGTGCATCCACGTGCTTGAAGTGTCCCAGTGCCTACACCCCAAAAATGACATACACCCGCAACTGCATTCTAAAGTCCTGTCCGTGGCTAACATTTCCCGGTCCAATGTACAGCGATGGCCAGACCCTTGGTCACCAAACGCGCCATCCGTGCTCCCTTCACTGTGCCTAGGTCTGGCGTCAAAATGTGACTTCTGGGCTTGAAATAGGGGTGATAAATCCACCAACATGCTAACAGTCCTGACCAAACTCGGTGCCAAGCAGGTCCAGACACGCCCATGGGTCACATGGTGGGTAAAGTACTGGCGTGCCAAAGGCTGCCCCATGACGGGTTCCTGCGCGCGCCAATGCCTTTGGCTCGGCTCGGAGATAGCGGCCCTGGCTTCACTTTGATAGGGTGGGTGGGAGGATTCCTGTTGGGGATCTTCTCTCTCTCGTGTTTCCCCATTTCCTATTTTTTCTGTCTATTTTTTGACAGACTGCCGATTTGCGGCCTCAGCAACCACGCGCACTCGCGCGCCCAAAATTCACTGTTTGCGTTTTGAATGATCCACCATTCGTTCATAGTGTTTGTTGTAAATGAATCGGTAATGCAAAGCCAAGTTGTTTGAGGACGAAAAGGCACAGCTCTGGTTTACAGTGAAAGATACAATTCTGTGCTTAATGCTTTGTATGTTACTGAGCACGCTTGATCCGTCCTTCACTATTTCACAGCCTTATGACCCACTGAAGAGTCTGACTTGATTGTGCTTTGCGCTATATTAGCCCTACAACCTCTCGGGTTATCAATGCTTAGCACGTGGACAAAACGCAAGTGGCTAAGTCACGGCGGGTGGGAGGTGGGGGGGGTGTCCACATCACGCATGCCATCTACGCGGCAACACCGTTTTAGTAGGGGGACATGATCACAGGTGGCTCGCTGACCCTTGGCCTCCGGAGGCCCATGTGGCAACGCGGCTAGATCACCACAGCTATCTTGTGGGTCCAAAATTCCTAGCACGGGGAGCTATTGGGAGGAGGCTGCCGAAACACCCCAATTAGGGAGTCTATGTGTGCAGAAAATGGCTACGTCACCCCTGCCATTGCCATCTAAGAATTCCCCAGTGTTGAGCACAAGAACAAGATGACAATTGGCTACCCAACCCTTGCCGTCTATTACAGTCCATATGCCAGCACCATATCCCGCATGCGGACACGCATACGTACCACATGAGCCGGCAAACAACTACATCCACCTTGCCATTTTGGGGGTTACCAACGCTCAAGACAGGGGAAAAATCAGAAGTCGTTAGTTAATCCACTGGTTCCACAGATGGGCGAAGTGGTTACAGCACCTCGACTCTAAGGGGTCCCCAAAACTCAGCACGAGGACCAAAATCCCAAAGTGGCACTGAGGACCCCCGAGATATCCCGGATGATGTAGCCAATGTGCTCTCATATGGGCCCGTGAGGTACCATGGGTTTACCTTGTCACCGTTGATTCTGTTCGTCGGCTCGGCACCACGGACCGGGCATTGCACAGGCAATATAGCTTGTTTACCCACACATTGGCCCGTGCACCTAAACCGTGCACCCTCCGAGGCCCACATCAAGACAACGTGCCTAAATCACCCCTACGATCACGGGGGTTTTCGGTGCTTAGCACCGAGACAAAGTCCTATGTGGGTTCCTAAACCATGCCGTCTCGGGGACAATGTCCACTCAAAGTGGTTCCATCACCCCTAGCATGCCGGCTGCCCTATAGCTCCAAAAGAAGACTAGTTACTTAACCCATGCAATCTTGGTAGATTGTTGGTGGGCAAACAGGGTACATGAATCCTGCAATCCTTCGTGTACCTAGTGGTTGGCATAGGGACACAATTAGAAGTGTGACGAACCCCTGTGCGCTCAGCAGCTTCACGTGTGCAAGATGCCTACATCACCCACGTCATCTCGGAGGTCGCCCAAAGTTTAGGGCGGGAAAAAGATTAGATGTGGCGGCCGGAACCCTTCCTTTGGAGGGTGCGATGTGTGGGCAACATATCTAAATCACCCCTGCCAACAGAGCAGAGTACTCGAAACGATAACAAGAGCACAACGAGCCCCCCAAACCCTTTTGACTCAGAGGGGAATGTGCCACCATAGCAGCTACATTACCCCTCCCATCTCATGCGTCCCGAACGCTGACCCCATGGCTAAAACCAGATGTGGCTACTTAACCCATGCCATCTCAACAGATGTATGGGCCCTACCACATCTCTTCAGCTCAATGCCTAGCACGCGGACAACTCAGAAGAGGCTGCCTGCAGCGGGAGGTGAGCGTGTGAGGGCAAGATGTTCACATCACACGTGCCATCTCGGGGGTCCTACCCTTTTAGTAGGGGAACATGATCACATGTGGCTCGCTAACCTTTGAACTCTAGAGGGCCACGGGTGGGCAAAATGGGTACACGGCCCCTCCCGTCTTGGCGGTCCCAAAATCTTAGCATGGGGAAAGAATAGGAAGTGGCCGGGTGCACTTCCAATTCGGGAAGGCAGTGTCCGGCAAAATGGCTCCGTCCCGCCTGACATCTCCGAAGTGTTTAGTGCTCATCACGGGCACAACCTCAAAATTGGCTACCCAACCCCTGCCGTGTCGAGAGCCCACATGTCGCCACAATACCTACATTAGCTCTGCCATCTGCAGGGATTCCAATGCTAAATGCGGGGAGAAAATCAGAAGTCGCTACCTCATCTCCTGGTCCCATAGGTGGCAATGTCATTACGTCACACCTACCAGCCCCAAGGCCCCCTATATGCACTATGAGGACAAAAGCAAAAGTGGGTACCTAACCCATGCGAATTTCACGGGCCCCTATGTGGAGAAAGTCGCTCCATCACCTATGCCATTCAAGAGGTCCGTGGTGCCCATCAGAGGAACAGAAAAAGAAGTGCCAAACTAAACCCATGCTATTTCATAAGCCCATTTGTGTGCAAAGTGGCTACATCATCCCGGGGATCTCGGGGGTCCCCGGTGCTGAGAAAGAAAGAAAATGGGAAAGGGACATCTAAACCATGCAGGCTCAGGGGCCCGAATCGAGGCAATACGGCTAGGTCACCCGTGCCATCACAGGGTTCCTAGTGTTGAGCTCCCGGAAAAAATCAGAAGTGGCTGTGTAACCCATGGCGTCTCAGAGGCCATGGTGCAAGCAAAGGGGCTGCATCACCTTTACCGTCTGAGGGGTCCTCCATGGTCATGACGGAGAAAATATTAGAAGTTGCTACTTAACCCATGCCATCCCATGACACCCTCAGTGAGCTAAATGGCTACATCAGCCTTATCATCTTTGGTGTAATCAATGCTTGGCAGAACGACAAAATCTGAAATGGGAAATGGAACCTTGTCCTTTTGGGGGGGGGGGGGCTCATGTGTGCAAGATGCCTACATCACCTGTGCTAGTTTGGAGGTCCACCAATGTTTAGCACGGCAGCAAGAGCAAAAGTGGCTACTCGAGCCATTCCTTTTGGAGCAGCGACGTGTGGGCAACATGGCTACATCACCCCTACCATCAGCCCCAAGTGCTGAGAACGAAAACGAGATCATAACTAGCCATCCAAACCTATCCATCCCGGGGGGGGGGGGGGCAAATGTCGGCCCAGCGGCTACATTAACCCCTCCAACTCGGGGGGTGCCCATTGCTCAACACGTGATAAAATTAAGACACAGCTACTTAATCCATGGCATCTCAAGAGATCGTATGTGGGCCACGGGGCTGCATCGGCCCTAGCATCTAACACGCAAGTGACTCACATCATGCGTTTTAGTAGGGGAATAGGCCCACAGCTGGCTTGCTAACCCTTGAGCCCTAGAGGCCCGCATGTCGGCAAAGTTGCTCGATCACAAGTACCATCTTTTGGGTCCTGAAGTCTAAGCATAGAGAGAAAAAGAGAAGAGGCTGCTGAAACACCCCAATTGGGAAGCCCGGGTGTGGGCAAAATGGCTATATTTACACTGACGTTGCCGTTTCGGAAGTCCCCAGTGCTGGGCACGGGAACAAAACAAGAACTAGGTACCTAACCGCTGCCCTCTCCACCATATCCCACATGCGGAGAAACACACATACTACAGGTGCCGGCACATAGCTACATCACGGATTCCCAATGCTCAATACGGGGAGAAAACCAGGTGTTGCACCATATCTGTTGGTCGCAAAGGTAGGCAATGTGGCTACATCACAACTATTGTCCCCGGGGTTCCCCGAATATCACAATGAGGAAAAAACCATAATCGGCTACCTAACCCATGCCATTCGATTGTCGTTTTAGTCGTTATATCTCCATTTGCACCCGGAATCACGTGGTACTAGTTATGCATCTATGCAATCATTACCATACCACCACTTGTTCACCAAATCCGGCTCTTCGTTATCCTCTATGTGTTGCAACACCTCCATCAACCCCTCCAACTCGGGGGTGCCCATTGCTCAACACGTGATAAAATTAAGACACGGCTACTTAATCCATGGCATCTCAAGAGATCGTATGTGGGCCACGGGGCTGCATCAGCCCTACCATCTAACACGCAAGTGACTCACATCATGCGTTTTAGTAGGGGAATAGGCCCACGGCTGGCTTGCTAACCCTTGAGCCCTAGAGGCCCGCATGTCGGCAAAGTTGCTCGATCACAAGTACCATCTTTTGGGTCTTTTGAGAAAAAGAAAAGAGGCTGCTGAAACACCCCAATTGGGAAGCCCGGGTGTGGGCAAAATGACTATATTTACACTGCCGTTGCCGTTTCGGAAGTCCCCAGTGCTGGGCACGGGAACCAACCTTTCACATCTCTACCAACCTTGCCCACAACTGCGCTCCATTGTGGATGCATCATCTTTTTGCATAAAGGCATAATTTGCGGACTGCCATGGAAGAGTGTGGACAATGCATCAAGTCTGAGCAATGAGATGGTGACCATTTCTCCTACCCAGGAACTAGCTCGTCATCCAGTTTCACTGGCGGAGGCGAGAGCATCGGCGACGGTGGTCCGCACCTTATGCAAACCTTCCAGGTGAAGCGAAAGGACATCAAAGGTGGCAATCTGCAAAAAGGCTAGCAGGTTTTGCTTTGTCTTGCATGTTGCAACAGATGAACGAAGGATGCACCGTCGATTTGGGGTCATGAATGCACATTTAGGAGTGAAACTTTGCATTTTCTATTTGGGCATCACACTTGCCACATGCCTACACACAACATTGCACGAAGATGGAAATATGAACCTTGCACGTTCAACATGCTTGTGTGTACCTTGGACAAACCACACATGCACACACACACACAGAGACACACAACCACACAAGCAGACACCGACAACTCAAACATTGTCACGATAGGTGTCCTAGCATTCGATGCTTCTATCTTTCCTTTCAGTTGGGTAAAAGGAGTGAAGTAAAGACCGGAGAGAGATGAACCCAAGGGAACTCAGCCCTGGGGAGGAAGAGGCCTCCAATGCAGCACGATCCCTAGCGGCGGCCAGAGTTGTGGTGTTGGTAGAGCAAGGGACCTTGAGTGGTGTACTCTTTCCTAGAATGCGCCGCAAACCCACCCCAAAGATCTTCAATTGTCGTGCAATGGGCATTCATGAAGCACTAGAGCTTGTGGAAAAGGGAAATGCCAGTCTAATGGCAGACGAGGAGAAACTACGCTAACATATTGCTAAGATGCTCTTGGAGACAATTACAAGAAAAGCCTATGTATCTGCTTTTACAGAGTGGAATGGGGGGTTGATGGTCGGTATCTGATTGACTGAATGCGCCCGCCATAGGGACTTTCAGTGCTTGGTTCCATTGTGATCCTCATCCGGTAATTGGGGCTGACCGGCGGCGCCGCACATATGCAGTACAAACCATGGGGTCAATCTACATATTGTATTCATCTGTCTCTGATGATGTCCGCACCTGCTCACCTGTAAGTGTGAAGTGGCAAATGTGGGTCTGTGGGACGGAGTGGAATGTAAGGTCATGTGCCGCGGAACCCGCCATGTAGGGGCCTAACCGTGAAGACGTGATACCGCTAGACTTGTCAAAGAACAAGCCCTAGCAGCATATACCGCACAACTTGAAGCAAGATATATATTTCGGAAGTTGGCGACTGCGGAAGTCACAGGCGGTGATATGCGGGCAAAGTGGCTACATCACCCGTGCCAATCTTAGATGTCCAAATTGTTGGCACGTGGAGAGAATCACAGGTAGCAACCTAAAACCATGCCAGCTCACGGGCCCATACGTGGACAAAGTGGCTACTTCACCTCCCTCCCCCTTATTATTTCACATAGGCGGAAAATCGGAAGAGCCTACGTGCACCCTACAAACTTGGGGGACCACACACATATCTGCACGAACTGAGCAAAATGGCAAACATATCCAAACAATCATCAATGGTTTTTGCTGCGGGGTTGACAACACACATTCTCCACTCTATTCAACCCGTACATCACCCGAGAGTCCACATCACACGTGCCATCAAAGAGTACTCTGATTGTAGAAGGGGAACAAAATCACATATGGCTGGCTATCCTTCAACCTCCAAGGGGCCATGTGTGGGCAAACTCGCTACATGCCCCCTGCAATCTTGTCGGTCCCCAAATGTCGGAACGGGGAGAAAGTAGGAAGCGGCTGGCCGAACAACCGCATTTGGGAAGCCCACGTGTGGGCCAAATGGCTACATCCCGCCTCACGTCTCGGAAGTCCCCAGTGCTTAGCATGGAAAACAACATTAGAATTGGCCGTCTGGAGGGTCCCCATGCGCGCACAATGGCTACATCTGCCCTGCCACCTTGGGGGTTCCAAATACTAAATACGGGGAGAATTTCAGAAAACTTTACCAAGCACGAGGACGAAATCAGAAGTGCCAACCCAAACACATGCTATTTCATGGGACCATATAGGAGCAAAGTGGGTGCATCATCACGCTTATCTTGGGAGTACCAAGTGCTCAAAAGGGGGGGCACATCAGAGATGGATATCCAAAACTTGCAGCCTTAGAGGCCCAAATGTGGCAACGTGCCCAGATCACCCCTGCCATCACGGGCTTCCGGGTGCCGGGGTCCGAGACAAAATTAGTAGTGGTTGTGCAACCCATGCCGTCTCAGGTGCCAATGTGCATGCAAACTGGCTCAATGACCCGTGCCCTCTCAGAGGTCGCCAATGCCGACCACGGTGACAAATTCAGAATTTGCTACTTATCCCATGCCATCTCAAAAGAACCTGGGTGGGCAAAAGGGTTGTACATCACCCCCGTCATCCATAGAGTTCGCAAAGCTTAGCACAACGACAAAATTAGAACTGGAGAGTAAAACCGTGTCCTTTTGGGGCTCATGTGTGCAACATGCCTACATCACCCGTGCGATTTTGGGGCACCACCAATGTTTAGCACGGGAACAAGATCAGAAGGGCCTGCTGAAACCCTTCTTTTTGGGACAGTGACATGTGGGCAAGAGGGATCTTGCCGTTGGCCCCTTTTGTTAAGAGCGAAAGAAAACGAGCACATCACTAGCCACCTACATCTTGCGGTGTAGGGGACGGCAGAGGCCAGCATGGCGGGTACATTGCCACACACATCTCGGGTGTCCCCGATGCTCACATTGCAAGAATTCAGAAGGGGCTGTTTAATCCATGCCATCCAAACGGACCGCATGTGGGCAAAAGGGCTTACTGCCGGGGATCTTCTCTGTCTCGTGTTTCCCCATTTCCTATTTTTTCTTTCTATTTTTTGACTGACTGCCGATTTGCGGCCTCAGCGACCACGCGCACTCGCGCGCCCAAAATTCACTGTTTGCGTTTTGAATGATCCACCGGTCGTTCATAGTGTTTGTTGTAAATGAATCGTTAATGCAAAGCCAAGTTGTTTGAGGACGAAAAGGCACAGCTCTGGTTTACGGTGAAAGATACAATCCCGTGTTTAATGCTTTGTATGTTACTGAGCACGCTTGATCCGTCCTTCACTATTTCACAGCCTTATGGCCCATTGAAGAGTCTGACTTGATTGTGCTTTGCTCTGGAACCGATCACACGGAGACGTAGTGCGTGAGAGTAACTCTACTACTTTGGCAAGGTGCAAACACGTGAAAAAATTTGACTCATCTATCTCATGGCTTGGAATAACAATTGGGACTCTTCATGGAACGAATCTTGGGCGGACTTTTGGCAACATGATTCTGGGTATGCCCATGACTACCCTTCTTGGAATTCCTATCAATCATACTCCGGCTCCAAAGGCCGTGACGGCAAAGGCAAAGCCGGCAAAGGAAAGGGTAAAGGCGCGAAAGGAAAGGCCGGAAAAGGCGTCAAAAGTGATGGCAAGAGCCATGGCAATTCCCACTCTCCCGGCGGCCCCTACCTTTGCATTAAATGTGGTGATGCATCCCATTTCACGAAGGATTGTCAATGCCCATACAACCGCGCGTACTATTCCTACATGAAAGAGACGATTGAGAAGTCCCGTATTGCGCTTGAAAGAGAGTCCACCGAACTTTGCGTGCAAGAAAGACTCTTTAGCAAAAAATCCATTGCTAAAAAAAGTTCACGGTATGAAGGATCTTTTGATCCAAAGGAATCGGTTCTCACCACGGGTTGGGACCCGGCTACGGCCCCGGCCGACCTCATTACATTTGCTCAATCTCGGTCTCGTGGCTTCCGTGGCACTATCTCTTTCACCCGCAAAGACTCCGTGTTTATTTTTGTTACCGTCATCTTTGTCTTCAAGACAAAATCCTATGCCCATGCATTCACTAACCACGTGAATGAGCACGCATCGGGAAACTAATGGTCGTACGGCGAGCCGGTGTTGGCATGGATCCCCAAAAAAGGAACCATAGAGTCCATTGTGGGCGGTGTTGATGCCTCCCGTGACATCTCTATTCAAGAATGGGCCAAGTCTCAAAACTCATCTTCCGAGGAGTCGGGAAATGAATCCAATGACAACGACAAACAAGCACGGAGAAAAAAGGCCAAGAAAAAACAAGCCGAGGAAGATGCATCTTCTTCATCCTCCTCCCATGAAGGTTCACTCGTGGGCCGGTGTCTGTCCCTGCTCATTAAATCCTTTTCTGAACTGTCGTCTAACCTCGAGGGCTGGAACATGCAGGAGTGTAAACAGCGCTTCACCACAGCCTGCGACTCGGCTGCCAGTGACCCCATGGAGTGGTGTGGAGCCGAACAAGTCATGGTAAACATATATACAGAAATACCCACCCCCCCATGTGCAAGACGCTGTAGTCTATGCGCTGACCAAGGTCCAGGAACCCCGACGCTCCCGCCGCCCGATTTCGTGGTTCGCTGTGTCGAAAAATGCTAAATCAGAAGACCGGTTGGATTCAACTGCCAGCTCCTATTTTGTGAATATACCCGTGCACCTCGTCTTGGACTATATTGATTATGAACTGTCCAGAAACGGGCTTTTCCGTGTCGGGGCCTGGGTCCTCAATCAGGTCCAGGGACTGCCAATGGGGGTGCCGAATTCGCCCCAGTTGGCTTGTATCTATATGGTGGTCAAGGAGACCCAAGAATACTGCAGTTGCCCTTTTTACCCCCCACATCCTTGCGTGCCGTTACCGTGATAATATCTACTTGTTTGGCCAAAAATCAGTGCTGTTCCAGCGCCTTCCTGAATTCCAGCATACTCTCGCCTCGATTTACTGCATGCCCGTCCAGTTCGAACAAATGGGTTCGTGCATCCACATGCTTGAAGTGTCCCAGTGCCTACACCCCAAAAATGACATACACCCGCAACTGCATTCTAAAGTCCTGTCCGTGGCTAACATTTCCCGGTCCAATGTACAGCAATGGCTAGACCCTTGGTCACCAAACGCGCCATCCGTGCTCCCTTCACTGTGCCTAGGTCTGGCGTCAAAATGTGACTTCTGGGCTTGAAATAGGGGTGATAAATCCACGAACATGCTAACAGTCCTGACCAAACTCGGTGCCAAGCAGGTCCAGGCACGCCCATGGGTCACATGGTGGGTAAAGTACTGGCGTGCCAAAGGCTGCCCCATGACGGGTTCCTGCGCGCGCCAATGCCTTTGGCTCGGCTCGGAGATAGCGGCCCTAGCTTCACTTTGATAGGGTGGGTGGGAGGATTCCTGTTGGGGATCTTCTCTGTCTCGTGTTTCCCCATTTCCTATTTTTTCTGTCTACTTTTTGACTGACTGCCGATTTGCGGCCTCAGCAACCACGCGCACTCGCGCGCCCAAAATTCACTGTTGGCGTTTTGAATGATCCACCATTCGTTCATAGTGTTTGTTGTAAATGAATCGGTAATGCAAAGCCAAGTTGTTTGAGGACGAAAAGGCACAGCTCTGGTTTACAGTGAAAGATACAATTATGTGTTTAATGCTTTGTATGTTACTGAGCACGCTTGATCCGTCCTTCACTATTTCACAGCCTTATGACCCACTGAAGAGTCTGACTTGATTGTGCTTTGCGCTATATTAGCACTACAACGTCTCCGGTTATCAATGCTTAGCACGTGGACAAAACGCAAGTGGCTAAGTCACGGCGGGTGGGAGGCGGGGGGGGTGTCCACATCACGCATGCCATCTACGCGGCAACACCGTTTTAGTAGGGGGACATGATCACAGGTGGCTCGCTGACCCTTGGCCTCCGGAGGCCCATGTGGCAATGCGGCTAGATCACCACAGCTATCTTGTGGGTCCAAAATTCCTAGCACGGGGAGCTATTGGGAGGAGGCTGCCGAAACACCCCAATTAGGGAGTCTATGTGTGCAGAAAATGGCTACGTCACCCCTGCCATTGCCATCTAAGGATTCCCCAGTGTTGAGCACAAGAACAAGATGACAATTGGCTACCCAACCCTTGCCGTCTATTACAGTCCATATGCCAGCACCATATCCCGCATGCGGACACGCATACGTACCACATGAGCCGGCAAACAACTACATCCACCTTGCCATTTTGGGTGTTACCAACGCTCAAGACAGGGGAAAAATCAGAAGTCGTTAGTTAATCCACTGGTTCCACAGATGGGCGAAGTGGTTACAGCACCTCAACTCTAAGGGGTCCCCAAAACTCAGCACGAGGACCAAAATCCCAAAGTGGCACTGAGGACCCCCGAGATATCCCGGATGATGTAGCCAATGTGCTCTCATATGGGCCCGTGAGGTACCATGGGTTTACCTTGTCACCGTTGATTCTGTTCGTCGGCTCAGCACCACGGACCGGGCATTGCACAGGCAATATAGCTTGTTTACCCACACATTGGCCCGTGCACCTAAACCGTGCACCCTCCGAGGCCCACATCAAGACAACGTGCCTAAATCACCCCTACGATCACGGGGGTTTTCGGTGCTTAGCACCGAGACAAAGTCCTATGTGGGTTCCTAAACCATGCCGTCTCGGGGACAATGTCCACTCAAAGTGGTTCCATCACCCCTAGCATGCCGGCTGCCCTATAGCTCCAAAAGAAGACTAGTTACTTAACCCATGCAATCTTGGTAGATTGTTGGTGGGCAAACAGGGTACATGAATCCTGCAATCCTTCGTGTACCTAGTGGTTGGCATAGGGACACAATTAGAAGTGTGACGAACCCCTGTGCGCTCAGCAGCTTCACCTGTGCAAGATGCCTACATCACCCACGTCATCTCGGAGGTCGCCCAAAGTTTAGGGCGGGAAAAAAATTAGATGTGGCGGCCGGAACCCTTCCTTTGGAGGGTGCGATGTGTGGGCAACATATCTAAATCACCCCTGCCAACGGAGCAGAGTACTCGAAACGATAACAAGAGCACAACGAGCCCCCCAAACCCTTTTGACTCAGAGGGGAATGTGCCACCATAGCAGCTACATTACCCTCCCATCTCATGCGTCCCGAACGCTGACCCCATGGCTAAAACCAGATGTGGCTACTTAACCCATGCCATCTCAACAGATGTATGGGCCCTACCACATCTCTTCAGCTCAATGCCTAGCACGCGGACAACTCAGAAGAGGCTGCCTGCAGCGGGAGGTGAGCGTGTGAGGGCAAGATGTTCACATCACACGTGCCATCTCGGGGGTCCTACCCTTTTAGTAGGGGAACATGATCACATGTGGCTCGCTAACCTTTGAACTCTAGAGGGCCACGGGTGGGCAAAATGGGTACACGGCCCCTCCCGTCTTGGCGGTCCCAAAATCGTAGCATGGGGAAAGAATAGGAAGTGGCCGGGTGCACTTCCAATTCGGGAAGGCAGTGTCCGGCAAAATGGCTCCGTCCCGCCTGACATCTCCGAAGTGTTTAGTGCTCATCACGGGCACAACCTCAAAATTGGCTACCCAACCCCTGCCGTGTCGAGAGCCCACATGTCGCCACAATACCTACATTAGCTCTGCCATCTGCAGGGATTCCAATGCTAAATGCGGGGAGAAAATCAGAAGTCGCTACCTCATCTCCTGGTCCCATAGGTGGCAATGTCATTACGTCACACCTACCAGCCCCAAGGCCCCCTATATGCACTATGAGGACAAAAGCAAAAGTGGGTACCTAACCCATGCGAATTTCACGGGCCCCTATGTGGAGAAAGTCGCTCCATCACCTATGCCATCCAAGAGGTCCGTGGTGCCCATCAGAGGAACAGAAAAAGAAGTGCCAAACTAAACCCATGCTATTTCACAAGCCCATTTCTGTGCAAAGTGGCTACATCACCCCGGGCATCTCGGGGGTCCCCGGTGCTGAGAAAGAAAGAAATGGGAAAGGGACATCTAAACCATGCA
This sequence comes from Eutreptiella sp. 'Long Island Sound 2002', assembly GCA_964036045.1. Taxonomy (NCBI): domain Eukaryota; phylum Euglenozoa; class Euglenophyceae; order Eutreptiales; family Eutreptiaceae; genus Eutreptiella; species Eutreptiella sp. 'Long Island Sound 2002'. The sequence continues at coordinate 25,676,882 of OZ038399.1, read as the reverse complement.
GGCTCAGGGGCCCGAATCGAGGCAATACGGCTAGGTCACCCGTGCCATCACAGGGTTCCTAGTGTTGAGCTCCCGGAGAAAATCAGAAGTGGCTGTGTAACCCATGGCGTCTCAGAGGCCATGGTGCAAGCAAAGGGGCTGCATCACCTTTACCGTCTGAGGGGTCCTCCATGGTCATGACGGAGAAAATATTAGAAGTTGCTACTTAACCCATGCCATCCCATGACACCCTCAGTGAGCTAAAGGGCTACATCAGCCTTATCAGCTTTGGTGTAATCAATGCTTGGCAGAACGACAAAATCTGAAATGGGAAATGGAACCTTGTCCTTTTGGGGGGGGGGGGGGGCTCATGTGTGCAAGATGCCTACATCACCTGTGCTAGTTTGGAGTTCCACCAATGTTTAGCACGGCTGCAAGAGCAAAAGTGGCTACTCGAGCCATTCCTTTTGGAGCAGCGACGTGTGGGCAACATGGCTACATCACCCCTACCATCAGCCCCAAGTGCTGTGAAAGTGCTGCCCTGGGTCGATGTGGGTGCCGGAGGGCTCGGAGCCGGCAAGACCAGTGGGGCAGGCACGCGAGGAGTCTCCCTGGATGTTGTTATTGGGGTTGGAACCGGACACTCGGACACCAACGGAGGCGAGAGCAGCGACAACAGAAGCAAGATCCATGCTGATTGTGGTCCGGCAGAAAATCCCAGTCTATGAAGAAAATTGAGGGGAATTATTCTAAATACATCTGAGTGTCCAAAACTGTCCGAATGAATTTAAATAATCCATTTATGTAAAATTGTATGGCCGATCAGGCCCGCGAGCGCGCGCCAGCGGCAAATGGCGATTCCAGCTAAAATAGCGGAATGCGGCGGATTTACGGGAATTGGACCGCGGAATCAAATCCGGCATATCAGAAATATATAGGAAATATCCTGTGACTGAGCTGCGAGGCGGCAATTCCGCCGAAGCAAAGAAAATGACCAAAATGTAGCCAATCTGGGCAGAATGTCTGAAAATCTGAGCAGATGGGGCTAGCCGCACTTACACTCCCCCTCCAAAAACACACTGGGGTGTGTCGCTACGTCAACGAAGAACGTAGTGCGGGTAAGTCCCAGAAAAACATAGGAATGTAGCCTCGATGAGGCGAAATCTGCTTGATCTGACCTGAATTGGGCTGAATTGGCACTGAATCAGGCTGGATGAACCTGAAATGAGACAGAATGAGAAGTGACGAACAGTCCTCCGTGCAGTAAAACATTAGGTCACGGGCTAGAAAGCATGTAAACGTATCGAGAATCGATACCAAACCATGCATTGGTTGAGAATGAGGTAGATTATTGGTGGATTGAGTGGGGGGATCAGGAATTGGAGTGACATCTCAGCGCTCTGGCACAGTTTCGCTGTCGCGGGCACGCTACGGTGTCCTCGCCGAACTCTACATCGTGTTATCCCGCTTTTCTCGTTCTGAAAAGTACAGCATGTGGCTCAGATTTGGCGCATCAGGCGGATGATCACAAGATTCAGCAAAATGAGAATGAATTTGGGCAGAGATGAAAGGGATTAAGCAATCACAGAGAGGTTAAACAAATACACATGTAGTCTACAGACCCTAAGTGCACAGAAGATCATAAGCGTCAACGAAGTTAGGCAAAGCCGTCGACAGATCTTCGAGGAATGATGGGAGATGACAAGGAAATCAATCTAAATTGTCCTAACATGAGTAAATTCCCTGAGATGAAGGTGAAATGAAGCGGAATGTGTACAACTGAAACTACCAACACCTTCGTTTAGACTAAAGTTAATATATATCATCGTTTATTCAGCTCAATTGTGCTTTCCGACACGTTGGTTCGCGAGCATCAAACAGATTCTATCAAAATGTGGATCATGTGATGATGCATCATGATGGGACATGCTGGCCCTGGATCCTTGGCATGTAACGCGCCGAAGGTTCGCTGAAGGCACTTTACTGACAGTATATAACTGAGAGACACCGAATTTACAGTGGCGGTGGTGTCAATCGACTTGGACAAGGCCAATCTTTCGATGGAGTCCCACAAGACACTTGGATTCACCATTCTCGACAGTTTCTGGTCGGATTGAGCTCACATTGGCGTGTGCCAAAAATACAACGAAGCTTACGGACTTCAGAGGTTGCTGTTAGAAGTCCCTAGAGCTCCTAGATGAAGATTGTCTGAACAATTGACGTCTGGGTTTCGTACAACAGTGGCAGAATGATGGACAAACCTGAGAAATTCAAGGTAGATTTGAGGATCCTGGATCTGAATCTGGACTTTGGCGTCAGCATCACAGCAAATGAAGGTGAGATCTGAGTTCCTGGCGTCGCCTCTAGGGCAGCCATTACTACAGGGGTTGCCTGTAGGGGTGTATGTCGCTGCGCAGCGTTTTGATTATGTACATTTGCTTCCATCTGCACGAGTAGCCAAATTCCAAAGATGCACAGACCAACAGAGACAAGATTACCCCGAATCTGCCTGAATTAAGCCTGAGTTTGGTTTTTTCTGAACACGGCAGCACACTCCGTCAGCGTATCTACGCCTTGTCTGCCTAACGGAGACCAAAGAAAAGTTGATTGACGTCAAATTATCAAACATTCGCAGTTCTCCAGTTCTCCACATCATGACATAAACAGAAAGAATGAACAGTGGATTGAGCAGAATGCGGTAGGATGGCTTCCTCAATTCGGCCAAGCACGAATACAGGTGACCACCAACCTGTCTGGTCGGGCCCTGGTACGGCTTGGGCGCTGCAAATCAGCTGCCGAACTCGAAGCTTGGTCCTCATTTGGTTCCTGGGCTGGCCTGACCACAGGAGGGGGGATCGACGGATCAGCCCTGGAATGTGGCTGCTGAGGGCCGTAAAAGGCTGGATCTCGATTCACCACAGGTCGTTTTCCGTCGCTCTCCACTTGTCTGTCTGGTTTCGACAAACAATCTGTCAGGAGTACACCAATTTCGGGGTGCTTCTTCAGGAAGTCAATGAACCCCTTGGTGTATCCATGGACAAAAGATTGGGCTGGTTCCCAGTTGTTGTGACTGGAATCAAAGCCCCTCCACTCACACAAAAATTCCCATTCGCCCTTGGCGTCACGTCTTGCTTCAACAATCCTCTTAAGTTCGTACTTCCCCCCTTCGATTACCCGATCGGACAAGTGTTTTGCAGTCCAAAAAAGGGGTTTAACTCGATCCTTGGGGGAGGGGATCTCTCTCTTGAGGCGATCGCCCGAAACGTCAATTTCCCTGCTGACATCCACACGGATCCTCCACCTGTTCTCCCCAAGACGCGCTGTAACAGCGAATGGCCCCTCCCACAAGGGAAGAAGCTTGTCATCTCCGTCCAGGGTGGTTTCGGATTTTCGAAGCCAAACTCGATCATCAACTTCAAAATTGTGGGGGTTTTTTCGACCTTGATTTTGAACCCAAAGCCAGTCAGCTTGATGCTTCTCGATTAATTTCGACACAGATTTATCTGCTCGTTGGACTTCGTCCAAAAACAGCGAAGCATCCTTACAGGGGCGAGGATTATTCAACGGCATGTTCCACCAACACTTCTTTCGTCCAAAGACAATTTCATTTGGAGAAAGGCCATGATACAAGGGCGTGTTGTGGTAACGGCGAAGCAATGCGAAGAGAACTTCAAGCCAGTGGAAATCCTTCTCACTCGCGAGCTCCTTACGAAGCATATTTATAACAGAGCGGCCGGCTCTTTCGCCAGGCAGCGCTCGATGCGAGTGGATTTCACACCTGAGGTGGTGGATTCCAAGGCGAGCACACAATTCTCTCCACCATTCGGAGGTGTACTCTTTGCCTGAGTCCGTGACCACCTCGGATGGGACGTCCCAGCCTCCCATCCAGGTCTGCGCGCACCATTTGGCGGCAGCCTTGCCAGTCATCGACTCAATGTTGCAAGGCAACACTTGAATGTAGCCGGAATGACGGCACTGAATAAGGAGCACACCATTGACCTTTTTGTTGGTCCAATGGCACTCTTCGTCATCGAGTTCACCGAGATAGAAGAAATCACTGGTGACTCTGTTAAAGAGACGCTCCGGAATAGGATGAGGCCTCAGATGGCCGTGCTTCTTCGCGCTGGGAGGCGTCGAGACAGCACATTGGGCACATCCGGCAGCTACTTTCATGCAATGAGTGTAGAGCCTCGATCCAAACAACCTATGCTTAATCATCGACCACAGTCGACGGCCATGTGCGTGGGGGGACTCCCATTTGTGCCACCAGTTTAACACTCGGGGGGCTAGGGCGTCTGGCACACACAATTTACCCTCCATCCACAGCTTCCCCCCATCCAACGAGTACTCAGGAAAAATCCCATCCCTGTGAGCATCTTTGGATTTGAGATTTCCAAAGACCTCTTTAAACATGGGATCCTGCAGGTAATCGGACGTCCAGTCTCGGATGATAAGGGAATCCTTAGGCAGGGGTGGAGTTTTGGCCGGATCTCGGCGCTTAATGCCCTCGATCAACCGAAATCGATTTACTCGTCGGGTGTAGTCAAACCGTTTCACACTCCCTGTGGAGGGATCGGTGACATTTTCCACGACTTTCATCGTTTTGGTGCAGATCTCGTGAGCATGCGCCGGATCTGTGATGGCCGTGATGTCGTGACACGGCAATGCGTGCTGTTTGACAGCGCACTGCATGCATGCACGTCGAATGAGTTTCTTTTCTTCCTGATCCCATTCGATGATGACATGGCGGTCCTGCTCCGTACCATGGATGTTGGTACTTTGCAGCCCCTCTGAGGCGGGGTAAGCCCATCGGCTCGGAGCATCCGCTACCGTGTTATGTTTACCAGGCAAATACGACACATGGAGGTCAAACAGAGAGAGAAATTCGTGCCATCTGGCCCGTCGACCAGCTGGGCTCGCGACAGTATCAATGTGTTCGGTGGCCCAATACTCCAGAGATCGATGATCCGTCAGGACCTCGACTCGATTGGTGCCAACCCACGATTGGTACTTTTTTAGAGCGCAAATTATGGCGTAAGTCTCTTGCTCACGCGGCGACCATTGCATTTGGCGTGGGGCTAGCTTCCGTGACCAAAATGCAAGAGGGTAGTGATCGCCGGTGGCTTCATCAACCTGTTCAAGGACAGCTCCGATCGCGTACCTAGATGCGTCGGTTCTAATGTAGAAGGGTCGGTCAAATTGGGGCACATGCAACGTGGCGACTTCGCAGAGGGCTGCCTTCAAGTGATGGAAGGCCTCCTCGCACTCGTCAGTCCACTTGACACGAACCTTTGAACCTGCCTTGCCTGCATCTCTCCCTACCTTCAATAATTCAGTGAGGGGGGCAGCAAATTTGGCATAATTTGGCACAAAAGTGTGGTAAAAATTGCAACAACCTAGGAATCCTCGCAACTCCGTGATCGTCTCAGGGCGCTTCCACTTCTGAATAGCGACGAGCTTCCCTGGACTGGGTCGTCGAGTGCCATTCTCTAGGAGAGAACCACAAAATTCGACTGATTTTAAAAACAATTTTCCCTTCTTTGGCCCACAAATCAGCTGATTGGCGTCAAGAATATCCAAAACTTGGTTCAGCTGCTTCTCATGTAGGGCCACCAACTCGGCTTCGGTCAGTCCCTCCCCCTCCGTCGCGATGATTATGTCATCTATGTACACACTCACGAAGGCACGAAGCTCCGGATGGGTTGTGAACAGCACATCCTCCATCATTCTTTGAAAAAATGAGGGGGCGTTCTTCAATCCCATGGGCATGACGGTCCATTGGACTGGTCCACATGGCGTGCACATACAAGTGAGAGGTCTGCTGTCCTTCCTCAACGGCATTTGATGAAAGCCGTGACGGAGATCCAGCACAGAGAACAAACGACCTCTTGCCCTCTTGGCGATTTCCTCCTCAATGAGGGGCAGGGGGTGTGAATCCGCCTTTGTTTCGGCGTTGAGATTGCGAAAATCATCCACCATTCGCCAGCCATCAATGGTGTTCTGGTCTGCAGGCGGTGGCTTCGGGACTGTGAACGGTGAACAGCACCATTCGCTGGTCATACAACCCTCAAGCCAACCAAATTCCCTGAGATTTCTCTCGATGATTTTTCTGAGAATCTCATGTTTGTGTCCATGATTTTCATAAGGGCGCTGTTTTTTTGCCTTGTACCCTTCACGAAGCTCGATGAAGGCTTCACCGAACTGTCCACGGACAGGGGGATCTTTGATCAACTTCCCTGAAAGGGTTGTGTCCTTCCGTTCCTCAAAAATCTTTTCTCTTGACCTCGAACACAATTCAGTGTCCACCTGATCGCCAGGAATTACTGTCGAAAAAACTTTGGCGACTTCTTCGGCTTTGGCAGGCAGAATCTTCTTACGGATGTCCCTGAACAGGTCCGTATCAACTGCCTCCTGAAGATAGGTGGGTCGTGTGTCGAAATCCCAGAGATTTTCTTCGCGATCCAGCTCCTCGAAAGGATCCATGAAAGCTTCCACAGGGGGTTTTTCATAAAAAACTCTGAATTTGCGGCGCGATTGGGGATTTTTCCTCGCCCGTGCACTGAAGATTCTTTTCGATGTCGACCGTATTGGGGAAGAGGGAGACGAGGCGGATCCATTGGTCGTTGAATCACCTTGGGTATCTGACGAACAAAAATCAGAAAAAATAGATTCATCATCAGTACCACGCTCAACCTCAGATTCAGACCCAACACAGGAATCTGTACCAGAATCAGCAGAATTAGAGTCAGAAAGCTTTCCATCCACCAGGAATGCAAGCGAACTCCAGGAGCGCTGTGGCAGGGGACCTGTGTCGTCCCTGGCATACAGCTTAATCTTCCTGGGAAGTTCGATGTAATCAACACAAATGTCCTGTAATTCCTGAAACCAAGGCTTGTCGTCCCACAAGGGCACAACCAAAATTGCCTGGGTTTTATCTTGCTTGATTTTGTGGATGACCTGCTGGATTAAGTGAAACGGAGGGTTAATCCACAACTTCTTGTCCCATTTGTGGGTCCAAGCGTCGCTGAAGTGCTTATCAAAGCGCTTGTTCGTACGGTTAGCAAATGCATCATACTGAGGCCAAAATGAATGATGCTCATGGAAGTATTCACAAATTGCATCGCGCCATTTGTCGACAACTCTGTAGGATGAAGAGTGCCAGCGCGAAGGGCGTCGTGGCTGGGAGTCCCTACGAAGACATTCTAACTCTTGGGAGTAATCGGCACTCCCATTCACCTCTGCAATGGTGACATCTTCACCAAATTTTGGTGTCACCTTTTGCTTCAAAAATTCTTCTGCACTTTTAAACCCTGCGTGCAAAAAGCGAAATTCAGGACGCTCCAAGGGACCTGACTCCAGCAAAAAACAACGACGATGACCTACGGGCGCTACCCTGTTCTTGCGAAGCCAAGGATGCCCCAAATAAAGGTCATACTTTATGTCAGCACGGTAGAAGTAGTCATCCTTAAGGACAACTTCTTCCACATTTTGCTCTTCCCAAAGGTCTTGAGCGACCAAATGGGTTGATACATAACAACCGCGTTGCCCACCTGCGAGAGAGTGTCCAGAAACTCCCTCGAGGGTAACAGGATGAGGCGATTCAAACACGCAGTCATCGGGTAAGAAAGAGTTGGATTGGAGATTTACCTCTGATCCATTATCACACAAACAAGTGGCGAGGTGGAAATTTCCCTTGCAATCAGAGACCCACAGCTTTGTAACAAACTGACGAGCCCTGTGCTTGGACTGTACACCAACCTCGTCCACTACAACAGAAGGATCCGCTGCCGGATCCAGGGGAGAGGAGACAAGCGACCCTACATCAAGTAATGGTCGATCAGGAATTTGGGGATCATGCCTGAAATCGCCTGGGGAGGGGCGATTTTCGTGGCTCCCCTAGGCGTTCTGACCTCCAGCGGCTGCGTTAACATTGTGTACACAGCCTGTTTCGTCGATCCATTCATCTTGGAACGGATCATCCGCTGGATTCAGAGCATTTTCGACGTAATCTCGATCCGCATCAGACACCTGGTCTGCACCTGAGACCTGATCCACACGATGGTTTCCCTTTCCACGTCCACGGCCACGGCCGCCGGATGATGGGCCACCACCGTCGCCACGCCCTCTGCCCTTACCAGAGAAGGGGGTTCCTGAAGGATTTCCCTTACCCTTACCCTGTGATCCTGGAGCATTTCCTTTGTTTGTACCGGATTGAGGGGTTTGGCCTGGTTTCGATTTCCGCCTCCGGCGTTGAAATTGGGACTTGTCTGGCCATTTGGCTGTCCACCGGAACCGGATGGAGTCCGATTCCCTTTGCCTTGGGACCCGCCAGGGCCTCCAGTATTTTTGTTCCCACCGGAGGGAGTCGAATTACCCTTTCCCCCCTTGGCACCATGCACCTGTCTGTCATTCCTGTCTGAATTCTGAAGATTACTGACATTTTCACCAATCACCTTGTGATCGTAAGCAGACCATCGGTGATTAGCGGTGGAATGCGTCTTAGCTCGGTTCGTAGAACCTAGAAGAAGACAGATGCTACAATGATCCTGAACATTCCGGGTGTCATTCACCTTTTTGTTGCCCTTTTGGGCCCCATTTTGGGTGTTTTGCTGGGTATTCCTGTTTCCCCCAAGACCCTCATGGAAATTTTGATTGGCGGCGTCAGCGAGCCTCTCAACCTCTTCCCACAGTTCCTGCGGAGTAAACGAAAACACCCAGTTCCTTGCCTTCAGGCGATTGCCGTGGAAACTTACTCCCCTATTGAGGACTTGGACAAACAAGTCCCGATCCTCGTGTTCATTGAACTTGATTTTCCACGTGTTTTCAGTGAATTTCACCTTGGTAAACGACGTGGGGGAGCACTTTTGAAGTGCCTCCCTGACTGTAAACCGGTTGGCCGAGGCGTCAAAGCCATCGATCTCCGCCCACCAGGTCTTGACCTTTTCTTCGGACTGTCGATTCCGAAGGGTGGCGGCGGTTTCTGAGGGGATCTTGTCAAAAATCAGATTTTTCAGCTCGGCACTAGAAAATTTTTCGCCTGAATGTTCAGATTCCTCTACGAGATTCCAGAAGCGCTGTCTCTTATCCTGCACTTCGTGCAAGATTAATCGAGAGAATGAGGGAAAATTCTTCAACATCTGGTGGTAATGGTCCTCAGGCAGCCGGGATCCACGTACCTCCAACTGTTCCCACACTCCATCAAAGGTAAGGGGGGAACTTGAATCTTCACGATCACTCCAGGTTCTGAGCCAAGTGTTGGCCGGCGCTCCCTCAAGGCAGTCCAGAAGCGCCATCAGGAACTGATCATCCTGGAGTTTTTGAGTCTTAACCCACAGTTTAAATTCCCGTTGGAACTGAGGCCAACGTCTGGGGTTCCCATTATACTTCGGTTGCTTGGCAACCTGACGAAGTCGCAATGAAGTGGGATTTAGGAGTGAATCCAGCCCAACACCGGCCGTAATGGCAGACACCTTGGCGGCATCATTAGCCACACCAGCTCCGGCGAGGGTCTGGGCGAGCAACATCTGGGCAATTGCATTGGAATCAACAGCAGGAAGGGTGGTACGGGAGGCAGTTCTTTTGGCATTCTGAACCTCAGTCCTAGCCTTCGCCGATCTACTCTGTGATCGAGAGATTGTAACCCTTTCCTTTAGCTTAGTCCTGCTGATCCGTGCATCGGTGGTCTTAGAGTCCACCGAAGGAGCAATCGAAAAAATTTCTGTCGCCTCCTCCGACGGTTCTGTTGTCTGATCCACCGATGATGCGCCCTCAGACCTCATGTGGGTCTTGAAAAGATCTTTAATTCCCAGAGTCTGAATGATGAGTTGCATTTGATCCTTGAGCAATTGGAGCTCAGAATCTCGCTGAGATCTGCAAGAGCAGTCGGCAGGGCAGTACATACCGTGTCCTGAAGGACCTGAGCAGGCTGTCGGACCGCTAATCTCAGTGGTTCGCAGCCAGGAGTCCACTTGGGGAGCTCCTTCAGTCCTAATTTCCAGGCTTGCCTGCCTAGCTGCCTCTAAGATTCCTTCCTCAACCGCGGCGGCTAGATCGTCGCGGATTGAAACAGAGGGATGAGGGGCGGAGGGCCCGGCAACAGGTGCCTTGGTCTTCTCCTTCGGGAAGGGGCTTGCCTCCCAGATCTGCAAGAAAATGGAAAAAGATTCATCTTCTTGAGAACACCACCACATCCTGGTATTAATTTCTTCTTGAAGAAGGAAAAAATATTCAAATAAAAATTCAGAGGCGATTCTTTCTTGTCCTATCAGCTTAGACGTGGCTAATAGACACAGGGCCTCAAGCGCCTCAAGGTTACGGGTCACCTCCGGCGACAAATGGTTGTCCCATTGTGCCCATGAGGCTGGTCGATTATAGGTAGGTACCTCACCTGGACCACCCATCTCAATGTCGTCAATGTCGGCATCGATGGTCACGAAATGTGAACATTGGTGGGGCGTATTGGTCCCCGCCAAGTCCGTAAGCTCCACCGGAGCGTTGCCATTAGCGTAAGCTGGGAGATTCCAGCTGCTTGATGGCCAATTTCGACTGGGATCTTGATTGTAATCTGGGCCTCCACAGCTGCTGATTTGGGTCCTTCTTGGGCAATTTGGGCTAGCGCAAGGCATTCCTCTCAAGGCCTCGTTCGCACAGCACCACGGGAGCGTGATGGTTACGTCTCCGGAGGTTGCGGAGTCGTACTGAGGGGCTAGCTGTGGTTGGGACACCAAAGGAACAACATTCAGGTAGCCTCTGCTACCATGAAAGTGCTGCCCTGGGTCGATGTGGGTGCCGGAGGGCTCGGAGCCGGCAAGACCAGTGGGGCAGGCACGCGAGGAGTCTCCCTGGATGTTGTTATTGGGGTTGGAACCGGACACTCGGACACCAACGGAGGCGAGAGCAGCGACAACAGAAGCAAGATCCATGCTGATTGTGGTCCGGCAGAAAATCCCAGTCTATGAAGAAAATTGAGGGGAATTATTCTAAATACATCTGAGTGTCCAAAACTGTCCGAATGAATTTAAATAATCCATTTATGTAAAATTGTATGGCCGATCAGGCCCGCGAGCGCGCGCCAGCGGCAAATGGCGATTCCAGCTAAAATAGCGGAATGCGGCGGATTTACGGGAATTGGACCGCGGAATCAAATCCGGCATATCAGAAATATATAGGAAATATCCTGTGACTGAGCTGCGAGGCGGCAATTCCGCCGAAGCAAAGAAAATGACCAAAATGTAGCCAATCTGGGCAGAATGTCTGAAAATCTGAGCAGATGGGGCTAGCCGCACTTACATGCTGAGAACGAAAACGAGATCATAACTAGCCATCCAAACCTATCCATCCCGGGGGGGCAGGGGGCAAATGTCGGCCCAGCGGCTACATCAACCCCTCCAACTCGGGGGGTGCCCATTGCTCAACACGTGATAAAATTAAGACACAGCTACTTAATCCATGGCATCTCAAGAGATCGTATGTGGGCCACGGGGCTGCATCGGCCCTAGCATCTAACACGCAAGTGACTCACATCATGCGTTTTAGTAGGGGAATAGGCCCACAGCTGGCTTGCTAACCCTTGAGCCCTAGAGGCCCGCATGTCGGCAAAGTTGCTCGATCACAAGTACCATCTTTTGGGTCCTGAAGTCTAAGCATAGAGAGAAAAAGAGAAGAGGCTGCTGAAACACCCCGATTGGGAAGCCCGGGTGTGGGCAAAATGGCTATATTTACACTGCCGTTGCCGTTTCGGAAGTCCCCAGTGCTGGGCACGGGAACAAAACAAGAATTAGGTACCTAACCGCTGCCCTCTCCACCATATCCCACATGCGGAGAAACACACATACTACAGGTGCCGGCACATAGCTACATCACGGATTCCCAATGCTCAATACGGGGAGAAAACCAGGTGTTGCACCATATCTGTTGGTCGCAAAGGTAGGCAATGTGGCTACATCACACCTATTGTCCCCGGGGTTCCCCGAATATCACAATGAGGAAAAAACCATAATCGGCTACCTAACCCATGCCATTCGATTGTCGTTTTAGTCGTTATATCTCCATTTGCACCCGGAATCACGTGGTACTAGTTATGCATCTATGCAATCATTACCATACCACCACTTGTTCACCAAATCCGGCTCTTCGTTATCCTCTATGTGTTGGAACCCCTCCATCAACCCCTCCAACTCGGGGGTGCCCATTGCTCAACACGTGATAAAATTAAGACACGGCTACTTAATCCATGGCATCTCAAGAGATCGTATGTGGGCCACGGGGCTGCATCAGCCCTACCATCTAACACGCAAGTGACTCACATCATGCGTTTTAGTAGGGGAATAGGCCCACGGCTGGCTTGCTAACCCTTGAGCCCTAGAGGCCCGCATGTCGGCAAAGTTGCTCGATCACAAGTACCATCTTTTGGATCTTTTGAGAAAAAGAAAAGAGGCTGCTGAAACACCCCAATTGGGAAGCCCGGGTGTGGGCAAAATGGCTATATTTACACTGCCGTTGCCGTTTCGGAAGTCCCCAGTGCTGGGCACGGGAACAGAACAAGAACTAGGTACCTAACCGCTGCCCTCTCCACCATATCCCACATGCGGAGAAACACACATACTACAGGTGCCGGCACATAGCTACATCACGGATTCCCAATGCTCAATACGGGGAGAAAACCAGGTGTTGCACCATATCTGTTGGTCGCAAAGGTAGGCAATGTGGCTACATCACACCTATCGTCCCCGGGGTTCCCCGAATATCACAATGAGGAAAAAACCATAATCGGCTACCTAACCCATGCCATTCAGTTGTCGTCTTAGTCGTTATATCTCCATTTGCACCCGGAATCACGTGGTACTAGTTATGCATCTATGCAATCATTACCATACCACCACTTGTTCACCAAATCTGGCTCTTCGTTATCCCTGTACCCGCTACGGCATTGTGCAGCCTTCAAACGGACCAATACTTGTACCTATATACCATGGGAGAGCAAGCACCCCGGGTACCAAAAAGTGGGCTAGATCAAGGGGGAATGTCTCATTTCTTGAGGGTTTGTACCCATCCCCAAGACTATTCTTGTTGTTGTCCACGACCGTTTTTGGTTGTCACACTGCGATACCCTGGGGGTATATAGTTGCCTTGGCAGCTGACTTGAGCGACCGCTCACGCTATTTTCATAGACAGCCCGGACAGGCAATGCAACCATGCATGTTTTGCATATGGCCTTTTCACAGTGCCGGGCGGTCACCCGGTCTCCGCTAGTTCGCCATCTGCAGCCACAGGTGAGTGGAGTGTTGCCCAAAGCCAGGGTCTTTGCCTATTTCATGTGGAGCAAAAAAACCTGAAACACCGATGGCACACCACGAAGCTAAGTAAGGTGAGGTGGAGATCTAGACTAATGTTTTGGCCGTCCCTATCCGGCCCTCGTCACACAAAGCTAGACAAAGCGGAAATGCGAAATGATAGAAATATGAAACACCTTAAGAATGAAATCAATGGATGTATGCGCCATCAAGCTAATGGAGTTTGACTGACACGGCGCAAATTAGCGCCATCCCGGGCTGATTACAAGGCACAAACAGCCCCAGGCACTATGATTGAATCGGCGACTAACGCTGTGCACATCATTGCACCTGAACTTTCTTCTTCCTATGCACCGGTTGTGGAGTCAACGTAGTAATCGATGCATCCATTGGCTGATACAAATGTTCTGAGTTGCCTGGAAAGATTAGGCCCTCCCTGCCACACCCCAAAACATCTGCACACACCCCACCAACCGCCTCATGCACATGTGCTCTATAACCATTGCATTGGATTCACATTCACAGTGCCACCATGTGGTTGTGGTCAATGACGGGCATTTGACGTTCTCTTTGGCTTTGCAAGGATACAAAGGCAAGTTTTGAAAACAAGTCCTCTTCATGGTTTACGCCCGTCTCAAGAATCCATACGGCACGACCATATTCCACATGCGGACATGCACACATACCATAGGTGCAAGCACATAGCTACATCAGCCTGCCATCTTCGGGGTCACCAGTAGAACAAATTCACACATTCAAAGGTAAGCCCATTCTAGTTGAGGGCCCTAGATTTGAGCAAAGTGGGTACATTACCCAGTCATCTCGGAGCTCCGAAGAGCCGAGAAGAGGGAAGAAATCGGAAATGGATACCTGAACCGCGTAGCATCGGTGGCTCACATCTGGTCAACATGGCTAGATCACCCTGCCATGTCCGTGGTCCCCAATGCTTAGCTCGGAGACAAAATCAGAAGTGGGTACGAAACCCATGCCCTCTCGGGGGCCCATGTGACCCACAATGACTCTATCAGACCCCATGTCATCTTAGGAATCCATGGGTGGGCAAAAGGGCTACATTAACAATAACATCCCTGCTGTCTCCAATGCCTAGCATGCATTGAGACACAGTTAGAAAGGGGTCCTGAACCCCCTTGCTCTTGGGGGGCCTCACGTGTGCAAGATTCCTACATCACCCGCGCCCTCGCGGAAGTGGACGAATTTTTAGCACGGGACGAAGATCCGAAGTGTCGGGCGGCACCGTTCTATTTGGGGGAGCGGCCTGTGAGGAGCATGGCTACATCACCGATGCCATCGGTCTTTGGTGCTGGGCACGAGAGCAAGATTGTAAGTAGCCACCTAAACCCTTCCTTCTCGTGGGGGCATATGCCGGCATAGCGGCTATATCAGCCCTCCCATCTCGGGGGTCCCCCGTTCTCACATGCGGACACGATCAAGGGTGGCAACTGAATCCATGCCATCTCAAGATACCGTACATGGGCAAAGGGGCTGCACAAGCCCTACAATCTCTAGTATCCACAATCCTTACCACGCAGCCAAATCAGAGTTGGCTTCATGAACGGGTGGGGGGCCTCCCCGCATCCTCCCCGATCCTCCCCACATCCTCCCCGATCCTCCCTGCATCCTCCCCGGTCCTCCCCCGTCCTCCCAATCCTCCCCGCATCCTCCCCTGTCCTCCCCGCATCCTCCCCCATCATCCCCGCATCCTCCCCGATCCTCCCCGGAACAAGATCTCAGGCAGCGCGCTGACCCTTGACTTTTGGAGGCCAATATGTGGGCAAAGTGGCTGCATTAACAATTCCATCTTGTATGACCCCAACTCACGGCATCCAAAGAAAATAGGTAGTGGCCGCTTGAAAGCCCCAATTGGGAAGCCCTCGTGTAGTCAAAAGCGATACATCACCCCTGCCGTCTCGGAAGTTTGCGGTGCTGAGCATGAGAGGAAAATCGGAAGTGGCTATGTAACTCTTGCCGTCTGGAGAGCCCATCAGCGGGTACAATGGCTACATCAGCCCTGCAATCTTGGGGGTTCCTAATGTTCAACATGGGTAGAAAATCGGAAGTCGTTCTCCTATATCGCGCTGCCCAATATCACCAACCCAAATGCGTGCAAACTGGCTACATCGGGGTCACCAATACTTAAGACGAAGCCTAAATCCCAAGTGGCTACCTAACGCATGCCATTTCACAAGCCATATGTAGGCAACGTGGTTACATCACTTGTGCCAGCCCTGGGTTCCTAGTGCTAAGCACGAGAAGAAGATCAGAAGTAGCAACCTATACCCATGCCGCCCATGTGTGAGCACGGTGGCTACATCAGCCCGGCCATCTCACCGGCCCCAAGTTCCAAGTGCTTAGGGGAGAAAATCCAAAATGGCAACCTAAACCATGCAGTAGTGGGGGGCCACATATGCGTAACATGGCTAAATCACCCGTGCAATCACGGGGGTTCCCGGTGCTCAGCACAAGGAGAAAATCAGAAACGGTAGCTTGTTCCACGCTACCTCACGGGCCCATATGGGGGCAAAGTGGCTACACTTAACTTACCATGTCGTGGATCACAAGTGCTTAAGAAGAGAACAAAATTACAAGGGGTACCCTAAATCGTTAACCCCGTAGGGCCAAAATGCCCGGCAAGGTGTCCTCGACACGGGTACATAATCCAAGGTGGCGACCTAAGTCTCGCTATCAAGGGGGCCCATGGGTGGGCAAAGTGGGTGACCCACCCTTGCCACCTCGGGGTCCCCAGTGCTGACGTCCGGGACAAAATCAGAAGTGGCCGCCTGTCCTGAAGGGGGGTCCCCAATGCTCACCACAAGCACGAAATCAGAAGTTGCCCTTTGGCCCGTGCCATCTCACGCGACCGCATGTGGGCAAAGTGGCTACATCGGGCCTACATCAGGCTACATCCCCCGGTGAACCCATACCTTAGCACGGGGGGGAAATCATAGGTGGCTAACGAACCCGTGTGCTCTGGGGGCGCTCATGTGTGCAAAATGTCCACATCACCTGTGCCACCTGGGTCCCCGAATATTCAGCACGCGAACAAGATGAGAAGTGGCTAGCAAGATCTGGGACACCGCGTTGCTGCAGGCATCCAATTTGGCACACAAAACTGTTGGGCCCAACAGTTTGGCACTACAAACTGTTGGATCTCAGACCCTCCACCCTCCCCGGCCCTTGCTATAGAGCGCGCACAACTCAGAGCGAAAGGCAGACACCCTTGGGGCAGGCCTGGTGTCCTTCCGGGCACCCTCCGAGCGCCTGCCAACCCCCCATCTACCCTCCCTCTCTCCCTCCCAGAAAAGGTTCAAGTCCCGTAGGGGGCACAGGTGTGCTACGTCCGAGTTTCAGGGATCCAGCTTTGGGAGTATGCCAAACCATTGCTTCGGGGCAGGAGGCTGGATGCGTATCAGTGGAGCGCGTGATCCACAAAAAAGTGGGGCACACACTTGATACATAACAAGTACACCCACCCGAACTCAGAAGGTGCGGAGCCCACTCGTGTGAGACGCCGCGGTGACGCCACCACTGTGTCCACTTGGCAGGACCGTTCCTTCTGGTCAGCAAATCAGAGGACTGTAAGGGTCCTCATTGTAGTGCACTCTCGCATGCGCAGGACGCATGCACAGGCAATAATACAGACAGTAGAAACCTTCTGTAATTATCAGGAGGAGCCCTGATTGCAGTCACATGGGGAACACACAACGCAACAGCGGGACAGGTACGTTGTGGAGCATGGCGCCGTATTGTGGAGAGTTGCAGAATAGCAAAGTATAGCGAAGGTACACGAAGAATGCTTCGATGCAAGATGGCAATATTTTGTTGACAATCACATTGGATTTTGCTTCAAGATCAAAATCATGTGAATGATGTGGAGGACAAGTTGACTGATCATCGTTTTGGGGGAGTAGAGGTTTGTTGGGCCATACCACAAATTTCAATGGACGAATCGTTCAGTCCAGAACTGAAATTCCCGCAATTTTCCCTGCCACAAGCAGCTTGACATCTTCATTGGTTGTTTGTGTTCAGTGTTTGCCCTCGTGAGCCCCATCGTCAAGCCGCGTCCACATGATGCCCTGCACTTCCCGTACCACGTGGGTGTTGGCTCTTGTCACAACCATTTCTTGGCCATCTTTCGGCTGAGGACTGTCTGCTCTTCTTATCAGCGGATTGGAATGGATCAGTTGGCCCACAGCCGCCGGCGACAGGAGGAAAAGGAAATAGCACACGGGAGGGGGCAGGCAGGCGGAAAATTGGAGCTGAAGGAAAGGGCCATGGTCTGCATGACAAGGCGAAACTACGGCACGTGCTCCCATGTTTTTATCGCTGGGCGGGGAGGGGGGGGCAATGAAGGCAACATTTCGGGGGGACAATAGAGCACTGGTGGGGGCGGCAGAGGACAGTGCGTGTGGTGAGGACCAGGAAGCGGCGAAGACAGAGGGACTGGCAGCCGAGAGAGACCAGAGGCGCGAGATGGACCAGAGGTGTGGCCTGACGGAACTGGACGCCACTGACCAAAAAGTGTCGGCAAGGACCCGAAGGGGACAAGCGAGAGCACATGAACATGGGCCAAGTGGACCCAGCGTTGTCCAGGATGGTGAAGGGAGTAACAAATAACGGCACTGGCACACAGATGGTCGGTAGAACCCCTTTGGGGAGGTCGTCAAGATCACCAACCTTTCCTGAGGTACTTGAAGAGGACATGAAAGCGGACCCATTGCCCCCCTAATCCCATGCCCGTGCGCTTCTCGCTTTCTGGGGACACATTGAAGAGCAAATGAGGCACTGTCTGCCAGAGACTGGCAAAACTTTGGACGGGAAATTCTGGCTGGCCTCGGAGCTTGTGCGGAGGGGGGGGGGGGGCGTACTTGATCTCAAGCCTGCCAACGGGCCAAGATGCTGGGGGCGGCCTTTCAACTGGGGGGAGGGGGGGTCGATACAGCCCTCCAGCTAAAAACTCCTTCCCCCAAAAAGGGCTCCATGGATGGGCCCCCCAAAATCCTACCGAGACTGACCTCCGGGTCCCGGAGGTGACCCGGACACAAAATTCGGCAAAAAGAGAAAATGGGATTTTGGAATCAGCGCGTCGAGGGGGTTGAGAAAACTCATCATTTGCCATGGATTTGGTGAAAAAAAAATTCACCATTTTCAATGCTCAAAATATTTTTGCGCCTTCGGCGCCAGAGTTCATAATAACTGATTAACGGTCCTGTCAATTGAGCCCTTTTCCCGTACCCCCCGACCCCAGTTTGGGGGGACTCTATTGGACCCCCGGCCCCTTGAAAACCCAACTTCCCCTGCCCCCCGGTGGCCAGGTGGTGCCACTGCAGCGGTGGAAACACAAACTACCCTTGGGCACATGTGGTACAGAAATCGCACGTCCAATCGGTTGCAGCATCCAAAGGCATACCACTGGATGGGCCTTGCCTGGGTCCTGTTCCGAATGCCAAATTTTTTGTGGCAGCCAAGAATGTTTCAGGCTCGACAGCATGCGTGACTTCTGCGGAAACGGGAGCGAATTGGTGAAGTGCCGCGCCCGCGCAGTGCACATACTACGTGCGCCAGCAATCACAGGAAACGTGGGTCGATTGGCCGACAAAAGCGACTGAGACACAGCCACAACAGCAACCACAGCCGGTACCACTGCCACAGCCACGACCCTTCTCGACTACGATCCTCGAAACCCTCGGAGCGTTGTCCTCAAGACACGCCCCCTTTGCGCAACCCATCAAGCCGCCATGCCATTGGTCATAAGCCCATGGCAGGCCCGAGGGCGGCACGCGGGCAAGCACCAGCGAAATCGCTGGCGCCCTTTTCTGGACTCCCCTGCCCTGCGGCTCCCCGGGCTCCGTTCTTGGGCCTCCCGCCACAAGCCACACGGAACAGCGTGTCTGCGTTGGTGGACGCGGCGGGGAAATGGTCCCGCCACGGGAGATGTGGGTCAGGGGGGAGGGTCCTGGACAATTGGCAGTGCCCTGCCCTCATTGCGTCAACCCGCCCCCCCCACCACCACCATGAGTCAGAGCCTGGCGGAAAGACGCCACTCAAGGGGGGGGGAGGGGGACGGATGTCGGGGGGGGGGGGGCTTAGGCCATAAAGGGGAAACAAGCGACGCCGATACGCACACGCGGCACTCAGCAAAACAGGTGAATTGTCGCCTGTACACAGAGTACACGTCACAGGGCGTCGGCAGGGGGGCGGGGGGCGGGTCGCACAGGTACTGCACATGGCACTGTTGTACTCAACGCATCGAAGCGAGTGAGACCAAGACCGAGACCGAGTCAGTCCACAGCCCGCGTTCCAAAAAGTGTCCACAGCCTCGGGCCCCGAGTACGAGAGCGACCCCCCTCACGGCGTCCCCACCACGTCCCATTATGTCTCAGATCACCACCGCCCCGGACGACAATTTGGGGTCGTACCTGCCTTCGCCACTCCCCCTACCCCTGCCCCTGCCCCTCAGCACCTGTCGCAGGGCCTACTGCCCAGCCCTCGCCCCCATACTGCCCCGCCCACTGCCTAAGGGGGGCTGCCGTTGATTTACTACTCCGGCACCCGGCGGCACAGAGGCGCCCACGCAACCACAGCCGCTGCCGCCTCAGCCAGAAAGCTCTCTGGACGCGCGGAGTACCCCAGCTGCCGTAGGCGCACATGGCACGCGCAGTGCAGGATCGCCATTCGTCGTATGGACCCTGGTTGAGGTCCATTCCCCCCTTTTGCGGGGGGGAAGGGGTCAATAGAGCCGCTTCCCGTGAATGCCTTCCTCTTCAGGTGAGCCGGTTTTGGGGTGCCGACGGCGGTGGATATTGCCCGGACACCTCGGGAGACGTGCGGCTGGGCTATCCCAGCGCCTCGGAGGACTATCGCGTGGGGTCCAAGGTGATCCCGGTGTAGATCTGCGACAAGCACCTGCCAGCTCACACAAAATCAGAAGGAGCAGGGTCCTACTGAGCCACGCACTTGACGCAGCACGTTCCTACTGAGTTCTGGTGGTGCAGGGGGCTGGTATTACTAAGTGGCCTTTGCTATGGGGCCAATCGCTACTGAGAACCAGTTTCCCTGCCAGATGCTAGTGGCATGTCTGATGCGATCCGCCTGCATTGCGTTCCAAACGGAGCCGCTTTACAGAGGTCCACGCCAAAAGGGGGGGGGGGGGGCAGGGTGAGCCTCCCCAAATGCTTCACGCTGAAAGTGCTGCCCTAGGTCGTGGATGGTGCCGGAGGGCTCAGGGCCGGCAAGACCGGGGGGGCAGGCACGCGAGGAGTCGACCTGAACGCTGCTGTTGGGGGCAGAACCGGATACACGGACACCAACGGAGGCAAGAGCGGCGACAACGGAGGCAAGATCCATGCTGATTGTTATCCGGCAAAAAATCCCAGTCTATGAAGAAAATTGATGCGGATATTCCTAAGTACATCTGAGTGTCCATATCTATCTGAAGAGATTTATATAAATCCGATTGTGAAAAAATATTTGGCCGATCTGGCTCGCGCACGCGCGTCAGCGGCAAATGGCGATTCCGGGTAAATGATCGGAACGCGGCGGATTTACGATGAATGGACCGCGGAATCGGATCCGGCACATCAGAAATATATAGGTCTGATCCTGAGACTGAGCTGCGGGGCGGCGATTCCGCCGAAGCAGAGAAAATGGCCAAAATGTAGCCAATCTGGGGCAGATCTGCGAAAATCTGAGCAGATGGGGGTTAGCCGCACTTACACCCCCCCTCCAAAAACACACTGGGGTGTGTCTCTACGTCAACGAAGAACGTAGTGCGGGTAAGTCCCAGAAAAAAATAGAAATGTAGCCTCGACGGGGCGAAATATGTTTGATCTGACCTGATTTGGGCTGAATTGGCACTGAATCAGAATGGATGAACCTGAAATGAGACAGAATGAGGAGTGACGAACAGTCCTCCGGGCAGTAAAACATTAGGTTAAGGGCTAAAAAGCATGTAAACGTATCGAGAATCGATACCAAACCATGCCCTGGTTGGGAATGAGGTAGATTATTCGTGGATTGAGTGGGAGAATCAAGAAATGGAGTGACATCTCGGCGCTCTGGCACAGTTTAGCTGTCGCGGGCACGCTACGGTGTCCTCCACGTACTCTACATCGTGTTACTGCCGCTTTTCTCGTTCTGAAAAGTGCAGCATGTGCCTCAGATTTGGCGCATCTGGTGGATGATCACAAGATTCAGCAAGATTGAGAATCAATTTGAGCAGAGATGAAGGAGATGAAACAATCACAGAGAGGGAAAACAAATACAAATGTAGTCTGCAGGCCCTAAGTGAACAGAAAAACATCAGCGTCAACGAAGTTAGGCAAAGCCGTAAACAGATCTTCGAGGAATGAGAGGAGATGACAAGGAAATCAACCTAAACTGTCCTAAAATGAGGGAATTTGCTCATTTTCCTAAGATGAAGGTGAAATGAAGCGGAATGTCTAGAACTGAAACTACTAACACCTTCGTTTAGACTAGAGTTAATATATATTGTCGTTTATTCAGCTGAATTGTGCTTTCCGGCACGTTGGTTCGCGAGCATCCAACAGATTCCATGAAAATGTGGATCATGTGATGATGCATCATGATGGGACATGATAGCCCTGGATCCTTGGCATGTACCGCGCCGAAGGTTCGCTGAAGGCGCTTTACTGACAGTATATAACTGAGAGACACCGAATAGTCCTTTATTTACAGTGGCGGCGGTGGCAATCGACTTGGACAAGGCCCATCTTTCGATTGAGTCCCACAAGACACTTGGATTCACCATTTTCGACAGTTTCAGGTCGGATTGAGCTCACATTGGCGTGTGCCAAAAATACACCGAAGCTTACGGAAGCTCTGAGGTCCGAGAGGTTGCTGTTAGAAGTCCCTAGAGCTCCTATATGAAGGTTGTCTGAACAATTGACGTCGAGGTTTTGCTGCACTGTTGCGCAGAATGATGGATAAACCTGAGGAATTCCGGTAAATTCAAGGAATCTGGATCTGAATCTGGCCTTTGGCTTCAGCATCACGGCAAATGAAGGTAAGATCTGAGTTCTACTACAGGGGGTGCCTGTAGGGGTGACTGTCGCTGTGTGCTGTGTGTGTGAATGTCGCTGTGTGCTGTGTGTGTGAATGTCGCTGGCCAGCGTTTTTACTATGTACAGTTGCTTCCATCTGCACGAGTAGCCAAATTCCAAAGATGCACAGACCAACAGAGACAAGATTACCCCGGATCTGCCTGAATTAAGCCTGACTTTGGTTTTTTCTGGACACGGCAGCACACTCCGTGGCTTTCGGCAGCGTATCTACGCCTTGTCTGCCGAACGGAGACCAAAGAAAAGTTGATTGACGTCAAATTATCAAACATTCGCAGTTCTCCACATCATGTCGTAATCAGGAAGAATGAACAGTGGATTGAGCAGAATGTGGTTTTTTCAAGTCGTCAGAACACTCACATTGGAATAAGTGGTCGACGGGGCGAGGCTGGAGCTTTTGTAGGAGTTGGACATGCAAGGGTTTCGAACCTACACCCTTGAGCCCTAGCGACGAGTGCCATGACGCCCTGGACTAGACGACTGTTACCCAGATTATGGCGTCGGCGACTCAAGTCACGACGGGTCTCCCTCAATTCGGCCAAGCACGAATACATGTGACCACCAACCTGTCTGGTGGGGCCCGCGTACGGCTTGGGCGCTGCAAATCAGCGGCCGAACTCGAAGCTTGGTCCTCATTTGGCTCCTGGGCTGGCCTGACCGCAGGAGGGGGGATCGGCGGATCAGCCCTGGAAGGTGGCTGCTGAGGGCCGTAAAAGGCTGGATCTCGATTCACCACAGGTCTTTTTCCGTCGCTCTCCACCTGTCTGTCGGGTTTCGACAGACAGTCTGTCAGGAGTACGCCAATTTCGGGGTGCTTCTTGAGGAAGTCGATGAACCCCTTGGTGTACCCATGGACAAAAGAATGGGCTGGTTCCCAG
Source organism: Eutreptiella sp. 'Long Island Sound 2002' (assembly GCA_964036045.1). Classification (NCBI taxonomy): domain Eukaryota; phylum Euglenozoa; class Euglenophyceae; order Eutreptiales; family Eutreptiaceae; genus Eutreptiella; species Eutreptiella sp. 'Long Island Sound 2002'. Next base: position 25,653,635 of record OZ038399.1, on the reverse strand, counting down.
TTGTTGTGACTGGAATCAAAGCCCCTCCACTCACATAGAAATTCCCATTCGCCCTTTTCGTCACGAATGGGCTGGTTCCCAGTTGTTGTGACTGGAATCAAAGCCCCTCCACTCACATAGAAATTCCCATTCGCCCTTTTCGTCACGTCTTGCTTCTAAAATCCTCTTGAGTTCGTACTTCCCCCCTTCGATGACCCGATCTGACAAAAATTTCGAAGTCCAAAAAAGGGGTTTAACCCGATCATTGGGGGAGGGGATCTCTCTCTTGAGGCGATCGCCCGAAACTTCAATTTCCCTGCTGACATCCACACGAATCCTCCACCTGTTCTCACCTAGACGCGCTGTAACAGCGAATGGCCCCTCCCACAAGGGAAGAAGCTTATCATCTCCGTCCAGGGTGGTTTCGGATTTTCGAAGCCAAACTCGATCATCGACTTCAAAATTGTGGGGGTTTTTTCGGCCTTGATTCTGGACCCAAAGCCAGTCAGCTTGATGCTTATCGATTAATTTCGAGACAGTTTTTTCTGCTCGTTGGATTTCGTCCAAAAACAACGAAGCATCTTTACAAGGGCGAGGATTATTCAACGGCATGTTCCACCAACACTTCTTTCGTCCAAAGACAATTTCATTTGGAGAAAGGCCATGGTACAATGGCGTGTTGTGGTAACGGCGAAGCAATGCGAAGAGAACTTCAAGCCAATGGAAGTCTTTCTCACTGGCGAGCTCCTTACGAAGCATATTTATAATAGAGCGGCCGGCTCTTTCGCCAGGCAGCGCTCGATGTGAGTGGATTTCACATCTCAGGTGGTGGATTCCAAGGCGAGCACATAATTCCTTCCACCATTCGGAGGTGTACTCTTTGCCTGAGTCCGTAACCACCTCGGATGGGACGTCCCAACCTCCCATCCAGGTCTGCGCGCACCATTTGGCGGCAGCTTTGCCAGTCATTGACTCAACGTTGCAAGGCAACACCTGAATGTAGCCAGAATGACGGCATTGTATAAGGAGCACTCCATTGACCTTTTTGTTGGTCCAATGGCACTCTTCGTCGTCGAGTTCACCAAGATGGAAAAAATCACTGGTGACTCTGTTAAAGAGGCGCTCCGGAATAGGGTGTGGCCTCAGATGGCCGTGCTTCTTCGCGCTGGGGGGCGTCGAGACAGCACATTGGGCACATCCGGCGGCTACTTTCATACAATGAGTATATAGCCTTGAGCCGAACAACCTATGTTTAATCATCGACCATAATCTACGGCCATGTGCGTGGGGGGACTCCCATTTGTGCCACCAGTTTAACACTCGGGGGGGCAGGGCGTCTGGTACGCACAATTTACCCTCCATCCACAGCTTCCCCCCATCCAACGAATATTCAGAATAAATTCCATCCTTGTGAGCATCTTTGGATTTGAGATTCTCAAAGACCTCTTTAAACATGGAATCATGCAGATAATCATTCGTCCAGTCACGGATGATAAGGGAATCTTTCGGCAGGGGTGGAGTTTTTGCCGGATCTCGACGCTTAATGCCCTGAATCAACCGAAATCCACTTACAGGTCGGGTATACTCGAACCGTTTCACACTCCCTGAGGAGGGATCGGTGACTTTCTCCACGACTTTCAGTGTTTCGGTGATAATTTCATGAGCATGCGCCGGATCTGAGAAGGCCGTGATGTCATGACACGGTAATGCATGCTGTTTAACAGAGCATTGCATGCATTCACGTCGAATGAGCTTTTTTTCTTCTTGATCCCACTCGATTACGACGTGGCGGTCCTGCTCCGTACCATGGATGTTGGTACTTTGCAGCCCCTCTGAAGCGGGGTAAGCCCATCGGCTCAGAGCATCCGCTACCGTGTTGTGTTTTCCAGGCAAATACGACACATGGAGGTCAAACAGACTGAGAAATTCATGCCATCTGGCCCGTCGACCAGCTGGGCTCGCGATAGTATCAATGTGTTCGGTGGCCCAATACTCCAGAGATCGATGATCCGTCAGGATCTCGACTCGATTGGTGCCAACCCACGATTGGTACTTCTTCAGAGCGCAGATTATGGCATAAGTCTCTTGCTCACGCGGTGACCATTGCATCTGGCGTGGAGCTAGCTTCCGAGACCAAAATGCAAGAGGGTAAGGATCACCTGTGGCTTCATCAACCTGTTCAAGGACAGCTCCGATCGCGTACCAAGAAGCGTCGGTTCTTATGTAGAAGGGTCGGTCGAATTTCGGCACATGCAACGTGGCGACTTCGCAGAGGGCCGCCCTCAAGTGATGGAAGGCCTCCTCGCACTCGTCAGTCCACTTGACACGAACCTTTGAACCTGCCTTGCCCGCATCTCTCCCTACCTTCAATAGTTCAGTGAGGGGGGCAGCAAATTTGGCATAATTCGGCACAAAAGTGTGGTAAAAATTGCAACGACCCAGGAATCCTCTCAATTCCGTGATCGTCTCAGGGCGCTTCCACTTCTGAATAGCGACGAGCTTCCCTGGACTGGGTCGTCGGGTGCCATTCTCAAGGAGAGAACCACAAAATTCGACTGATTTTAAAAATAGTTTTCCCTTCTTTGGCCCACAAATCAGCTGATTGGCATCAAGAATGTCCAAAACCTGGTTCAGCTGCTTTTCATGTAGGGCCACCAGCTCGGCTTCGGTCAGTCCCTCCCCCTCTGTCGCGATGATTATGTCATCTATGTACACACTCACGAAGGCACGAAGCTCAGGATGAGCTGTAAAAAGCACATCCTCCATCATTCTTTGAAAAAACGAAGGGGCGTTCTTCAGGCCCATGGGCATGACCGTCCACTGGACTGGGCCACATGGCGTGCACATACAGGTGAGAGGTCGGCTGTCCTTCCTCAACGGCATTTGGTGAAAGCCGTGACGGAGATCCAGCACAGAAAACAAACGACCTCTTGCCCTCTTGGCGATTTCCTCCTCAATGAGGGGCAGGGGGTGTGAATCCGCCTTGGTTTCGGCGTTGAGGTTGCGAAAATCAACAACCATTCGCCAACCATCAATAGTGTTCTGGTCTGCAGGCGGCGGCTTCGGGACTGTGAAGGGTGCACAGCACCACTCGCTGGTCATACAACCCTCAAGCCAACCAAATTCCCTGAGATTTCTCTCGATTATTTTTCTGAGTATCTCATGTTTCTGTCCATGGTTCTCATAAGGACGCTGTTTCTTCGCCTTGTACCCTTCACGAAGCTCGATGAAGGCTTCACCGAACTGCCCACGGACAGGGGGGTTTTTGATCAACTTCCTCGAAAGGGTTGTGTCCTTCCGTTCCTCAAAAATCTTGTCTCTTTTCTTGGAACACAACTCAGTGTCCACCTAATCGCCAGGAATTACTGTCGAAAAAACTTTGGCGATTTCTTCGGCCTTGGCAGGAAGAATCTTCTTACGGATATCCCTAAAAAGGTCTGTATCAACTGCCTCTTGAAAATAGGTGGGTCGAGTGTCGACATTCCAGAGATTCTCTTCGTGATCCAGCTCCTCGAAAGGATCTATGAAAGCTTCCACACGGGGTTTTTCATAAAAAACTCTGAATTTGCGGCGCGAAGAAAATTTTTTTGTCGTCCGTGCGCCGTAGATTCTTTTGGATGTAGATCGTATTGGGGAAGAGAAAGACGAGGCGGATCCATTTGACGTTGGATCACCTTCGGCATCTGACGGACAAAAATCAGAAAAAATAGATTCATCATCAGTACCACGCTCAACCTCAGATTCAGACCCAACACAGGAATCAGTACTAGAATCAGCAGAATCAGAGTCAGAAAGCTTTCCATCCACCAGGAATGCAAGCGAACTCCAGGGCCGCTGTGGCAGGGGACCTGTGTCGTCCCTGGCATACAGCTTAATCTTCCTGGGAACCACGCACCACGACACGCACGGCACAGGCACCACACACACCGCACACACCCAACGAACCCCGGCAACCCACCCGGCAGTGGGCGGGCAGACGGGAGAGGGACAGCGCCTGACCCCAAGCGCCCCTCACCATGGTGGAAGGCACCCCCCCCGGGGACGCCCTTCCGCCACCCCCACAGCGAGCAACGCCGGCCCGCAAGGGCGCACGCTGTGGGGTCGGTGCCGGGCCCCCACGCCCACACCGACCGCACCCGGGACACGCGGGTCGCGGAACCCTGGCTGCACGCTCCGGAGGACGGGCAGCCGGGGGAGGGACAGCGCCTGGCACCAGGCGCCCCTCACAACGGTGGAGGACAGCCCCCCCCGGGGACGCCCTCCCGCCACCCCCACAGCGAGCAACGCCGGCCCGCAAGGGCGCACGCTGTGGGGCCGGTGCTGGGTCCACACGCCCGCATCGACCGCACCGGGGACACACGGGTCGCGGAACCCTGGCTGCACGCTCCGGAGGACGAGCGGCCGGGGGAGGGGCAGCGCCTGACACCAGGCGCCCCTCACAACGGTGGAAGGCACCCCCCCCGGGGACGCCCTTCCGCCACCCCCACAGCGAGCAACGCCGGCCCGCAAGGGCGCACGCTGTGGGGCCGGTGCTGGGTCCACACGCCCGCATCGACCGCACCCGGGACACACGGGTCGCGGAACCCTGGCTGCGCGCTCCGGAGGACGAGCAGCTGGGGGAGGGACAGCGCCTGACACCAGGCGCCCCTCACAACGGTGGAAGGCACCCCCCCCGGGGACGCCCTTCTGCCACCCCCATAGCGAGCAACGCCAGCCCGCAAGGGCGCACGCTGTGGGGCCGGTGCTGGGTCCACACGCCCGCATCGACCGCACCCGGGACACACGGGTCGCGGAACCCTAGCTGCACGCTCCGGAGGACGGGCAGCCGGGGGAGGGACAGCGCCTGACACCAGGCGCCCCTCACAATGGTGGAAGGCACCCCCCCCGGGGACGCCCTTCCGCCACCCCCATAGCGAGCAACGCCAGCCCGCAAGGGCGCACGCTGTGGGGCCGGTGCTGGGTCCACACGCCCGCATCGACCGCACCCGGGACACGCGGGTCGCGGAACCCTAGCTGCACGCTCCGGAGGACGAGCGGCCGGGGGAGGGACAGCGCCTGACACCAGGCGCCCCTCACAACGGCGGAAGGCAGCCCCCCCGGGGACGCCCTTCCGCCACCCCCACAGCGAGCAACGCCGGCCCGCAAGGGCGCACGCTGTGGGGCTGGTGCTGGGTCCACACGCCCACATCAACCGCGCCCGGGACACGCGGGTCGCGGAGCCCTGGCTGCACGCTCCAGAGGACGAGCGGCCGGGGGAGGGACAGCGCCTGACACCAGGCGCCCCTCACAACGGTGGAAGGCACCCCCCCCGGGGACGCCCTTCCGCCACCCCCACAGCGAGCAACGCCAGCCCACAAGGGCGCACGCTGTGGGGCCGATGCTGGGTCCACACGCCCGCATCGACCGCACCCGGGACACACAGGTCGCGGAACCCTGGCTGCACGCTCCGGAGGACGGGCGGCCGGGGGAGGGGCAGCGCCTGACACCAGGCGCCCCTCACAACGGTGGAAGGCACCCCCCCCCGGGGACGCCCTTCCACCACCCCCACAGCGAGCAACGCCGGCCCGCATGGGCGCACGCTGTGGGGCCGGTGCTGGGTCCACACGCCCGCACCGACCGCACCCGGGACACACGGGTCGCGGAACCCTGGCTGCACGCTCCGGAGGACGAGCGGCCGGGGAAGGGACAGCGCCTGACACCAGGCGCCCCTCACAACGGTAGAAGGCACCCCCCCCGGGGACGCCCTTCCGCCACCCCCACAGCGAGCAACGCCGGCCCGCAAGGGCGCACGCTGTGGGGCCGGTGCTGGGTCCACACGCCCGCATCGACCGCACCCGGGACACGCGGGTCACGGAACCCTGGCTGCACGCTCCGGAGGACGAGCGGCCGGGGGAGGGACAGCGCCTGACACCAGGCGCCCCTCACAACGGTGGAAGGCACCCCCCCCGGGGACGCCCTTCCGCCACCCCCACAGCGAGCAACACCGGCCCGCAAGGGCGCACGCTGTGGGGCTGGTGCTGGGTCCACACGCCCGCATCGACCGCACCCGGGACACACGGGTCGCAGAACCCCGGCTGCGCGCTCCAAAGGACGAGCGGACGGGGGAGGGACAGCGCCTGACGCCAGGCGCCCCTCACAACGGTGGCAGGCACCCCCCCCGGGGGCGCCCCTCCGCCACCCCCACAGCGAGCAACGCCGGCCCGCAAGGGCGCACGCTGTGGGGCCGGTGCTGGGTCCACACGCCCGCACCGACCGCGCCCGGGACACGCGGGTCGCGGAACCCTGGCTGCACGCTCCGGAGGACGAGCGGCCGGGGGAGGGACGGCGCCTAACACCAGGCGCCCCTCACAACGGTGGAAGGCACCCCCCCCGGGGACACCCTTCCGCCACCCCCACAGCGAGCAACGCCGGCCCGCAAGGGCGCACGCTGTGAGGCCGGTGCTGGGTCCACACGCCCGCATCGACCGCACCCGGGACACGCGGGTCACGGAACCCTGGCTGCACGCTCCGGAGGACGAGCGGCCGGGGGAGGGACAGCGCCTGACACCAGGCGCCCCTCACGACGGTGGAAGGCACCCCCCCCGGGGACGCCCTTCCGCCACCCCCACAGCGAGCAACACCGGCCCGCAAGGGCGCACGCTGTGGGGCCGGTGCTGGGTCCACACGCCCGCATCGACCGCACCCGGGACACGCGGGTCGCGGAACCCTGGCTGCACGCTCCGGAGGACGAGCGGCCGGGGGAGGGACAGCGCCTGACACCAGGCGCCCCTCACGACGGTGGAAGGCACCCCCCCCGGGGACGCCCTTCCGCCACCCCCACAGCGAGCAGCGTCGGCCCGCAAGGGCGCACGCTGTGGGGCCGGTGCTGGGTCCACTGCCCGCATCGACCGCGCCCGGGACACGCGGGTCGCGGAACCTGGCTGCACGCTCCGGAGGACGAGCGGCCGAGGGAGGGACAGTGCCTGACACCAGACGCCCCTCACAACGGTGGAAGGCACCCCCCCCGGGGACGCCCTTCCGCCACCCCCACAGCGAACAACGCCGGCCCGCAAGGGCGCACGCCGTGGGGCCAGTACTGGGTCCACACGCCCACATCGACCGCGCCCGGGACACACGGGCCGCGGAACCCTGGCTGCGCGCTCCGGAGGACGAGCGGCCAGGGAAGGGACAGCGCCTGACACCAGGCGCCCCTCACAACGGTGGAAAGCGCCCCCCCCGGGGACGCCATTCCGCCAGCCCCACAGCGAGCAGCGTCGGCCCGCAAGGGCGCACGCTGTGGGACCGGTGCTGGGTCCACACGCCCGCATCGACCGCGCCCGGGACACACGGGTCGCGGAACCCTGGCTGCACGCTACGGAGGGCGAGCGCGGCCGGGGGAGGGACAGCGCCTGACACCGGGCGCCCCTCACAACGGTGGAAGGCACCCCCCCGGGAACGCCCTTCCGCCACCCCCACAGCGAGCAACGCCGGCCCGCAAGGGCGCACGCTGTGGGGCCGGTGCTGGGTCCACATGCCCGCATCGACCGCACCCGGGACACACGGGTCGCGGAACCCTGGCTGCACGCTCCGGAGGACGAGCGGCCAGGGAAGGGACAGCGCCTGACACCAGGCGCCCCTCACAACGGTGGAAAGCGCCCCCCCCGGGGACGCCATTCCGCCAGCCCCACAGCGAGCAGCGTCGGCCCGCAAGGGCGCATGCTGTGGGACCGGTGCTGGGTCCACACGCCCGCATCGACCGCGCCCGGGACACACGGGTCGCGGAACCCTGGCTGCACGCTACGGAGGGCGAGCGCGGCCGGGGGAGGGACAGCGCCTGACACCAGGCGCCCCTCACAACGGGGGCAGGCACCCCCCCCGGGGGCGCCCCTCCGCCACCCCCACAGCGAGCAACGCCGACCCGCAAGTGCTACGCTGTGGGGCCGGTGCAGGGTCCACTGCCCGCACCGACCGCGCCCGGGACACACGGGTCGCGGAACCCTGGCTGCACGGAGGACGAGCGGACGGGGGAGGGACAGCGCCTAACACCGGACGCCCCTCGCAACACTGGAAGGCGCCCCCCCGGGGATGCCCATCCACCGCCCCCACACCGAGCAACGCACCAACGCACCAACGCACCAGCCACGGGACATCCGCACCCCGCCCCCTGCTCTTAGACACAGCGACATAGCAATGGCGGAACCCGCGGCACCACGCAAGACACGCCCCCGATCTCCGACGCTGGACGAAGCACACGAGGTCATCAGGGCGCTGGGACTCAGAGACGGCGAAGGAGACCCCCCACAAGGGGACGCGGGCACAGACTCCGACCTGGAGGCGTTGCCGGAGCCCCCCGCGGGGGGCGCGCCCGCGGAACCTGCGCCACCGGCGGGCAGCGTATCCGCGATCTGCCCCGCGTGGAAACGGGGCCATTGCACCGGCGAAGGCTGGTGCCCCAGACAGCACCCCCAGCCCGATGCCGACGACGGAGCGTTGCCCGAGGTGAAGCCCGCGGCCGCACGCGCCGCCCTACGCTACGGGGTGACGCAGGGCTGGATCCTGGATGAGACCGCGCGCGGCAGCGTGAACATCCAGGAGGCCGTCGACCGCGTCACCCACGCGGGACAAGCGGCGGTGGCCCTGCACACCCGGGGCCGCCACGGTGGACCCGCAGAGGGGATCATTGTGGATCCCTCGGGAATGGTGCTGGTCCTGGCGGCGGACATGGTCCGAGGGGTGCTCCACGTGTCCCGCGTGCGGCGGGCGTGCCCACAGTGGACCATCCAGGTGTACACCCCCCCGCGGGCGTGGCCCTTTTCCACATGGGCGGTGCTCGCCGTCATGTGGCACCTGGCACCAGAGGACGCCCCCACAGGGACCGCGGAGGACATCGCCCGGGACCTCCACACCTGGCCGGCCGACCAGGAATACCCCTGGCGCAGGCCCCGGGGCGGCCTCCCGGTGGCACCAGCGGCGGAGGGGCTCAGCCTCGCGGCAACCCTCCAACGGCACCCCGACAAGTATGCACGCCACTTCCTGCAGACGGGCACGGTCCCGGCCGCCCCGCCAGACTCCGAGTGGCGATGGGACGCAGGGGTGGCGCAACCGCTGCCGGGCCCCTGGACCCTCCCGTTGTGGTACTTACCAATGGGCACCTTGGCCCACGCCACCCAGGCCGTCAAGGGGGCTTTCCCGCAGCCGCCCCTCCCCGGCGTGGCCCTGCTCCGCAGCCTGCAGGCGGGGGCCGCCTGGGTACGGTGGAGGGAAGGGAAGGGGCGCTCGAGCCCCTACTTCCCCATGGTCCAAGGCCAGGCGCTGATTCATGCCGAGGGCATGGGGACCGTGGAATGGGGGGCGATCGTGCCCGGCACGGCGTGCAGGTGGATCACGTCGGCCGCCCCACAGCCCATGCGGTCGCCGCCGGCGTGCCACCGCCTCCTACGGATGGTCCCCTCATTGGCCCCCCGGCACGCCTTTACAAGGGACGTGTGGAAAGCCGTACTGAGCCACACCAGGGAGTGGCTGACGAACCCGGGTACGCGGTACCCACCGGGACCGGTGCTCGAACAGCTCACGGCCCCCACGCCCGGGGTCCTCCACGCCCTACACAGGGCGTCGGCCCTCACGAAGCAGCTCAACGACGAAGTGCTGGACCTGGCGCTGGAGCCGCTGCGGGTGCTCTACCCGCAGGCACACATCCCACCCGCGGGCACGTCCAACCGCCTAGGCCGCCTGGGGTTGCAGCGCCGCGTCGAGGCCGCGCACCCAGGAGGCGTGGTGGAACAGTGGCTAACGCTCCGCAATCCGTCCGCCGCGGAGGGCCACTGGTACCTGCACCAGCTCCTCTTCCAGCCACGGGCAGCCCCGGAACACCGCCGGCAGAACCCGTACCACACGCACCCGGAGCGCCGGGGCGCGCAAAACTACCCGCAGCCAATCCCGCCCGCCCTCCCGCCGGGGCAGGGCCCGGAGGCGCTACAGCGGGGCCCCCCGCTCGACACCGCCACCACAGTACAGCAGTGGGGAGGCGACGATGCGAGCGGTGCCGAACCGGACTGCACGAACTGCGGAGCGGTGGCCTGGATGGCAGCCTGCAGGCACCTCACCCGAGATACCACGGGACTCCGGCAGTACAGACCCACGGACCGCACGGCGCTGGCGTCCGCGGTCGCGGCCGTCACCATGGGTCCAGTGGCGGCGTGGCCGGCGCAGCTGCTGCCCCACGTCCCCTGCCGCGACACGCGGCCCCGACGGCCGGCCGCGACGCACGAGCCGACGGCGCCCCTCACGGCGGAGCAACTATACGTCGTCGCGGCGGCTTTGCTAGCAGACGGCGGGGAGAGCTTCGTCCACCACCACGGCCCGGCGCAAATTGCGGGGTGCATACAAGGGCCCCAGCGCGATGCACCAAACCCGTGGCATGCCACACTCCGCGGGCGCACCCGCGTCTGGGGTGCGGGCGATGGCGCACCCCCGCCCGGGCCTAAGCAGGGGGAGGCGCTGGTACTGCAGACGGCAGGCTACCAAGCCATCGTACACGGCCACGCCGGAGGGTACCGGTCGCACATCCTGGCCGGAGGCCGATGGGCGGTCTGGCACAGCACCGCCAGGCAAGGGGCATTCCCGCCCCTGTCCCACGTCGACTGGCGACAGGGGCCCACCCAGGCCTACTACATGTCGGCGGACCCCTGGCCGCTGGCGGTCCTGCTGCACGCTGTCAGCGCCCCCAACAAGAGGCAGGAACCGGGGTGGGTCAACCCCCCCGCACTGGTGTGGAGCCCCGACCAGGAGGAGCATCTACGGGCCGCGTGGCAGGGAGACGCCATCAGGGCCACGGACGTCCCGGACCTCCACGCGGGGCCCATCACGCACGCCCGCCCAGCGGCTACCCTGGCGGTGGCCCAACGGGGGCAGCAGAACCCACAGTGGGTGGTCTGCATGTTCAGCCCGGCGGACGCGCACGTCGTCGTCTGCGACCCTGAACGCCTGCCGGGGCCCGAAGCCGTGATCCGCGTGGCAGACTGCACACGCATGATCATCAAGGCGCTGCGGGAGGGCGAACACCACGCCCTCCTGCTCCAGGTCAGGCTGAAGGACAACGCCCGGGCGGCGAGGCCGGGAGTGTGGCCGGCAGCGGCGCACCCCGCCGACCTGGAGCTCCAGCTGGCGGTCCCGACCACGGTGTACCACTGGCTACAGGCCTTCCACGACCTGCGGTGGAGGAGCAAACCCGACCGCCAAATCGGCTCCACGCACTGGCAAACGTGGCTGCAAGCGGACGCGCAGCGCGATGCCGCCCGAGGCCTCGGGCCCGCGCCCGCGACGCGAGCCCTCGATGCGGCGGCCCCGGGCCGCACGCTGGCACCACACACGGTGCCGCTGGCCAACCTGCCCTTCGAACCAGCGGCGGAGGGCGCCATTCGGAAGTCGGTGCAGCTCCCCCCGGCGCGAGGGGCCACGGAGCCGACGAAATGCCCCCTGTGTGCGGACAAGTACTACACCAGCGGGGCGATGCTGGAACACCTGGCGTGGCACGCGGTGCACGCTGCGGCCCCGGCGGACGACAAGGAGGCGGCCGCCAACATCCTGCAGGGGAGAGCACGGAGGTCCCCGTGGTACGCCCCGTACACCCGGCGCCCCCCGCCCCAGGCAGCCGACCACGCAGATGGAGGTGAGGAGGCACCCGGAGCGGCCCCGGGGGCCGGCGGTGCGGCCCCACCAGGGTCCATGTCCATCCCCGCGGGGCTGGCCCCCCTGGCCCCCCTGACTCCCCCGGTCCCCCGGGCCCCCTTGTGGGCCCCGCTGGGAACGGGCTCAGCGGATGCGGCGCACCCAGATGCCCTGGCGGCACCAGCGAACCCGGCGGCGATGCCGACGCGGGATAGCTGACTCCAGGAGGTCACGACGGGCGACGCCCTGTGGCTCCTCTCGTGGAACCTGCGCAACGGCCTCGTGCCGCCAGACCGGTCCCTCCGGGACACACTCCGGCGGCGCAGGCAGCCGGCGGCCTGCACCGACAAGGAGCACCTCATCACCGGCATGCTGCCCCAGGAGGGGGGCTTTGCCATCATGCTCCAGGAAACGGGGATCGCCACCAGGGCGCAGGAGATGCACGTGGCCGCGGCGCTCCGGGACAAGGGGTACACCGCCTACTTCAGCAGCCGGCTGGCGGAGACGGGGGCCACCTCCACCTCGAGAGGGGGGGGCCTCCTCACCGCGGTCAGCAGCAAGTACGTGGCGGAGCACGAGGTGCTCAGCTACACGGAAATTGTCCCCGGGAAAGCCGCGGCCCTGGAGATCCGCACGGACGGGGGAGGCCTCACCCTCATCAACGTCCACGGGCCGCAAGCAGGTTGCTCCCCGTGGGCGGGACGGGCGGCGTTCTGGGCCGACATACAAATGTATGCCACGGCACGCAGCCTCGGCGGGAGGCACCCGGTGGTCATCGCCGGTGACACCAACATCTACATGGATGTCCCCGCCAACCCGGCCACGGAGCATTTCCGAGCGGGCTGGGAGGCCTGCGGCTTCCGAAGAGCCGCGGCGGGCGGAGAGGAGGACATGACCCCCACGCTCCACCCGTCCCAGCACAGGGTGGACACTTTCCTGGTCAACGAGCCCCTCCTGCCGTGGTCCCTGCGGGAGAGCGTCTGGGCTCGCGGCATGGCGCACCCCCAGGTGGTCGGCTCGGACCACCTCCCGGTCCGCCTGGCCCTGCCGGGCCTCCTCAGCGCGGCGGGGCGCGCGGCGATGCCCACCCCCTACAGCCACACGGAAGGCCGCCTCCTCCCGTACGACGCCGAGGCCGCGCCCGTCCAACACTGCCTGTGGGCGGCGGTCACCGCCGCGCAGGATGAACCCTCCCTTGCGCCCTGGCTGGGTCCCGCAGAGCAGCACGACTACGGGTCCATGCCCGCGGCTGCGGTGGACAAGGTGTTCGAACACCTCCACGCGACGCATGACGCCCTGGCGCGCGTGGTGGGACGCCGGCAGCCGTCTCCGGCGGGAACGGACCCGGCGGAGGGGGACCCCCCGGAGAGCGGAAAGCAGCTCCAGGCAGCGGTCCTCCGCTATGACAGCCTGGCAGCGCGCGCCCCGGCAGCGTACCAGGCGGACGCGGCCAGGCATGGCATCCGGTCCGAGGCGGCGCTCCGGCTCACGGAGGAACTGCAGAGTGTGTCGCCCGGGTTCCGCCCGACCACGCAGGGCCAGCTGCAGGAGGAGCTGGAGAGGCAAGCAGCCGCCCTCGAGGAGGACATTCGCCAGCTCCGCGCCCTCCTGGCGGCAGACCGCAAGCGCGCCATCAAGGAATTCTGGCGCCGCCACGCCCCCGACATCGCCCAGCGATGGAAAGCCGTGCGGGGAGCCATAGAGGTAGAGGCCCCAGGCCCGTCGGGCCTCTGGAACGTGCGGGTTCCCAACACCCAAACGCTCCTCACGGAGGCCCACGACGTGATGTTCGCAGTTCGCGCCTTCTGGCGAGAACTGTATGACAAACGCCCGGTGGACCTCCCGGGTTTCCAGGCGGTCCTCGGCCGCCACGTCCCACGGGTCCCTGAGGGAGCCTGGACACAGGTCCAGCAGTACTCCATGCAGGACCTGAAGTCCGCCCTGGACAAGGCCGATGGCAAGGCCCCGGGTCCTAACCACGTGGAGGCCCGCTTCATCAAGGCCCTCCCGGCACCCGTCCAGTGGCTCCTGGTCCACTCCTACCGGGCCATCCTCCGCGGCGCCCCGCCACCGATGCACTGGAGGGACGCGCACATCTGGCTCAGCCCCAAGGTACCGGGCTCTGCCAGACTGGATGACTACAGGCCCATAGCCCTGGGCCAGCTGGACATGAAGCTGCTCACCGGCCCCCTCACCCAGCGCATCACGGAGGTGCTCACACGGCACGGGGTGGTCAGCGACTGGCAGCAGGGGGCCCTCCCTGGCTCCAACACAGGCCCCCCACTGTTCATGGCGCAGCGGCAGCTCCAGCGGGGAAGGCCCAACTACGTCTTCTCCTTCGACGCCCGCAAGGCCTTCGACACCGCCCCGCACGGCGCCCTCCACCTCATCCTGCGCCACCTCTCCGTGCCGCCGGACGTCATTGACCTCCTGCTCTTCCTCCACACGTGCGCCAGGCTGCGCATCGTCACAGCACACGGGCTAACGCAGCCCGTCTACATGCTACGCGGCGTCCGGCAGGGCAACCCCGAGAGCCCCCTGCTGTACGCGCTCCTCCTGGAGCCTCTGCTCAGGGCACAGGGGCACCGCCTGCGCCCGCCGGGAGGAGCCGAGCACGGCCTCATCCAGGCCTACATCGACGACCTGCTGGTGGTGGCCCACACGCTGCAGCACTTCGTCGAGGGCGTGGAGGCGGTGGCCGCGTACCTGGGGATGATGGGCATGGAGCTCAACCCCCACAAGTGCGCCATGGCCACCACGGAGGGGGTCCCGGGCCTGCAGCTACGCCTCTGCCCCCACCTGGAAAACCCGTGGTACTGGGTACCAGCGGCGGACTCCGTCCCCTACCTGGGACTCCAGCTGCAGCCGGACGGGGAGTTCTCCCTGTAGCGCAAGCACCGGCTACGCATGGAGGCAGTACACCACTGGTGCCTTAACACCCTCGCGCCACCGAAAGTGGTGCAGGACGTCATCCTGGCGATCCTCGGAGGGGTGACGCAGTACGTCGCCCCTTTCATCGCCGACGACTCCGACACTGCACGCCACCTGGACCTCATCACGGTCCAGGTCGCGAAGGACAGGGCACGATACGCCTTCGACGCCTCGCGGGACAGCCTGCAGGATGACCGGACCCTGGGGCTCACACGGGTGCCCACGCGGTGCCAGCAGGCAGCGGTGGCCCTCGTGGGTACACTCGTCCACCACCGCGCAACCTCCGTGCGCGCGGAGGTCACCAAGATGTTCTGGGAGATAGCCGGCGCGCACGGAATATGCCCTGAGGTGCACTACCCCGTCCCGGAGTTCGCAACTCTGGCGGGAGGCGACTGGGTCCAGCGCATACCCCGGGCCCTGGCCGCCCTGGGAGTGGGGATGTACAACCCCATCGCGTGCCCCAGGGCGGCTCACGTCCAACTACAGTCCCCGCCGGGCAAAATCGTCACGCTGCGCACCGCCAAGCTGCGACACCGCGACACGTGCCGCCTGACGGTGCCACACGCAACGCCGTGGCATGGGCACCACGGGCCACGCCACCCCTTCCCCGACAACGACGATCCGTGGCCGACGGCGGTGCGGGAGTGCCTCGACCAATGCGCCGATGAACACCTCCATTATTGCCGCCATGAGCAAGGGCCCACCAACCACCCCGGGTGGCGCGATGCCCTGGCCCACCTCTTCCACACCACCGGCACGCGGGACCCCCGCCTGAGACTCGTCCACCCCACGAGGGCTAAGCAGGACGCCCACACCGGCCCGCGGGTGACCCCAGACGGCCTGCACCTCCACGTCGGGGGCTACCGCCGCCGGAACGGCCTGTCCCCCCCCACGCGGGGGGCGGCGTACCACCCGCCAGCGGCCCTCATGTACATCCTCCGCGACGTACTCGCGGAAAGCGAGCACCAAGAGCCCAACGCGGACGTGGCGTGGCCAGAACCCTTACGCCCCCGGCCCCACGCGCCGATGCCGTTGTGGCTGGTGACCACAGACGACCAATGCACCCAAGCGGCGGGACAAGCGCAGCTCCGGGCCGAGTGGGTGATAGTGCAAGTGGGGGCAGGCCAGCCCGAACCCCGTGGACTCCCCCGCGGCACCGCCCTACTGGTGGCTACGGGGGTGCCGCACGACCCACACATGGCGGTACACGCGCTGGAGGACCAGCCGGAGGACACGGGACACTTGGTGGTACACCAGCGCGGGGGCCCGGCGTGGCTCAAGGAACATGTGACGGCGCTACGGTCCTGGGCAAGCACGGTCGCCGGAGCGGAGATCCGGCTGCACGACCACCCGGCGATCAGCCCAGGCGACACCGGGGCGCTGAGCATGGACCAACTGACCCACAGCCACCCCGACGTCCGGTGGCACTCCACCGACCTCAACGCGGGGTGGCTCAGCCCCACCGGATACTACTGGATCCCGGAGGCCTGGGGACACACCTCATCTGACGCGTCCGGGGGCAGACCCTGCAAACACGCCACCAGCGTCGCTCTCGCCGCCGACCTCACCCGCACGTGGGCGGTGGCCATCTCGGGCACGGTGCCTGACGGAGAGGGGGTGGCCGCCTCCCTCCCCCTACATTACGGTGCACACAGACCATGGGTCCACACGGTGGACGCCGAAGTCATCCTCCACCTCCTGCGGCACGCAGATCGCGAGCGAACCACGGGAGTCCCCGCGGGCGCAGCGAAGGTGGTCAACCAGATGCCCCTGAGGTGGCTCCGGGACGGCCTGTGCGCGCGGGGGCAAGACGCCGGGCACCCGTTCTGGTACGTCCGAGCCACCTCGCACCACAGTGACGCCCTACTGCACAAGGCGGACTGGGCGGCGTCCCAGGACACCGTCTTGCAGAACACGCCCCCGGACCCCGGCCACGCCCAACTCATCGTCGCCGGCCGTGACGGCCATCTCGATCTACGGCCCCCCACGATGCGGGTGCTCGGCGAGGTCGCACAACGGGCGCAGACGGACCATGCGCTGACGCACCGGGGACACACACCCCTAGGCGCGGCCCACGCCACGGCCTACGTCCACGCCCGGGACCTCACCGCGGCGGCCACCAACCGCCGGGCGCTGCGGGCCCGAGACGGCCACACGCCGGTGCAGCGCAGGCTCCGCGTCCGGAAGGAGCGGCTCTCCGGCGTCGCCATCGTCCCGCAGCCGTGCCTTTTCTGCGGCGGCCCGGAAGAGACCCCGGTGCACATGCACGTGGGCTGCACCCACTCGCGGCTCCTCTGGCCCCACTACCGCCAGGCGGTGCACGAGGCGGCCCGCCACCTCCCACCTGGGGACAAGGCCCTGTGGGTGGCCTCGTGGCGCTCCGCAGGCGCCACGTGGACGGAGGTGTTCTGCTCCGGACTGGTGCCCGAGGACGCGGAGGCGCAGCTCCGCGCCATAACCCGATACGACCCGCCGGGAGGGACCTCGGTGGACGACTTCCTCCACCACATGCTCCGGCTAGGGGACTTCGCGTGGGAGCTTCGCAACCAACGGCTGGAGCAACTCCTCCACGACCCCCTAAGCGCGGCGGCCCGGGCGCACCGGTGGCTCACTGCGGCGGAGGGCGACCACCCCCCCCCTCCCCCGCGCCCTGACAAGGACTTCGTAGCCTCCCTCCGTGTTGTGAATGGCACTCTGGAGTGCCCGCTCCAAGAAGGCCCCCACCCGTATCAGGACCTGCCGGGGGGGTTCTCGAGGCACCTGCAAGACGCCCTTTTCCCACCGTGGATCATCGGGCGCGGCTCCATGACCGCATGGGAGGCGCGCATCGTGGGGGAGGAGTGGGCGCGGGAGTGGGGCCGGTGGTGCGCCGCCGCGCGCGCCCCGGAGACCCCTGCGCAACGATACGCCGCCATCCCGCTCCGGGGCTGGGGGCCGGACACCCGGCCGAGACCCACCATGGTCCGCGGGGCGGGACCTGACCACCCGTGGGACGCGGCGACGGGGGAATGGCTGCAGGCGGCCCCGGGGCCGCAAACGGGATGGACTGGGGACGTATCCTCACTCGTCAGGACGCCCGTCCCGCCCCGCATCGTCCTTCACACCGCCAACGTGCTCCGGGCCACGGAGATACGCACGTGGGGACACGCTGCGGCCACCGTCCGGTGGCAACCCCCAGAGGACGGGGCCACCCAACTCACCGTGGCGCACTTCAAAGCGGGGGGGCCGGTATACGACGACGCCCTGTCCCGGCTGGGCGACACCCAGGGGCCCTTACTCCTCATGCTCCCCACCGGTATCGCAGCCGCGCTGCACCGGGAGCTGGACGGCTGCGAAGGGCTGCGAGTGGGGTGGGAGGCGGTCGCGGACGGCACCCTACTGGCCCTCCTCCACAGGGACACAGCGAACGGGTGCCAATGGGACGCGCTGACGCCCCACCTCACCGGGCGCCACGTGTACATGGCGAGCCCCCCCCAGGGGCACCCCCGCCCGGCGTGGGACGACCTCATCGCCGCCTTCCACGACCACGGGATCCTCCCCGGCGACACGTGGCAGGAGGTCCAGCGGAAGACGCGTGGCAAGGACTACCGGCGCCGCGTCCGCGCCCGCTTGCTGGAGATCCGGGACCCCCTCCGACAGAGGTGGGACGACCTCTGGCTCCGCCATCTCGACCCTTGGTCGCCGCCCTCCCACCTCCCGCACACCTGCCGACTCTGCGGAGAGTGTGACACGGTGTCCTCCGCAGCAGCGACAGGCGCCAACAGGTGCGAGCGGTGCACCCAGGTAGCCGCGTGCCCCTGGCCCGAACCTCCCGCAGGTCCGCGCAGGCGCACAGAGGAGGAGGCCTTGCGCCGGCGCATCGAGGGGGCACACACCCCCTCACACGAACAGGCGGGCCCCGCGGGCGCTGCCCTTCTGTGGATCCACGTGCACCTGCGGGACCCCACATCCATTGCGCACCTGTCGCACGTGTTCGCCCCCTAACCCCCACCCGCCGCCGCCCTTTGCAGAGCCCGCAGCACCATGCCACGCCGACGGGGGGATGGGCCGGGGCACACCAGGGCCCGCCGCAGAGCGCAGGAGGCGGCCGTCCGGGGTCTGGTGGCGGACGCGGTGGCGGAGGCAAAAGGAGCGCACGCTGCCGCACGGTGCGACCTGGAGGGCAGTGCGAGGGCCTTCCTCAACGAGACCGCCCTCCCGGCCGTCCGCGCCCTGAACGGAGCGGGGGCCCCTACGTTGCTCCCGGCAATGCACCGGATCGTGAACGCCGTCCGGCCAGGGCTCATCGGCCCAGAGGCGGCCCTCTACGGGCACTGGATGGAGTGGCGCGAGTCCAATCGGTCGGGCCGGCCCCTGTCCATGGGGGACGCCCTCCGGATGACGGGAGCGGGGTCTGCCATGTCCCTCCACAGTAGCGCCCCAGCCCTGCTGCACGCCCTCAGGACGCGCTACCCCGGGGACGCGGCCCCGTACCTGAACCAGGCGCGGGCCACGTACCCGGGGGGAGTGTCCGAGCTGGATGCGGCGCTCCACCTTCTACACCCGCCGGACGAGGACCTGGAGGTGGGCGAGGTCACGGTGTTCGTGGAAGGCGCGGACGAGGCGTCCGCCCGCCCCCGGCCGACCAACCCGGTGTATGACGGCACCGGGCCTACCCCCCCGTACGCCGTCGTCTACGAGGCGTTCCCCAGGGAGCCCACTTGGTGCCCCGCCCTCCCACCGGCGACGCACGCGCCCCGCGGCTGGGCTAACCCAGACCTGTCCCCCCCCCTCTCCAGGACCAGGGGTGCCCACCACAGGGGGCAGGTCCTCTGGCAAGAGTGCCCTGGCACCCCCCTGCTCCTCCTCGTCGTCGCGACCCGCGGGGACCCGGGGCGGATCCTGGGGATCACCCCCACCCACCTCTATGGGGCCACACCCGTACCCCGCCCCCCCCTCCCGGCGCCCGCGGCGCGGGACGGAGTACACACCTTCCTGCGCACACAGGAGGTCACCGCCGTTACGGGGGTCCATCTGGTGCGGCTGCCCCCGGCACCGCTCGACGACCCCCGGGGGCCCAGGGCCCTGAGCCCCGCCCCAGACTGGGAGCTGTGGCGCGACGCGTGGGCCGCGTGGCTCCCCCGCCTCCCCTCCCAATGCCGGTGGATGGCCGCGGACCCCCGGCCGTGCAGGACTGACGCCACAGCCGGCCCCCCACCCCCTCCCCCCCCCCCCCCCCCGCAGAGCACCACACGGCACTGCCCACGGCACGGCACTGATGCACCAGGAGGTAGTGGGAAGGGCGCGCCTGCCACCACGCATGCCTACCAGAGTAACAGTAATGGCAGACTCCGATGGGTCCCTCGGGCGGGACGACCGCCACCACCGCCGGTCCCGCTCCCGCTCCCCCGTCTCCTCCCCAGAGTGGACGGGGGAGACCCTCGCGGAGCGCGAGGAGCGGAGGCTGGCGGAGGCGGCGGTGGTCGGACCGCCGCTGCCGGCCCGGGAACCTGGGCCAGCCGAGACGGCCGCCCCCGCCGCCCAAGCGGCCAGCCCCGCCGCCCCGCCCCGCCCTGACGCGCAGGAGGCGGAGACCGCGGCGAGCCACGCCGCGGCCCCGGCCGCGGCCCCCGGCACGCCGCCGGCAAGGGGGGCAGCCCCGGCGCAGGAGCCGGACGCGTTGCCGAGGGCTGCCGCAGCCGCGCAGGAGAGCAAGCAGGGCGCAAGAGGGGTTGCGACGGACCCCGCACGGGCCGTGGGCGCCTCGCAGGCGGCCGCCGCGGCAGCAGAGAAGACCGAGGAGGATGTGCGAGAGTCTGCGACCGCGGCCACGGGCGCCTCGTCGGCGGCCGCCACGGCAGCGAAGGAGAGTGCGGAGGGCGCGAGAGGGGCTGCGGCCCCTGGCACGCCGCGCAAGCGGGGGAAGAACCCCGCACGGGCCGCGGACGCCTCGCCGGCGGCCGCCGCAGCAGCAGCAGTGGGCAGGGAGAGCGCGAAGTACCGCGCCCACGCCAACCCCGCCCACACCCACACCAGCCCCCCCAAGCCGTACCCCCCCAAGCCCTTCCCCCCGGGGCGGGAGCGGCACGACCGCCCCCCGAAGCGCGAGCGCTCGCCGCCGGGCGTCACGCTGCCGCAACTGCAAAGGCAGCGGGACGCCCGGCGAGTGGTCCAGGAAGGGCGCAGCGGCGAGGGGGAGGGGAGCGGCGGACGGCGTGACAGGCAGGGGGCAGGGGAGGGGTCGGGGCACGGGAAGGGCGCGCGGGAGCGCGGGCAGGAGGCCCAGGTGCAGGGGACGGAGCGAGGGGTGGTGGGAGAGCGAGCGGGCCGGGGCGTGGTGGACGAGAGGCGGGACCCGCGACTCGGGCAGGGGGTCAGGGAGGGGCCAGGGCACGGGAAGGGTGGTCAGGGGCGCGGGGAGGGCACCCAGGCGCAGGGGGCTGGACAAGGGGGGATGGGAGAGCGAGCGGGCCGGGGTGTGGGGGACGAGAGGCGGGACCCGCGACACGGGCACGGGACCGGAAAGGGGCCCAAGGGCAAGGGCAAGGGCAAGGGCAAGGGCCCCAAGGGACAGGAGGGACGGGGCACGGGAGCCCAGGGGGGAGGGCGGGGCGAGGGGAGGGGGGCAGAGGGCGGAGCACCCCCGCAGCCGGAAGTGCAGCCGGTGAGGTGCATCCCCCCCGGCATCCAACAGATGCCGGCGCACCACACCCACCACCACCACCACCACCACCACCAACACCTCTACAACATCGACCCTGACGCCGGCGAGCTCATCCCCCCCCAACCCCCACGACACCAGCACCAGCAAGCCCCCCCCGCGCCGAGGGCGGAGCCGGCGCGGATGGCCTCGGCGGAGGGGGGACGGGGCGTGGCATCGGCGCCGCAGGTGCAGGAGCAGCGAGGGGGGCCGGCACAGGGGGCGGAGGAGAGCCGGCCGTGGAACGTGGACTGGGGCGCAGTCCCGGACCCGCTGGGGGGGGAGACCCTCCCCCTGGTGGGGGAAGTGTACGGGTGGTTGTGCTGGGCCAACCAGGGGACCTCCAGGAGGTCGCGGAACCGGCCCTTCGATGCCGTGCTCCTCCGGAGGGACGGAGGAAACCGAGAGGCACCCCCGGGGGGGTGGGCGGCCCAAGAGGACCACGAGAGGGTCCTCAGGTCAGTGATCCGGGCGGCGTGGCCCGACAGGGAGCCGACGTGGCCGGCCTTCCTGGAGGGGGGAGCGGTGCTCCGCATCACGGATGCGGACGCCAACAACTGGCTCCCCCGGGCTTTGCGTAGCGCCCTCGCCCACTGGCGCTACCGCCGGCACAACCCGCCGCCGCCGCAGCCCCAGCCCCCACACAAGCGGCGGCGCAAGTGAAGGCCCAGACGGCGGGCGCGGGAGGGGGGGATGGGCCCCCTGACCCACGCCCCCCCCACGGTATGGCACGACGTGCGGGGACGCGCCGCCACCCACGGAAGGGAGTGCGGGGGCGCCAAGCGCGGGGAGGAACCGGCTGCCCCGCAACCTGCTAACCACTGACCGCTAACCATCAACCACCCCCGGCCGGCCGGCGCCGCGCGGCAACGGCCGGGGAGGTGAGGGCCCCGGCGAGGGCCTGCGCGGGCATCCAGCTCTCGATAGGGGGGGCGGGTGACGGGCGCGACCCCCTGGCCGATGGCTGGCCCCCGGGACCAGGGCCGCCATGCCGCCCCCGCCCCCCCCCCCCACGACCGACGAGAGGCATCACCAGGGGGCCAAAGGGCCCCCCCCAACCCACCCCCCCCCCCCCGCACAGACCCGGGGGCGGGCGGGGGGCGGCCCCCCCACCCCCCCCCCCCCCGCACCCACCGCAGCAGGGGCGCCACAGGCGCGGCCCTCCGCCCCCCCAGGGCCGGGGGGGCGCCCCCCCCTCAGGGGGAACGGCGGCTGGGCCTGCTCCCGCGAACCCACACCGGCGTGCCGGGGCAACGCGCACGACGGAGCAGGAAGGAGGCCGCACCCCACATGACCCTCCCGTAACCACAGCCCGCCCCGAGGTGACGGAGGGAGGGTGTCAAGTCAGATGGGGCCCCCAGGGGGGCGGTCCACGGGCCGCCCCTCACCCCCCCCACCACGGGGCGGCACTTCAGCCCCGACCGCAAGCGCGCGCCGGAAGGGAGCGCACCGGCGACGCGGAGAGAGCCAGGAAGGAGTACCACAGGCCGCCGCCTGGAACGAGAGCAGGGAGGCCGCGGCGCGACACCCCCCCCCCCCCCCCCCCCGCCCCCCCACCGGCCCGCCGGCCGCAGGGGCCCCGGCCCCCACCCCCCGAGGCTGAAGGGACGGACCCCCGCGCCCGGGAGGGGAGCCGGGGAGTGACCCGCCCCGACGCCCCAGCCGCCGGCTCCAATGGGGGCCGCGAAGAGCATGTGGGCCCACGCCTGCGCACCGGGACGCCGCGCAGATCGTGCCCAGAGAAGCCGGGTGGGCGCGAACCGGAATGGTATGGGTGGCCACGCCCCCCATGGACAGCACGACGCCAAGGGACGCCCGATTTGTTGCCTACCCGGGGAAAGCGGCCCCGCAACCCGCTAACCACTGACCGCTAACCCTCACGACCACCCCCGGCCGGCCAGCGCCGCGCGGCAACGGCCGGGAGATGAGGGGCCCCAGGGAGGGACTGCGTGGGGATCCGGCACTCGGTAGAGGGGGGCGGGGGAAGGGCGCGACCCCCCTGGCCGATGGCTGGCCCCCGGGGCTGGGACCGCCAAGCCGCCCTCCCCCCCCCCTTTCTGGCCGACAGGGGGCATCGCCAGGGAACCGAAGGACCCCCCCCACTCCCCCCCCCCCCCCCCTCCCACACAGGCCCGAGAGCGAGCGGGGTGGCGCCCCCCCCCCCCCCCCCCCCCCCCGCACCCACCCCAGCTGGGGAGCCACAGGCGCGGCCCTCCGCCCCCCCAGGGCCGGGGGGGCGCCCCCACCCACAGGAGGAACGGCGACACGGTAAGGGCAGCGGCGGCTGGACCTGCCCCCACGAACCCACACCGGCGTGCCGGAGCAACGCGCACAACGGAACACGAAGGAGGCCGCGCCCCACATGACCCTCCCGTGACCACAGCCCACTCCGAGGGGACAGAGGGGGGGTTTGCAGGTCAGCCGGGGCCCCCAGGGGAGCGGTCCACGGGCCGCCCCTCACCCCCCCCCGCCCCGGGGCGGCACTTCAGCCCCGACCGCACGCGCGCGCCGGAGGGGAGGGCCAGAAAGGAGTACCGCAGGCCGCCGCCCGGAACGAGAGCGGGGAGGCCGCGGCGCGACACCCCCCCCGAGGCAAGGGGAATGGACCCCCCCCACCCGAGAGGGGGGCCGGAGTGCGACCCGCCCCCCCGCTCCGGCCGACGGCCCACACGGGGGCCGCGAGGAACAAGCGGGCCCACGCCTGCGCACCAGGACGCCGCACAGATCGTACCCGGAGAGGCTGGGTGAACACGAACCGGAGTGGTATGGGGGGCCACGCCCCCCATGGACAGCGCAACGCCAGTGACGCCCGCTTTGTTGCCTGCCCAGGGAAGGCAGAGGGACGGAAAGAGGCAGAGCGACCCCCCGCCCTACAGTCAGTCGGCGACCCGGTGGTGCTACTGCCCGCCTCTTACCCCTGTGCACGTCAGTCGGCGATCCAACGCACCCCACCCAGCCCCCTCCCCTGTCCCGACCCCGTGCGCGTGGACTGAGGCCTCCCGGCACGCGCAACACGCTTCACGGCGCACAGCCCCACCCACAGGACGGGATTCATAGCCGACGACACCCCTCAGTGGCGTAAGAGACTCCCGCGGCCCAGTAGTGAGAGCGTCGGTCGTCAATCGTCCAGTGCGGGGTTCGATCCCGGGCGTTGGTGCTCCTGGGATCCCTGCACGTAGAGCTCTCTAGTTGGCGACGTGGGAACCACCCCCCCCTCCAGCAACTCGCGCCACCACCGATACCGGTGGATCGGGTGGAGGTCTCGTTCGTTTTACCCCCCACCCACGAAAAACAAAAGACATGGGAACCACCCACCCCTGCAGCAGTGCGCACCGTCACCTGTACTCAAACAGGTCGATGGGAGGCCTCGCCCGGTATTCGAAGGGATCGGTGGGAGACCACCGATCCCGGGGTTCGAACCAGCTCCTTCACGGCGTGCGCCTGGTGCGCTACCTCCGGGGTGGCTGCCTTCTGAGATACACCGGCACCCGGGTCACAGAACAAACGCGCCCGCAACCCCCTCCCCCTGTACCAAGAGTAAGCCCGCGGTAGGGCTGCCCAGCTGGGCCATGAACCGGGACATTGGAGCGCCACTCCAGCCACGGTCACCCCAACCCCCCCACGCATCCCGCAGGGCGAAGCTCCGTGCGCATCAGGCACGTCATGAGAATCCGGCGGGCCGGCGCCTGGACACCAAGACGACACCTCTCTCCCCCCCCGCGAGAACGGAGCGGGGCCCCCACAACCGCACGCCCGCAACGCAGACCCCGACAGCCCACCTAGTGGACGGGCAGAGGAGGGAAGGGGGACGCCCCACGCCCCACGCAATGGACGAAGGCACCCCCCCGGGGACGCCCAGCCGCCGCCCCCGCAACCCCAAGCCAAGTAGGGGGGAACCGGGACCGGACCGCCCCCCCCCCAAGCACGCCAGACGGAGCACGGGACCGGGGCAGGACACGCGGAGGGGCACGGACCACATGGAACGGCCCTACCAGCGCCCAGTGCCGGGACCACGCGAGATGCGCGCGCCACACCACCCAGCGGGGAGCGGACACCGCGAGAGCGCGAGCGCACACACACGAAAAGGACACGCGGGGACCACCAGAAGGGCAACCGGACCGAGCGCGCGGAACGCACAGACCACATGGAATGGCGTACCAGCGAGCGAGGGTAAGGGACACCCGGACGGGACGGCCCGCCACACGCAACGCGGGATACGCGGGGCGGGAAGGGGGAAGAAGGGGACACACAACACCAGGTACCGGCCCGAACCCCCCCGAACCGGCCGCGAGCGCCGCGCACACACAGACGGGACACTGCACCCGCCAAGGCAGTAGTGGCGCACAGCGCCACGCCCCAACCCCTAGGCTAGG
This sequence comes from Eutreptiella sp. 'Long Island Sound 2002', assembly GCA_964036045.1. Classification (NCBI taxonomy): domain Eukaryota; phylum Euglenozoa; class Euglenophyceae; order Eutreptiales; family Eutreptiaceae; genus Eutreptiella; species Eutreptiella sp. 'Long Island Sound 2002'. The sequence goes on along the minus strand of OZ038399.1, from coordinate 25,628,027 downwards.
CAGCCACCGCGCCAGCCCAAGGGGGTCCCACTGGCGACAAGCCAGTAGCACGGGCCCGGCGGCGCCGGTGCCCCGGGCGACCACGCATTAGGGGGGCGACGCAGTGGGTAAGCGCCCGCGGCCACGGCTGCGAATTGATGCACTGACCGGGGAGTGGCGAAACGGGGACGCCGGGGAAGGACGGGGCTCCGAGCTCTGTGAACCCGGGGGACTCCGCCACCAGGCAGGAGGTGCGTCTTGGAGGGCCCCCCACTAGGACCCGGTGGGGAGGATATCACCTGGCCCGACCAGGTGGCCCCCCGGGGCCGAAAGGCGTCTAGTACCCGCAAAATCAAACCTCAAACCTCAAACCTCTTCCTGGGAAGTTCGATGTAATCTACACAAATGTCTTGCAATTCCTGAAACCAAGGCTTGTCGTCCCACAAGGGCACAACTAAAATCGCCTGGGTTTTATCTTGCTTGATTTTGTGGATGACCTGCTGGATTAAGTGAAACGGAGGATTAATCCATAACTTCTTGTCCCATTTATGGGTCCAAGCGTCGCGAAAGTGCTTGTCAAAGCGCTTGTTCTCGCGGTTAGCAAAGGCATCACACTGTGGCCAAAAGGAATGGTGTTCATAAAAATATTCACAAATTGTATCGCGCCATTTGTCGACAACTCTGTAGGATGAAGAGTGCCAGCGCGAAGGGCGTCGTGGCTGGGAGTCCCTACGAAGACATTCTAACTCTCGGGAGTAATCGGCACTCCCATTCACCTCTGCAATGGTGACATCTTCGCCAAACTTTGGTGTAACCTTTTGCTTCAAAAATTCTTCTGCACTTTTAAACCCTCCGTGCAAAAAATGAAATTCAGGACGCTCCAAGGGACCTGACTCCAGCAAAAAACAACGCCGATGACCTACGGGCGCCACCCTGTTCTTGCGAAGCCAAGGATGGCCCAAGTAAAGGTCATACTTTATGTCGGCACGATAGAAGTAGTCATCCTTAAGGATAACTTCCTCCACATTGCCTTCTTCCCAAAGGTCTTGAGCGACCAAATGAGTTGATATATAACAACCGCGTTGCCCACCTGCGAGAGAATGTCCAGAAACTCCCTCGAGGGTAACAGGATGAGGCGAATCAAACACGCAGTCGTCAGGCAAAAAAGAATTGGATTGGAGATTTACCTCCGATCCATTGTCACACAAACAAGTGGCGAGGTGGAAATTGCCCTTGCAATCAGAGACCCACAGCTTTGTGACAAACTGACGGGCCCTGTGCTTGGACTGTACACCAACCTCATCCACTACAACAGAAGGATCCGCTGCCGGATCCAGGGGAGAGGAGACAAGCGACCCTACATCAAGTAGTGGTCGAGAAGGAATCTGGGGATCATGCCTGAAATCGCCTGGGGAGGGGCGATTTTCGTGGCTCCCCTAGGCGTTCTGACCTCCAGTGGCTGCGTTAACATTATGGACACACCCTGATTCGTCGACCCACTCATCTTGGAGCGGATCATCTGCTGGATTCAAGGCATTTAATTCATAATCTCGGTCCGCATCGGACACCTGATCTGCACCTGAGACCTGATCCACACGATGGTTGCCCTTTCCACGTCCACGGCCACGGCCGCCGGATGATGGACCTCCACCTTCGCCACGCCCTCTGCCCTTACCAGAGAAAGGGGTTCCCGAAGGATTTCCCTTACCTTTACCCTGGGATCCTAGAGCATTTCCCTTGTTTGCACTGGATTGAGGGGTTTGGCCTGGATTTCGATTTCCGCCTCCGGCGTTGCTATTGGGATTTTTCTGGCCGCTCGGCTGCCCACCGGAGCCGGATGGAGTCCGATTTCCTGTGCCTTGGGACCCGCCAGGGCCTCCAGGATTTTTGTTTCCACCGGAGGGGGTCGGATTCCCTTTTCCAGCCTTCCCACCGTGCACCTGTCTGTCATTCCTGTCTGAATTCTGCGAATTACTGATATTTTCACCAATCACCTTGTGATCGTAAGGAGACCATCGGTGATTATCAGTAGAATGCGTCTTAGCTCGGTTCGTAGAACCTAAAAGAAGGCAGATGCTACAGTGCTGCTGAACATTCCGGGTGTCATTCACCTTTTTGTTGCCCTTTTGGGCCCCATTTTGGGTGTTTTGCTGGGTATTCTTGTTTCCCCCAAGACCCTCATGGAAATTCTGTTTGGCGGCGTCGGCGAGCCGCTCAACCTCCTCCCAGAGTTCCTTCGGGGTGTACAAAAACACCCAGTTTTTGGCCCTCAGGCGATGGCCATGGAAGCTGACTCCCCTGTTGAGGACTTGGACAAACAAGTCCCGATCCTCGTGCTCATGAAACTTTATTTTCCACGTCTCTTCGGTGAATTTCACCTTAGAAAAGGACGTTGGGGAGCACTTTTGAAGTGCCTCCCTGACGGAAAACTTGTTGGCAGAGGCATCGAAGCCTTCCACCTCCGCCCACCAGGTCTTGACCTTTTCTTCGGACTGTTTGTTCCGAAGGGTGGCGGCAGTTTCTGAGGGGATCTTGTCAAAAATCAGACTTTTCAGCTCGGCACTAGAAAATTTTTCGCCTGAATGTTCAGCTTCTTCCACTAAATTCCAGAAGCGCTGTTTTTTGTCTTGCACTTCGTGCAAGATTAATCGCGAGAATGAAGGAAAATTCTTCAACATTTGGTGGTAGTGGTCCTCTGGCAGCCGGGATCCACGTACCTCCAACTGTTCCCACACCTCATCAAAGGTAAGGGGGGAACTTGTATCCTCGCGATCACTCCAAGTCCTGAGCCAAGTGTTGGCCGGCGCTCCCTCAAGGCAATCCAAGAGGGCCATCAGGAACTGATCATCTTGGAGTTTTTGAGTCTTAACCCACAGTTTAAATTCCCGTTGAAACTGAGGCCAACGTCGGGGGTTCCCATTATACTTCGGTTGCTTGGCAACCTGACGAAGTCGCAAGGAAGTAGGGTTAAGAAGCGAATCCAGCCCAACACCGGCCGTAATGGCAGACACCTTGGCGGCATCATTCACCACACCAGCTCCGGCGAGGGTCTGGGCGAGCAACAGCTGGGCTAAGGTATTGGAATCAGCAGCAGGAGGGGCAGTACGGGAGGCAGTTCGCTTGGCATTCTGAGCCTCAGTCCTAGCCTTCGCCGTCCTACTCTCAGAACGAGAGATTTTAACCCTTTCCTTTAGCTTGGTCCTGCTGATCCTTGCATCGGTGGTCCTGGAGTCCACCGAAGGAGCAATTGAAAAAATTTCTGTCGCCTCCTCCGATGGCTCTGTTGCTTGTTCCACCGATGAGGCGCCCTCAGACCGCATGTGCGTCTTGAAAAGATTTTTTATTCCCAGCGTTTGAATGATGAGGTGCATTTGATCTTTGAGCTGTTGGAGCTCAGCATCTCGCTGGAATCTGCAGGAGCAGTCGGCAGGACAGTACATGCCGTGTCCTGAAGGGCCTGAGCAGGCTGTTGGACCGCTGATCTCGGTGGTCCGCAGCCAGGAGTCCACTTGGGGAGCTCCTTCAGCCCTGATTTCCAGGCTTGCCTGCCTGGCCGCCTCTAAGATTCCCTCCTCAACCGCGGCGGCTAGATCGTCGCGGATGGAAACAGGGGGATGAGGGGCGGAGGGCCCGGGAACAGGTGCCCGGACCTTCTCCTCCGGGAAGGGGCTTGCCTCCCAGATCTGCAAAAAAATGGCAAAAGAGTCATCTTCTTGAGAACGCCACCACATCCTGGTATTAATTTCGTCCTGAAGGAGGAAAAAATATTCCGTTAAAAAATCAGAGGCGATTCTTTCTTGTTCGATCAGCTTAGACGTGGCTAAGTAACAAAGGGCCTCAAGGGCCTCAAGGCTACGGGTCACTTCTGAGGACAAATGGTCGTCCCAGTGTGCCCAAGAGGCTGGTCGATTATAGCTAGGTACCTCACCTGGACCGCCCATCTCAATGTCGTTCAGATCGGCGTCAGTGGTCTCAAATGTTGGACATGCGTAAGGAATGTTGGTACCTGTCAGCTCCGTAAGCTCCACCGGAGCATTGCCATCGTCGTAGGCCGGCGGATTCCAGCTGCTCGATGGCCAGTTTCGACTGGGATTATGGTAATCTGGGTCCCCACAGCTGCTGATGTGCGCCCTTCTTGAGCAGCTTGGGCTTGCGCAAGGCATTCCTCTCAAGGCCTCGTTCGCACAGCACCAAGGCAGTGTAATCGTTACTTCTCCAGAAGCGGCGGGGTCTACGGGGCCGTACTGGGGAGCGGGCTGTGGATGGGATGCCACTGAAGCAACATTCAGGTAGCCTCTGCTACCATGAAAGTGCTGCCCTAGGTCGTGGATGGTGCCGGAGGGCTAAGGGCCGGCAAGACCGGGGGGGCAGGCACGCGAGGAGTCGACCTGAACGCTGCTGTTGGGGGCAGAACCGGATACACGGACACCAACGGAGGCAAGAGCGGCGACAACGGAGGCAAGATCCATGCTGATTGTTATCCGGCAAAAAATCCCAGTCTATGAAGAAAATTGATGCGGATATTCCTAAGTACATCTGAGTGTCCATATCTATCTGAAAAGATTTATATAAATCCGATTGTGAAAAAATATTTGGCCGATCTGGCTCGCGCACGCGCGTCAGCGGCAAATGGCGATTCCGGGTAAATGATCGGAACGCGGCGGATTTACGATGAATGGACCGCGGAATCAGATCCGGCACATCAGAAATATATAGGTCTGATCCTGAGACTGAGCTGCGGGGCGGCGATTCCGCCGAAGCAGAGAAAATGGCCAAAATGTAGCCAATCTGGGGCAGATCTGCGAAAATCTGAGCAGATGGGGGTTAGCCGCACTTACACACGCACAGCCCCTGCGCAAAGCCAAGGCCCTGTGACGTTGGAGAAGGCCCGGAGTAGTTGCCCGTCGTCCCATTCGGGCCCGAGAAGCTCGCGATCAGCATCGGGTAACAGCGCCCGTCGTGGTGCACTGCCTGGTTGCAGGCCTTCTCCTGCCCGCAGGCCAGGAAGCAGGGATACCACTCCGCCGTCCCCCCGAACGGGATCTCTGCGAGGTCCATCTCCGCGTAGCTCCCGACTTGGGCATACCGCCACTCGTACAAGGGCTGATCGCATCCGGGGAACACTGGAGGGGCAACAGCGAGGGGGCAGTGAGCGCAGGCCGTGGCCAGCGTGCTGCCGGGCGATGGGCAGCATCCCCCCCTCACCCCCGGCACGAGTGACGGCACCCTTTGGGAGGGTCCCAGGCGCGAAAAAGGCAGTGTGCCAGAAATGCATGCCTCCAAATGCACCGGTTGTTGAGGCTCTTGGTGCCTGCGTGGCTGCGTACCTCTTGGTGGCTGTGTTCACGCTGTTTGTGGGTCCGGCCGGTCTGACCTGACTTAAGACTGGGGCTCGTTGTTGTCGGTGGTGTGATCTTGGCCCTGTCAAGGGTGTCATACGATTCCTGGATATCGCCCAACAGCTTAGCTTTCCATGCAGGTCGCAGCTTTGCGAACCTATGCCCTGTCCAAAGGTCGCCTCGGTGAATGCTGGCAGCACGGAGGCACCCGATTCTCGTGCGGTGTACTGGGTGTATGCATGGCCTGGTGGAACGCCTCCCCGCCCAGGGCTCCTTTTCAGAGGGGGGGGGGCGTTCAGCCCCCCCCCTCCCCCCGTGTTGCTGGGTTTTTAGAGGCGCCGAAGGCGCCAAAGAAAATTTTTGGCCAAAGCTGACTGGCGCCAAAGGCGCCAGAGAAGAATTTTGATTGGCCGAAGGCCCAGAGAACAATTTGGCCCAATCACTGGGGGGGGGGGGGGTATGACCTAAATTAAGTGAGAGATATTGAACTAAAAAGAGAGAGAATCAGAAACAGAGCAGCAAAACAGACAGAGGGGGGGGGGGCACACTGTTGGTGGTCGTGGGGTGGGGAATGGGGGCTGCAGAAGCAAGTTCCTAAACCCCTGCCACTACTATGACTTTTCGTCTGCTCACTGACCGATGGGGCCGAGTAATTCCCTTGTAAAATCTGATCGGCTTGAGCCGATCGTGTCGTGTGGCGCACACGTCGCACGAGGGATTGCACACAGACCATTGATGGTGGGGCCCCCGCGGGACTGGGGTAGGATGGAGGAGGGGGGGGGGGGGGGGCACTGTCGGTGCAGGGGTGGGGGGGTGGGGCTTTGGCGTGCTGCTGGCGCACGGGGGGTTGATGCACAAACCCCCCTCGCCCTTGCGCACGCCAAACTTCTGTTGGCACATGACTATCGCGCAACTCTCAGGCAACGGGGGCGAAACAGTCAGTAGATTCCCGTGCTCTGTACTTGGAAAAGCGTCCTGCCTGCCACGGGCTTGCAATGTGGAAAACAGATCGGGGCAGCACATCAAGGGGATCGCAACACTAATGGAGGGTCAAGGGTCAAAATGGTCTGGTTGCGCTGCTGGCAGCGGGATGTACCAAGGGGTTTTACCTCTTTATGGCCGTGTTCATCGGATTGGCCCACACTCTTTTGAACACATCGCACCGCAAACGCTCGTTTGTACGACTTTTGGAATGGCCGTGTCCTGGGATGATGGCACGAATGCTCAGTCGCTTGCTTGGTGACTGCATACAGCAGTCCATAGCAAACAGTTGTTGTCACAAAGGTGCAACACATCCATTGCTGTTGCAAGCCGAATACCACGAAAAAAAGATTCTTCTGCCCGTAACAGTTTTCCCGCTTTTCAGCCGTCAATCAAGCACCAAAAATTCATTCCTGAACTGTCAACTGCTGGCGGTTGACAGCGAACCGTAGGACACCAGGCTTTCTTTTGCACTAGAATGAAAAAAAGTGAATTTCGAACTTGACTGCTTATCACCGTAAAATCGTCGCTGAAAAAAGATGTGCGACACCCGATGTTCAGCCACCATCACTGCACTCATACGTATTCTTGTCGGCAAAGATGTCGCTGTGGCAGACCAAGTAGGGACGGGTGTCAGGGTCCGAGTTGGACTGGCGGTGTTGGTGGCCATCGCAGACAGGCTCGGCGTGGATGATGGTGTCGGGCTCGATGTCCATGTTCTTGTGATTGATGCCGTCTGTGTTGTTGTTGCTGAAGCAGTCTGTGGAGAAGTTCCTGTCGCAATTGAGGTCGCTGTTCGAGTGCAGCTGGGGCTCAGTGTGCGGCTCAAAGATAGGGTTGATGTCGTGGATGCTGTGTGTGTGGATGCTACGGACACTGTGTCAGTCGTTGATGCAGACGCTGTTGGCGTTAACGTCTGAGTCGGAGTCGAGGATGTCCCTCCCGTCGGCGTGATGAAGAACGTGGTCGTGACGCTCCTTGTCGGGTCCAACGACAGGCTCCATGAAGCTGACGCCGACCGTGTGCTGGTCGCCGTTGGAGTCCACGTGAATGTTCGTGTCAAGGGAAATGTCGAGGTGGGTGTCGATGTCGATGTCCGCGTGGGTGACAGCGTTTGTGTTGGTGTTTCAGTTGCTGACCGGCCCTGACTGATGGTGCGGCTTAAGGACAGACTCAGTGTCGGTGAGGCTGTGAGGGTGGCTGTCAGCGTCATTGTTGCAGTTGGCGATACTGAAATTGTTGGTGTCTGGGTCTCCGTGAGCGTTACTGTCACTGTACGGCTCATACTGACCGTGCGAGAGCTTGACATGCTCAAAGTCGCCCACTGTGATCGACTTGGCGACATGCTCATTGTTGAAGTTGGTGTGACTGTGATTGTCGGTGTTGTACTTGGAGTTGGAGACGCTGTTTGTGTTCGTGTTGTTGTTGCTGTCTGCGTGGGTGTGCCTGTCGACGTCGGTGTCACTGTTGTACTCCGTGTTATGGTTAATAAAAGCGTTGGTGTTGGTGATACTGTTGGCGTCGCTGTGCAGCTCGGTGTCGGTGTCAATGAGTACATGGGTGTCTGTGTTGTAGTGGGTGTCGGTGTCAGCGTCGGCGTCGGTGTCAGTGTCAGTGTTGGGGTCGCTGTGCGTGTCGAAGTGGGTGTCAGTGTCGGCGTTGGTGTCGCTGTGGGTGTCGCAGTGGGTGTCTCCGACACCCTGGGCGTTCGGGTTGGTGTGAAGGTTACAGTTGGTGTTGGTGTTGATGTTGACGTCGGTGACAGTGTTGGTGATGGTGTTGTTGTTAGTGTCGGAGTGGGCGTCGCTGTTGGGGTTGGAGATGCTGTCACCGATGACGTTGCTGAAGGTGTCAAACTGTGACTCGCCGTGGGGCTGTGAGATGCACTGGGTGTCACGGATGATGACAGTGTGGGTGTGGGTGTCAGGGAGGGTGTCCCAGACACAGTAGATGTGGGCGTGACTGTCACAGATGGCGTTGCTGAAGGTGTCAAGCTGTGGCTCATCGTGGGGCTGTGAGATACACTTGGTGTCGCGGATGATGACACTGTGGGTGTGGGTGTCAGGGAGGGTGTCCCAGACACAGTGGGTGTGGGCGTGACGGTCAGAGATGGCGACAGCGTTGCGGTCGGTGTTGGTGTATCCGTCGGAGTTGGTGTCGATGATCCCGATGGTGATAGTGTTTCCGATGGTGTTTCGGATCGTGTGGCGCTGGTGCTGGCAGTGGGACTTATGGATACGCTGCATGTTGGTGTCGGCGTTCGGGTTGATGTCGCTGTCAGTGTGGGTGTCAATGTCGATGTCGGTGTTGGTGTAAGTGTTGGTGTTGGCGTTTGTGTTGCAGTCGGAGTCACAGTGGCAGTCAGTGTCACGGTTGCACTCGATGTAGGTGTCAATGAGTCGGTGGGCGTCGCCGTGCCTGTCATTGTGGGTGTCAGCGTCAAAGTTGGTGTTGTCGTTGGCGTCGGTGTTGCACTTGCAGTGGGCGTCAGTGTTCCACTCGGTGTCAAAGTTGCAGTTGGGCTCGGTGTTAATGAATGCGTAGGTGACGAAGTGGCTGTCATCGAAGGGGTTAGTGTTGGTGTCGGGGTCTGTGATGGGGTCGACGATGTTGTATCCGATGGCGATGCTGTGGACGTTGGGCTGCTGCTCACTGTTGGGCTCGGTGATGGGCTGAAAGTGGGTGACGCTGTCCCTGTGGGTGTTGCTGTTGATGTTGGGCTGATGCTGGCAGTGGGGCTGTGCGATGGGCTGAGCGTGGGCGATGCTGTCACGGTGTTGGTGTCGGTGTCAATGTCGGTGTCATTGTCCACGAAGGTGTCCATGATGGCGTCCATGTTGGTGTCCCTGTGGGAGTCGGCGTCAGGGTGGCAGTTGGAGTTAAAGTCACTGATGGCGTCGTCGTCACCGTTGGTGACCACGTTGATGTGGGCGTTGGTGTAGAGGTGGGCGTCTGTGTTGGGGTCAGTGTTGGCGTGAATGTTGGCGTCGGTGTCAAAGAAGGTATCGTTGTTATTGTTCCAGTTGGCGTCAGTGTAAATGTCACCGTTGGCGTCGGTTTCGCGTTGCGTTTGCGCGTTGCGGTGTTTGTTACAGTGGCGGTGGTTGTGGTTGTCAGCGATAGCGTGGATGTCTGGGTTGGTGAAAATGTCTCTGAAGATGATGCACTCGGTGTTGCGCTGGTGGTCGCCGTTGTGCTCTCCGATGGGCTCGGAGTCACCGATTCTGAACCTGTGACTGTCAATGTTGCAGTCCCTGTGCAACTTCGCGTCTCGGTAGCTGTCAGCGTTTGTGTGACAGTCTCTGTGACCGTCTGTGTCGGAGTTCTGGTTGCTGCCGATGTTGCTGTCGAAGTCCACGTCGGCGTCAATGTCAACGTCGGTGTGACTGTCGGTGTTGGGATCAATGTCGGAGTTACCGTAGGGGTCCCTGTGAATGTCGCTGTGAATGTTAATGTCGTTGTTGGGGTTTGTGTCACAGTGCCTGTCAATATCCATGTTGGAGTCAGGGTGAAACTAGAGGAGCATGTCAGTGTTGGTGTTGGTGTGGGAGTCACCGTAGGTGTCGCTGTGAATGTCGGTGTGACCGTCAATGTCGTTGTTGGCGTTGCTGACACAGTGACTGTCAGTGTCCATGTTGGGGTCAGGGTGGCACTAAAGGAGCCTGTCAGTGTTGGTGTTGGTGTCTGCGTGAACGTCGGCGTGGATGTCAATGTGTGTGTCTTTGTTGATATTCTTGTCCAAGTCAGTGTCAGCGTTGGGGTGCACGTGTGTGTCCCCCACCGAGTCATTGTAAACGTGTTGGTCGGCGTTTGTGTCGTCGACCGGGTTAGTGTGGGAGTTGATGTGACTGTTGCCGAGGACGTTGCTGTTGTGGTTGGCGTTTGAGTCAGTGTTAATGTTACAGTGAATGTCGATGTTCGCGTCAGTGTACATGTAGATGTCCATGTTGGCGTTGGTGTCCGGGTTGGTGTGTGGGTCAACGTATCTGTAGGCGAATTCGTTGCGGACGGCGTGGAGGTTCCTGTGACTGCTGGTGTTAGTGTTGGCATGATGGATTGTGTAGTGGTCTTGGTCGCAGTCGATATTCTCATTACAATTGCTGTTGCAGTTGGCGTCGCGGCTGTCAGCAAAAGAGAGAGTGCAAGTGAGCGCTGAGAAACCCCAACCTGCTGTGATGCAGATACAAACGTGCACCCACACACACAAATTGCGGACATTGCGAGGTTTATAAAACCAATCCCCCAAAACCAAATCAAAGCCAATATCTGCTCTGCAGATACCGGTCCCCAGACTCTTATAGACTTCTCTCTGAGCCCCAACTTGCCCTCCATCCGCAAAGAAATCCTGATATCATTCATCACCCTCAGATGGCTCGTGAAGGGCCTTGCATGTTTGCCATTCAGCAACCCCTTGGATGCGTCGTGGCTTTTGGAGTCGTCGTTCTGTGTTTGCGCTCTGTTTTCACAGACCGATGCCCGGCAGGCGTTGTGCCGCCATCAGACAACCTGAGGTTGCTGATCTTAGTATACTTCTGGAGTAAATTGTCGGGGTGTAGTGTTGCCTCGTGAGGCCAAAAAAACAAACAAAAGTTTCGCGACTAGGCGCCTGTCTGCCACTGTCGGAGCATGTTGGAACACACACACATGTTCTCCTGGGAAGTGCGATTTCGTTGTCTTGCACGTCAAAAGTCACACGTACACTTCTGACTTGTGGCCGGGATTATTGGGTCGGGGATGCGTACATCTGGAACGCCGCGGTCATGTCCGTCACATGCGCACAAGCGACACCGAGGGCACATACTCTCACATGTCCCAGAGTACTTCCACGTCCCAGAAGCCTGGCAAACGGCCCGGGGGGCACCAACGTATCCCCCGACGCACCTCGGGCTGCAAATGCCCCCGTAATAATGTGAGCAGTCAGTGAACGCAGTGTGCAATTGTGAGGGCACTCCACAATATACTGCAAAGACAACGTGGGAAGAGAGGAAGCAGATGCTATGGTTCAGAGAAGAGCCCCGTGACAACACGCCAACATTGAACAGACGCGGGCAATTCGATACTCAAGAGCGGAGAAGTCACAGCAGTAGGCGATGAAAAGCTGTCGCTTGCGTTCGGCGTTTTCATACTGTCACTTTGTACTCTTAAATAGTCGCCGGCGGTTGATCGGCAACCGGCGGTGGATAGTGGGGATCCTTAGAAAAGTTTATAGTGTTTTCAGCACTGTGTTTTTGCTTGTCCTGCTGCTTGTTGTTGCTGTAGGGTGTCCTGCTGCTGGTTTTGGATGATGAAAAGCTTTTGTTTGTTGAAATACAGTAAAGCCAACTCAATCCAGGATAGCCCAAGCCAATAGTATGCAAGGAGAAGGTAATTCAGGATCAAAGCATGAAGGGCTGCAGTGTAAACAGTGAAAGATGATTGGATATTCACAGAAACTACAGCTCAGGTCACATATGAATGCATATTCACAAAGATAGCTGAAATGTTTTAGGAAAAGAGTTAGAAAACTGCCTCAGGATCACTCTCTCTCCATAGTGCCATCTTAGGAGATGTGCACTCTTTGTTTTGGGTCCCATATGTGCTGAGGTGGCATGGTATGTGGCGATGAGGTCACTGCCATGTCACATGGGATCTTCCTACTTAGCTAGGCTGACCAGGAATTGAACCCAGGACCTCTCAAAAAGAGGTGCCTAGCCCCCTAGGGTGTATACCACTAGGGCAGATAAGTATTCATGGAAAAACATAGATAAATTCATAGGCTCTACCTTAGGTATGTCAGTGCTCAGTCAACTCAGGAAAAGATGTTTTACTTCTGATTGAAAGGGGATTAAGGGGTCCACTCCATATCCTGATTGGGTGTTTGGTTCCATAGGTCAAAATGTGTTCTCGACACTTTTGGCTGGACCAATACTAAGATAAAAATGCATGGATGCTCAGTGCATCTCTAATACAACTAGAGTATGTCCCAAAGCAATGGAAAAGCACTTTTTCTTACTCCCCCCTTGTGCTGTGGTGGCCACCACTGTCGCATTTTAGGAAAAAGGGAATTTTTCTTGGCCTTTCCTTGGTTTCCACATCTACTTTAAAATACCTACAGTCTCCCTCACACTGAAAAATGGGCGCTCAGCATGGCTGGCGTCCTTTTGCTGCTCTGATTGTACAGTTTCCTACAGAAGACTCAGCGCTCTTGGCGCTGCCGGGGCTCCTGTGGCTTGGTTGGGTTAGATTGGGAGCATGCCAAACATGTGCATATGTATCCCTCCCTCCAAGACGCAGCGTCGACACAACCCAAACGCAAGACACATTATACACACTCGCATGGGTTCTCGTAAACCTGCTGGCGACCTGTGACCTGTCTTAGGGCGAAGGGAGTCGAAAGAAAATTAAATTTGCCCCTTGGTGGGGTCTTGGTTCTGCTCAGTCTCTCCAGGCACCTGCGTTTCGGCCCGAACACGGCCTACTCAGCGAGGCTGCGCGTGGGTATCTGCAGAGGCAGGAATGGGAGGAATATGGACGAATCCATGCAAAAACGAAGCGACGACACCAAAATCCGTCAAATGACGGCGTAGAATTTTTCTGAAACGACACACCTGAGCAGAATCCAATTGTGCATCAGAAGCACATTTTTATAGAAATTATAGTCATCTCTGGATTTTTTAAATCCAGAAATTCATACGCATAAAATGGCGGCGCGCAGGAGCGGCTCCTAGCGAAGCGCCGGAAAATGGAAAAATAATGGAATTATAAACGTATGTATCACGTAGTCTTGAAAATGACGAGACACACATTAATAAACAAACATACAGATTCCACCCACACTAATAGAAGCTTCAAAAATTCAAGAATTCGAGAATCAATCGAAAAGACTTCAATGAATCAGGTATAAACTACAGGTATGCTTGTCTTGCATGCCGCATACACATTGCTCGTCTCGTGTCTCCGTGAACGAGTTGTGTAGCAGCGTTAACAACGATAACCACGATAGGACGCGGTAGAGGGATTGATTAGAAAGATTGCAGATGATTAGCGGTCAGATCAGGGTGATTAGACATACACACAAGTGCATAGCAACGTTCTTCGCGTGCGCCCCTTTTGTCCTCTCACCCTGCTTCACTTCCCAGCGGTAGGTAAGGTAGGTACGCCCAGGCGGGGCCACCCCCTGGTGGAGTCAGGATTGACGCGCAGATGGGCAGGTTTGCCCAAGTTCTTGTCGCATACTCGTGCATGCACACACGCATTAAAGGGTAGGCCACGCGAAGTGCGCACGGTAAACCTTGTTTAGGCTACCCAGGGGCTCCTCGGTACGTTCTTTAAGAGAACCTGAGGAGTCCCTTAACGCTTGCTTGCTTGATAAGGGTAGCTGCTCCATGCAGCGTGTTTGCGGACAGCGTATTATAGGGCACACTGAGAAGGGTATAATACCTGGAGTGTGCCTTGGTTCCTCCGCCGCAAACGCCCTTTCATTTGCCTTTGTTTTACAGGTGGGCGTGTAGGGTGATTGGTGCAGCAGCATTTTTTTATGCCCTGCTAAACAAGGGCGCAGATCACACAAACAAGTAACTCCGCTCCGCCTGTGGCAGAGCAGGGAGTCCGACTTCATCGACATCTGCGCCTTGCACGCGAGAGCACTCCTTCCCTCCAAGCCCTAACAGGGGAAACGCGTTGTGGCGTCCCCTGTCAGGCCACAGTTGCTTAGTAGCGCTGTGTTCTCTTGCAATTTCACAGGAGGGTCGCTAGGACCCATGAGACCTTCATCATCGCAACGCCCAGTAGAGTGTGCGTGTAGGAGTGGTAGTCCTGAGTGGGGGCTAGAGCCAGTTGCCCAGTGCTCGCCCACCAGGATGGTGCCACTGTAGGGTGTGTAGGACCTGTAGGGGGTGTGTCACTGTCCCACCCTTTTCCTGCAATTTTAGCGGGGTTGGTGGGCTGTGGCAGTGGTTAGGTCAGTGTTTTTGGCCACATAGCAAACAGGCGTTTTGCATGCCTTCATAGCTTTTGGCCACCCCTCCCTGTAGTAGACAGATAGGTAGGAAAAACAATACCTGGATTAGCACGCTGGGTATTCCCCCAAGGTTTTGCTCCAGCACAGAAATTGGGCGCATAGGGGAGGGGAGACCCGGGGCGTACCCCGTGGCATCAATAAGCCAACCCTCCAGGTTTAGCAAGGGCGCAGACTTGGGTATAATTAGGACACCACTTCTGCGGCTTGCTCTCAGGACCTTAGGACTAGCACACTCACACATACGCTTTGGCAGGCAAGGGTAAGGTTCAGTCCCTAGCTTTAGTCTTGGAGGCAAGCGTCTCAGCGAGCCTCAGCAACTCACCAAGGTTGTTCTGGGACAAGTAGTCAACCAGAACTGAGTTTAGGCGTCCCTCAGGTAGAACAAATGCAGAGAAGGGCTCCCAAGTGGCCTCTTCGACTCCAAACCCTTCCCAGAGGGTGAGGAAGCGCCAACCCTGGCGATAGCGGTGGCGTAGGACAGACTTCACCAGGTAGAAGCCCTCCTTAGCCATCTCCTCGGCGTTCATGTCGGGGAGTTCACCTTCAACTTCCATAGGGCTGGCAGCCCCTTGTAGGTCCAGAGCGGCGATTTCCTCGTCGTTCAGTTCCCACTCCTCCCCACAGAGGTCTTCAGGATCATGGTAGCGCTTCAGGTGTTGAGCAGCGCACACCAGGGTCCCCCCTAGACGGGGAGAACACCGCACGGTGATACGGTGCCCATCCACAGATAGGATCTTGTACGGCCCGAAGTATGGGTCATCGCTGGTAGAGCGTGGCCAGGCGGGTAGTCGACTGTGGTGCACCAGCACCCAGTCCCCCTCTTGGTAGGTGGCCGGTACACGGTGCTTGTTCTTCTTGTTCCACTGACGCTCCCTCACTCTCTGGAGCATAGCCTTGGCCTTGTCCACCTTCGCTTGTTGCTCTTGGACCCATTCACCCACAGAAGAATGGGTGTCCTCTGGATAGGGGGCATGTAGGAACCACGCCGGGCGCCCCATGAATAGCTCATGTGGCGAGTAGCCAGTAGCTGAACTCTCTTGGGAGTTCATCATCAAGGATATGACGGGGAGTAGTCTCACCCAGTCTCTGGTGCGTTCAGTTTTGCACCATATCCTGACGTTCTCCTTCAGGACACGAATCTGTCGCTCACATAGGGGGTTGCTCGTGTGAGAGTAGGGAATCCCCGTAGACACCTGGACATTGAGGGATCTCAGGACCCTCTTGTACCAGCCAGTATCTGAGCGTACTCGTACGTCCTCATCGGAGTTGATCTCCTTGGGCGCCCCAGAGACACAAAACCACTCCTCCAGGAGTATCTTGATAGTCTCCTCCCCGGTAATGTGCTTGGTACATGGGAACACCCTGGTAAACCTGGTCAACCCACAGGTTACCACGAGGGCGAAGTCATAGCCCCCGAACTTCGGCATCTCCGTGTAGTCCACGTATAGAACACTGTTAGCACAGTGAGGGATGGGCAGGGTCGAGTAGAGACCTCTGTCCCTGATATCCCCTGGTTTACAGGACCTGCACGGGCACTTGTCCACGATAGGCAGGAGCGTCTTCCTCAGCTGGTCGTCAGTCCACGTAGTGTGGAACCACTGCTTGAACAGCCTCAGGGTACGGTCAGCACCCACATGACCACTGGACTCATGGGTCCACTTCAGCAGCGCTGGGACTCGGTCACTAGGCACCAGGATGCGGTCCTCGTGCCAGAGGTAGCTCTTGTCCCGCTTCCACTGGTCTTGGTTGACCAGGAGGGGTTCAAGGCGTTTCTCCAGGCGCCGGTAGATATCCCCAAACTCCTGTAGGTACTCCGATTGTTGGAGTCCCTCCAGGGGGCGTATCATGGTCATGTTCAGGTCCAGGTGTACGTCCATACGGCTGAACGCCTCCTTAGCCAGCGCTTCAGACCGGGCACCAATCAGGGCGTCGAAGTTGTTGCGGCTGATGTAGTCGGCACACTCGTTCTTCACTCCCTGGATATGGTGTACCGTCAGCCGTAGTTGACTGAGGTAGGTCCACCAGCGACGTAGCTTGGCCTTCTCAGGTGGGGGGCCCTTCTGGAAACTGCGGACCGGTTCTTGGTCGCATAGCCAGACCACAGGGTTACTCCCCAACAGTCGTGCTTGTGAGGATAGCACCAGCATACCCGCGAGCAGTTCCTGCTCATAGGTGGAGTAGTTCCCCCTGGCCTGGTTCCACTTCCAGTTCCAGTGGCCCAGAGGTACTAGGACCCACTTGTCGTCAGGGTAGCTGTGCTTGAGGGTTCCATCTCGGTTGAGACCTTCCGTCCCCCATTGGGAAATGGCCGAGTCGAACTCCTCCTTCTCTAGTGCTTGCCATTGGAACAACGTTCCACCACCGCCCACATTGCTGGCGTCGGTCACCAGGATAATCTCCCCTTGTGCCCTAGGCACGCCCAAGCACTTAGCGTTGGCTACCTTGTCTTTGAGCTCGTCAAACGCTTGTTGCTCTTGTGGGCCCCAGCGCCAAGTAGTACTCTTCTTGATCAAGTCAGTCAGTACAGCGCTGGTGTAGGTGAAGTTTTTGATGTGGCGGCGCCCCAATGAAACTGCGTACATCATGAAGTCCTTTCTTGGGGTCTTTGTGTCGTACCTTGGCATCCATCAGGGGTTTGGCCTTAGAGGCCGCTGGGGTCCACCACCCATAGCCAACGTCAAACCCCAGGTACTGCATGGTCTCCTGCATGAACTCACACTTCTCCAGCTTGAGTCGTGTGCGGTTCTCCTGGCAGACCGCAAAGAACTCACCCAAGAGGATTAGGTGATCCTCCTGGGTATTGGTCCCGAGGCATACATCGTCGATGTGAGCCTCCATCTGGGCCCCACGGGATATGAGCTCCTGCACAAGATCGTGTTCATCAGCTCTTGGAACAGAGCGGGTGCGTTAGCCACGCCAAATGGCATGACCTTCCACTTGAATACCCTCCCCTGAGGGGTGATGAAGGCCAGTAGTTCCTGCGCGTTGGGCGTCAGGTCCACTTGCCAGAATCCACTTCGCTTGTCCATCTTGGTCTTGTAGCGACAGGAGGCTATCTTCTCCAGGGTAGACTCCATATTGGGAATGGACCCTGAGTGGTTCAGCGTCTTCTTGTTCAGCTCTCCATAGTCCACTACCAGCCGTTTGGCTGTAGACCCAGGTTTAGCCACCAGGAAACAGGGGCTGCAGTGTAGGGGGTAGTCCCCGTCCTTGTACTCCAGGACTAGGCCAGCGTCGATACATTCTTGTATCTGGCGCTCAATCTCGTCGGCCTGCTCTTTAGGAGCTGGATAGGGTCTCCTCCGAATCTTATGACCCACGAACTCGGGTTTCAGCTTGAGGTCCATCTGTACCAGCTTGTCGCATGAGGCTGGAGGGGGTAGTTCTCCGAACACCTCCAGATAGGTCCTTATCAGCTTCTGTACCCTCGGGTCCAACACCTTGATCTTGTCCTCCATGTCCTCGTCGGAGTGTAAGTTGCTTGCCCCTTGAATAGACGTCGGGAGGTGGTCCTCCACCGACTCTTCGCCCGCGGTAGCATCCTTCAGCCCTTGGTAGGCATATAGAAGGTCTTGCTCGACCATCTCCGGTGGACGATGGCAACATAGGCACGCTCGAGGGGGTTCACATACACATTCCTCCGAGAGGTCGTCCTCCTCTGGGGTCCTCACATGGGCGCCCCACATGCTCTTCATGAGCTTGAGATCTACCTCCCTTTGCCAGGTGGTGATCTTCTGTTCGAGGTCCTCCTTCAATTGGGATAGGTCTCCCATACGTCCTTGCTTCAGTGGCCACGAGCTGCGGGTAGGCTTCGCGTAGCATAGCTTTTTCGCCACCAACTTCCTCTTGGAATCCACATACTCCCTGAGCCTGGATCGAGGGTCCAGCTCTTCATCCACGGGGTCTTCCACCCTCATGGAGAGTAGGGGTTTTAGTGGGGCGACGTACTCGGCGTTCTCCACTTCTTCTACCGCAGTCTGCACGAAGAAGGCGTCGTGCTCAGTTTCGTCGTCTGAGTGGATAGAGCTAGGTAGCTCAGATAGTCCACACTCAGAGACTCCATCAGGAACAGGTACGTCACCATCCTGCGATAGGACGTCGCGCGGTCGCAGCAGAAGAAAAATAAAATTACGAGAAAAAGACGCACCGCCAGCAGAAATAAAGCGAAAAATCGTCTTTTCCGACCTCAGAAACCCCCCCAACAATTTTACGCCGCTGTTTGGCGAGGTCGCAAAATATAGGACACTCACCGAAAAAGACGAACAATAGAGCCGCGACGGCGAAGAAACTGAGCGTTGCTTGCCCCAAACCACTTAGCAAAGTGCGTGCCCTAGGCGCTAGGGACTTGTGCGCGCCCCAAAACAACCCACACATAGACAACAACAACGCCACCGGCCGCCGACAAGCAAGTATGTTATGTGCCGCGCACCGCGAAAAACCAACGAAACAAACACAACGCGGAAAGAGGTAGACAAGGAGAATACATAGGTAACGAACCGCACCACGGTGGAGATATACCACAAGTACACGACCAAGCAATGCAAGCCCACTCATGTAGGAAATACGCGCGAAGGGGATCACAACAAAAAGAGCAAGAAGCCGCACATGTACCCAAGTATGTTGAATGTCGTGCATGAAAAATACACACCAGCAACAACAACGCCACCGGCCGCCGGAAAGCAAGTATGTTATGTGCATATGTGCCATATGTTGTGTGCATAACGCCGTAACAAGCGCAAAACAAGTAACGTGATAAGCAACGCCAAAGTGCGCCGCCACGAAAAGCGCAACGAAAACCGCACCGGCAAGGAAAACCGACAAGAGGTAGCACCGAAAGAACGCCTATGCTCACCCCCACTCGCATAGGGAAAGAAAGGTATGCCCGCACGCGCATGCCCGGAACGCCGCAAGGCCAACACCGCCGCGGACGAGCGGCAAGGTATGAAGGGACAAACAGGGAGGAACAAAAAGACCACCGAGGTAAAGCACAACACAACAAAAAAAAAAAAAAAAAAAAAAAAAAAAAAACCAAGCATACACACGTGACTAGTGGGGTCCAAGTATGTTGCCACGCAACGCTACGTAACCGAGACGTGCCCACCGCCCACCCACACGCCCGCTTATGTAGGAGGCGAAGGGGAGCGAAAGGGAACAAAAGGTATGCCGCCGCATGCAAACGGATAGTAGACAAGCCACACACCGCCACCAAGAACGCAAGTATGTTACCGTGTCGTGCCACGTCGCCAACCGCGGAGTTGCGTGGGTTAGAACACACAAATAGCCAGGGAGGGGGATAGGAAGAGCAAACACACAAATGGCATAGCGCCGGCGAGTGCCGGGTCCCAACAAACACACGTGCACGCACCCGTGTTCTATCCTCACAGGTCCCGAAGAGAAGCGTGTGCTCGTGTCGTCCGGGCGTCCGGGCGTTAAAGTAGGGTTGTCTTAGACGCTTAGGCAAGTATTGCGTCGTGCCGACGTCACACATAAGCGAACGCCCGACAAGGCGGGAGGACCAGAACACGTTAAGGTAGTGGGGAAAGAGGCAGGTATGTTGAATGTCACGCCGCGCACGCGGAACGGGCGACGAGAACAGGTAGCGACCAACGGGGGGTGGAAACAAGCCGGGAGCAAATGGGGCGATAAACCTACACGCAAGCCGGTCGCACATGAATGTCGCATGACGTACCGGTGCCGTACCTCGAGGTGCCGTGCCGCGACAAAACCGCCGCCGCCGCACGCTTGCTTACGCACCCTTCTCTCCCTACGCAGGTTCAAAAGAGGAAGCCCGGGCCGACAAGAAAAAAGACAGAGACACGCAACAAAGCGGAGGCAGGGAAAAAGTGCATGCCAGGGAGAGGGGTAGAGGAAAGGGTAAAGAGCAACGAAGCCGCGAAAGGAACAAGGGGAAGCCAGCGAACGAGCAAGGGGCGTACACAGAGGAGGGGACACGGCGGGCACACGGCGAGCACAACACCGCACCGAGACACCGGAGAGGGGAGCACCGGAGGACCAAGGAAAGAGCAGCACCACGCACCACGACACGCACGGCACAGGCACCACACACACCGCACACACCCAACGAACCCCGGCAACCCACCCGGCAGTGGGCGGGCAGACGGGAGAGGGACAGCGCCTGACCCCAAGCGCCCCTCACCATGGTGGAAGGCACCCCCCCCGGGGACGCCTTTCCGCCACCCCCACAGCGAGCAACGCCGGCCCGCAAGGGCGCACGCTGCGGGGCCGGTGCTGGGTCCACACGCCCGCATCGACCGCACCCGGGACACACGGGTCGCGGAACCCTGGCTGCACGCTCCGGAAGACGAGCGGCCGGGGGAGGGACAGCGCCTGGCACCAAGCGCCCCTCACAACGGTGGAAGGCAGCCCCCCCCGGGGACGCCCTTCCGCCACCCCCACAGCGAGCAACGCCGGCCCGCAAGGGCGCACGCTGTGGGGCCGGTGCTGGGTCCACACGCCCGCATCGACCGCACCCGGGACACACGGGTCGCGGAACCCTGGCTGCACGCTCCGGAAGACGAGCGGCCGGGGGAGGGACAGCGCCTGGCACCAAGCGCCCCTCACAACGGTGGAAGGCAGCCCCCCCCGGGGACGCCCTTCCGCCACCCCCACAGCGAGCAACGCCGGCCCGCAAGGGCGCACGCTGTGGGGCCGGTGCTGGGTCCACACGCCCGCATCGACCGCACCCGGGACACACGGGTCGCGGAACCCTGGCTGCGCGCTCCGGAGGACGAGCAGCCGGGGGAGGGGCAGCGCCTGACACCAGGCGCCCCTCACAACGGTGGAAGGCACCCCCCCCGGGGACGCCCTTCCGCCACCCCCACAGCGAGCAACGCCGGCCCGCAAGGGCGCACGCTGTGGGGCCGGTGCTGGGTCCACACGCCCGCATCGACCGCACCCGGGACACACGGGTCGCGGAACCCTGGCTGCGCGCTCCGGAGGACGAGCAGCCGGGGGAGGGACAGCGCCTGACACCAGGCGCCCCTCACAACGGTGGAAGGCAGCCCCCCCCGGGGACGCCCTTCCGCCACCCCCACAGCGAGCAACGCCGGCCCGCAAGGGCGCACGCTGTGGGGCCGGTGCTGGGTCCACACGCCCGCATCGACCGCACCCGGGACACACGGGTCGCGGAACCCTGGCTGCACGCTCCGGAGGACGAGCGGCCGGGGGAGGGGCAGCGCCTGACACCAGGCGCCCCTCACAACGGTGGAAGGCACCCCCCCCGGGGACGCCCTTCCGCCACCCCCACAGCGAGCAACGCCGGCCCGCAAGGGCGCACGCTGTGGGGCTGGTGCTGGGTCCACACGCCCGCATCGACCGCACCCGGGACACACGGGTCGCGGAACCCTGGCTGCGCGCTCCGGAGGACGAGCAGCCGGGGGAGGGACAGCGCCTGACACCAGGCGCCCCTCACAACGGTGGAAGGCACCCCCCCCGGGGACGCCCTTCTGCCGCCCCCACAGCGAGCAACGCCGGCCCGCAACGGCGCACGCTGTGGGGCCGGTGCTGGGTCCACACGCCCACATCGACCGCACCCGGGACACACGGGTCGCGGAACCCTGGCTGCACGCTCCGGAGGACGGGCGGCCGGGGGAGTGACAGCGCCTGACACCAGGCGCCCCTCACAACGGTGGAAGGCACCCCCCCCGGGGACGCCCTTCCGCCACCCCCATAGCGAGCAACGCCAGCCCGCAAGGGCGCACGCTGTGGGGCCGGTGCTGGGTCCACACGCCCGCATCGACCGCACCCGGGACACGCGGGTCGCGGAACCCTAGCTGCACGCTCCGGAGGACGAGCGGCCGGGGGAGGGACAGCGCCTGACACCAGGCGCCCCTCACAACGGCGGAAGGCAACCCCCCCGGGGACGCCCTTCCGCCACCCCCACAGCGAGCAACGCCAGCCCGCAAGGGCGCACGCTGTGGGGCTGGTGCTGGGTCCACATGCCCACATCAACCGCGCCCGGGACACGCGGGTCGCGGAGCCCTGGCTGCACGCTCCAGAGGACGAGCGGCCGGGAGAGGGACAGCGCCTGACACCAGGCGCCCCTCACAACGGTGGAAGGCACCCCCCCGGGGACGCCCTTCCGCCAGCCCCACAGCGAGCAACGCCAGCCCACAAGGGCGCACGCTGTGGAGCCGGTGCTGGGTCCACACGCCCGCACCGACCGCACCCGGGACACACGGGTCGCGGAACCTTGGCTGCACGCTCCGGAGGACGAGCGGCCGGGGAAGGGACAGCGCCTGACACCAGGCGCCCCTCACAACGGTGGAAGGCACCCCCCCCGGGGACGCCCTTCCGCCAGCCCCACAGCGAGCAACGCCAGCCCACAAGGGCGCACGCTGTGGGGCCGGTGCTGGGTCCACACGCCCGCACCGACCGCACCCGGGACACACGGGTCGCGGAACCCTGGCTGCACGCTCCGGAGGACGAGCGGCCGGGGAAGGGACAGCGCCTGACACCAGGCGCCCCTCACAACGGTGGAAGGCACCCCCCCCGGGGACGCCCTTCCGCCACCCCCACAGCGAGCAACGGCGGCCCGCAAGGGCGCACGCTGCGGGGCCGGTGCTGGGTCCACACGCCCGCATCGACCGCACCCGGGACACACGGGTCGCAGAACCCCGGCTGCGCGCTCCAAAGGACGAGCGGCCGGGGGAGGGACAGCGCCTGACGCCAGGCGCCCCTCACAACGGTGGCAGGCACCCCCCCCGGGGGCGCCCCTCCACCACCCCCACAGCGAGCAACGCCGGCCCGCAAGGGCGCACGCTGTGGGGCCGGTGCTGGGTCCACACGCCCGCACCGACCGCGCCCGGGACACGCGGGTCGCGGAACCCTGGCTGCACGCTCCGGAGGACGAGCGGCCGGGGGAGGGACAGCGCCTGACACCAGGCGCCCCTCACAACGGTGGAAGGCACCCCCCCGGGGACGCCCTCCCGCCACCCCCACAGCGAGCAACGCCGGCCCGCAAGGGCGCACGCTGTGAGGCCGGTGCTGGGTCCACACGCCCGCATCGACCGCACCCGGGACACGCGGGTCACGGAACCCTGGCTGCACGCTCCGGAGGACGAGCGGCCGGGGGAGGGACAGCGCCTGACACCAGGCGCCCCTCACAACGGTGGAAGGCACCCCCCCGGGGACGCCCTTCCGCCAGCCCCACAGCGAGCAACGCCAGCCCACAAGGGCGCACGCTGTGGGGCCGGTGCTGGGTCCACACGCCCGCACCGACCGCACCCGGGACACACGGGTCGCGGAACCCTGGCTGCACGCTCCGGAGGACGAGCGGCCGGGGGAGGGACAGCGCCTGACACCAGGCGCCCCTCACAACGGTGGAAGGCACCCCCCCGGGGACGCCATTCCGCCAGCCCCACAGCGAGCAGCGTCGGCCCGCGAGGGCGCACGCTGTGGGACCGGTGCTGGGTCCACATGCCCGCATCGACCGCACCCGGGACACACGGGTCGCGGAACCCTGGCTGCACGCTACGGAGGGCGAGCGCGGCCGGGGGAGGGACAGCGCCTGACACCAAGCGCCCCTCACAACGGTGGAAGGCACCCCCCCGGGGACGCCCTTCCGCCACCCCCACAGCGAGCAACGCCGGCCCGCAAGGGCGCACGCTGTGGGGCCGGTGCTGGGTCCACATGCCCGCATCGGCCGCACCCGGGACACGCGGGTCGCGGAACCCTGGCTGCACGCTCCGGAGGACGAGCGGCCGGGGAAGGGACGGCGCCTGACACCAGGCACCCCTCACAACGGTGGAAGGCACCCCCCCCGGGGACGCCCTCCCGCCACCCCCACAGCGAGCAACGCACCAACGCACCAACGCACCAGCCACGGGACATCCGCACCCCGCCCCCTGCTCTTAGACACAGCGACATAGCAATGGCGGAACCCGCGGCACCACGCAAGACACGCCCCCGATCTCCGACGCTGGACGAAGCACACGAGGTCATCAGGGCGCTGGGACTCAGAGACGGCGAAGGAGACCCCCCGCAAGAGGACGCGGGCACAGACTCCGACCTGGAGGCATTGCCGGAGCCCCCCGCGGGGGGCGCGCCCGCGGAACCTGCGCCGCCGGCGGGCAGCGTATCCGCGATCTGCCCCGCGTGGAAACGGGGCCATTGCACCGGCGAAGGCTGGTGCCCCAGACAGCACCCCCAGCCCGATGCCGACGACGGAGCGTTGCCCGAGGTGAAACCCGCGGCCGCACACGCCGCCCTACGCTACGGGGTGACGCAGGGCTGGATCCTGGATGAGACCGCGCGCGGCAGCGTGAACATCCAGGAGGCCGTCGACCGCGTCACCCACGCGGGACAAGCGGCGGTGGCCCTGCACACCCGGGGCCGCCACGGTGGACCCGCAGAGGGGATCATTGTGGATCCCTCGGGAATGGTGCTGGTCCTGGCGGCGGACATGGCCCGAGGGGTGCTCCACGTGTCCCGCGTGCGGCGGGCGTGCCCACAGTGGACCATCCAGGTGTACACCCCCCCGCGGGCGTGGCCCTTTTCCACATGGGCGGTGCTCGCAGTCATGTGGCACCTGGCACCAGAGGACGCCCCCACAGGGACCGCGGAGGACATCGCCCGGGACCTCCACACCTGGCCGGCCGACCAGGAATACCCCTGGCGCAGGCCCCGGGGCGGCCTCCCGGTGGCACCAGCAGCGGAGGGGCTCAGCCTCGCGGCAACCCTCCAACGGCACCCCGACAAGTATGCACGCCACTTCCTGCAGACGGGCACGGTCCCGCCCGCCCCGCCAGACTCCGAGTGGCGATGGGACGCAGGGGTGGCGCAACCACTGCCGGGCCCCTGGACCCTCCCGTTGTGGTACTTACCAATGGGCACTTTGGCCCACGCCACCCAGGCCGTCAAGGGGGCCTTCCCGCAGCCGCCCCTCCCCGGCGTGGCCCTGCTCCGCAGCCTGCAGGCGGGGGCTGCCTGGGTACGGTGGAGGGAAGGGAAGGGGCGCTCGAGCCCCTATTTCCCCATGGTCCAAGGCCAGGCGCTGATTCATGCCGAGGGCATGGGGACCGTGGAATGGGGAGCGATCGTGCCCGGCACGGCGTGCAGGTGGATCACGGCGGCCGCCCCACAGCCCATGCGGTCGCCACCGGCGTGCCACCGCGTCCTACGGATGGTCCCCTCATTGGCCCCCCGGCACGCCTTTACAAGGGACGTGTGGAAGGCCGTACTGGGCCACACCAGGGAGTGGCTGACGAACCCGGGTACGCGGTACCCGCCGGGACCGGTGCTCGAACAGCTCACGGCCCCCACACCCGGGGTCCTCCACGCCCTACACAGGGCGTCGGCCCTCACGAAGCAGCTCAACGATGAAGTGCTGGACCTGGCGCTGGAGCCGCTGCGGGTGCTCTACCCGCAGGCACACATCCCACCCGCGGGCACGTCCAACCGCCTAGGCCGCCTGGGGTTGCAGCGCCGCGTCGAGGCCGCGCACCCAGGAGGCGTGGTGGAACAGTGGCTAACGCTCCGCAATCCGTCCGCCGCGGAGGGCCACTGGTACCTGCACCAGCTCCTCTTCCAGCCACGGGCAGCCCCGGAACACCGCCGGCAGGACCCGTACCACACGCACCCGGAGCGCCGGGGCGCGCAAAACTACCCACAGCCAATCCCGCCCGCCCTCCCGCCGGGGCAGGGCCCGGAGGCGCTACAGCGGGGCCCCCCGCTCGACACCGCCACCACGGTACAGCAGTGGGGAGGCGACGATGCGAGCGGTGCCGAACCGGACCGCACGAACTGCGGAGCGGTGGCCTGGATGGCAGCCTGCAGGCACCTCGCCCGAGATACCACGGGACTCCGGCAGTACAGACCCACGGACCGCACGGCGCTGGCGTCCGCGGTCGCGGCCGTCACCATGGGTCCAGTGGCGGCGTGGCCGGCGCAGCTGCTGCCCCACGTCCCCTGCCGCGACACGCGGCCCCGACGGCCGGCCGCGACACACGAGCCGACAGCGCCCCTCACGGCGGAGCAACTATACGTCGTCGCGGCGGCTTTGCTGGCAGACGGCGGGGAGAGCTTCGTCCACCACCACGGCCCGGCGCAAATTGCGGGGTGCATACAAGGGCCCCAGCGCGATGCATCAGACCCGTGGCATGCCACACTCCGCGGGCGCACCCGCGTCTGGGGTGCGGGCGATGGCGCACCCCCGCCCGGGCCTAAGCAGGGGGAGGCGCTGGTACTGCAGACGGCAGGATACCAAGCCATCGTACACGGCCACGCCGGAGGGTACCGGTCGCACGTCCTGGCCGGAGGCCGATGGGCGGTCTGGCACAGCACCGCCAGGCAAGGGGCATTCCCGCCCCTGTCCCACGTCGACTGGCGACAGGGGCCCACCCAGGCCTACTACATGTCGGCGGACCCCTGGCCGCTGGCGGTCCTGCTGCACACGGTCAGCGCCCCCAACAAGAGGCAGGAACCGGGGTGGGTCAACCCCCCCGCACTGGTGTGGAGCCCCGACCAGGAGGAGCATCTACGGGCCGCGTGGCAGGGAGACGCCATCAGGGCCACGGACGTCCCGGACCTCCACGCGGGGCCCATCACGCACGCCCGCCCAGCGGCTACCCTGGCGGTGGCCCAACGGGGGCAGCAGAACCCACAGTGGGTGGTCTGCATGTTCAGCCCGGCGGACGCGCACGTCGTCGTCTGCGACCCTGAACGCCTGCCGGGGCCCGAAGCCGTGATCCGCGTGGCAGACTGCACACGCATGATCATCAAGGCGCTGCGGGAGGGCGAACACCACGCCCTCCTGCTCCAGGTCAGGCTGAAGGACAACGCCCGGGCGGCGAGGCCGGGAGTGTGGCCGGCAGCGGCGCACCCCGCCGTCCTGGAGCTCCAGCTGGCGGTCCCGACCACGGTGTACCACTGGCTACAGGCCTTCCACGACCTGCGGTGGAGGGGCAAACCCGACCGCCAAATCGGCTCCACGCACTGGCAAACGTGGCTGCAAGCAGACGTGCAGCGCGATGCCATCCGAGGCCTCGGGCCCGCGCCCGCGACGCGAGCCCTCGATGCGGCGGCCCCGGGCCGCACGCTGGCACCACACACGGTGCCGCTGGCCAACCTGCCCTTCGAACCAGCGGCGGAGGGCGCCATTCGGAAGTCGGTGCAGCTCCCCCCGGCGCGAGGGGCCACGGAGCCGACGAAATGCCCCCTGTGTGCGGACAAGTACTACACCAGCGGGGCGATGCTGGAACACCTGGCGTGGCACGCGGTGCACGCTGCGGCCCCGGCGGACGGCAAGGAGGCGGCCGCCAACATCCTGCAGGGGAGAGCACGGAGGTCCCCGTGGCACGCCCCGTACACCCGGCGCCCCCCGCCCCAGGCAGCCGACCACGCAGATGGAGGTGAGGAGGCACCCGGAGCGGCCCCGGGGGCCGGCGGTGCGGCCCCACCAGGGCCCATGTCCATCCCCGCGGGACTGGCCCCCCTGGCCCCCCTGACTCCCCCGGTCCCCCGGGCCCCCTTGTGGGCCCCGCTGGGAACGGGCTCAGCGGATGCGGCGCACCCGGATGCCCTGGCGGCACCAGCGAACCCGGCGGCGATGCCGACGCGGGATAGCTGACTCCAGGAGGACACGACGGGCGACGCCCTGTGGCTCCTCTCGTGGAACCTGCGCAACGGCCTCGTGCCGCCAGACCGGTCCCTCCGGGACACACTCCGGCGGCGCAGGGGGCCGGCGGCCTGCACCGACAAGGAGCACCTCATCACCGGCATGCTGCCCCAGGAGGGGGGCTTTGCCATCATGCTCCAGGAAACGGGGATCGCCACCAGGGCGCAGGAGATGCACGTGGCCGCGGCGCTCCGGGACAAGGGGTACACCGCCTACTTCAGCAGCCGGCTGGCGGAGACGGGGGCCACCTCCACCTCGAGAGGGGGGGGCCTCCTCACCGCGGTCAGCAGCAAGTACGTGGCGGAGCACGAGGTGCTCAGCTTCACGGAAATTGTCCCCGGGAAAGCCGCGGCCCTGGAGATCCGCACGGACGGGGGAGGCCTCACCCTCATCAACGTCCACGGGCCGCAAGCAGGTTGCTCCCCGTGGGCGGGACGGGCGGCGTTCTGGGCCGACATACAAATGTATGCCACGGCACGCAGCCTCGGCGGGAGACACCCGGTGATCATCGCCGGTGACACCAACATCTACATGGATGTCCCCGCCAACCCGGCCACGGAGCATTTCCGAGCGGGCTGGGAAGCCTGCGGCTTCCGAAGAGCCGCGGCGGGCGGAGAGGAGGACATGACCCCCACGCTCCACCCGTCCCAGCACAGGGTGGACACTTTCCTGGTCAACGAGCCCCTCCTGCCGTGGTCCCTGCGGGAGAGCGTCTGGGCTCGCGGCATGGCACACCCCCGGGTGGTCGGCTCGGACCACCTCCCGGTCCGCCTGGCCCTGCCGGGCCTCCTCAGCGCGGCGGGGCGCGCGGCGATGCCCACCCCCTACAGCCACACGGAAGGCCGCCTCCTCCCGTACGACGCCGAGGCCGCGCCCGTCCAACACTGCCTGTGGGCGGCGGTCACCGCCGCGCAGGATGAACCCTCACTGGCGCCCTGGCTGGGTCCCGCAGAACAGCACGACTACGGGTCCATGCCCGCGGCTGCGGTGGGCAAGGTGTTCGAACACCTCCACGCGACGCATGACGCCCTGGCGCGCGTGGTGGGACGCCGGCAGCCGTCTCCGGCGGGAACGGACCCGGCGGAGGGGGACCCCCCGGAGAGCGGAAAGCAGCTCCAGGCAGCGGTCCTCCGCTATGACACCCTGGCAGCGCGCGCCCCGGCAGCGTACCAGGCGGACGCGGCCAGGCATGGCATCCGGTCCGAGGCGGCGCTCCGGCTCACGGAGGAACTGCAGAGTGTGTCGCCCGGGTTCCGCCCGACCACGCAGGGCCAGCTGCAGGAGGAGCTGGAGAGGCAAGCGGTCGCCCTCGAGGAGGACATTCGCCAGCTCCGCGCCCTCCTGGCGGCAGACCGCAAGCGCGCCATCAAGGAATTCTGGCGCCGCCACGCCCCCGACATCGCCCAGCGGTGGAAAGCCGTGCGGGGAGCCATAGAGGTAGAGGCCCCAGGCCCGTCAGGCCTCTGGAACGTGCGGGTTCCCAACACCCAAACGCTCCTCACGGAGGCCCACGACGTGATGTTCGCAGTTCGCGCCTTCTGGCGAGAACTGTATGACAAACGCCCGGTGGACCTCCCGGGTTTCCAGGCGGTCCTCGGCCGCCACGTCCCCCGGGTCCCTGAGGGGGCCTGGGCACAGGTCCAGCAGTACTCCATGCAGGACCTGAAGTCCGCCCTGGACAAGGCCGATGGCAAGGCCCCAGGCCCCAACCACGTGGAGGCCCGCTTCATCAAGGCCCTCCCGGCACCCGTCCAGTGGCTCCTGGTCCACTCCTACCGGGCCATCCTCCGCGGCGCCCCGCCACCGATGCACTGGAGGGACGCGCACATCTGGCTCAGCCCCAAGGTACCGGGCTCTGCCAGACTGGACGACTACAGGCCCATAGCCCTGGGCCAGCTGGACATGAAGCTGCTCACGGGCCCCCTCACCCAGCGCATCACGGAGGTGCTCACACGGCACGGGGTGGTCAGCGACTGGCAGCAGGGGGCCCTCCCTGGCTCCAACACAGGCCCCCCGCTGTTCATGGCGCAGCGGCAGCTCCAGCGGGGAAGGCCCAACTACGTCTTCTCCTTCGACGCCCGCAAGGCCTTCGACACCGCCCCACACGGCGCCCTCCACCTCATCCTGCGCCACCTCTCCGTGCCGCCGGACGTCATTGACCTCCTGCTCTTCCTCCACACGTGCGCCAGGCTGCGCATCGTCACGGCACACGGGCTAACGCAGCCCGTCTACATGCTACGCGGCGTCCGGCAGGGCAACCCCGAGAGCCCCCTGCTGTACGCGCTCCTTCTGGAGCCTCTACTCAGGGCACAGGGGCACCGCCTGCGCCCGCCGGGAGGAGCCGAGCACGGCCTCATCCAGGCCTATATCGACGATTTGCTGGTGGTGGCCCACACGCTGCAGCACTTCGTCGAGGGCGTGGAGGCGGTGGCCGCGTACCTGGGGATGATGGGCATGGAGCTCAACCCCCGCAAGTGCGCCATGGCCACCACGGAGGGGGTCCCGGGCCTGCAGCTACGCCTCTGCCCCCACCTGGAAAACCCGTGGCACTGGGTACCAGCGGCGGACTCCGTCCCCTACCTGGGACTCCAGCTGCAGCCGGACGGGGAGTTCTCCCTGCAGCGCAAGCACCGGCTACGCCTGGCGGCAGTGCACCACTGGTGCCTTAACACCCTCGCGCCACCGAAAGTGGTGCAGGACGTCATCCTGGCGATCCTCGGAGGGGTGACGCAGTACGTCGCCCCTTTCATCGCCGACGACTCCGACACTGCACGCCACCTGGACCACATCACGGTCCAGGTCGCGAAGGACAGGGCACGATACGCCTTCGACGCCTCGCGGGACAGCCTGCAGGACGACCGGACCCTGGGGCTTACACGGGTGCCCACGCGGTGCCAGCAGGCAGCGGTGGCCCTCGTGGGTACACTCGTCCACCACCGCGCAACCTCCGTGCGCGCGGAGGTCACCAAGATGTTCTGGGAGATAGCCGGCGCGCACGGAATATGCCCTGAGGTGCACTACCCCGTCCCGGAGTTCGCAACTCTGGCGGGAGGCGACTGGGTCCAGCGCATACCCCGGGCCCTGGCCGCCCTGGGAGTGGGACTGTACAACCCCATCGAGTGCCCCAGGGCGGCTCATGTCCAACTACAGTCCCCGCCGGGCAAAATCGTCACGCTGCGCACCGCCAAGCTGCGACACCGCGACACGTGCCGCCTGACGGTGCCACGCGCAACGCCGTGGCATGGGCACCACGGGCCACGCCACCCCTTCCCCGACAACGACGATCCGTGGCCGACGGCGGTGCGGGAGTGCCTCGACCAATGCGCCGATGAACACCTCCATTACTGCCGCCGCGAGCAAGGGCCCACCAACCACCCCGGGTGGCGCGATGCCCTGGCCCACCTCTTCCACACCACCGGCACGCGGGACCCCCGCCTGAGACTCGTCCACCCCACGAGGGCTAAGCAGGACGCCCACACCGGCCCACGGGTGACCCCAGACGGCCTGCACCTCCACGTCGGGGGCTACCGCCGCCGGAACGGCCTGTCCCCCCCCACGCGGGGGGCGGCGTACCACCCGCCGGCGGCCCTCATGTACATCCTCCGCGACGTACTCGCGGAAAGCGAGCACCAAGAGCCCAACGCGGACGTGGCGTGGCCAGAGCCCTTACGCCCCCGGCCCCACGCGCCGATGCCGTTGTGGCTGGTGACCACAGACGACCAGTGCACCCAAGCGGCGGGACAAGCGCAGCTCCGGGCCGAGTGGGTGATAGTGCAAGTGGGGGCAGGCCAGCCCGAACCCCGTGGACTCCCCCGTGGCACCGCCCTACTGGTGGCTACGGGGGTGCCGCACGACCCACACATGGCGGTGCACGCGCTGGAGGACCGTCCGGAGGACACAGGACACTTGGTGGTACACCAGCGCGGAGGCCCGGCGTGGCTCAAGGAACATGTGACGGCGCTACGGTCCTGGGCAAGCACGGTCGCCGGAGCGGAGATCCGGCTGCACGACCACCCGGCGATCAGCCCAGGCGACACCAGGGCGCTGAGCATGGACCAACTGACCCACAGCCACCCCGACGTCCGGTGGCACTCCACCGACCTCAACGCGGGGTGGCTCAGCCCCACCGGATACTACTGGATCCCGGAGGCCTGGGGACACACCTCCTCTGACGCATCCGGGGGCGGACCCTGCAAACACGCCACCAGCGTCGCTCTCGCCGCCGACCTCACCCGCACGTGGACGGTGGCCATCTCGGGCACGGTGCCTGACGGAGAGGGGGTGGCCGCCTCCCTCCCCCTACATTACGGTGCACACAGACCATGGGTCCACACGGTGGACGCCGAGGTCATCCTCCACCTCCTACGGCACGCAGATCGCGAGCGAACCACGGGGGTCCCCGCGGGCGCAGCGAAGGTGGTCAACCAGATGCCCCTGAGGTGGCTCCGGGACGGCCTGTGCGCGCGGGGGCAACACGCCGGGCACCCGTTCTGGTACGTCCGAGCCACCTCGCACCACAGTGACGCCCTACTGCACAAGGCGGACTGGGCGGCGTCCCAGGACACCGTCTTGCAGAACACGCCCCCGGACCCTGGCCACGCCCAACTCATCGTCGCCGGCCGTGACGGCCATCTCGATCTACGGCCCCCACGATGCGGGTGCTCGGCGAGGTCGCACAACGGGCGCAGACGGACCATGCGCTGACGCACCGGGGACACACGCCTCTGGGCGCGGCCCACGCCACGGCCTACGTCCACGCCCGGGACCTCACCGCGGCGGCCACCAACCGCCGGGCGCTGCGGGCCCGAGACGGCCACACGCCGGTGCAGCGCAGGCTCCGCGTCCGGAAGGAGCGGCTCTCCGGCGTCGCCATCGTCCCACAGCCGTGCCTTTTCTGCGGCGGCCCGGAAGAGACCCCGGTGCACATGCACGTGGGCTGCACCCACTCGCGGCTCCTCTGGCCCCACTACCGCCAGGCGGTGCACGAGGCGGCCCGCCACCTCCCACCTGGGGACAAGGCCCTGTGGGTGGCCTCGTGGCGCTCCGCAGGCGCCACGTGGACGGAGGTGTTCTGCTCCGGACTGGTGCCCGAGGACGCGGAGGCGCAGCTCCGCGCCATAACCCGATACGACCCGCCGGGAGGGACCTCGGTGGACGACTTCCTCCACCACATGCTCCGGCTAGGGGACTTCGCGTGGGAGCTTCGCAACCACCGGCTGGAGCAACTCCTCCACGACCCCCTAAGCGCGGCGGCCCGGGCGCACCGGTGGCTCACTGCGGCGGAGGGCGACCACCCTCCCCCTCCCCCGCGCCCTGACAAGGACTTCGTAGCCTCCCTCCGTGTTGTGAATGGCACTCTGGAGTGCCCACTCCAAGAGGGCCCCCACCCGTATCAGGACCTGCCGGGGGGGTTCTCGAGGCACCTGCAAGACGCCCTTTTCCCACCGTGGATCATCGGGCGCGGCTCCATGACCGCATGGGAGGCGCGCATCGTGGGAGAGGAGTGGGCGCGGGAGTGGGGCCGGTGGTGCGCCGCCACGCGCGCCCCGGAGACCCCTGCGCAACGATACGCCGCCATCCCGCTCCGGGGGTGGGGGCCGGACACCCGGCCGAGACCCACCATGGTCCGAGGGGCGGGACCTGACCGCCCGTGGGACGCGGCGACAGGGGAATGGCTGCAGGCGGCCCCGGGGCCGCAAACGGGATGGACTGGGGACGTATCCTCACTCGTCAGGACGCCCGTCCCGCCCCGCATCGTCCTTCACACCGCCAACGTGCTCCGGGCCACGGAGATACGCACGTGGGGACACGCTGCGGCCACCGTCCGGTGGCAACCCCCAGAGGACGGGGCCACCCAACTCACCGTGGCGCACTTCAAAGCGGGGGGGCCGGTATACGACGACGCCCTGTCCCGGCTGGGCGACACCCAGGGGCCCTTGCTCCTCATGTTCCCCACCGGTATCGCAGCCGCGCTGCGCCAGGAGCTGGACGGCTGCGAAGGGCTGCGAGTGGGGTGGGAAGCGGTCGCGGACGGCACCCTACTGGCCCTCCTCCACAGGGACACCGCGAACGGGTGCCAATGGGACGCGCTGACGCCCCACCTCACCGGGCGCCACGTGTACATGGCGAACCCCCCCCAGGGGCACCCCCGCCCGTCGTGGGACGACCTCATCGCCGCCTTCCACGACCACGGGATCCTCCCCGGCGACACGTGGCAGGAGGTCCAGCGGAAGACGCTTGGCAAGGACTACCGGCGCCGCGTCCGCGCCCGCTTGCTGGAGATCCGGGACCCCCTCCGACAGAGGTGGGACGACCTCTGGCTCCGCCATCTCGACCCTTGGTCTCCGCCCTCCCACCTCCCGCACACCTGCCGACTCTGCGGAGAGTGTGACACGGTGTCCTCCGCAGCAGCGACAGGCGCCAACAGGTGCGAGCGGTGCACCCAGGTAGCCGCGTGCCCCTGGCCCGAACCTCCCGCAGGTCCGCGCAGGCGCACAGAGGAGGAGGCCTTGCGCCGGCGCATCGAGGGGGCACACACCCCCTCACACGAACAGGCGGGCCCCGCGGGCGCTGCCCTTCTATGGATCCACGTGCACCTGCGGGACCCCACATCCATTGCGCACCTGTCGCACGTGTTCGCCCCCTAACCCCCACCCGCCGCCGCCCTTTGCAGAGCCCGCAGCACCATGCCACGCCGACGGGGGGATGGGCCGGGGCACGCCAGGGCCCGCCGCAGAGCGCAGGAGGCGGCCGTCCGGGGCCTGGTGGCGGACGCGGTGGCGGAGGCAAAAGGAGCGCACGCTGCCGCACGGTGCGACCTGGAGGGCAGTGCGAGGGCCTTCCTCAACGAGACCGCCCTCCCGGCCGTCCGCGCCCTGAACGGAGCGGGAGCCCCTACGTTGCTCCCGGCAATGCACCGGATCGTGAACGCCGTCCGGCCGGGGCTCATCAGCCCGGAAGCGGCCCTCTACGGGCACTGGATGGAGTGGCGCGAGTCCAATCGGTCGGGCCGGCCCCTGTCCATGGGGGACGCCCTCCGGCTGACGGGAGCGGGGTCTGCCATGTCCCTCCGCAGTAGCGCCCCAGCCCTGCTGCACGCCCTCAGGACGCGCTACCCCGGGGACGCGGCCCCGTACCTGAACCAGGCGCGGGCCACGTACCCGGGGGGAGTGTCCGAGCTGGATGCGGCGCTCCACCTTCTACACCCGCCGGACGAGGACCTGGAGGTGGGCGAGGTCACGGTGTTCGTGGAAGGCGCGGACGAGGCGCCCGCCCGCCCCCGGCCGACCAACCCGGTGTATGACGGCACCGGGCCTACCCCCCCGTACGCCGTCGTCTACGAGGCGTTCCCCAGGGAGCCCACTTGGTGCCCCGCCCTCCCACCGGCGACGCACGCGCCCCGCGGCTGGGCTAACCCAGACCTGTCCCCCCCCCTCTCCAGGACCAGGGGTGCCCACCACAGGGGGCAGGTCCTCTGGCAAGAGTGCCCTGGCACCCCCCTCCTCCTCCTCGTCGTCGCGTCCCGCGGGGGCTCGGGGCGGATCCTGGGGATCACCCCCACCCACCTCTATGGGGCCACACCTGTACCCCGCCCCCCCCTCCCGGCGCCCGCGGCGCGGGACGGAGTACACACCTTCCTGCGCACACAGGAGGTCACCGCCGTTACGGGGGTCCATCTGGTGCGGCTGCCCCCGGCACCGCTCGACGACCCCCGGGGGCCCAGGGCCCTGAGCCCCGTCCCAGACTGGGAGCTGTGGCGCGACGCGTGGGCCGCGTGGCTCCCCCGCCTCCCCTCCCAATGCCGGTGGATGGCCGCGGACCCCCGGCCATGCGGGGCTGACGCCACAGCCGGCCCCCCACCCCCTCCCCCCCCCCCCCCCCGCAGAGCACCACACGGCACTGCCCACGGCACGGCACTGATGCACCAGGAGGTAGTGGGAAGGGCGCGCCTGCCACCACGCATGCCTACCAGAGTGACAGTAATGGCAGACTCCGATGGGTCCCTCGGGCGGGACGACCGCCACCACCGCCGGTCCCGCTCCCGCTCCCCCGTCTCCTCCCCAGAGTGGACGGGGGAGACCCTCGCGGAGCGCGAGGAGCGGAGGCTGGCGGAGGCGGCGGTGGTCGGACCGCCGCTGCCGGCCCGGGAACCTGGGCCAGCCGAGACGGCCGCCCCCGCCGCCCAAGCGGCCAGCCCCGCCGCCCCGCCCCGCCCTGACGCGCAGGAGGCGGAGACCGCGGCGAGCCACGCCGCGGCCCCGGCCGCGGCCCCCGGCACACCGCCGGCAACGGCCGCGCAGGAGAGCAAGCAGGGCGCAAGAGGGGTTGCGACGGGCCCTGCACGGGCCGTGGGCGCCCCGCCGACGGCCGCCGCGGCAGCAGCGAAGACCGAGAAGGATGTGCGAGAGTCTGCGACCGCGGCCACGGGCGCCTCGTCGGCGGCCGCCGCGGCAGCGAAGGAGAGTGCGGAGGGCGCGAGAGGGGCTGCGGCCCCTGGCACGCCGCGCAAGCGGGGGAAGAACCCCGCACGGGCCGCGGACGCCTCGCCGGCGGCCGCCGCAGCAGCGGCAGTGGGCAGGGAGAGCGAGAAGTACCGCGCCCACGCCAACCCCGCCCACACCCACACCAGCCCCCCCAAGCCGTACCCCCCCAAGCCCTTCCCCCCGGGGCGGGAGCGGCATGACCGCCCCCCGAAGCGCGAGCGCTCACCGCCGGGCGTCACGCTGCCGCAACTGCAAAGGCAGCGGGACGCCCGGCGAGTGGTCCAGGAAGGGCGCAGCGGCGAGGGGGAGGGGAGCGGCGGACGGCGTGACAGGCAGGGGGCAGGGGAGGGGTCGGGGCACGGGAAGGGCGCGCGGGAGCGCGGGCAGGAGGCCCAGGTGCAGGGGACGGAGCGAGGGGTGGTGGGAGAGCGAGCGGGCCGGGGCGTGGTGGACGAGAGGCGGGACCCGCGACACGGGCAGGGGGTCGGGGAGGGGCCAGGGCACGGGAAGGGTGTTCAGGGGCGCGGGCAGGGTACCCAGACGCAGGGGACTGGACAAGGGGGGATGGGAGAGCGAGCGAGCCGGGGTGTGGGGGACGAGAGGCGGGACCCGCGACATGGGCACGGGACCGGAAAGGGGCCCAAGGGCAAGGGCAAGGGCAAGGGCAAGGGCCCCAAGGGACAGGAGGGACGGGGCACGGGAGCCCAGGGGGGAGGGCGGGGCGAGGGGAGGGGGGCAGAGGGCGGGGCACCCCCGCAGCCGGAAGTGCAGCCGGTGAGGTGCATCCCCCCCGGCATCCAACAGATGCCGGCACACCACACCTACCACCACCACCACCACCACCACCACCACCTCTACAACATCGACCCTGACGCCGGCGAGCTCATCCCCCCCCAACCCCCACGACACCAGCACCAGCAAGCCCCCCCCGCGCCGAGGGCGGAGCCGGCGCGGGTGGCCCCGGCGGAGGGGGGACGGGGCGTGGCATCGGCGCCGCAGGTGCAGGAGCAGCGAGGGGGGCCGGCACAGGGGGCGGAGGAGAGCCGGCCGTGGAACGTGGACTGGGGCGCAGTCCCGGACCCGCTGGGGGGGGAGACCCTCCCCCTGGTGGGGGAAGTGTACGGGTGGTTGTGCTGGGCCAACCAGGGGACCTCCAGGAGGTCG
Organism: Eutreptiella sp. 'Long Island Sound 2002'; assembly: GCA_964036045.1. Taxonomy (NCBI): domain Eukaryota; phylum Euglenozoa; class Euglenophyceae; order Eutreptiales; family Eutreptiaceae; genus Eutreptiella; species Eutreptiella sp. 'Long Island Sound 2002'. Next base: position 25,590,446 of record OZ038399.1, on the reverse strand, counting down.
CGGAACCGGCCCTTCGATGCCGTGCTCCTCCGGAGGGACGGAGGACACCGGGAGGCACCCCCGGGGGGGTGGGCGGCACCAGAGGACCACGAGAGGGTCCTCAGGTCAGTGATCCGGGCGGCGTGGCCCGACAGGGAGCCGACGTGGCCGGCCTTCCTGGAGGGGGGAGCGGTGCTCCGCATCACGGATGCGGACGCCAACAACTGGCTCCCCCGGGCTCTGCGTAGCGCCCTCGCCCACTGGCGCTACCGCCGGCACAACCCGCCGCCGCCGCAGCCCCAGCCCCCACACAAGCGGCGGCGCAAGTGAAGGCCCAGACGGCGGGCACGGGAGGGGGGGATGGGCCCCCTGACCCACGCCCCCCCCACGGTATGGCACGACGTGCGGGGATGCGCCGCCACCCGCGGGAGGGAGAGCGGGGGCGCCAAGCGCGGGGAGGAACCGGCTGCCCCGCAACCTGCTAACCACTGACCGCTAACCATCAGCCACCCCCGGCCGGCCGGCGCCGCGCGGCAACGGCCGGGGAGGTGAGGGCCCCGGCGAGGGCCTGCGCGGGCATCCAGCTCTCGGTAGGGGCTGGCCCCCGGGACCAGGGCCGCCATGCCGCCCCCGCCCCCCCCCAACGTGCACGACGGAGCAGGAAGGAGGCCGCGCCCCACATGACCCTCCCGTAACCACAGCCCGCTCCGAGGTGACGGAGGGAGGGTGTCAAGTCAGATGAGGCCCCCAGGGGGGCGGTTCACGGGCCGCCCCTCACCCCCCCCACCACGGGGCGGCACCTCAGCCCCGACCGCAAGCGCGCGCCGGAAGGGAGAGCACCGGCGACGCGGAGAGAGCCGGGAAGGGGTACCACAGGCCGCCGCCTGGAACGAGAGCAGGGAGGCCGCGGCGCGACACCCCCCCCCCCCCCCCCGCCCCCCCGCCGGCCCGCCGGCCGCAGGGGCCCCGGCCCCCACCCCCCGAGGCTGAAGGGACGGACCCCCCCGCCCGAGAGGGGAGCCGGAGTGTGACCCGCCCCGACGCCCCAGCCGCCGGCTCCAATGGGGGCCGCGAAGAGCAAGTGGGCCCGCGCCTGCGCACCGGGACGCCGCGCAGATCGTGCCCAGAGAAGCCGGGTGGGCGCGAACCGGAATGGTATGGGTGGCCACGCCCCCCATGGACAGCACGACGCCAAGGGACGCCCGCTTTGTTGCCTACCCAGGGAAGGCGGCCCCGCAACCCGCTAACCACTGACCGCTGACCCTCACGGCCACCCTCGGCCGGCCAGCGCCGCGCGGCAACGGCCGGGAGATGAGGGGCCCCAGGGAGGGACTGCGGGAGGATCCGGCACTCGGTAGAGGGGGGCGGGGGAAGGGCGCGACCCCCCTAGCCGATGGCTGGCCCCCGGGGCTGGGACCGCCAAGCCGCCCCCCCCCCCCCCCCCCTTTTTTGGCCGACAGGGGGCATCGCCAGGGAACCGGAGGACCCCCCCTCACTCCCCCCCCCCCCCCTCCCACACAGGCCCGAGAGCAGGCGGGGTGGCCCCCCCCCCCCCCCCCCGCACCCACCCCAGCTGGGGAGCCACAGGCGCGGCCCTCCGCCCCCCCAGGGCCGGGGGGGCGCCCCCACCCACAGGAGGAACGGCGATACGGTAAGGGCAGCGGCGGCTGGACCTGCCCCCACGAACCCACACCGGCGTGCCGGAGCAACGCGCACAACGGAGCGCGAAGGAGGCCGCGCCCCACATGACCCTCCCGTGACTACAGCCCACCCCGAGGGGAAAGAGGGGGGGTTTGCAGGTCAGCCGGGGCCCCCAGGGGAGCGGTCCACGGGCCGCCCCTCACCCCCCCCCGCCCCGGGGCGGCACGTCAGCCCCGACCGCACGCGCGCGCCGGAGGGGAGGGCCAGAAAGGGGTACCACAGGCCGCCGCCCGGAACGAGAGCGGGGAGGCCGCAGCGCGACACCCCCCCCCGAGGCAAGGGGAATGGGCCCCCCCACCCGAGAGGGGGGCCGGAGTGTGACCCGCCCCCCCGCTCCGGCCGCCGGCCCACAAGGGGGCCGCGAAGAACAAACGGGCCCACGCCTGCGCACAGGGACGCCGCACAGATCGTACCCGGAGAGGCTGGGTGAACACGAACCGGAGTGGTATGGGGGGCCACGCCCCCCATGGACAGCGCAACGCCAGTGACGCCCGCTTTGTTGCCTGCCCAGGGAAGGCAGAGGGACGGAAAGAGACAGAGCGACCCCCCGCCCTACAGTCAGTCGGCGACCCGGTGGTGCTACTGCCCGCCACTTACCCCAGTGCACGTCAGTCGGCGATCCAACGCACCCCACCCAGCCCCCTCCCCGGTCCCGACCCCGTGCGCGTGGACTGCGCGTGGACGGCGCACAGCCCCACCCTCAGGGCAGGATACATAGCCGACGACACCCCTCAGTGGCGTAAGAGACTCCCGCGGACGAGGGCACCCCCCCGGGGACGCCCAGCCGCCGCCCCCGCAACCCCAAGCCAAGTAGGGGGGAACCGGGACCGGACCGCCCCCCCCCAAGCGCGCCAGACGGAGCACGGGACCGGGGCAGGACACGCGGAGGGGCACGGACCACATGGAACGGCCCTACCAGCGCCCAGTGCCGGGACCACGCGAGATGCGCGCGCCACACCACCCAGCGGGGAGCGGACACCGCGAGAGCGCGAGCGCACACACACGAAAAGGACACGCGGGGACCACCAGAAGGGCAACCGGACCGAGCGCGCGGAACGCACAGACCACCTGGAATGGCGTACCAGCGAGCGAGGGTAAGGGACACCCGGACGGGACGGCCCGCCACACGCAACGCGGGATACGCGGGGCGGGAAGGGGGAAGAAGGGGAAACACAACACCAGGAACCGGCCCGAACCCCCCCGAACCGGCCGCGAGCGCCGCGCACACACAGACGGGACACTGCACCCGCCAAGGCAGTAGTGGCGCACAGCGCCACGCCCCAACCCCTAGGCTAGGCAGCCACCGCGCCAGCCCAAGGGGGTCCCACTGGCGACAAGCCAGTAGCACGGGCCCGGCGGCGCCGGTGCCCCGGGCGACCACGCATTAGGGGGGCGACGCAGTGGGTAAGCGCCCGCGGCCACGGCTGCGAATTGATGCACTGACCGGGGAGTGGCGAAACGGGGACGCCGGGGAAGGACGGGGCTCCGAGCTCTGTGAACCCGGGGGACTCCGCCACCAGGCAGGAGGTGCGTCTTGGAGGGCCCCCCACTAGGACCCGGTGGGGAGGATATCACCTGGCCCGACCAGGTGGCCCCCCGGGGCCGAAAGGCGTCTAGTACCCGCAAAATCAAACCTCAAACCTCAAACCCATCAGGAACAGGTACATGACAGGGAGAGTTTGGGGGCGTTGGTGTCAGTCACGACGTACTCATCTCCTCCGGGTGTAGTTTCAACAGCATCTTGAGGTCGTAGGCGATCCTTCAAGTCACCCAAGGCGAGTCCATCGCTTTCTCGTTGTATAGCCTGGACCAGAGTAGGGTCTAGGTCTTCCCAGGGGATGGTGGTAAGACTTCCGTCCACCACGCTGAGCATACTCCCCCATCCGGGCTTCCCAATGGGCGTCTTGCGTCCCAGAGGCACGTAGATGGCCTCATCAGGTAATCGCACCGAGCTGATAGTCAGCTTGTCAAGGAGGGTTCGCCAGTACTCGTTGCCCCCATGGGCTCCCCAATCGGGGGAACACAGGACCATACGGGAACGTTCCAAGGCCACCTTGGTCAGCACCTTCCCCAGTTCACTGAATCTGGGGTTCCCGTAGGCCATCCCGAAAGAGGGCCAGTAAAATTTGTAGCTGCAGTTCTTCCCCTTGCTGCAGTATAGGTCCAGTACATGCTGCTTGTCGCTGGCGAACAGCTCCACACTTAGGTCTTCTCGAGAGTAACCCAACTCCTTCAGACCTTGGTCTAGGACTTCCCCCAATAGTTGATAGTCCTCAGTTCTGGAGGCCGCCATCATGTTCGAGGGCTCCTCCTTCGATAGTCTCAGGTAACTCGAGGTATGTTCCGACTGCTCCAGTGGCACAGACTCTCTGCCACTGCCGTGGTCCACGTACAGGAGGTAGGGCGCTTGCAGCGTCAGGGAATGTATCTGGGAGTGCTGCACGAAGAAGTGAGTACCCAGTACAAAGTCAAAGGCCTCAGTGTCCATCACATAGAACCGATGGGCGATAGTTCGAGAGCCCATAGGTACCTCCACTTCACAGTCCCCGCAGCTGTGCACCACATGTCCATCCCCCACGCGTATAGCGGCGGTGGTCATGGTGTTCTTCAGGCTCCCACAAGGTAAAATTTTCTTGGCCACTATAGATATTGTGGCGCCAGTATCCAGTACCCCCAGGTATTCACGTCCCCCTAGTCGGATACGTACCCAAAACACCAGGTCTTGGGTGCCACCAGAGCGTCCCCGTCAGAATTCCGCGGGACAGGTCACCTCGAACCCCTTGTTCCGCAATTTGCGGGCCATCCTCATGAAACGGCTTCTCTTCTTGGCGTTGCCGTCATCACCACCTTCATGCTCACGCTTGGCTCCTTGTTCTTGCTGTGCCTGCGTCTGTGAGCGTGTGGTAGGTCCAGACTGCCCTCCAGAGGGCTCGGAGTTCCCCCCTCGATTAGGGTTGGGGTTACCTCCGTTCTTGTCCTTGTTCTTGTTGTCGTTCTGGCGGTTAGCGCCTCCTCCTCGTCCACCTTGACCCTTGTCTTGACCACCTTGACCACGTCCTTTCGACTTGCCCTTGCCGGAGTCGTTGCCTTTGGCCTTGCCTCCACCTTTGCCTGAGCCTTTGCCAGGATCTTCCCCCTTAAGCTTCGCCGATAGGCGTTGCTTATGGTAGCACTCATCCTCGTAGTGCTTCCGCTTACCGCAGAATGCACACGTGATGGTGCAGCGGTAATGATCCGGCAGCTTCACTTTGGCGCCGGTGATCTTCTCCTGCTGCTTCCCCTGGACGACGAAGCAGTCTCGCTGCTCGCAGTCAGAGGCGTGCTGCAGGTGGCCCTGCTCATCTCTGGCACCACACCAGAATAGCTCCTTCACGTTCTCCATTAGGCGGGCGTGGGCGTGTTTGGGGGTATTCCCCTGTCCAGGTCGGGACCCTTGGTACCCTTTGCCTCCAGAACCTCCACCACCAGGACGGTAGTGGTTCAGGTGTTGGTCGCTCTCCTTCTCCAGCGCCATCTCCAGGAGCAGCACGCATAGATCCTCGTAGCGGAGGGATCTAGCCTTGCGCTCAGCCGTCAAACGGCACTCGTCCCATAGCTCTCGGGGGAGCTTGGAGCACAACCAAAACAGCAGGTCGTCGCTGCTGTAGGAACCGGGCGTCAGTCGTCCAGCCCAGTGATCCAGATCAGCCAACAGCTCGGAGACCCTGCCAGGTTTGGGGTTGTTGGGCAGCACGGGCAGGTTCTGGATCTCGGCCCTGATGGAGAGGTCGGTCTCGTAGGTCGGGTACTGCCTCTCCAGGGCAACCAACACGTCGGCAAAGGTGGCGGAGTTAGTGACGATCTGCCTGACCTGCTTCTCCAGGTATTTGGTCTTGCAGCACTGCAGGAGCAGGTCGCACTTCACTCGCCCACTCGCGTGGGTTTGGCCGGTCAGTCGTAGGAACCGGCCAAAGTTCTCAGCGAACTCGCTGAGGTCCTTGCCTGTGAACTCAGGCAGGTTCACCACTATCTTGGAGGTGGCAATAGCCTTCGCCTCCTGAGCTCGGCGTCCTTCAGGGCGTCTGGTCTTCTTCTTCTTCTTCTTCTTCTTCTTGCCCTTGGGGTCCTCGGGGTCCTCAGGGTCTTCGTCATCCGTTGGCGAAGAAGAATCCATCGACGGCGGCCCGTCGTCGGAGGGGTCTCCGCCTAGATCACTGGAGCCATAAGGCTCCACGTCCACCATAGCCCTTAGGGCTGTCAGCCCCAGCTGGTCCAGCTCGGCCCTCGTCGAGTTCGTCACGTGGCTGTAGGGCGGCTGGGCCGTTCTCGGGACGAATGGACTTCTCGGTACTGCTGCAGGAGTCGGCATCGGTCGGCTCCTCAGGCTCCCCAGGGCATTTGTCAACCCTGCCGCCAGGTGGTTAGCCTGTACTCGGTGGGGTGACATTACCACCGTTGTAGGTGACGCATGGGACGGGATCATCAGGGGCTGCAGTTTCTCCCTGATCTCTTGCGTGAGGTCGCTCACGATTTGCGAGGTGGCTCCTCGGAGCACCTCGTTGATCTCCGACCGCGTCAGGGACCTGTTGGAGGATCTGCCCGATCCTCTACTCCTGCCTCCCAGAGACTCTGGTCCTTTCCTCAACCCACTCAAGGGTGCGTACCCAGGTGCATACCCAGGAGCATACCCAGGAACTTCCATGTAGGTTCCAGTGGCGTGGAGTGGATGGGGATGGTCAGCCGCATACCATCGCGGCGCAGAGCTGGAAGCCACCGGCTCACTGGCAGTAGTTGCCTCAAGGAGCGCAGTGGTAGGTGGGCCCATGCCATAGGCGGGGTAGTGAGGCATGCCAGTAAAGCCTGTGCCCTCTGCCATAGGCGGGTTGGTTGTGGAGGTGGATGTTGCGGCGGCTGGGAGTGTGGTGGTTATGGGAGAGGGTGATGCTTGGAGGCCAGAAGCGCTTGGTGCGCCTTCGAAGGTAGGGACATCCGTCGGGTCTTGCCCTTGCTCCTCTCCTTCGTCTGCTCCTTCTCCAGCATCCTTCTCGCTCTCGTTCTCTCTCTTCCTCTTCACAGGCTGAGGCTGAGAGACCACTTCCTCGACCGTCAGGGCCCCGAAGGCCGTCTGGAGGCCATCCAGGGAGTCCTCCGCCGTATCCACTGGCCCATGTAAGGGCTCCACCGAAGGTACAGTGCCAGGCGCCGCCGGCCTTGCCGGTGCCTCAGGCGCTGGCGCTGTCTGCACGTCGGCGTCCACTCTTCCTGGGTCCATCTTAATCCACCCTTCTGCTTATGTTTGCCTGCTCGGAGCACTGGTTGTACGGCGCGGGGTCGCTGCCGGTGCACAGAGACAGGCTGCCTCTGCTACCAGAAAAGTTTATAGTGTTTTCAGCACTGTGTTTTTGCTTCTCCTGCTGCTTGTTGTTGCTGTAGGGTGTCCTGCTGCTGGTTTTGGATGATGAAAAGCTTTTGTTTGTTGAAATACAGTAAAGCCAACTCAATCCAGGATAGCCCAAGCCAATAGTATGCAAGGAGAAGGTAATTCAGGATCAAAGCATGAAGGGCTGCAGTGTAAACAGTGAAAGATGATTGGATATTCACAGAAACTACAGCTCAGGTCACATATGAATGCATATTCACAAAGATAGCTGAAATGTTTTAGGAAAAGAGTTAGAAAACTGCCTCAGGATCACTCTCTCTCCATAGTGCCATCTTAGGAGATGTGCACTCTTTGTTTTGGGTCCCATATGTGCTGAGGTGGCATGGTATGTGGCGATGAGGTCACTGCCATGTCACATGGGATCTTCCTACTTAGCTAGGCTGACCAGGAATTGAACCCAGGACCTCTCAAAAAGAGGTGCCTAGCCCCCTAGGGTGTATACCACTAGGGCAGATAAGTATTCATGGAAAAACATAGATAAATTCATAGGCTCTACCTTAGGTATGTCAGTGCTCAGTCAACTCAGGAAAAGATGTTTTACTTCTGATTGAAAGGGGATTAAGGGGTCCACTCCATATCCTGATTGGGTGTTTGGTTCCATAGGTCAAAATGTGTTCTCACCACTTTTGGCTGGACCAATACTAAGATAAAAATGCATGGATGCTCAGTGCATCTCTAATACAACTAGAGTATGTCCCAAAGCAATGGAAAAGCACTTTTTCTTACTTCCTTCGGCAAAAATAAAAAGCAAACAGGACTAGGACAGCGATAAAAGTAGGGCCCTGCACGCCTGGCAAACGCTGGATGACGGCCTCACGGGGCGTTCCGAAAGTCAAACAAGCGGGGTCAATTGATCGATGTTTTGCAGAATGCAAAAAAGGGGAGGATTTATCTGTCATTGTTTTTCGGAACCTGAGATAAAAAAGGACTTTTGCAATCGCGGTAATAAGAGAATTGCGAGGGCTGTTTAAATCAACATATAAAACAAAAAAAAGGAAAATCCAAAGCAAAACATGAAAAAACTTAACACCGATGACACCAAAAATACGAATGATGCTATTTTCAGGGTGTACAAAAAAAAAGGAAAAGGGGATAAAAAAACCAACCGCCGCGTTTTCTCTGTTGGATCCCCCTTCACGATGGCCTCATGCTTCCGCAGCAACTACACATACCTGGATCGCAGCTGCCAGTGTAAATCCATTTTCCAGACCGTTGGCAGCTGGCGCTTGGGCTACCGACGTACCCAGTCTCACAGTTCGGATTGCATGTGTCCCCATAATAGTGGGAACAGACCGGGAACAACGTGTGTGGCCGGAATGGATTTCCACAATCAACTGCACACAGAAATCAGTGGCGCCAAACCTACATTATCCCACAACTTCCTCCAGGTATACAGGAAAGGGCGCTCCATGTGCTCTTTCCTGCGATAGGCAATTGCTCTTTCCATGTCTTCCTTGGAATTGAATGCTTGCATTATGCATGATTGCCGAGAGTCGCAGGGCCCATCATTTCGGTGGGCGTGCGAGATGTTCTGCCTCTTGTGTCCCCCGACCATCGCATCAGACAATGCTCAGATCCTCCCGGGTACAACTCTTGCCTGTGATACACACTTCCCGACGTATTTGCTCCCTGTTGTCGCCTTCGGCAGCTGTTCCTGACTGGAAACCGCTGTCCGTTGTGGCTTTTTGCTGTTGCAAATATGGCTCTCGCCTGTTGTCCCTGGACTGAGGCAGGGGCACCACCGCTTGTGATTCGACAAAGGCGGTACTTAGCAATAGGTAGAGACTTGGGATTGAAAGAAAGACACCCCAACTTTAGGTACCCCAACTTTAGGTACCCCAACTTTAGGTACCCCAACTTTAGGTACCCCAACTTTAGGTACCCCAACTTTAGGTACCCCAAATGGCAAGACCAACTCGCAGTAAGGGCGGGCGTAAGGGCAGGGTAGACTTGTCCGCGGCCACAGTGTTTCCTCGTGATGTCCCTTCTACCTCATATGCCCCAACCAGCTCACCAAATTTACCACAGCTGTCTACTCTGCCAATTGCGGGCGATAAAGCACAGCGCGTGCAGACCCCCGCTGCATCGCCGTATGAAGCAGAGCAGGGATGTGCAGTGGGAGCCCATACCTCGTTCACAACTGCCCCAATAGGCCCAGAGCCCATTGCTTTGGCAGGCAGCACCTGGCGTCCCAACATAAAGGTCTTCGCACACCGGGGTGCATGCACCGTTGTACTCCCAGGAACAGCCCAGAAACGTCGTGTGTGCACCCGATGGTGCACCGCAGGAAACTGCAAACAACGTGTCAACACGAAAGCCATTTCACCCCACTGTCCCGAAGTGTAGCCATGCCCAATGCCAGCGCCAAACGCGTCCTCAAGAAGTGTCAAGGAGTGTCAAGGAGTGTAAAGGAGTGTAAACGAGTGTCAAGGAGTGTCAAGAAGTGTCAAGAAGTGTCAAAGAGTGTCAAAGAGTGCCAAGGAGTGTCAAGGAGTGTCAAGGACAACGAATTGCCCGTTATGGGGGAAATGGCTACCTAGACAATCTGGTGGCACCAAATTTGAAAACTACGGGTACTCAGTACATATGCATCAGCACCAACAGGTCAGGCTCGCTGGAAGCGTGCCTTGGTGCGCAAGCCGTCCATACCACCGCCAGAGGTATTTGCACTTGGCTGTTCATGTGTCCGTTGCAGTCGCCCCTCGAACACGCAACCCCTGGTCATTGTAATAATTGTGGTGATTATAATCACCCTGTTGAACAGGCAGACCATGCTGAAGACGCCTTGAACGGGAGGGAGCTTAAACACAGGGGAGAAGTCAATCAGAAAGGTGCAGCCGACACCACTCTTAGGAAGAACGTTGGGTACCTGTGTGTGTGTGGGCCCTGATACCCGTCCTGTCCCATCTCATCCCTTTGCGTCTCCGGTGTGTGTGTCACTGTGTCTCCGTGCAGCATGACGACACTGATGCGCTGTGCGGGCGAGTGCTGCGGCACAAGTACACACTGGAATGGGAGGGACCGGGTGCGGGGGATGGGGAAGGGGGGTCTTATCAGCTCAGTGCAATCAAGTTGCAAGGCCACGATCGTTGTGCCGTTGGGAACGGGACGGGCACATACTCGGCTGGCAGGTTCCATGATACTCCCACCCAGAAGCTTGACAGCTGGCCGACGGACTCCCGGTGTAACCAGCATTGCATTGTGCAGTAAACATGGAGCCATAATAGTGGGAGCAGACGGAAAACGAGGCATGGAGCATCGAAGGTAGCCCACAGTACACTGCAGAAATCAGATATGCAACCAGGTTTGGCATGACTTGCACACCGAACGCAACCAAACGTTGGACACAACAAGATTTCAGAGTAGGGCGGGGGGGGGGGGGGTTGGGAAACGGGGTGTGGATGAGGTCCTGCGGTAGTAAGGTCTACGTACTCTTACGATATTATTACGGTCGACTTTGCGGAGGAGCCAAGCAAAGATCACCCGTAGCGCGTATGCCTGCATATAAGGTGATAGGCACGCCACGAGGGAAAGCAGTTGTGGGCGGCATCTCGTGAGCTTACACGAGCACAATCAAAGCAATGCTTACCGATGCATCAACAGCTGCTTCAGAACATGGGCAAAATGTGCAAACCAATGACCACTGAGGAAGATAGCAAGCAAAAAGGGCTCCGACTTCACATACAACAACATGCGAAGCAGGCGAGCAAGGCTCAACAGCTCAAAACATCATGGGAAACCAATGGCACGCGAACCGCTATGCACATGCTGCAAACGTAAATGCTCATGGGTCATGGGTATGTTTACTCTCAGTCGCGCCCTCCTTACGCCACTCGGTTAAGTGCCACAAGCGACGCCCAAGCAACTGACAATCGAGCAAGTGCATCGGCTCATTTGTTGCTCACTTGTTGCCCGATGATCCGATCCGACCTTGCATCAAAGTTCCCAATGAGAGAGTGACACGAAAGACACCTGGGTCACAACTCCCGTAAACAGCCCATATTCCATCAGATCCACACTCAACCGAAGGAGACCCCTTGTATCCCATGAAGCATGACGCAGTGCATGAGCCCCCATGGACTTTGGAACAGCTGCTAAAAGACCAATGAGTCTGTGATGGCGAGCCGCAACCAACTATGGAAAATCGCAAAAAAAAAAAAAGCATTTGAGTGAGATGAGTGCATGGATGCTACGGTATGGCCTCGATGACAAACCATGAACAAAAAAGGCTTCCCGAATTCATCACGCAAGGACGCAGCCCCCGCCCCCTCCCCTTCTTTGTTTTTGCGCATTGCCCATGTTGGGGCACAACGGCAAATGCTGTCAAGGAGTGCGAAGGATTGCCAACGGAGGGGCTAAGCTGCCAACGAATGATGAACGAATGAATATGCGCCGTGGGGGTGTTCATCGCCACGGCTAGCGCGCCACATGCTTTTGACACCCAACCCGGTTGGATATGGTCGGGATGACCCGACGATGCGGCATGGCGGTTGGCTAGGTGGCTGGCCCGGCAAAACCCCTCCACCCACCCAAGACAAGAACGGTGGCCAGTGGTGGTGAACGGTGGGGCTTTGGAGCCCAAGGTGGGCTTGTAGGAGAGCGCGCATCTTGAGGACACGAAAGGTTGTCAGTCAGCAATCAAGGGGACCAAGATTGAACATCGACAATCGATCCCACGAAGTACCGTGATGCAGCAGTGGCGTTCGCAACAGTGTTTCATGAGCTTGCGATTCATGCGAATTGCGAAAGCAGTGTTGTGCTTGGGAACTGGGAGCACCATCATCTTGAGCATGTTGGATGCCACCAAGAAATCATGAGACGCTAGATAGTAGTCTGTTCCCGCGTACTGGGTTTGTAAAAGGGGGTTGGAGCGCCCTTTGTTTCTTAAAAGTAAAAGAGCGTTGTGGAAGGGCAATCGGGCGTAACAAAAAGGGCAAGGAGTTTCCACCATGGTAAGCAAGGGGTTGTCTCCCGAACGCTGTGACACGCAAGACGTGCCAACATTTCCATCATGTCACCATCCTAAGCTACCGAAGTCCCGAAGGCACGCCTCCCGGAAAAGCCAACGATTTTAGATCGGCACATATAGAATTTGGCAGGATGCAGAAATCTTGCCGACCTTTGTCGCACCGTCATCGGCGATTTGATCCTTCTTGATACCTTGGCCGAGTTTGTTGTGAGTGGTTGACAAGCCCCTCTAGTCTTGGCGCTTATCCTTTCCTTCATGCAATGTTTTGGCAAGCACATTTTGGGCAAACACTTAGGCGTAATTTTTGCACGTGCACCGATATCTTCGACAAATGCGCACTACACAACCATTTGTGACGACCAAACATCATACTTGAGCAACAATGGCGCTCATTCCCACTTGGGCAAATTCGCACATCAACTTCAACGTATCCGGCCAAGCAATCCATGTCGGCAGCACTCCAATAACATCCATCAAACAAAGAGGTTGAACCACCACAAGAGGAAAGTACAGCGCGCGCCCCGGTCAGCATTAGGACAAAAAGAATCATGCCTAAGTGTGGAGGTCATGCGGACACATGTGGAATGGTTCGAGTGTACCTACTGGGTATCTGTTTCATGAGGGTGTGGCATACTCTACCGCTGGGGGATGTGGACATCTTGTGGGAGTCGTCGTCCGCACCATGCACCGCCGATGCGGTGTGCCCCGCCCACATGGATGGGATCGTAACTTAGACAAGGCCGCCATCCCCCAACCCCAGCCCCCGCCCCGCACCCCCACCCCCCCGCCAATTGTTCGGAGACCGGATGAACGAAGTAGCATGGCTCTCGTTTCAACATGAAGCGCACTCAATTGCGTTCTCCGTCCGGAAAAACGAGGGACTTGAGGTTTTGATTCGGTAAGATAAGATCGATTCACGAGCCACAACAAAACTCTTTGCTTCAGCAATACTAAAGACCACTTCTTTGCTGCTCAAGATTGTCGTGTTGTTGTCGCTTGCCTTCCACTTCACATCGAGGTGAGTCAAAATCGGGTCCACATGCGCACAACTTTGCATTGTTTTCCTTCACATTTGTTGCTTCATTTTTGCATGACCCGAGGTTTGTTCCTCGTGGCACCATGAACGACGGTTTATGCAACGGTGTTAGTTTGAGGAAAAGAGTAGGGAAGGGAGTGACAAAGTGAAAGTGCCCAGGAGCGCAGTGTTAGAGTTAATAGAAATGAATTACAAGATGGAAGCTTGCAAAGTTCGACCACAATGAAAATTTTAGCGGAGGCTGCTCGAAGTCCCCGACAACGGACCGGGGACGGAGGGAAGCAAGGTTGGGCTGACTCAGTCAAGTCAGTCGTCATGATTTTTTGACTAAGTCAAGTCACGATGTTGCGCGGTCAAGGGGGGCTCATTGGGGCTCAATGTACAATTTTCACTTTGGAGGTCTTTCGGCAAAGCAATCACAGTGATTGCCACCAAGGTGTGCGTAATGGGGGCTCAAGTGCAAGTGGATGGTAAATAACAAGTTGCCACATCAACCGAACAATTTGGAACTTGTGCAAAAGAACAATCCCGCCAAACCACTTCAGGTGGGGGTCTAGATGAGGGGGGCCACTTCCCCGAACGGCCTACGGGAAATGGCCGCCAGTTTCCGAAAACGACCAGCATACCTGGGAACCAATCCACGTTGCAACACCTCCCCATTGCATCCTCCATCGCACGAAGGTTTTTTGCCAATCATCTCCGGCAAGGAGGTTGTGTCCGCCCAACACTTCACAAATGAGGACATACCGACACCAATTCAACACCGGCACTTGTAGGGTCCACACAAGAATGGAGGCATCGGGGATTGCTTTCCAAAAGTGCACAATAGAAATCAAGGAGGTGATAAAGCTTCCACCACCGGAGCAAATACGGCGGATGTGGAATGCGAATGAGACTTTCGGGCCTTCCTAGTACGACACGCAGCAAGGGCACAATCAAGCTTTCTCAACAAGTCATGAATCCTGTAAGGTGTAGCAAAGCACCGCAGATATCAAAGTGCACACAGTGGTCCCAATCCTATGGGTGTGCCAATGTGACATCTCAACCCAAGTTTGGAACAGTATCCCGTCGTCGACCTTTGTTTCATCACCAAGAGCGAACACGCACATGGCGCACTATGAGGTCCCAAACCACATTAAGAGACCTTCCCCCAAGATTACCACATCCCTACCCTGTTGGTGGCTGAGAAATGCCCAAGAAAAGTTGGGTGAGACACAAAGCTGATCAAAGGTGAGATCCTGGCATGGATCATGCCCAGGGATGAACGCACCTATTCGTGCCAAAGTCCAAGAATTTTGTACTGTCCACCATCATGATATAGATGGCTCTTACGCGCCCACTTCCGTAGTAACTCGCCATCTACGACTTCCGAGTCAACGCCACCGCTGCCAGCATCACTGCTCGTGCCTATTTGACATTTGCTGCAACCATTGCTACATCAAGAGGCCTGGACCCTGATCGCATTTGTACCAAAAAGTACTGATTGCAAAATGATTTTATGCAAGCATTTTTGGTTCCACTCGTAACAACAAAGCGATCAACCCAGATTCATTAAGCACATGCCCAAAAAGCAGCTTCACCCCTACCACCGAAGGGGCGGCGGTACCCTCACTGCGCAGCTTCACCCCTACCACCCACTTGGAGCGGAGGTATCTTCACTGCATTGCATTTGGGGAGGGTTGGCGGGAGGGAGGGATGGGGGGGCTTTTCAACTCCATGTATGATCTATGGTCCGATCTGTTTGGGGAGGGGCGGGGGGTTTGCAAAACTCATATGGGGGCGGATCAAGTTGCCAAGTCCCCGGTGAGTACCAACTTCAACCCATCAAAGTTTTATTGAACGTTATTTTCACCAAAACCACAGTGTGGCACGGCATATGGATTTCACGGCATTGTACACATGGCGGGTTGGGAGGGATGGAAACATATCTGCGACATCGAGCTCCCACAACTGGGCGCTCTCAGGGATGCCTAACGGGAACATGCGCTGTAACTATTGCTGAGCCTCAGCGAAATATTGTTTGGTTTCCTCCATGCGGAGCATCTCGGTCACATTTCCATACCATACCATACCATACCATACCATACCATCACCATCACTTCACATTGTACTCTTTACTACTTCATCTTTAGCACTTCTGCATAGATTATTCTAGTCCTTTACTATCATTGTATTAATGCATTGTATTTGTAGTGCTTTGTACTTAGTGCTTTACACATCTTATACTGCTATAGCTACTTCGTAGTACAGAAGTGCCTAGTAGTAGTAGTGCATTTGTTGTATAGTCTCTCATAACTCCCTCTCTTCACTTGACAGGTTTCATTCCCGAAATTCCACACAGTTTCCAAAATCCGGCCGGCCTTCGACAATCCGTCTGATGTTAATTTCTACTTTTAGGTTCTGCTTCTATGCGATGGTGGACCTGTTCGGAGTGTTCGGCGTACAATTCGCGCTTTTTGGATCGCGCCAGGTGACCGCACCACCGCACTCACGATGGGCTTGTTCCTTTGGGCCCGCGGCCCGCTCCAATTTCCGGCTGTGGGTTGGGTCCCGGCCGCCGGACAGGAGACGATCACCATATAGGTCCCCCGAGCGATCATCGAGCGATTTCTGTGGTCCCATCGAGTATTGTTTACATATTTAGAAATGCGATAATCTCAGTGATATGAATCAGAAGCGTCTGTGTCACAAACCTCTTTGGTTGAAAACACCTTTTTGCCAGGAGAGCAATTTGTGCGGGCGGCAAAAGCAGGACTGCGCGCGTGCAAGCTGGGGGACCGTGGATGCAATTTGTTCAGCAGTGTGTACTGCAAAGACTGTACTCTGTAACTTCTGGTGTGTAAAGTCCAATTTACAGACCTGAGTTCTTACCAGTGAAAATGACCGAAACATCAAGAAAACACGTTTTGTGTGTAACTGGTGGTGCAATGTCCTTGATTTCAGATCGCTGTAAGTGTTTTTCAATCTTCCGACCACAAGCAACTGACAATTAAGTACATTCCTTGAAGAGGTCGAATTGAAGTCTTGGCTCTCTTGAACCAAAAAACAAAGGCTGCTTGGCGCGCTTGGAGCGGGGCATGCCCCGCGTCCAAGCGCGCCAAGCGGCTTCACAGGCCTCCTTTTTGGTTTTTGGTGCCTTTTTGAGCATGTTTCGTCACGAATTGTCTGTTATAAAGATATATCTACAGACTTCAAACATACACTTTACGTGCTATACCCACGCCTGTACCTAGTGCAACTTCACCCTGGCTTGTTTGGACATTTGGCATTTGGCACAACCACAAGTAGTCTCAATGTGGGGCGCTGGACTTTTTCGTTAGGTTGGTCCCTTCAAAATCCGGCCGGATTTCCACAGTACGTCTATTTTACTTGCAAATGGGCTCGTTTGGGCATTTGGCTGTTTACGCAACCACAAGTAGTCTCAATGTGGTCATGTTTGGGTGGAAGAAAGCAGAATCGCTGCCCCCAAGTGCTTTTTAAACAAAATGTGGTGGTTTTAGGGTTGAGTTGGTGCTTCGCTCATGCTTGTTGGCCCTGTGCTTGGGTCTTGTATTTGGCACTCCCGTATACCCGTCACAACCATGCACGTGTTCGTAGTGCGTGCACGGATTCAGGCCGTGCATTCCTACGGTATATAGGCACTGCTAATCGAGGCTAAGTTCCAATACCCAAGACCCAAGATCCAATACACTGCGTCTTGAACAAGTTGGGTGAAAGACAGTGCCTTGAACAACCTCCTTTTAGTAATGGCAACGGTAGAACTTCCACCTTTCCTAAGGATATTTTGATTGGCAACCCGCCTTGAGCGAAGGTGGGTTGGCTACCCGTAGCGACGATCCAAATATAGGCGCATTTCCCCGACTTGATTCTCCTAGAAAGTATCACTTACGTGAACGAAAGACTTTCGATTTTAGAGAGTACGAGATTGGAACGGAGCTTGGCACTCGCCACCTCATTCGTCCGAATTCGTGTATACACCACCTTGCGTGTATCGCGTCACCTCGGACACATGCGGATGGTTGTGAGAGTTGCACATTGGAGCACTTGCATCAAAAACATCTTGGCATCCACGAATGTCAACAATAAGGCCGCAACTAGGTTGACCCTCATTTGGGCTTACCCGCACAACAAAGCATGAAACGATTACCACTTAGACGAAATGAACAACGGGATATTGTGTGGTGTTTGCGAACATGAGTTCTTGCGTGTAATTTCCATGTGTTTGTGTATCCGAAACATCACCAACATCGCTAAAAGTGAGAAGAGGGATGATTGTGTAGTGCAAGCATAAGTCCCACGTCGAGCGCGAATCTTGTGTTCAGGAGCCCGATGGCTATCAAAGGGAAACCATTTTCCATGTCCACATGCGAAGCTTGTGGCCAATCGTTAATGTACACGCCCTCGAAGGTATGCATCATGTGAGGTGGATCAAGGGCCAATTGCACAATATTGCATCCGCACCCACAAGCGAGTGAGCGAAGTCTCAAGTGGACTCCACGACACTCATGGAACAACCGCGACTTTGGCGGGTGTGCCTTTTTCAATGTTCACAAAACGATTCGATGGGAACACCCAAGGGCAAAATGAAGCTTGCATTCCATTCCCGAACGCCTCCGAGCCACCATTAACCTTATACATGCGTCTTCCCAAAAGTGGATGACCACAATTTCGCCAAGCCACTGAACGGCTTTCAATGGATGGGGGCCCCATGGAATAGATGTCACGCATCATTCTACTAGATACTCGCACATGTGGTGTCGAATGTCAGCCCTTAACGTGGGCACAAGTTGGGTTGTTGAGAAAATGTGAGGGGGGAAGGATTTTGTTGGGGTTTTGTCCAAAGACCGCACCCCGATTTGCGGCGTTGCCAGAGAATGCGGAGTACGGTTATTAACTAGTTGCAACAAACAAAGGTTGCACCATTTTGATCGGCGCTTGTATCCTTTGGCAGTGGCATGTCACGAGAGCAATTTCCGGCATGACACGACGCATCGCCTTCTTGTAGGTGACCTTCAACGGCAAAGATTGGCATCCTCAATGCTTCGTGTGTGCAGCGTGTGGGCACCCCTTGCCAGAGGATTTTTGTGTTCTTGGTATGCACTCCGTGTGCACCTTTCAACAACACCTTACCTTTTTGTAGTTGTTTGGGAACCGAGCATTGCACGCGACAAGCGCAAAGGGTTGGTGTGCTTCGGCGTGTTTAGTTGGACGAGAGAGAGAGAAAGAGAGAGAGAGAGAGAGAGAGAGAGAGAGAGAGAGAGAGAGAGAGAGAGAGAGAGAGAGAGAGAGTGAGTGAGAGAGACAATGAAGTGATGATTTCAATTTTGCCATTCTACATTTCGCACATTGCTACCCCCCCCTTTCGGTAGTCGGAGTAAGTGGTAGGTAGTCTAGTAGTCATTGATATTGTTCATCAAGCGATAAGAGGTTTTCTTTGATCCAATTTGACATGCTATGGCCCCACAGTGCAAATGTTCATCTAGCATGGTGTTAGACGTTGACATGAATGTGTACTTAGTCCAACCAAGGGTGCCTAAGCCTATGACGTGCCTCGCGACCGGTTGCGGCCACTTTTACCGAAAAGTGGCCACGGCAGGGCAAATTTGACCACACGTAAAACAAGCAAGTGAACGTTGCAATGCCTGGATATTTCTGCATGTTGTACACCAAGGAGGATTGTTTGGAAACCACAAGCATAGGTTGTTTCAAAAAATGTCACATGTTTTGTCGTCGTTGCATGTTTGCAACATAGTGGACAACAATTGTACCCCATGTTCATCTTTGTGCATGGTTTTGAATTGTGTGCACCGGTTTGGGTTGCACATTCCATCTTGTGCATTTGTGAGCAGTCTTCTACCTCTGTGCCTATAAAGCTCCATAGGCTTTGTGCTTTATATCAACAACAGCAGCGAGCCCAACCGTGAACCCACAACCTGGGGAGGCTTGTTGTTAAGCAGGCGAAAGGGGCACACAAAAGCCAAGAAAACGCTTCTAACGAGGGCATTGGAAGGTGTTGTTCGACCGTTGACAAGGGAACTTTTTTAAATGATACACCACTACCCAACATAGGAGAACACCTTCCACAAAGCATAAAGGGAAAGAAAACATTTATCACTTGTGGTGTTCAAAGTGCTCTCAATTGTCTGGGTGCACTACTTTAGGGTTACCAATGGCTTGGGGCCTGAAGACTTGGGGCGCACCAAACAACCCGCAACACCTTTTAGGCTCCGTGAAAAAGATTTTGATAGGATGGCAAATTGACATGAGAGCAATTACATGAGCGGGATGAAGAGTGATTCTCAAATCACCACTTCATGAAATGATTGCAGTAGTTTTGTAGCAGTCCCACGAAAGGGATGGGGTAGAACATGCGTGTAGGGAGGTGTCAAGAAATTTGCATTGCAGAACACTTCCAATGTTGTTGCACCCATGTTCCAGACCCTACCATGTTCAATTGACTGAGGATTTCCTTTGGCCGAGGAGTTCGTGCCCGTTTGCCTGCTGAAGTAGTTGTCTATGATGCACACTAGGGACGAGGGCGGAGGTGATCCACACTATTGGTGGCCAGGAGCACGGGACCCGGTCAAGAGGTCGCTGTGGGCCCTTTTGCCACTTCCCCAGCGTTTCCCACATCCTCCGCTGTTACGGTGCCTTGTCCTTTGTATGACTTGCTTCCATTGGTTCAAATGAGTTTGGGCCTATCCACACTGATCCCACCCACACCCTCCTTGATACCCGCTAATGAAGTTGTAGCCAGCAGAGTCCGTAGAACAAAGCCACACCTTGACGCCCCTTGAAACCCAGCACAGTCCAACAACACATCCGATTCAAACTCAGATGGCAAATTTTATCACGAGGATTGTGTCCCAAGGCATAGGGCTGCGGTTGGAGGCCCATCCCTTTGCCATGGCTGCGGATTGCCTGCCGAGTTTAACGTCATTGCGGCCCTTGGGCATGACTGGCATGAGGAATGCTTCGTTTGCAGGTGCGCGCCTCCTGAGCCCCCCCCCCCCTGCAACCCCTTGCCGCCTTCGCTCAGCTCCCGTTAGTTACGCTTTACCCACCCACACCCCCTGCGGGCTTGTCTCAGCATGGGAACCCTGGCTGACAGTCGCTTTTCTGGTTTTTTCGGACTCTGGTTTTTGTGGTCAGAAAGGAAATATGTTGGTGGTGTTCCGATTGTAGAAGGAAAGAGGGGTTGGTCTTGCTTGTGGTAGTTCCTCTTGCTCATGAGAACTTTCTGCTTAGCACTACCACCCTATGCTGTTTGTTTTGATACGATTTTCAGCCATGGCTACTGTTGCTATCGCTGGCATGGCTGTTCTGTACATCTGGTCCACTGGTGAATGTGTGCCTGCCACCATTATTGGTGCTTCAACTTGTGGGGATGATTTTCATTCATTTTAAGTTTTTGCGGAATGGGCATGAGATTGAGCATTACTCCCCTTTGGACGGTGTCCTGTTCCCAATCTGCAGCCCATCCCCATCACCTTCGGAGGCATCTCCAACACAAGGGTGGTCAGCAATGCGTAGTTCATCCCCCCCAGTCCCAGCTGGCCCGGCCCCGCCTGCTCTTTTGCCCTGATGGGCAATGAAGACATCAAGAACATGCTGACTTTTGCCTGCGCTTTGTGTCATGTTGCCCTGTTGTGACAATTCTGGTTGAGGTGAGGTATGGGCAGGTTTTCGCGACATGCTTTTTTTTTTTTTTTTGCACCATGCGTTGCACGCAAGCACAGACTAACCCTAACCAGGGTCCCTGTCTGACCTTCCTGATTTTCGCATGCTTGGCACACGGGGGGGGTACCAAGATGTGCAAGATTACAGACATTGTGACTGTGCGCTCCGAGACGTTCTTGAAGTCAAGTGCAGTCGGGAATGTGGGGCAATTGGGGGGTGCATGGGGTTCTGCCCATTTCCACCCCCGCAGTGGCATTTTCCCTGCACATTGCCATTTTCCCTGCACCCTAAGTGCTGGATGATGTGATCGGTATCACTTCATAATGTGGAATTTGGTATTATTGGCATCATGCATCATTTCTTATTGTGCAAGGAATTGTTAAAGCGCTTGATATTGTACGGTTCAGCCACAATGATATGCACCGTTGCCAGCTTTTTTTGGTATTGCTGTGCTGCAAGTTGGCCTCGGTGCATTGAGAGATGATCTGCTACAAGTGGAGAGTCCAAGCAAATAGTGGGAAGGATGTTGGTTCGTCTGTTGGTGGTGGGATCCATTTTCAAAAGACTGGCACGGGAAGAAACACAGTGCGCCATCAACAACCCCCCCCCCCCCCGCCTTGTGCCAACCCCCCCCGCCCGCGATGGATAGGCTGCGACGAAAGCGTCGCTAGTGCCACCAGAAAGGGGGGGGGCTTGCCTCCAGTTTTCAGCGGGGAATGAGGGATGATGAATGCGCCACCATCTGACCATGGTGCAAAGTCCGAAGTCCAAAACCTGCCAATCTTCTTCAGCATTGCACACAACCCAGCAGTGTTCTATGTCTGCATGTGGTTGTTTGTGATTTTGAGGCACATGATGATTAGCAGGGGAACGCGTGTTGGGATGGAACTGGAGCTGGAGGAAATGGCTGGGGTTGGGAGTGGGGCTCGGGCAGAGGTGTAATGATAGAAGGTTGGACGTAGTGGATGGGGCTGGAGATGGAGGATGTGGCTGGGGATAGTATGGCCGGGCTTAGTGGTCCAAAGGGTTGTTCCTGACCTCTGGTTCCACTTGCTTGACCTCTTTTGCTGTCTAGACGCCCCGAAATCGGCCTAAACCCGCACCATCGGATGCGCGTTTGCGAGCTCTACGATTTTGTCGCCCGAAAAAATTCGCTGAAAATGCCCGTAGCCCCGGGGAAATCGTGATTTCTTGCATTATTCGGCCTCTGCGGCCCGAAAAATTTGAACAAGCGCCCGGCTGGTACCCTTCCCCAGCCTGTGATGTGCCTGTACGGCCCGTGTTCTTTGCCTGCTTTGCAGCTGGTGCAAGAAGCCGTTCCCCGATGGGCAGTTCATGGTCGGAGAAGATCACAACCCGCTGCACCCGCACTGCTGGGATGCCCAGGAGAAGGCCAGAAAGCAGGCTTTGAAGACCACGCCCCGCCGGAACAACAACCCTGTGCCTGCGGTGTTGAGAAAGCCTGGATCAACTTTCTTTGACGGTGTCTGGATACAAGTTGATGGGCTTGGCGGGGGTGAGGGCGTGGAGCAGGGGGTGGAAGGAATGACAACAGGGGTCGCACGGTGGTGCCCTCTTGGTGCTTCAGGCCCAGCACCGGATTCCCTTGGATCGGGGAGAGGGTTTGGACTAGGCAGACCACGGGGTCTGGACGAGGGCTGAAGTGAGGAGGGGAGCAGGACAAGAGTGAGCAATGCGTGAAGGAGGGGAGTAAGGAGGCAGGGCGTCAATGATGGATTGGGGCGCTTGAATTGCACATCCAACTTGTCTCCGGTGTTGAGGCAAGTGCTTTGTGGGGCGCGAATGCAGAAACTGTGCTTTTCGCCAAGGAGCCCCCGAGCAAGGCTGAAGTAGAAAAAAGTTTTGGCCTGGATGCTGCCTCCCCGCTCCCCCCAGCCCCTCACCAAAATTTTTAGAATGGGAAAAAATGAAATTTACTGAGGGACAAAATTTCTTCGGGCTATTTTTGGGACACAAACTGGTAGGTCCCAGATCCCCCCCCCCCCCACAACCCCGTTCTAGCACAGGCTGCCCCTGAGCCATTGCATCCGAAATTATCCCTCAATCTTTTCCGAACCCTGCGTTTTTTCTAGGTGCCCCGTGCGTACCACCCCAGCTCCAGCTCCAATGATCCAAACCTGAACCAGAAAATGGGCGACCAGAAATTTGATACACGGCACATCCCTCAAAATGATCAGCACGTCATTGGGAACATTTCGACTCCCATACATTGGGGTACTGCCCTAGGCCTCGACATTCCTTCCATTTCCCACAACAGCGGCGGAGAGCACCCTCCAAACACAGTCTTGGGAGAGATTTTGCGTGAAGCATTGCCGGCACCGGCATGGGCGGGACACCAAGCACCACCGTGAGCAGAGGGACAGTTGCCCCACCCTCGCCTCGCAAAAATACGTCTCTACACCGTCTGTGGACAGACACTGTCAACAATGTTCTTTGAAAAAGCCAAGTGCCGGTTGGAAGCACCAACCGGCACACCGACTGGCCAACTCACCCCGTCGACCCACCTTGCTGGGCTCTGTCGCTGGGCAAGAGCCCCGGCACGGGCGCCAGAGAGGGGCTCGGGAAACGGGCCCGAGCCCCCCCCCCCCCCCAATTTGGGGATAGTCTCACCTCCTTGGGAGGGGGACGAACTGACCCAGACGGCCCATGAAACATTCGATAGCCGTTTCACAGCGGTGACCTCAAGGCAAGATTCGGGGCAGGCCTGGTTTGCGCTGCAGAGCAGCAAGGCAAAGGAGGTTGAGATTGTCACGGTTGAACACGATTGGACTGAATAAGTCCGGCACGAGGTCAGGGTTATGCTGGTTATTTCAAAACCTGACATCATGGTCCCATCGAGGAGCAGTTTTCTCTCAGCCCGAATGGGATTGAAGAGGTCTCGTGGGATGCTACACGATTTCGGTGTGTTGTGGGGTCCGCTCTCAAGCGCTTCTTTTCTCACGCAGGTGCTGGTGTTGAGCCGGAGCAATACAACAGCTTCTTTCCAGGGGAAAAGCGCCTCTCCTATGCTGCCCAACTGCCCACTGAGGCTGGCCCGTATGGGGCATGCATGAGTGAAGATGAGCTGCGGGCGGTATGCATCAGGGTTCAGGGGGCACAGCCCTTACGTGACCAGTTTTTTTTTTTTTTGAAATGAAGACGGCGCTTGAGGACTTGAGACGTAATGATGACGGAAGGCGTAGGCGTGTGGCTCTGACAAGGACAGCCTGAATCCGAACGCCATCGTTTCACCAACCACCGCTGGAACACCAGGTCACGCACACTGACGGCAAAATGTACAACACTGGCCGTGCGAATAGCACCTCCGGCAGACTTCCCATGCACCGCCCTCCCACCTTCAATTGCTGGCCGGATCGAGGCATGAAATGGCCTGGTTTGGCCAAACCGGTATGAGCGGCCCGGCATGGTACGTGTGTTGCTGCACACAGTGACCGTCAAGTGAAATGTGCTGGTAGGGGGGGCTCACCTCTTGCTGTCCGGTAACCACCCCTGTTTTTGCTGCGAGCTGTGCTGGTGATTTGCAACTGCCCGGTCTAGTTGCCATCCTGATACCGGCATGGTTTCATCCCACCGCCACCGGGGAAAGGCATTGGCAGAAGCACAAAGACTTGCATGTTTTATCGGAACAAGTCCAGTATCTGCTGCTGCTGCTGCTGCTGCTGCCCTTATGCTTTCAAACCCCTTCTTGTCTCCATCCACAAATTTCTTTAAACCTGACACAGAATACCTAAAACGTGTTCACAGCACATAGGATTCAAATCTGCGGGGCAACAGGTGGTTACAAGGGCGGTTGGTGTCGGTTGGGAAAGTGGATTGCGAGGGGTGGTTGGTGGTACTGCCAAACCGGTTTGGGCGCCTGGGGCCAAACCTTTCTGCCTTTCTTATTCGATTTCTATGCTGCTCTACCCATCGTATGTTTGAGAGTGGAGATTTTCGCGCGTTCTGTGGGTTGGCAAACGCTGAACCATGCATGACCCATGACGGATTTTCGCAGGAGTTCGACAAGTTCGACAAGAACGGCAACGGTGTGCTGGAACGGGATGAGTGGCTTGATTGGTACCGCAGCAAAGACCATTTCGGCATGGATCCGGATGAGAATGTACAGAAATTGGTCACCAAGTATGTGCTGATGTTTGGACGGTCCTCAGTCAGGTGATCATTCCCTATGAGGAACACCGCCGGTCACGGTTGACAGACGGCAGCTGCGATTGGCGTTCCGGACGGCAGTTGGTCGTCAACGAACGCCGGTTGATATGGGCGAAGTCAGCAGGCACTGGCCGACCGATGCGCTGTTGAGGTTTCACAATGTTTTTGTGATCAAAGACCGCCGTAGGCTTGAATTTGCGCGACCCTTCAGTTGTGCCCCGTCCCCTTCCCCCAACAACGCCTGGACTTATGGGCCAAATCCCTGCGCGACAAAGCATCTCTGCATTGCTTCATGGGGCTCAGGGGACGTGACGCTGCAATAATGAGAATAACTGCATCCCCAATCCACTCAAGGGATACAAATGAGCTCGATCAACAAAAGCAGGATGCAACAGGCATGGCACTCGACACTGGTTGCATTACGCAGTACCAATATTTTATGGAAATTTTTAATTTTTTTGAAAAGGGTCCTTGGTTCTGGGAGTTCAAGAACAATCCAATAAACCGGGGTCTTGGTGCCCATCTACAGCAACCAGCGGCGAGCAAACGTGGTATGGCATCAATGCTGACAATATCTGAGTTGGTTCATGTCTGCAGCAGTAGATGCTATTGCAGGGCCGGGATGTACCCAGACCCAGTATACCTCCCGGTACAACAAATACCACCCGAAAATGGGAAAAATGGGGGAAAACAAGGAAAAACGGGGGGAAGTGTTTAAAGGTCATGTACACCAAGCCTAAACTGTGCAAAGTGCTCCTTTTTCCTTTTTCCTCTTCCACATTACATTTCATGTGTATCACAGACCCCACACCATGCCCACATTGGCTGCCATTGCAGTCAGGGTATTGGCCGTGTTGGCCACCGGATGTGATGTGGAACGTTCTTTCTAGCAGCACAAAAATATGCGCAAAACTGACGGGATGGTATTGTCTTTCAATACCAATCGGTCTGCAATACGCACTCTACCTTTGCACCACACAAGAGGACAGCTGCCATATCTGTGTCCTCATGCATCCCTCGCTGCCTCTCATCCTTTACCCATTTCAACAAAAAAAAGACAAACTTCAAAACGTGGTTTTGGTGGTCTCCCGCCTTAGTACCCTGGGGCCACACAAGGCTTAACTTATGAAATTGGGCAGGGTCATGCTACCCACAGTTGTGTGACTTCTGACATGTGGGTAGAGGGATCCATATGGCCCGAAACTGTTTTTGAAAACCCCCCAGTTTTGCCTTTCCCCCGTTTTTTCCCACTTTTCCTACGCCTGTTTTTCTGGGGTAGGTCCGGGTGCACCACCGGGTGTACCATAAGGATTTTTGTCGGGTACATCCCAGCACTACTATTGAGAGGGTTGAGGAAATGCTGTGCTGTCAGGCCCATTTTCAGACAATTTTTTCTCAAGCCTGGCACCCGGTGCGAGCCCTCTACCCTCAAAAAGCCCAGTGTGGAGTGGGGAATGGCGACCGAAAGTCGAGGGCAGCAGAGACAGCCCGCAGGAGGAGTACTGGGCGCCGTCCAGCCGATTCCGATTCCGATTCTGATTCGATTTTATTGAATTCAATTCCCATTTTGGTCAATCTTGTTGCAATTCAGTTCAATGCACCAGGCACATCATGCTAACTGGTTAACTGGTTAACTAACCTGGTTAGCCAAAAGGCTCCTGCCCAATCCCCCACGATGAGAGGCAATTTCCCAGTTGTGCTAGCCCCTGCAATATTTCCAAGGTTCGTACCTCCCAATGAATTGCAATGCGCAAGCAGGGCGGCCCTTTAGGAACCAGATTTTTTTTTTGTTCAGGACCGCCCTTAAGGACCGCCCCAGGGGACCACCAACCGCCAACCGCCAACTCCCACCAACCGCCAACCGCCACTAACCGCCAACCACCAACTGCCGCCAACCGCCGCCAACCGCCAGCGGCGACCAACCGCCAACCACTACCAACCGCCACGCACCACCAATCACCAACCACCAACCGCCACCAACCGCCACCAACCGCCAGTTGCCAACTGCCAACCGTCAATCGCCACCAACTGCCAACCGCCAACCACCACCAACCATGGTTGAACACATGGAGTGCCCCGCAGGCTTCTTTGGGAAAAATGTGTAACGGAACACTTTTTTTTTCCCCCGCTAAGGACCGCCCTGTGCGCAAGACCCCGGGCAGCCACATCTGGTCTGCATTCGCAAGGACAGAGGGCACAACACTGCCGGCATGATTGCTGGTAGGGCTGGAGCTTGGCAGTGGATCTGGCTGGCATCCCTGCGGATACATGCAACACAATACACAAACAGCAGAGCCCACATGCAATTGCACAGAATCGTTGGGGGAAGCCTCACTGAATAAGCAGCGTGAGCGACAGGACTGAATGCATTTTCTGGTTTTTTTTTGGGTCCAGGTGGTGCCTGGGGCCATCTTGCTGGGGATCGGGGTATTTTGAAGTCTACGGGGAGCGGTTGCGTGTCGAGCCACACACAGACACCACCCCATTTCAGATACCCAAACCTACGCCAATGGAGAGCAGTTTTTCAGGAGGTTGTGGTGCACTGCTCCTTGGGTCCCCTTTGGGATTCCATCGGTCTGCCTGACTGGTAATACTGAGCGCACGAGAACAGCTGGACGCTGAAAGCGTGGCACAATACTCGGGACAAATGTGAGGGAGGCCGACATCAATTGGAGGAACGCGGAAGTTTCGCATTTCTTTGCCTGCCTATCCGCTCCCCCACGGCTGAGCGGAGGAGGTGGGAATGGGCCTTGTGGGTCATTGCTGCACCCGCCGCCGCTGCCCGTGGGCGTTTTTCAGTGGACAGCGAGCCTTCTTCTTTGTTTGCAACATGGCGTTGAGTCTGACCGCTGTTGGGAGCCTCCAACCGTTTTCGGTTAGCCCCGCAATGGCCGTCGGTTGTCTGCAACCGCCGTCATCAGCCTCCCAGCGGTCGTGTTTTAGAGCTGAGTATGCTGGTCCTGGACATTCAGCCGGGAACCCCGGTCTGCCTCTCTGTTTGAAAAACACCC
Organism: Eutreptiella sp. 'Long Island Sound 2002'; assembly: GCA_964036045.1. NCBI lineage: Eukaryota > Euglenozoa > Euglenophyceae > Eutreptiales > Eutreptiaceae > Eutreptiella > Eutreptiella sp. 'Long Island Sound 2002'. The sequence continues at coordinate 25,562,484 of OZ038399.1, read as the reverse complement.
CCTCCCCTCCATCGCAGGTTCAATTTGGATACCTACGAGACCATTGATTACCCAACCTTCAGCATGATAATGCTGTACATGACTCGGCAGTAGCCATTGTGACCGAATTCTCCTGAAATCGCCGATGCCCTGCAATGTCCAGTCCTAATGCTGGGTCCAGTCCCATTGTGAAGCCCCCTTTGTCAGGCGCGCCTTCTGCTTTGTTTTGATTCCTTCCAATCTCCGTTGGTTGCGGCACAACAGTCTTTGCTTGGTATCGAGGATTGTGCCAGGTAGCAATAGTGTTGCAGTTTTCACCATCCCTGACACCTGTTGCAGACCCCTGGAACTTGCCATCGTGCCATGGCATATTTCACAGTTGCCCAGCAGGGTCGTCAAGTTTTTGTGTGTTTGCCGTTTGCTGTCCATCGAATGTCGTAGTACGTTATTCTCCGCATGCTTCACTGTCTAGTTTTGTCCGTATGATCTGGTGTTCGGTTATTTTGTGTGTGTTATGTTGCTTTGTGTCTGTTTGTGTCGTGTTGTGTTGTGTTGTGTTGCGTTGTGTTGTGTTGTGTTGCGTTGTGTTTTGTTGGTTGGGTCGGGTTCCTCTGTGCTGTGTACCGTTGCGTTGTGTGTGTGGTGTTGTGCTGTGAAGCTGGCCACAGATCCCAAGTAATGGCAAAGTAGAACGCCCCCGCAGGTGCTGAGGCTGACCACTCTGACCTTCGCTCCACCCGTTGCTGGTGCACCCGTATCACATTTTGTGCAGAAAATGTCAAATGGGTCCATCAGCTTGATCTTCCGGCCCCAGCAATCTTCCTGTCCCCCCCGCCCCCCCCCCAAACCCCAACCCAACACAACTGAAGCAGAGCATGCACAGCGCACAGAGGGACGCGCATGTACAGGAGTACCGGGCAATAGCCAGCGTGCGCAAGTGTAGTGATTCCTCAACAGTCAGCCATTATTGTTCCTCAGGACCACAGTGGCATCTGATCCGGCTCGCGCTTTGATGTCCACCCAACCTCTCTACCCACCCTTTAGTGCATCCCCCCGGCCTGCGGTACCCAGTCCACAGGCCGTCATCGACCACCGGTACCACCAGCAACGCGGTGGTGGTACCGGGTTTGCACTTGACATCGGTGGAGAAACTAGTCACCCCCCCCAAAGAAAAATTATTTGGTTTTTTGAGCCTGTTTTGTGTTTCCACCTCCGGATCCGGTGGGGCCAGCCTCCGCAGCACCAGCGCTGCGGCCGCCACACCGCAGTCCACACCTGCCCAACGCGCGGTGTTGTGAACGCCAATGCGCACCCGACTTCAGGCAAACCCGGCTGCACGCATCACCACGGGGCTCGTGGGTCACGCTGCACTCAAGGGCCAAGCCGAGCTGTACCCGGCCACTCCAGGGGGTTGGCTCCGGCTGTCTGTAGCCTTACAATGGTCCCTTGTTTACCTGTATTTAGCCACCAGGGCCGTGCGTGCACAGCCTCACGCAGCCGTGCGCGTAGCAATTACCACAGGCCTGATCACTACATGCGCCAGCTCTTGGTCCCGTACAGTGGGGGACCGGGGCCTTGGGGCGCTGACTGGAATTGGGGGGGGCGCTCCTGTTGCCGAAGCGGAGCCCACGATGCATCGGCGCGGGAGGCCGGTGGTCCAACGCGTGAGTGGGAGGTGCAGCCCCGCGTTTGGCAGCGATGGTGCCCCTGCGCGGGACGTGCAGGGCCACGCATCCCCGGGACCCAGCCCCTACACCGCCACAACGCCGGCGATGCGCTGGTCCTCGGGCCAGCGGGCCGTTGATCTGCGGTGTTCCGCGTTCCCGGTCCGGGTCAGCCTGGACACGGCCTCTGCCCCTGCCTGGGTCTGCCCGGGGGGGGGGGGGGTTCAGAGGCCAAACAAAAAGTTTGTGCACCTAAAATCAACCTCCAATTTCGTGCCCCTTTGATCAATTTCACTTTTTTCCTAAGAACAAATTTTCTGACGTGGGTGGGTGGGTGAGGGGGTCAGGCGGAGGGGCCCGGGCTGCCATCCCCCCCCCCCCCCGCACTCAGCCACTCATTACATAGCGCTTCAGGATTGTGCTCTCGTTGTAGATCAAAAGCAGCAGGTTCCGCATGTTTGCGGCCGTTGTGCACAGTGTTTGGTACCAGTGAATTTCTATCCGATTGTCGTCTGGGCTTTGCAGAGCCCAGCAAACTGAAACTGCTTGGTGTCACATTGAAATTGGTCCTTACACTTCATCCAGGCTCCCCGTCCCAGCGGCCCGTTGAATCGGAGTTGCATTACAATGTGTCACAGTGAAAGGCAACAATCCTCGTGATGTGGGCAACAGCTCGTCTGTGTCCAGGTGGTGCAATGCTGAGCATTCTGCCCAATTTTCTGCCTGGATCCCGGGGAGACGCCCTATGGTGAGTCCCCCCCATTAGCCACGGCTGCGCCGCATACCACTTGCACCAGTGCCCACAGTTGACTGCAAACCAGATTGGCCATGAGCATCCGGCCCAAAAAAATGGAGGGGGGCATCGCAGCGACGGAATGCGGCCATGGGTACACCCAGAAACGATGTTGAGGCTACTTTCTGAGCGGGGGTTGTACGCTTTGTGCGGTCTTCCTTTCTCCGCTTGGTACGCTTTTGCGCGTGGCGGCGGCTCAACCGCGAAGCCAAAAAGCGCCGTGAACGGGCGCTGGGACATTGTTTCTGCGACAGAAATGACATTGGGCACCGGTCGGTATTGATCACAAAGCGACTTTCTTCAATGGTCAGGGATTGTGGGGGTTTCCTTGGCGGCGAAACGTGTCCACGTACTCAAAGACTCACACAGGGGCCAGAGGTATTGGGCCACTGAGTGGCCTGAGCGAGCGCTCGTGCGGAGGTGGGGGTAACCGCCGCCGCAGGTGAAGCATGTCGTGGCCACGTTGGGGTGGAGGTCACATTATCCTCCACTGAGGGGGGGGCGAGGGGCCAGATCCGGGGGCCCCGGATCTTCTGGCGGTCTCGGCTGCCAGACACAGAACGACCAGCCCCCACATACTGACCGCTGACCCAGGCCGGTGTCCCTCAAAATATGGTTTTCCCGCTGACTCAAAGGCACGCGCGTGCACACACACACACACATAATGTTTCGTGAACGAAGTGTCTGACACACTCTACCCACACGCACACGCACATGCACACACACATTTCGCACGTAGAACATGTTATGTCGGCTGGGGGTCCAGTCCCACGTTCTCCCCTGCAGATACACACACGCGCGCGCACACACACACACACACACACACACGTATCTCACATCAACTCACTCACTTCATTGCTCTCTTGCACACATGGTAGTCTTTATGGAAGGTGAATGAGCAGCAGGTGGTAGCTGTTGGGGAGTTCGGGCGGTGCCAGACCAGGACGGGGTGTTGTTTGGTGTTTGGTGGCAGTGCCAGCGCACCCATCTCATCTTGGCCCCCGCGCCCTCCGAAAATGAAATGCACCGGACACCGTATGTACAGCACAGCAGCCCACCAACCTTTATGGGACCCCCTGGTGATCGCGCCAACATTTTTTTTGGCGCTCGTCAGCCGCGCCAGAATTTATCCGGTGCCATCGACAGGTCAAAACTGCATGTATCCTGCTTCTTCCCTGCTAACCAACTGTTGGCACCACCAGGAAGAGGGAGGAGGCCCCTACATTTTTGTGTTCTGTGGCAGGGTATCCCTTGCCTTTTTCCATTCATTCTTCCCGCACCGACTGATGGCTGACAGCCATGCTGTGTTCTGGGTGCACCATGCATGCATGCGTGGTGCAGAGTATTTCTGCTGCTGCGTCCCTCCTGCCTCCTCTGTCTATTGGTAATCCCAAGGAACACTGGAGATTGCGAAACGGCATTGCATGTTGCACGACATGTTCTTGTACAGAGCTGATTCAAGTGAATGCAGCATTACACCCACTAAAATTGCTCACATGCGTCGACAGCCTAACTGAGGGCAAGTTGGGCTTTCAAGTGGACGTGCGGGGTCAATAGACCCCCAAAATTGGGTGGGGTTGGGGAAAGGGCTCAATTGACAAGGACCAATAGTTCTAAGGCACCCATGATTTAGGTTTTGCCTCAGGGGGGAGGGGGGAGGTGAGTTGATACAGGCCTTACTTCAGTTGCCCCGGCGAACTCCCTATTGCGTCGTCCTCCGTGAGAGGGAGTGGCCCCCAAAAACACTTCAAGCTAAGCAGTGAGAGGGGGTGGCGGGCAGTACACACGGATGCATGGACACGCAGACCCACACATACACACATACCCCCCCCCCCTTGTAATAGCCACGCCGTTGTCCAAGCTACAGTAGGCGTAGGGACCGTATTAATTTGGTGCCTAATTTTAATTTGGTACAAATGTAGTGCAGCCGCATAACACATGGGTTTGGTGACTGATTCTGATTCGGGGACGGACACCATGAGGATAAACCCATTTCTGACCTCTCTTCCTCAAGTGATGATTCTAGTGACTCCGATGATAATTCCAATGAAGTTATTTGGGCTAAGGCTGCCCGAGGTGTGTGGGGAATGGCCCATGTCTTTGATGGGTAGTTGTACTTTACAAGAGACCACATGCAAAGCAATTTCATTCCCAAGAATTTGAAGTTGCCCGAGCCAAAACCAGCCCCTAAACCTCGGGCAAACGCATCTTCAAAGGCATCTTCAAGTGGTGAGCATGTGCAGTTGTTCCGCATGGTATATGATCGCAAGAAGGGTTTCCAATCCGAACATTTGTAGGCTTCTCATGCCTCATTGCTTGTAGGAACTTGGGTATGAACCTGAAAATTCATGTCTCAAACGCTTCCTTGTGTTTCAATGCCTTTGGGAACGTGGGCGGAGGTTAAGGTGCACTCATACCATGCACTCACTCACGTGTGTGTCGGTAATTGTGTGTGTCGTGCGCAAGCCACGCCCTTGTCTAAGCTACAGTAGGCGTAGGGACCGTATTAATTCCGTACTTTGGCGTAACTATTACAAAGGGGGGGGGGGGTACACAGGGTCTGGTCAGTAGGCGAAGCGCCAACACGTGGCCTCTGCCGACAACCTGAAGATGCCCCCGTCAGCCTCCCAAGTACGAGGCGTGGGAGGCTTGGGGGGACTCAGCGGCACAGATGACCATCCACCCATAACACGCTGGGACCCACACAACAGTTCAGCATTGAACATAGGCAGTGCTCTCCATCTCAGTAACCATCCGACTCCCTTTGGCACATCTGCAAGAGTCAAACTCCTGGTTCAAGACTGATGGGTTCTTCGCCTGCATGGCATGCATGTGTACAAGTGCACAAGAGGAAGGGGGCCGTCAGGGGGGGGGGGGGGTGTTCATTTCATTTATCAGTGGCGGGGCTATGTGCCGCAAGAGTGTCTGCAGAACCCACCCATTTCACATGCACCGCAGACCGTCGTTGAATGTCTCCGCTTCTTCTGACCACAGCATGAGTGCTTGGTACTGGTTGAGAGGTATGCGCATGGGCACAGAGAGAGTGCCTTTACAAGTCCCCACTGTGGCTATTTGGGCATGGCTCATCCACTCTCTGCATCCTCCTTGGTTCAATACTCGTGAACATTACCTTATACCCTGCTGCATGGCTCCAGCTACTCTTGCCATGGCGACTTTCGTTGTCCGCACTTGGGGATCAAGGAATGTCAGCACAAAATACGTCATTGAGCGGTTGTGTTTTCCATGTTGGCACACTGTCGACTGGTCGGGTTATGCAGTTGGCGGTGCAAATGATGTGGGTGATGGCGAAGGTGACGGGATCGGGAGTGAAGATACCAATGATTAGGGTTGTGACAGAGGAGATGGTGGTCCCTGTGGTGCTTGGTGGTGGTGGTGGCGGCGGTGGTTGTGGTGATGGTTGTGGTGGTGCTTGGTTGGGCAGTGCAGATGGCTGCAGGGATGCAAGCCGACTGGTACTGATTATGGTGTCCGGTGTCCATGATGACGCTCGTCCTTTCTTGGCGCTGACAACTGTGCCTCGCTGGCGGTGCAATTCTACATGGAGCTCATCGACGGGGGCCTCACCCAGGCTGGGGTGGGTTGGGCTGTGGAGTGGGCCGCTTCCCGACTGGGAGCAGCATGAAGCCCTGCTGGTCATGGCCCTGGCAGTGGATGACAGTGGAGATGATAGTTGTGGGGAAGGAGGATAGGTGCAGGGGACTCTGCAGTCCACCCTAAGGGCCCACACATAACATACAGTTTCTGTGGAAAAGTTCGGACCTTGCACTTGGCCTATGTGTGAAAATATTAATTGTGGAGAGCCTTGCCAAACGATGCCCTCAGGTGGTTTGACAGTCAATCATTGTCCTGAAAAAGTTTTGGCATCACTTTCCATGAATGCTCTGCATTATTTGCTACGCCACATGTGGCATGCATGCACCATTTGATGGGCAACCATCGGAATGAGTGAAACGGCTTCGGAGAGAATGGTTGTTCCTTTGCAAGCATGCTGGGGCACAACAGCGCACGAGGAGGGAGGAGAGTTCATTACTACCCTTATGGACCATGGGAATATGTTCACCCAAGCGTGGCTTCTGATGCAACCAGCATGGGTGCTGTGCAAGATAATGGTGGGAATTAGGTTGATGTTTGTCACCACACATCACAGCACTTTTTGGTGAATGTAAGGAGACAATTTGGCTGAATGAATTGGCTGACACGCTTGTGGGGACGAGACTGGTCCCCACAAGCGTGTCAGCCAATTCATTCAGCCAAATTGTCTCCTTACATTCACCAAAAAGTGCTGTGATGTGTGGTGACAAACATCAACCTAATTCCCACCATTATCTTGCACGGCACCCATGCTGGTTGCATCAGAAGCCACGCTTGGGTGAACATATTCCCATGGTCCATAAGGGTAGTAATGAACTCCATGTCACATTTTTGGTGCACATTGGATTGGTTGATGTGGTGGTGTTGTGTGCTCCACAGAAATCGTTTTGGAGTTGATTTGGACTCTAGGGCGGCAATTTTTTGGTTTGCTTTGGGGCTTCTCTCAGGGCTTGCAACCGTAAAAAGCGACACCATTCGTGGTTAACCCCCCCCCCCCCCTATTTTTCGGTGGCCTTGTTTCTAGGTCAAGTGACGCATTCCACATTATGCCCTGTCGGAACACCTTGCCCCCCCCCAATTTTTGGTTTGACCAGTTTATATATTTTTTGTCAAGTAACCTGCCTCCAAGCTGCCTGTTTTTTTTTTTCAGCCATGTCAAAAGGGTACAGCAAGTAGAAAAGTGTCACAGGGATGCAATTTCTCCCAAATCTGGCCTGTTTGTGCATTAGCATGCCCAACGATTGAACAAACATCACGTCTAGTGTCTTCACGGTAGCCCAGAGCACCCTTTTCTCGAAAATACGGTTCTTGGCAGCAGACCTTGAGGGCAACTCTGGGGGTACGTTTGCCCAGCACACTGCTTCTTAGCAAGTGTCCTAGGCTTCAGTCCAAGGGGAAGGGGATTTCTGCAAAGCGTGACACCATGCTGTTGGGCAGGAAAAAAAAACAGCTAGTCGAAAGGGGATTGGGGGCTTACCCTTTGTGTGGCAGACACCCATATTGGTACCACTGCAGTTGCACCGCAGTTGGACAGCCAGATGTGGTTGAGTCATGGGTCGCTGCCCATAGAAAGCACAGGCGTGCCCAAAATGCATGGTGCTCTGGTGATGGCAAGGTGCATGGTGATAGCGACTAGAATAGCGAATAGAACCCCAGAGCCCATGACAGGAGACAGGTTCGACATGAGAGGTGCAAGGAGATATCAGCTGCAATGGATAAGAGAGCAGGCAGCATGTGAAGACAGCATGACATGGATGATGTGAATGACGAATGAGAGCTGAAGGCGAAGAGTGAGCACGTGCGTACCTGCAGAGCTAGGAGGTTGAGTAGAGCAAACAAGGAGCAGATGCATTGTGGACACCATGGTGTGTACAGAGGGGCAGGGTAGAGGTTTGTTACTGGTTTATGGTTGATATGATGTTTGCCCTGTGCTTTGTTTGGTCCACAGTTTATGGCCAAGAATGTCACGGGGCCTTTCTTTGTGCTGACCCTTTTGATATTCGTTGTCCTATGGGCCCAGTCGCAGATTGCTGGCGTTGCAGTGGCCAAAGATGCCGGCCCGGGGGCGCAGTTGTCTACCTCCGATGTTCCAAAATCCGCCGCATGGGTCACAATGGTCACGGATGATGCGTACGTACTGGGGGCCATTGTGACAGTGCAATCCATTATCGACTCCGAGTCTGCTGTCCGTATGATTTTGTGTATAGTCACCAGGTGTGCATGTGTGGAATGCGTGATGGGATCCTCTTGGGCTCAGCAATTGGAGGCCCCCCAAGTTGGGGGTAATGTGACTTCATCCCATGTACAGCAGTGCAGTATGCTCCCCAGGGCAGTCCAAGCCTGCACTGGTGGTCATCCCTCACTGCGCAGTCGCTGGCACTGGCCACAATAGCAGAGGGCATAGCCTTGCAAAAGTTTTTTCGCGTGCTGTATTGGAGGTACAGGGCATTGCAGGGTTCCACTGTCGAAACACATGGGTGTCGGTGCTTCAAGATAGCCGCTGAATTCTCCGGCTGCTCCTGCTCCTGCTCCCACCCCTGCAACTGGCGTCGTTGTGGGCAACTGCCACTTCACAGCACCGCCTCACAGGATGGATCTTGCCAGCCAAGCCATCCAACCGAGTGCCAAGTGCTGCACACCTTTTCGGGAGGGCACAACAAGAATGACTGAGCTGGGGTAGCACAGCACAATCCCTTATTGGGTACCGGAGCAGGTGTACCATCATTGGGCATACACACAGGGCATACACAGCTGACCTTGGTTGCAGAGCCTATTACGTGACTAGATTTGAGGCTGTCAGTGTGCACACCACAAATATTGCCCCTTGCCCACTGCGCACAGCAGTGCAGCAGTGCACTGAAGGTATCACACTGCACACTGCCCTCTGCAGTGTTGGCAGTGTACTGAAGGCGTCCCGCCGCCCACTGCGCACTGCACGCTGCAGTGCAGCAGTGTACCACATGTTGGCCCCCGGCACGGGTTAAGTAGCCACTTCTGATTTTGTTTCTGCGCTCACTGTTGGGGACCCCTGAGATGGCAAGATGGCAGGGGTCATGTCGCCATGCTGCCCACATGTGGGCCCCCGAGGTGGCAAGGGTTAAGTAGCGATTTTTGATTTTGTCCCCACGCTACGTGTTGGGGACCTAGAGACGGCAGGGGTTATGTAGCCATTTTGCCCACATGTCGGCCCTCGAGATGGCAGGGGTGAAGTAGCCACTTCTGATTTTGTCCCCGCGCTGAGCGCCAGGGAAGTAGGTTGGGATTATCTGCTGCTGATTGGCAAGGGAGAGCACGAGACAGCACAAGCTAAGAGTTTTGAAACTGGTGTTGTAGGAATTGGAGCAGAAATTGTGGGGCAGAAGAATACAATGGCTACCTGGGGCTCACAATTTTTCTTAACTCTAGACTGAAATTCCACCAAAGTGGGGCTATCTGGGGCTCACAATATGTAGGGGACACTTGAGGCGGCAAGGGTTATGTAGCCACTTGCCTGCATGTGGGCCCTCAAGACTACAGGGGTGAAGTGGTGATTTGCTAGCAGCGATTTTGCACTTGTGGCACCGAACCACTATTTCAGGGTCCAAGTCTGCTTGGGTTTGCTTGTTTTGCAGGTTCCTTTGATCAGGTTGTGGATGCTGAGGTACCCCTCGATGATCAGCATTTGTAGGTTGTTCCCAAAGGGGCATACCGCAATACAAATATCTCTCGGGGACATTCGGTATGCGCCAACACGGTGGGTTTTGGCACTTTTGCTGGGTTTTGTGAACTTTTGGTCCAATGTGCCAAAATTTCGTCTCTTTAGGGGGGGTATGTGTACACTTTTTGAAATCCATGAGAAAAGGCTGTTTCAGCAATGTATGGGTTGGGGGAGGGGGGTAGAAGGTCGCATTTTTGAGCAAACGGAGCTGTAAATTGGACGATGCACAAGACGGAGCAATGATCGAGCGACCACTGATTATTATGAGTCCGAATCGTCCTCATTGTTGCCCCCTTCCACAAGGGCAGGGACCCCATTTTTTGGGGGGCACACATCCCCATGCTTGTGAATTGGAACATATTCGTGCATCCGTGCTGTGAAGCCTTCGTGGGGTGCTCTTTAGGATCCCAAAATTGACTTGCAAAAGAAGCGGCCTCTGCGGACGTCAAAATCTGGTGCTCCTTATGGGAGCATGCAGGTTGCTATGAACCGGCTGCACGAGGCTTCTTGGCCTGTGTGGTAGGGTGACGAGTCACCTTTGTCCAAGTTTCACCCCAGAGCGTGCTCTTTTGTGAACCAAAGGCTTCTGTGGTGCATGGGGGAAGCAACGGCGCGTGGTGTGAATTTGTATACAGACATGGTCGCTACCTCTTGACAAAAAGAGGCAGCGAGCAACACAGGCACTGTCCAAAACAGATGAAAATCTCAAACATATCGTCAGTACAGCATGCAGACCTGGGTGTTCCGAATAGCCCGTTTCAAGGGCTTTCTGAATGTACCCCACATCCCCCCCCCCCCCCTTCGGGACACACAAGGGGTAAAAACAAGGCAACAATGACAACGACCACCGAAAACCCACCGAGTTGGCGCAAAACGTTCCATCTCCGAGGGATATTGAGGATGTATTGGTTTTTTTTTTGGAGGAGAATAGGGACACTGGTGATGAGGATTTGGATCATCCCACCTTGCATGTCACAGGTGCAGGTGCATATGCCTTTTTTGGACCTTATTGCTGTTATACCAAGGGAAGGCTGCACTATGTGTCCCATGGTGCTTCGCTCCGCTTGCCCCCCCCCCCTTCTTTGCTTCTCATAGATTTGAGTAAATATGAGGTGCCAGGGGAGGTTGGAAAAAGGTTTGCAAGGGGGGGGGTTCAGGGAAAGGGGCTCCAGAGCCACAGTAAAGTGGCAAGTCTGAGGACCAGTTGTGGCTCCACAATCGGGCTGCAAAGTGGCCCGAACGAAAAAAATTGGAAAAATTTCCCCATGATAAAGACGTCAAAATGATCAGCATGTCGTCGTGATCATTTTGAGATACATATGTTTCGGTTCCCCAGACCCCCCCCCCCCCCGCCGCCCCACACCACCCCACCCTCTGTGGGCCCGTCCAGGGCTTCCGTTTTGGGATCCACCCGAGGAGGGGAGGGGTCTGCAAAATGGGCTTGAATGAGCCCCCCTCTCCACAAACCATTTCCCCCCACCATGCTTTTGGGTCTTGGCCAGCATGTTGTTAAGCTGAAGGATGGAAGATGTTTTGCTGACACGAGTAACATAATTTGGCTTAGTAAAGTAGCGCCTCTTTCTTGTGCTGTGGCCACTTTGTGTTTAAGGCATTTCAGGACCAATTTGGCCAAAGAAAGGGGGGCACCATCAGCCCATTTCTGCGTCCAGCCAGAGGAGCCATTGGTGAGTTGTTGCTCAAACTCTGGATTTGGGAATGGCGCCACCCCAGGACTGGACGGTGCATTTAATGTTATCCACGACACGTGCGTTGCTTGCTTGCTTGCTGGTTGGCTGCATTCAAGGGAGAGGAGTGTGGTGATCGAAAACTAACATCGATTTTGACCTTAATAGTGTCGTCCCCTCCTTGATATGAAGGCCCCCAGTCCATCTGTCTTGAAAACGAAAATAGAGGATCGCGGTTATAACGTCGTCGCGTTTTGCGCGGGGGCACGGTTGGACTGGGGAGCCAAAGAACGCGCTTATAGACCTTTGTGACATGATATCTGTGGGACAGGGGACAAAGGATACAAGCAGAATGACCAAAGAAGCAGCAGCTTCTGCGCTTACACCCGTGCCCACTGCACTTTCTCCATTGACACATAGTTGCCGCCTCGTGGTCCCTCTCCAGGAAAGTCTCAGCCAAAGCACAGGCTCTGCTGCGTTCCATCGGCTGCACAATCCGCAGTGTGCCCTCCATCAGCAGTCCAGACACCAAAGGGTCCGCACGGTACGCTGACACATACACTAAGCTGAGCATTTGGTCCATGACCGACGTGCAGGTGCTACTGTATCTTGATGCGGATACTCTGGTGCTGCGAAACATGGACTCCCTGTTCCAGACTGAGTTCCCCAGTGTGAAGCATGTGGTGGTGGCCCGCGACTGCTGTGACATGTTCAACCCGGGCATGATGGTTTTGCGGCCCAACAAAGGGTATACTGCTCCCTCCCTCATTGTCTGGATTATTGCAACTAAGACCATTTTCGTGCAGCATGCACCCTCCTCCGTATTCCCTAGCAGGCCACCATACCTCTTCCCACGCACTATTCTGCTCCATGTTTCCAATGCGCCCCATTCCATCCCTCTCTCCCAGTCCAGCGCAACGGAACACACACCGTCACATTCCAACCCTATTCCAGCCCTAAATGATTTCTCAATGTAGACAACTGCCTGAAGCAGCATACATGTAACTGGGGCTGTTATGTGTGATCAGTGTGTTTGCAGAATTCAGGAGAATGGGATGGGATGGGATGGGATGGGATGGGAAAGGATGGCATGGTATGACATGCAATAATGGGATGGGAGCTTTCCAACCCCATCACACACTGCATCCCGTCCTACTCCATCCTATCCCTTTCCACTCCATCCCACTCCATCTACTCCTACCTTGATCCCACCCCATCCCATCCCAACCCATTCCAGCCCAGCCCAGAAATGGCATGGAATAGGGAGGCTACGGATTGCGGTCTGTGCCCCCTAGTCAAGGTCATTTGTGGGCACACAAGAACAAGGTACCAAAGGCGCCACCCTACCAGAGTGACATTCCACCGAGCCGTCCAAGCCACCACTGATAAGGGAACCCTCTGTGGTTTTGTATTTTGGCGTTTTGGCATCTTTTGGCATTCTGTATCTGCCCGTGTAGTGAAAGCAAAGGAGTGTGCAACCTAGTTAGAGGGCAATGCCAGTGATTTTGGAAATTAAGAAAGGTCTTTTTGCCCTTTATTGAATCCTTTTGTACACTTTATAGGTTGGCTAACGTCCCCTCTCCCCTTGCCCACCCTGTAGCACCACCCTCTCACAACCCAATCCCACCCACCCGAAGGCCTCCTGACCCATGTCAACCTGACCCACCCTCAGCTAGCCCAAGGTACTCTTCGATAATCCGGTGGTTTACTCAGTCGCCCCCTTCTTGATCAAACACACTTGACACCTCCGCCAGCCCCCCCCCCCCCAATTTCCTGTAACCCTCTTCTTGGCACGTCTTGCAGTGGTTGGGTGGGTGTGTTCCCGCATGGGCTTGTTGTTTTGATGTGATTTGACGTACACCTGGTCCACTGGTGACGAAGTGCCTGCCACTACTATAGCCCTTCTCAGTGCGGGGATGACTTCATTCATTTGAAGCACACTCAGAATGGGCATGAGATTGAATATCAAACCCATGCCCATGGACAGCCCAGCATGTCCTCATTCCAATTCGCGGCCATCCCCTCTGAGGTGAGGGTGGTCACCAACGCATAGTGTTCCCCCGGACACCTCCTGGCCTAGCCTGGCCTGATGCCTTGCCTGTTGGCTGGGCACTCCCCCCACACCAACCCATTCAGCATCACATCATCTTTTATCTTCAGGGTGTTCGAAGACATGATGGATCGCATGGCAGACCTACCGTCCTGGGATGGGGGGGATGGGGGGTTCCTGAACTCGTACTTCTCTGGCCCACATGCGGTGACGTACGTGTCTTTTGTGTTCAACGCCGACCAGATTCTGCTTTCAGTGCCTCGCAACCGCCGGGCCTGGCACACGGACGAGCTGCGGCTGGTGCACTATGCGGGGCCGAAGCCCTGGGACACCCTGCGGCGGCGGTACAAGCGCGGCAGCGATGACGCAGGTGCTCGCAGTCAAGAGGTGCAGGGCATGTCACTGCGACTGTTTGAGGAGCTGCACGCCCTGTGGGAGCAGGAGTTCGACCGCCTGAAGGTCCGAATCCCGAGTCTAGTCACAACTTATGCAGAACTTCTCGGCCTGGAGGAGGAGGCTGGAGCAAGGGCAAGGGGGGCAACAGCTCAGTAGGGGCTCTGGCAGTTGTGCTTCAGAATGGAATTTTTTGAAAGAGGACCGTCACCCACCCTTTTGCTCTTCAAAATGTCAATAACTTCTTTCATCCGGAAGTACCAACCGGTCTAGTGGCTTCACACTTATGGCTAACCTACCCGGGCATGTCTGACAGCAAAATCCTCAGGGGAAAACGCCAAATTTTATTTCAGAACAGGTTTTTTGGCCAATTTTTGGTGCAAAACGCCTTGAGTCTCATACCATCGGGGGTAGGGAGCTGAGTGAACACAATGGGGACGCGGGATTTTCCGCGAATTCAGATGGAGCAAAGTGCTCAGCTGGGACAAAGTTCTGCTTCAGCTCAAAGCATTGGATCAGTGGTGTTGTGGTGTGGCAGAGCAGGTCGTGAGACGGACTGTGAATGGTAATTCCATGTCTTAGGTCCTCTCCATTGCTCTTCATCCAGTGGGGTGCATTGCTCGCTTCGAAGTACATGCACAGATGTCAAATACTGTGTGTACAATTGTGGATGTCGGCACGTTCCTCAAGGAACATAATCACTCTTGTGGGCGGCAACAGAGCCATCGTGTTTGTTGTTCCTGTACTCTTCGCCGGCACAGTCCTTAAGTTGGAAGATGGGTGCACCTGAACCGAGAACGAGGAATTACTGTTGCAGAGGGGGGCATCTGTTTGTAGCAGGAGTGAAGGGCAGCCACAGGGTAGAAGTTACAAATTGCACTCAACCTCCTGCCCTCCTGTACTTAGTTTTGTCCTTCTGAGAGATCAGAACAGCAACCGCAGGGGACAATGGACTGGTGCACTTCTGCACCCGAGGTCTGCCGCACCCACATGGACCTGGGGCATCCGCCATTTTACTTTGGCAGGGGGGGGGGGCTCCCATCCCAAAAATCTTATTAATCTTATTAACCTCAATACGGCAATTATTGGGCGCCCCTGACACGCAAACGGCACACCATGCCACATTCAGCACAGTCCCAACACGCCAACGACTGGGCTCCGCGAACGCGGAAACGACACCAGCAAGAGTACCGGCCGCAGCGGCTGACAGAAAGTAGCGAACTGACGCAACATGCGAAGGGAAGAACGGGTGACCGTCCAGGGCCCCGTAAAGGAGCAACAACCAGACGGAATGTCACACAGGGGGGTTGGCATGGGATGGGAGGAGGGGCTGTAGATGTTTTGAGACACGGCAATGGCTAAATTGGGTTTTCATGGTTGTGGTGGTTGTACAGCCAGCCATATGGCATGCAAATTGAATGTTCATGTGTGTCAGGGACACTGAGGGTCATGGGTACAGTGGCAATTCTTGGTATTGCGGGATCACAAATCTTCCTCAGTACATCTGTTTTGCAATTTCAGTCAAGGATCCACTGCGTTTGGCATGTTTTGCATACCTGTGAATTGTTGTTTCACATGTGGCTTATGATGGCAGGGTAGGGCGGTTCTTCAGGAACCCAATTTGTTTTTTGCTAAGGACCGCCCTTAAGGACCGCCCCCAGGGACCACAAACCACCAACCACCAATCACCAACCACCAACCGCCGCCAACCGCCACCAACCACCACCAACTGCCAACCGCCAACCACCAACCACCAACCGCCAATCGCCACCAACTGCGAAGCGCCAACCTCCACCAACCATGGTCAAACATATGAGCTACACGCCGTCTTTTTGCAAAACTGCCGTTTCGGAACACTTTTTTTTCCTCTTCAAGACTGCCCTGTGCCAGGGTGGAATGTTGTGTTGTGTTTGCTTCTGCCATGAATTCTGAAACGTCCCAAAAATGACAACATCCATATTCACAGATGTCTAGGAATAACAACATTATCATACAACAATGGCATGAGGGGGGGGGCTCTCTTGGGGGGGGGGGTTACCATGAGATGGGAGCCCCTTCCCCCGGCCAAATCAAAGCGGTGGATGGCCCTGAGGTTGTCTCGAATCCTTTGTTTGTGTGTAGCAAGGTAATGAATCTGCATCTTGCCCAAAGTGCATGGGACACCATATCCGCAGAGCCGGTGTGTCGCTTTAAGGGGGCTGACATGGCGGATTGAATCCCTGATTCGAGTTCCCCCTGATTTATCTGTATCCATTTCCAACACTCTGAAACCTGTGAAACCCTGCTAACCGGACGTTTGCTGAAGGGCTGTCCCACTGTCCGCGAGGGCGTAGGCTCCAGGTTGGCGTGCGGTTGGGACAGAGGCAAAACAAAGGTGTGGGCACCTCAAACCGGCCTCCGATTTCCAGGCCTCCTCAATGCATTTCATTTGTCTCAGAAGGAATTTGTGTGGGTGTGTTAGCAGGGGCCTCTGTGGGCGGTGGGTGGATCGCCCTCCACCCTCCCTCCTGTTGAAATTCCATCCCTCCAGTTGCCAAGCAAACCGCTGGTCCCTCCTCTCCTGAACCCTCTTACACCCTCTCAAAACTCTATTGGCTCCATCAACGTTTCTTGAAACTTGGCCCTTCGCAACCCCAAATCTGTGAATTGCCAACCCGAAAGCCATGCAGTGTTGCATGACCTACATCTGCGAAGGCACAACCAAACTGCTGGCATCAAGACTCGGTCCCTGTACTGTCAATTTTGAGTCACTACCCTTCAGCCTTTCATTTCAACGCTTCGCTGCCCTTCAGCCTTCCATTCAACAAATTGGTCGGTTTTGCGCCTGCCAGAGTGCTTGGCAGTGCGAGACGAAACACATAGGGGATTGGCTGCGCAGGTAGATTAAACCGAATCGTCTGAATGGCAACCTCTGTATTTGTGGGATGGCACCTTGTAGTGTTCCATTTGAACTGGAATGGGCACATCGCTGTCTTCTACTCCCACCTTCGCCCCGGGACAGTTGTTGCTCTTGAACTTCCTTCTCTTGAACTTGGGGGCGAGGCAACCGACTAGCAATTGCGTGAGGTTGGTTTATGTTTCTAATGGTTGTCCAGTCAGTAATGTTTGTGCATGGTGCTGTAAATGCCATCTATGCAATACTTTCTCAGTGCATTATGCTGAACATTTGGATTTACGAAACATCTGCTGTGGGTGTTGGCATGTGCCCTGTGGGTTCACATCATTTCCAATGGCCAGCCTTTGCGAGACCTGCTGTAGGACACCCCATTCCATTGGCCCAGGTTGAGTATGTTCAGCTCTCCAAGGTCAAGTATTCTCGCGAAAAAAGTGGCACACTGAGGTTGTCTGTAGACTGAAAGGTTTCAGCAGGATCTACAATTCATTTCTCTCTTTTTACTGTTTGCAACACCCCTTGCTTTGTGCATGGCTTCTCGTTTACTGTGCATCTGTACTTCCCCCAGTTTGCCATCCATCTGGGCATCCCTCAGTTTGCCATCCATCTGGACATCCCTCAGTTTGCCATCCATCTGGGCATCTCTCAGGTATGCAAGGAAACAATCACACACCGGTGACTACTGTCCTGGAGGGAGGTGGGGGATACAAACGATGCTGCTTTTCGTTCAGCTCAGCTTTGCTTTGCTTTGCTTCCATACATGCAGTGCATCTAGTCACCCCCAGCTACCCTCTTTTACAGCAGTGCAAACTACACCTCAAAAGTGCTGGTGCATTTTGTGTTGGGCTTGATGAACAAATGAAACATGACGTTGGAAATCAAGTGAATGAAGTTCAGTTTTGGTGTTCGTTGGCAAGCGTCTTGACTCTTTCTTGATACAGATTGTTTGCGTTGTAAGAATTTCTTTGGTTTTGTGGAGACACAGAAAAATTGCGAAGAGAAGAAAGAGACGTAATCGGAACCATTATCCAACTCTTTTGCACCTTGAGGACCTGATAGGCTGGTGGAAAATTGAAGGTGGGGGGGGAAGGTCCCTTAGAGCCCCCCAAAATTTGAGGGGGGTTGGGGTTGGGAAAAAGGGCAGCCGGGCCATTTGTTCCATATATGTGCCACAGATGGGCTCCAACGGCCGCAACCTTATTTGCTCACTATGCGTGCCGGACAAGTGCTCCTCCAGCGATTATCCCAGATTTTCAAGTCATGCATAGTGTAAGGTTATTTGTTTTGCTCAGAGCACACGACAGAACACCAATATTCAAAGTGCACAAAGCTGACATGGCGGGCAATCATAGACCTGCCTCCAAAATGCAAAATTGTATGAAGTGCAATTGTGCAACCACTAGGCAAATCCATATGCATTGCCGCACCATATGTTCAAAACCAACCCGATGTTAGAAATGAGCAAGTGAGGGGTTATGTGACCCTTGCTGCAACCCCCTAGAGCAAGGAGGAGATGTGGCATACGGTTATGCCAGGAATTAGCCTTGGGATGTGGTGTTGAGGTCACTGTGAGGTTGATGCAAACGTGATTGTAACGTTTGTGGTCATGCCGCATCAGTTTGGTTTTGTTGCATGCATCATCAGGTCGAGCATACTCACCCTCACCACCCTTTTTGACCTCCCTACCCCCTAGGGGACAAAATCAGAAGTCAAAACCTATGCTAGGGGTCACAATGATGCCCCTAGTATCTCAAAGTATGGGTCTCCAGTACAGCCAAACGCCCAAATAGCCGCACTGCGCTAAGTGCACCCCCTTAGTGCACCCCCTAAAAGGCCACCGGTGGGGCACGGGTCAAAAAGATGCCCGGCACGCTAACGCTCCCCCTATAAGAAGCAGCACTTGTGAGCAGAGGCACAACTGTACTACGTTCACCTCTTGACAATACTTTTCCTTAGTGTCTTGGGACAAGCACTATAAACAATTCTTTCTAAAACTGCAAGCCATTGTGTACAACAGGAAGCACGAACCATCACACTTACTCAGCCTTTATTGCACCCCAGGAACCGTTTCTTGATGACCGTTCCCCCTACCCTTTGTGGGGACCCCCGAGAATGCAGGGGTGACATAGCATTTCCGCCCTCTTTTGGGCCCCAACCTTCCGGTGCTATTGAGGAAACCAGGACAATCTCTAAATCCACGCTTTGTTGCGTGGCCCCTTGAGTTGGGGTTAGGGACTCACAATCCACGCTTTGTTGCGTGGCCCCTTGAGTTGGGGTTAGGGACTCGCAATCCACGCTTTGTTGCGTGGCCCCTAGAGTGGGGGTTAGGGACAGATGTTTTGATTTGGGATGGATATGGACCTTCTCGTACCCGAGGTGATTTCTTTGATTTCGAAGTTGGGGGCCATGATGGTGCTTATAAAGGCCGGATTCATGTCATTGTGCCATTCATTGGAAGAAAGAATGGCACTTTGACAGCCCGTGAACAATGTTACAATGACGTGCACGGGTGCCAGGGCCGTCCTTAAGGGACGAGATTTTTTTTTTTTGTTAAGGACTGCCCTTAAGGACAGCCCCTAGAGGCCTTTTTGCCCCGGCCGAACGTGGGCCATGTCTACCCCCCCGGCCCTCTTTTGGGCACCACTTCTGATTTTGCCCCCCCGCTCTGAAGCGGTGGGGATCCCCGATACGGCAGGGGTGAGGTAGCCAATTGGCCCACTTGTGGGCCACTTCTGATTTTGCCCCCCGCTCTGAAGCGGTGGGGATCCCCGATACGGCAGGGGTGAGGTAGCCAATTTGCCCACTTGTGGGCCACTTCTGATTTTGCCCCCCGCTCTGAAGCGGTGGGGATCCCCGATACGGCAGGGGTGAGGTAGCCAATTTGCCCACTTGTGGGCCACTTCTGATTTTGCCCCCCGCTCTGAAGCGGTGGGGATCCCCGATACGGCAGGGGTGAGGTAGCCAATTTGCCCACTTGTGGGCCACTTCTGATTTTGCCCCCCGCTCTGAAGCGGTGGGGATCCCCAATACGGCAGGGGTGAGGTAGCCAATTTGCCCACTTGTGGGCCACTTCTGATTTTGCCCCCCGCTCTGCAGCGGTGGGGATCCCCAATACGGCAGGGGTGAGGTAGCCAATTTGCCCACTTGTGGGCCACTTTTGATTTCGAGATTTGTGGGTTGTCCCCAAGAGGGCGACACGTGACGCCGACATTGGCGATGTGTATGGGGTTGAGTTGGAGGGTGAGGACGAAGACAGTGAGGACGAGGATATGGAGCAGGCAGGTGCAGTTGCCAGTAGCTCCTCTTCTGACCTTCGTAACCCCTTAGCTGTCCCCTCCACCTCTTCTAACCCTGCCGCGCAGTTGGTGTTTCGGTATGATGTGGATGAGGCGGTGTTGAACGCAATGGAGAGGGGGAGGTTGCATGAGTGGACTAAGGTTGAGTTTAAGGCCATTTGTAGGAACCATGGTTTGAGTGTGGGCGGGGGGAAGGGTGAGCTTATGGAGCGTGTCAGGGTGCACTTCCAGAGGTTGTACCAGCAGTAGGGAGTTTGTTTTCAGCTGTGCCACCGGCGATGGAACATTCGGGTGGTCGAACGCTGCATCACTGTATTTGATCAGAAAAAGTATTGCTCTTGTTCATGTTGAATTGTGCAGGGTGTGAGGTAGGGTCATGCAACACATGTGGGGCTAGGATCATATGGTTGTGTGCTGAGACCAATTTGGGGCTAGGGACTCATGGTTGAACAATTGGGAACACCGGGGTGAAGACATGTACTGTCCGCGGGCTCTTTTGAAATTACCCCGTTCTGGACGGACTTTTTTTTTTTTGCGTTAAGGACAGCCCTGACGGGTGGTATAGGGCACGCATCGAGCAGCTGTTTGCTCAGTTGTGGCATTGGGGTTTGGTTAGGAACACCTGGTGTGGCGGCCCCAATGAGTTGCACTAGTCAGTCCGTATTTTGTTGCATTTTACACAATTTTGCATCCGGAGGCAAGTCCTTCACCCCCCCTACGGACCTCATGTTTGGACTGACCAAAGCAACTGGGCCGCCACGCAAGATGAGGCAGAGGATGAGGCAGAAGTGTGTGTGTTGTGTTGCCAAAAGCGCTCCACCGTTGCAGTTTGTGATGAGTGTAAGGAGCACTATTGTACTGAATGTATTGACACCCACATTTGTGGGACCAATGTTGTTTGTTAAGTACACTACAAATGACAGTTGGAGTGGTTGAATTCACAGATATTGCTTTATTATGCAACGTGCTTTGTAGGGAAGGTGTGCAGTGCAACGTGGTCTACTTGGGGGGCTTCTCCATGAGAGGGTAAATCTGGAGCTGAAGTCAGGATAGTTAATAGAAAAGTAGTGCGCCGGGCGCGCGCCGGGCAAACATTCCCCCATAGGCAGGAGGGGAGGGGGGTCAGCGAAGAAATTTATGGCATCAATGCCTCATGGTGCTTAGCCATGGGAACAGTATTGGTCAACACCCTCCGGCAATGAGAAGCGTCACAGTCATTGAGTCACCTATTGCCAGCAACAGCCCTGTGCTGCTTGGACACCGTCATTGCTTGCACACCCATGTAGTCTGTGGGACAGTACCAGCTGGCAAACATGCTAAACCTACAAGCATGCTTGGATATTCATGGGGCATGGGGTGGCCAGGAGCCGAGACAGCAGAACTATCCGCCCAAAACCAGCTTGCCAATTGTGAGGGTGGATAAAACAAGCATCTACCTGGATGGAACACCAGCAGATGCTTTGTTGTCCAGGAGGTTGAATCTGGATGTCTTTTGCAGAACATCCTTTGTTGTGCCCCCCCCCCAAAAAGCGTTGTTCTACCCGACTAACTCTTTGCCTCGCCAACCGACTTTTTGCCTGGCCCAGCAGCTATTTTATCGCTGTTTTTCTGCCAACCCTCTCGGCTGAGTCTATGCTGGCTACCTTGTATGTTCTTCTTTGTCTGGTTGCCTGGCTGCTGAGTAGCGTGTAGGATGATTGATTCCACTGTATTTGTCCATCTTAGACTGGTTTGTGTGACAAGCATCATGGCCACCAAGCGACCTGCTGCTGATTTCTTCCGTGGTGTGAGTCTGCCCCATACCAATCGCCACATGTTCCTGGCTTTGCTTCTGCTGCATGATGCTCCAGGACCTTTACTTGTATGGAAGGGCACATCTCTTGTAGGCTTGTAGGCACGGGTATCCGGACTCCGTTCTTCTCCCATACCACCAACACCCCTCCCCAATCCAGAGATAGTCCGACCACATGTTTCATCGAAGAGCCCCGGGGGGTGGGGGTTCCTGAGAAACCGGATATCATATGGGATTGGGAACCCAACCCCCCTTTCTGGCGAGGGCTTTTAAGGGCATTTGACGACGCAACCTCCCCTTTTTTCAAAATAATGTCTGTGGTTTCAAATTTTTTGATCAGGAGTAGGAGATCCTCAGATGGCAGGGGTGTTCTTCCAAAAGTCTGGAGGCATGCTTTTAGGGGCTGGGGTCAGGGGTTTGCTTCGTGGGCGGCCTGCGGGATGGGTGGGTGGTTGGGGGGGGCTGGCTGGCTGGGTGTCTTGGAAATTTTGGGTGGGTGGGTGGGTGTCCAAACAACCCCCCCACCCCTCCCCGTGGGGGCGCGGCAATTCTGGGTACCTGGGTGACAGTTTGTCTTGCTCCCCTTGTGCTTTCTTCTAACAGGTGCCCAACCACCCACCCAGCCACCAAAGCAGTACACAAGACACGAGCATTTAGACCGGTTTCCAGAAATTTCAGAAATTTTTGAAGCATATGAGCAGTCATCCTAAAAAATGTGCACAGTGGGGTTTGAACTCATGTTGTACTGTTGGACCACTGGAGCTCCGCTTTTTTTATGGGTTAAGCACTGTTCATTGCCTGAACTGATGTTGTGCTGGCTGTCCAACCCCCCCCCCCCCCGGTGTGACATTCACGTTGCTGGTTGTGGTGAGCACCTCCCAGCCTGGGGTCTTCGTGATGACCGCATACCGGGCACTGATCAGGCCGTCAGGGGAGGACGCCATGGGCAGAAGTTGCATTCTGGATTCCCACCCAGGCAGGTGGATGCCCGCAGTAGTACGGATGCCTGCTTGTCATAGCAGAAGGTTCAAGGGCGAGAGGCCAATAGGCGCCGCCACGGGCGAACAGAGCCAACCACCAAGGCCTTGTGCCCCCCCCCCCCCCCACGGTGGGGGGCTGTCCAGCCCCCCCCCCCCCCCCGGGTGGGGGTGGGACAACTCTGGGTCCCTGGCTTTTCCCAATTCTGGGTGGGTGGGTCTCGTAATTGACCCCCGTCACTAAGCAAATCCCTGGCTGGGGAAGGCTCAATTTTGCCTTGCCCTCACATTGGTGTGTGTGCCACCATTCATTTTTTTTAACCCCCCTGACGATAACCCCCACGCAGCGAAGAACCTCCTCAACACCCCCCCCCCCCCCTTCTTCGAGAGCGGCAAGACAAAATACATCGTAGTTGCGGAACATTTGAGCTGAATTGAATCGACTGAGTCTGGCAAGAGTTCAGGATCATGCTGGTTATTTCAAAACCTGACCCCTCCCTTTCTTAATTTTGGTCTGGAGGGGGGCTTAAGCATGTTATCCGATTCCCAAGAACCCCCCTGTCCCCCTGAAGAGCCCTGTGGCAGCTCGGCCGAGCCCCCCATCCCTCAACCCTCAATGAGTCAGTCCTCCCTCCCTGCCTAGCCGTGGGTCTTTATGGCTTTTGTGACGGGAATTTTCGCTATGGGATTTTTTTTCGCGTTTCAAATTTGTGCACCATTTCCCACACACTTTTCTGGCAGCTGTACGAAATGAACTCGTGTCGAAATTTGGCACAATTGCTTGTTGGTCAACTGCCACCCCTGAGATGCAGGCGTGCGTCACACGTGGCCCCCCTGAAGAGCTCTGAGTCCTAGACCATTGGGTTCAGCGTGGGTCAAGGGTTGGCTTATCCCCAGCTTCTCCCTCGGTCCATCCACCCTTACCAGATTTGCCAACAGCATCCACCAGTTTTGTACTTGATGCAGCTGATTCCCACGTGTTGCTAATGGGGACATGGTACGCTGTGTGTTGACGCAAGTAGCACGCGTGCCCCCCACCAACGCTCCTCCCTGGTTCCCTCCACACTCTGGCGAATGTGGTGCTCACGTTCATTTCAGCCACTAACCGCTACGGGCCAACCCCTCCCAATTGCCGAAATCGCAGTATGGGATTCCCTAGGGCTTCAAGAACACCCTAGCACTGATGTCAGCTCACTGCAGTTCCTCATTGATACTGATCTTCTCACTGATCATGAGATCAGAATGCCAATGACGGAGGACTCCCCCTCATTGGGCTCTTTTTTGAGCGGTTCCCCCTTGCCCCCACAGTACAAAAACACCCCCCACTCCTCCGGGAGTTGTGGGACGGAACTTGCGCCTGATCACTCAGTATCGGCTCCACATTTCGGTTCAAAAACTGACCTGCCTGACCTGAGAGCGCCTTAACTGTGTTGTAAAATGGAAACACAAAGTGTTGACAGAATAGGTTCGAGAGCACGGATGAAAAGCTAGGCTTGTGCACTGATATCATTCAATGGGGGAACGTTAGCGCGCCGGGCGCGCGCCGGGCATCTTTTGTGACCCATGCCCCACTGGTGGACTGTTGCCGTTGATATGTTGGGCAACATTATATGGATTTGCCCCTTGGCCCCCGGGACATCAGCAGATGTTTTGATTTGGGATGGATATGGACCTTCTCGTACCCGAGGTGATTTCTTTGATTTCGAAGTTGGGGGCCATGATGGTGCTTATAACGGCCGGATTCATGTCATTGTGCCATTCATTGGAAGAAAGAATGGCACTTTGACAGCCCGCCAACAATGTTACAATGACGTGCACAGGTGGTATAGGGCGCGCATTGAGCAGCTGTTTGCTCGGCTGTGGCACGCAAGATGAGGCAGAGGATGAGGCAGAAGTGTGTGTGTTGTGTTGCCAGAAGTGCTCCACCGTTGCAGTTTGTGATGAGTGTAAGGAGCACTATTGTACTGAATGTATTGACACCCACATTTGTGGGACCAATGTTGTTTGTTAAGTACACTACAAATGACAGTTGGAGTTGCTGAATCTACAGATATTGCTTTATTATGCAACGTGCTTTGTAGGGAAGGTGTGCAGTGCAACGTGGTCTACTTGGGGGGCTTCTCCATGAGAGGGTAAATCTGGGGCTGAAGTTGGGATAGTTAATAGAAAAGTAGTGCGCCGGGCGCGCGCCGGGCAAACATTCCCCCAATGATGACCTGCCGAGCATTGCTGCATACACATACTGGAGCGTGCATGTGTGGAGTGCTTCATGACCTACATGGCTCCTGACACCCTGCTGCGAGTCCCCTTCCTGCCAATGCATCCCTGGTAAGGAGGAGGCAGTGAGCCACCACACTGTTGTTGTCTGCTGCAGGTGCTGGTGCCACCCCCGAGCCCTGGAATGGAGAGCGAAAACTTTCTTTCCCAGGCAAGCTCCCTACCGAGGCGAAGGTGTATGGTGAAGTCCTCAGCGAAGAGGAGCTGCGGGAGGTCTGCCGTTGTGCGCCATGTGTATACGTACTGCAGGCGGCTCTGCCAGCTGCAGCCAAATGACTCAAGACCCAGCGCATTGGTCACCTGGCCTGCACCTGATGACGGCCCCTGGCACCCCACCCTGACACATGGCACCAACAACCTGGACATGAACCATTTTTTCGTCATATGCTGCCAGCCTGGGCATGGACCCCTTATTGGTCCCGGTGCAGCACGTCGGGGTGTGAGGCAAAGACATCAAATTCGCCTAAAACATTTTGGCTGGGAATTTCGGCGCTGTCGTTCTTGGTGTTTTTAGGCCAAAATGACCGACTTTTGGCCTTTTTTTTTTTTTAACAAAAAGTGTTATTGCACAGACCCCAGTTGTTATTTCCCAAACGTTCCTTCGCAAATCTGGCCTAAAGACAAGCAGTTTGCATTGTGTAATTTTATATTTGAGATTTCAAACTTTGGTGCCTTCAAAACGCCGTTTTGTGTTGCATGGTGCAACTTTGAATGACAATATTCGGTTCCAGTCCCGAGTCTCCATGTGCCTTGCTAGCTTCAAGCACGCCCTGAGTTTATCACCAGCAGGGGTTGTGTGGCCACTTTGAATATCCCCCTCAGGGCACCCCAAGACTCCTCCCCGCGTTGGAGACCCTGAGACAGCAGGGGGGTGATGTACTTGGTGGTACAAAGTCAATGGTCCCAGTCAAGGTGCGCCCCCTTTACCAAAAACCTGGATCCACACAAAAAGGGCTTGCTTCATGGAACCACTTTATTTGTTTTCTTTGAAATGAGGCTGTCACTACGTTCTGATTTTTATTCTGAAATTTCTACTGCCAACAGCAGACAGCGTCTTCGATTTACCCCCCACACTCACTGAAACGACCCACTAGGTGATGCTTTACAAAATGATACCCCTTTTCCCTACACACACAACAGAGCACTACTGCCAAGGCACCATGTCGCATTACCCGGGGAAACCTTCCCTACAGTACACATTTATACAGTGCTGTGATTTTCATAACAGCAAGTACTGGCCCACAGGGCGGGACTGTTGTTGTGTGGGCAGGAAATGCTCAGCAGTGCGGCACGAACAAACCTGCCGCTGACAACCCCACCCCACGAGCCGCCTCCGTCCACCCACAAACCGACCCACCCGTCGTGTGGGTTGTCGTGTGGGAAGGGCTGGGTTAAATAAAGGACAGGGAACATCTCATGGTCTGTGCACAGACATTTGACAGGTTTGATGCCAATAAGAATGGTGTGATGGAGCGTGATGAGTTCTTGGCCTGGTACAAAGATGAGCGCCACCATTTTGGCATGGAAGTCGAGGAAGAGGTCGAACAGATTTACAAAAAGTTTGTGTTGCTTGTCACTGATGCTGAGGAGTACATCACAAAATGCATGAGGGATAAAAGCAACGGAGCATGGGTGGGCGTTTGAAATCTATTGAGTGTCTGATCGAGCGTGGGCAGGTGAGGCGGTGGAGTTGGAGTCGTTGTGGGATGCGAGGAGTGGGTGTGGCGACACACCGCCGTAGCAACCGAGCCGCCTGTATGGCAGATACAGCCCAATGTGTTTGGTGGGTGCGATCCATGTGCACACTGTCTGCGTAGACCCTCGTCCTTCCTGGAACGACCTTCCCGTTGTTCCATTGAAGCTGAAGCCTTGGGAGGGCTCAGGAGCCCAATCTCAGGAACACTACAGGGAGTGGTGGCAATGAGGACAGGCCTAGGTAGGATGCCATCTCGAGGGATGAGAACAACATGCTACATGTAAGCAGTGCAAGGGAGTGCACCTAGGCAGCTCAAGAGGCTTACTCAACCCGCACAAGGGACGTGGTAGGTGCCTCACCCGCGCCCACCCCCTCCATGCACAATGAGAGGCACATAACGCCTTGTGCGGGCACACATGATTTGTGCAAACTAAGATTGAATCGATGTTGTTCTGTGGCGATTTTCGGTTAATCGTGTGTGAACATGATCAAAGGCATGCAGGGAAGGAGAATACACCCTGATCACAAAAAGGGTGATTGCCCCCACAGTCTCCACGCATCGACTGTTCTTGGCACATGGAAGTGTACATGAAATGATGGGGAGTAAAGGAGCAGGCATTTGGGTGGTCACGCAGTGGGAGAGGAGGGAATGAAACAGAACGTGCGCCAAGGATGTTTAGGAGCAAATCCATGGGTGTCCGTTCCCAGTGGTACTGTGTTCAGGCATTTGCCTGGCTCACCCGGTGCACGCCCTGTGTGGTAACGTTCCCCAATCGGTGTCCAAACGAGTGCACATGAAGTGCTTGGTGCTATCCTGGAGGCCTGAGTCATGCCAATTTTCACATAAAATCATCTATTTTGTTTATAAACCATTGGAGCTTTGTATTTAGATCTACTTTTGTCTTTCTGCAGCCCCTCTTTGTTACACATGTTTTGATTGTGGAAGGACTTATCCTGATTTGATTGATCCGGTGCCTGGACTTGCTCTACATTACCTTTGTGTGGACTTCATTTTGAGTTGTGGTGATGTGAGAGCACGACCTACATCTACAAGTGGTGTACCCGTTGATACTGGTCCTCTAGGAAAACTTGCAGTAACGAGAGGGGCGGAAGCAATCAAAAAGATATATACAGAAGGAGTCCGCCCGAGTGCAAGCGCTGAGGCGCCCGGCTTAACGCGGGCAAATCTCAGGAGCCCCGAAGGCTCCTGCTCAAGCCCATGAGTGAATGTGGCTCAGGTTCCTAATAAGAAATGCGGCGACCGGCTTCCACTGCATGGCTGTTCCTGCGGACGTGGAGCATACAAAGCATCCTCCACGCATGGCCAAGGGGGTCATCTACGGGGCACGTCACTGGGGTTAAGCAAAAAGGTTAAAAAAAAGAAAACAAAAAGGTACTCTGAAACCTGCAACCATGGATGCGCAGTTGAGCGTATATTTTGACAAGACATACTATGAACAAAATCCAGAAGTTTTGTACGGTAACGTGTATGTTGTAAGTCGTGTAATTTTTTTTTTCCGCTGTAAATGCGCGTAACAAAAAAACCGTATAGTCGTGTAATTTTTTTTTTTCGCTGTAAGTCGTGTAAGCCGGCTTACACGACTTACAGCAAAAAAAAAAAAATTACACGACCTGACGGTTTTTTTGTTACGCGCATTTACAGCGAAAAAAAAAATTATACGACTTACAGCAAAAAAAAAAATTACACGACTTACAGCAAAAAAAAAAAAATTACACGACCTGACGGTTTTTTTGTTACACGCATTTACAGCGAAAAAAAAAAATTACGCGACTTACAGCAGAAAAAAAAAATTATATGACCTGACGGTTTTTTGCTACACGCATTTACAGCACAAAAAAAAAAGGCGGCCTTGCCCACTTGTGGGCCACTTCTGATTCTGCCCCCCGCTCTGAAGCGGTGGGGATCCCCGATACGGCAGGGGTGAGGTAGCCAATTGGCCCACTTGTGGGCCACTTCTGATTTTGCCCCCCGCTCTGAAGCGCTGGGGCTCCCCGATACGGCAGGGGTGAGGTAGCCAATTTGCCCACTTGTGGGCCACTTCTGATTTTGCCCCCCGCTCTGCAGCGGTGGGGCTCCCCGATACGGCAGGGGTGAGGTAGCCAATTTGCCCACTTGTGGGCCCTTTCTGATTTTGCCCCCCGCTCTGAAGCGGTGGGGATCCCCGATACGGCAGGGGTGAGGTAGCCAATTTGCCCACTTGTGGGCCACTTCTGATTTTGCCCCCCGCTCTGAAGCGGTGGGGCTCCCCGATACGGCAGGGGTGAGGTAGCCAATTTGCCCACTTGTGGGCCACTTCTGATTTTGCCCCCCGCTCTGAAGCGGTGGGGCTCCCCGATACGGCAGGGGTGAGGTAGCCAATTTGCCCACTTGTGGGCCACTTCTGATTTTGCCCCCCGCTCTGAAGCGGTGGGGCTCCCCAATACGGCAGGGGTGAGGTAGCCAATTGGCCCACTTGTGGGCCACTTCTGATTTTGCCCCCCGCTCTGAAGCGGTGGGGATCCCCGATACGGCAGGGGTGAGGTAGCCAATTGGCCCACTTGTGGGCCACTTCTGATTTTGCCCCCCGCTCTGAAGCGGTGGGGATCCCCGATACGGCAGGGGTGAGGTAGCCAATTGGCCCACTTGTGGGCCACTTCTGATTTTGCCCCCCGCTCTGAAGCGGTGGGGCTCCCCGATACGGCAGGGGTGAGGTAGCCAATTTGCCTACTTGTGGGCCACTTCTGATTTTGCCCCCCGCTCTGAAGCGGTGGGGATCCCCGATACAGCAGGGGTGAGGTAGCCAATTGGCCCACTTGTGGGCCACTTCTGATTTTGCCCCCCGCTCTGAAGCGGTGGGGATCCCCGATACGGCAGGGGTGAGGTAGCCAATTTGCCCACTTGTGGGCCACTTCTGATTTTGCCCCCCGCTCTGCAGCGGTGGGGATCCCCGATACGGCAGGGGTGAGGTAGCCAATTTGCCCACTTGTGGGCCACTACTGATTTTGCCCCCCGCTCTGCAGCGGTGGGGATCCCCGATACGGCAGGGGTGAGGTAGCCAATTTGCCCACTTGTGGGCCACTTCTGATTTTGCCCCCCGCTCTGAAGCGGTGGGGATCCCCGATACGGCAGGGGTGAGGTAGCCAATTGGCCCACTTGTGGGCCACTTCTGATTTTGCCCCCCGCTCTGAAGCGGTGGGGCTCCCCGATACGGCAGGGGTGAGGTAGCCAATTTGCCTACTTGTGGGCCACTTCTGATTTTGCCCCCCGCTCTGAAGCGGTGGGGATCCCCGATACAGCAGGGGTGAGGTAGCCAATTGGCCCACTTGTGGGCCACTTCTGATTTTGCCCCCCGCTCTGAAGCGGTGGGGATCCCCGATACGGCAGGGGTGAGGTAGCCAATTTGCCCACTTGTGGGCCACTTCTGATTTTGCCCCCCGCTCTGCAGCGGTGGGGATCCCCGATACGGCAGGGGTGAGGTAGCCAATTTGCCCACTTGTGGGCCACTACTGATTTTGCCCCCCGCTCTGCAGCGGTGGGGATCCCCGATACGGCAGGGGTGAGGTAGCCAATTTGCCCACTTGTGGGCCACTTCTGATTTTGCCCCCCGCTCTGAAGCGGTGGGGATCCCCGATACGGCAGGGGTGAGGTACCTAATTGGCCCACTTGTGGGCCACTTCTGATTTTGCCCCCCGCTCTGCAGCGGTGGGGCTCCCCGATACGGCAGGGGTGAGGTAGCCAATTGGCCCACTTGTGGGCCACTTCTGATTTTGCCCCCCGCTCTGAAGCGGTGGGGATCCCCGATACGGCAGGGGTGAGGTACCCAATTGGCCCACTTGTGGGCCCTTTCTGATTTTGCCCCCCGCTCTGAAGCGGTGGGGCTCCCCGATACAGCAGGGGTGAGGTAGCCAATTTGCCCACTTGTGGGCCACTTCTGATTTTGCCCCCCGCTCTGAAGCGGTGGGGCTCCCCGATACGGCAGGGGTGAGGTAGCCAATTTGCCCACTTGTCGGCCACTTCTGATTTTGCCCCCCGCCGTGAAGCGGTGGGGATCCCCGATACGGCAGGGGTGAGGTAGCCAATTGGCCCACTTGTGGGCCACTTCTGATTTTGCCCCCCGCTCTGAAGCGGTGGGGCTCCCCAATACGGCAGGGGTGAGGTAGCCAATTTGCCCACTTGTGGGCCACTTCTGATTTTGCCCCCCGCTCTGCAGCGGTGGGGATCCCCGATACGGCAGGGGTGAGGTAGCCAATTGGCCCACTTGTGGGCCACTTCTGATTTTGCCCCCCGCTCTGAAGCGGTGGGGATCCCCGATACGGCAGGGGTGAGGTAGCCAATTGGCCCACTTGTGGGCCACTTCTGATTTTGCCCCCCGCTCTGAAGCGGTGGGGCTCCCCGATACGGCAGGGGTGAGGTAGCCAATTTGCCCACTTGTGGGCCACTTCTGATTTTGCCCCCCGCTCTGAAGCGGTGGGGATCCCCGATACAGCAGGGGTGAGGTAGCCAATTGGCCCACTTGTGGGCCACTTCTGATTTTGCCCCCCGCTCTGAAGCGGTGGGGATCCCCGATACGGCAGGGGTGAGGTAGCCAATTGGCCCACTTGTGGGCCACTTCTGATTTTGCCCCCCGCTCTGCAGCGGTGGGGATCCCCGATACGGCAGGGGTGAGGTAGCCAATTTGCCCACTTGTGGGCCACTACTGATTTTGCCCCCCGCTCTGAAGCGGTGGGGATCCCCGATACGGCAGGGGTGAGGTAGCCAATTGGCCCACTTGTGGGCCACTTCTGATTTTGCCCCCCGCTCTGAAGCGGTGGGGATCCCCGATACGGCAGGGGTGAGGTAGCCAATTTGCCCACTTGTGGGCCACTTCTGATTTTGCCCCCCGCTCTGCAGCGGTGGGGATCCCCGATACGGCAGGGGTGAGGTAGCCAATTGGCCCACTTGTGGGCCACTACTGATTTTGCCCCCCGCTCTGAAGCGGTGGGGATCCCCGATACGGCAGGGGTGAGGTAGCCAATTTGCCCACTTGTGGGCCACTTCTGATTTTGCCCCCCGCTGTGAAGCGGTGGGGATCCCCGATACGGCAGGGGTGAGGTAGCCAATTTGCCCACTTGTGGGCCACTTCTGATTTTGCCCCCCGCTCTGCAGCGGTGGGGATCCCCGATACGGCAGGGGTGTGGTAGCCAATTGGCCCACTTGTGGGCCACTTCTGATTTTGCCCCCCGCTCTGAAGCGGTGGGGCTCCCCGATACGGCAGGGGTGAGGTAGCCAATTTGCCCACTTGTGGGCCACTTCTGATTTTGCCCCCCGCTCTGAAGCGGTGGGGATCCCCGATACGGCAGGGGTGAGGTAGCCAATTGGCCCACTTGTGGGCCACTTCTGATTTTGCCCCCCGCTCTGAAGCGGTGGGGATCCCCGATACGGCAGGGGTGAGGTAGCCAATTGGCCCACTTGTGGGCCACTTCTGATTTTGCCCCCCGCTCTGAAGCGGTGGGGCTCCCCGATACGGCAGGGGTGAGGTAGCCAATTTGCCCACTTGTGGGCCACTTCTGATTTTGCCCCCCGCTCTGAAGCGGTGGGGCTCCCCGATACGGCAGGGGTGAGGTAGCCAATTTGCCCACTTGTGGGCCACTTCTGATTTTGCCCCCCGCTCTGAAGCGGTGGGGCTCCCCGATACGGCAGGGGTGAGGTAGCCAATTTGCCCACTTGTGGGCCACTTCTGATTTTGCCCCCCGCTCTGAAGCGGTGGGGATCCCCGATACGGCAGGGGTGAGGTAGCCAATTGGCCCACTTGTGGGCCACTTCTGATTTTGCCCCCCGCTCTGAAGCGGTGGGGATCCCCGATACGGCAAGGGTGAGGTAGCCAATTGGCCCACTTGTGGGCCACTTCTGATTTTGCCCCCCGCTCTGAAGCGGTGGGGCTCCCCGATACGGCAGGGGTGAGGTAGCCAATTTGCCCACTTGTGGGCCACTTCTGATTTTGCCCCCCGCTCTGAAGCGGTGGGGCTCCCCGATACGGCAGGGGTGAGGTAGCCAATTTGCCCACTTGTGGGCCACTTCTGATTTTGCCCCCCGCTCTGCAGCGGTGGGGATCCCCGATACGGCAGGGGTGAGGTAGCCAATTGGCCCACTTGTGGCCCACTTCTGATTTTGCCCCCCGCTCTGAAGCGGTGGGGATCCCTGATACGGCAGGGGTGAGGTAGCCAATTGGCCCACTTGTGGGCCACTTCTGATTTTGCCCCCCGCTCTGAAGCGGTGGGGCTCCCCGATACGGCAGGGGTGAGGTAGCCAATTTGCCCACTTGTGGGCCACTTCTGATTTTGCCCCCCGCTCTGCAGCGGTGGGGATCCCCGATACGGCAGGGGTGAGGTAGCCAATTGGCCCACTTGTGGCCCACTTCTGATTTTGCCCCCCGCTCTGAAGCGGTGGGGATCCCTGATACGGCAGGGGTGAGGTAGCCAATTGGCCCACTTGTGGGCCACTTCTGATTTTGCCCCCCGCTCTGAAGCGGTGGGGCTCCCCGATACGGCAGGGGTGAGGTAGCCAATTTGCCCACTTGTGGGCCACTTCTGATTTTGCCCCCCGCTCTGAAGCGGTGGGGATCCCCGATACGGCAGGGGTGAGGTAGCCAATTTGCCCACTTGTGGGCCACTTCTGATTTTGCCCCCCGCTCTGCAGCGGTGGGGATCCCCGATACGGCAGGGGTGAGGTAGCCAATTTGCCCACTTGTGGGCCACTTCTGATTTTGCCCCCCGCTCTGAAGCGGTGGGGATCCCCGATACGGCAGGGGTGAGGTAGCCAATTGGCCCACTTGTGGGCCACTTCTGATTTTGCCCCCCGCTCTGAAGCGGTGGGGCTCCCCGATACGGCAGGGGTGAGGTACCCAATTTGCCCACTTGTGGGCCACTTCTGATTTTGCCCCCCGCTCTGCAGCGGTGGGGCTCCCCGATACGGCAGGGGTGAGGTAGCCAATTTGCCCACTTGTGGGCCCTTTCTGATTTTGCCCCCCGCTCTGCAGCGGTGGGGATCCCCGATACGGCAGCGGTGAGGTAGCCAATTTGCCCACTTGTGGGCCACTTCTGATTTTGCCCCCCGCTCTGAAGCGGTGGGGCTCCCCGATACGGCAGGGGTGAGGTAGCCAATTTGCCCACTTGTGGGCCACTTCTGATTTTGCCCCCCGCTGTGAAGCGGTGGGGATCCCCGATACGGCAGGGGTGAGGTAGCCAATTGGCCCACTTGTGGGCCACTTCTGATTTTGCCCCCCGCTCTGAAGCGGTGGGGATCCCCGATACGGCAGGGGTGAGGTAGCCAATTTGTCCACTTGTGGGCCACTTCTGATTTTGCCCCCCGCTCTGAAGCGGTGGGGCTCCCCGATACGGCAGGGGTGAGGTAGCCAATTTGCCCACTTGTGGGCCACTTCTGATTTTGCCCCCCGCTCTGAAGCGGTGGGGATCCCCGATACAGCAGGGGTGAGGTAGCCAATTGGCCCACTTGTGGGCCACTTCTGATTTTGCCCCCCGCTCTGAAGCGGTGGGGATCCCCGATACGGCAGGGGTGAGGTAGCCAATTTGCCCACTTGTGGGCCACTTCTGATTTTGCCCCCCGCTCTGCAGCGGTGGGGATCCCCGATACGGCAGGGGTGAGGTAGCCAATTTGCCCACTTGTGGGCCACTACTGATTTTGCCCCCCGCTCTGAAGCGGTGGGGATCCCCGATACGGCAGGGGTGAGGTAGCCAATTTGCCCACTTGTGGGCCACTTCTGATTTTGCCCCCCGCTGTGAAGCGGTGGGGATCCCCGATACGGCAGGGGTGAGGTAGCCAATTGGCCCACTTGTGGGCCACTTCTGATTTTGCCCCCCGCTCTGCAGCGGTGGGGATCCCCGATACGGCAGGGGTGAGGTAGCCAATTTGCCCACTTGTGGGCCACTACTGATTTTGCCCCCCGCTCTGAAGCGGTGGGGCTCCCCGATACGGCAGGGGTGAGGTAGCCAATTTGCCCACTTGTGGGCCACTTCTGATTTTGCCCCCCGCTCTGAAGCGGTGGGGATCCCCGATACGGCAGGGGTGAGGTAGCCAATTTGCCCACTTGTGGGCCACTTCTGATTTTGCCCCCCGCTCTGAAGCGGTGGGGCTCCCCGATACGGCAGGGGTGAGGTAGCCAATTTGCCCACTTGTGGGCCACTTCTGATTTTGCCCCCCGCTCTGAAGCGGTGGGGCTCCCCGATACGGCAGGGGTGAGGTAGCCAATTTGCCCACTTGTGGGCCACTTCTGATTTTGCCCCCCGCTGTGAAGCGGTGGGGCTCCCCGATACGGCAGGGGTGAGGTAGCCAATTGGCCCACTTGTGGGCCACTACTGATTTTGCCCCCCGCTCTGAAGCGGTGGGGATCCCCGATACGGCAGGGGTGAGGTAGCCAATTGGCCCACTTGTGGGCCACTTCTGATTTTGCCCCCCGCTCTGAAGCGGTGGGGCTCCCCAATACGGCAGGGGTGAGGTAGCCAATTTGCCCACTTGTGGGCCACTTCTGATTTTGCCCCCCCGCTCTGAAGCGGTGGGGATCCCCGATACGGCAGGGGTGAGGTAGCCAATTTGCCCACTTGTGGGCCACTTCTGATTTTGCCCCCCGCTCTGAAGCGGTGGGGCTCCCCGATACGGCAGGGGTGAGGTAGCCAATTTGCCCACTTGTGGGCCACTTCTGATTTTGCCCCCCGCTCTGCAGCGGTGGGGATCCCCAATACGGCAGGGGTGAGGTAGCCAATTTGCCCACTTGTGGGCCACTTCTGATTTTGCCCCCCCGCTCTGAAGCGGTGGGGATCCCCGATACGGCAGGGGTGAGGTAGCCAATTTGCCCACTTGTGGGCCACTTCTGATTTTGCCCCCCGCTCTGAAGCGGTGGGGCTCCCCGATACGGCAGGGGTGAGGTAGCCAATTTGCCCACTTGTGGGCCACTTCTGATTTTGCCCCCCGCTCTGAAGCGGTGGGGATCCCCGATACGGCAAGGGTGAGGTGGTGGCCGGTAGCGATACCGATAGCGACGCTAATGTCTCCACGCTTGCTCTGAACGCACCCAGTGCTGATGAGTCTACGTCTACTACCGTTGCTGCACCCATGGAGGTGCATCGGAGAACTTGGCATTCCTTTAATCTCTTTCGGCCACCTGATGTGTGTGGCCAATGTCACAAGACCGTGTACCTGTGGTGCATGCATTGTGAGGGGTGTGGCTTTTGCCTACACACTTTGGAGTGTCCAGTTCGTGGAAGGGCCCACCCCAGCACGGACAAGTGGCTCTTTCAAAAGTGGTGTCAGGAGGTAGACGTTGAGGAGGTTTTGACCGCCACCCTCCCCAACGAGCCCGTGTCCGGTGACGAGGAGTTGGACATCCTTTCCAATCCTCTATTGGCTTCTCCCCCAGGTAAGGAGGTGAAGAAAAAAGAGGTCCAGTCATCTGATTCAGAGGTGGACCTCTTTGCGCCTCCCCCTACGGCCCCTGTGCCAAAGAAGAAGGCGAAGGGAAAGAAGGTCTTGCCCAAGGCACCCCCTATCGACCCTCCCAATCCCCAAAGGCGTACTCGGAGCACCATTCCGAGCGAAACAACCCCTTTGGGGGTGGGAGATTGGTTGACCGACAAGGATATCCTGTGTTGGTTGAACCAAGAGGTCTGCCACAATGAAATCGATGAACCACGTGCGTGGACTCTCGCGGTTCCATATATCAAGAGACTCTCCAAATACATGCAGAGAGTTGAATCCGGCGAAAGAATGACCAACATGACGTGGTGCCGCCGCCACATTTTTGTGGTTAATTCCAATGACAAGGAAGGGTTGCACTGGTTTGTGTGTGTCTTCGATTGTCGTGTCCGGTTGGAGCTTTTCACTATTTGGGTTTGGGAACCCCTAAGCTCCACTCATTTGATCCGTCCTTTCTTGTCGGCCTTGAAGAAGCTTTCGCGAACCACCAAGCACCGCGCCTTGGGATTCCAAACGGACGGTTGGTCTTGTGGTTTTCAAAGCTTGAACATCGCAAAGCAGGTGGTGGAGCACCGGGGTACTTTTTCCAATGTGCCCCTTGTCCCAATGGGTGCCGGTTTTGTGGACTATGTGCTCAGCATTGTTAATGCTGATCGTGTTGTGCGGGTCGCTCAAGCGCCCGGTGATGATGTGGAGGGCGTGACCGAGCTTTCTGGCCCTCCTGAGTCCCCCCCCAGCACCCAAGTTGAAGGTGCACTTTCGGCTAAGGAGGACAGTGTTCAGGCCACCCCCACCCCACTCGAAGGCAAGGAGGCCTCCGCCGAGCAGAGCGTGGAAAGCCCGGAGGCCAGGCCGCAACCTTCCGTGGACACTCCCACCGAGGAGGAGGACACCCGTCCCAAGGTCCTCATCCGTGGAGAGTGGCGCAAGGTGCCGGATGGCTACCCAGCAGATGCATCTGGCCAGCTGGAGCGTGACCAGCTTTTCATTGATGACCTGTGCAAGCAGCTAGTGGCAGAGTTGCGCGCCGCTTGTCAGCTTAACGCCAATCCTGGTGCAAAGCCCAAGTCCGGTGACACAAAAACGGACTTGATCTACAAGCGTGCATTCTGCAACTACTTGTAGCGGGTGCATGTTTTGTGGGCTGTATTTTCCTCCGCCGTTTGGTGTACCAATGGTGGAGCGTATAAGATTGCTATAATCTTGGCCCCATGCCAGTGCCTTGGTGGCCTATAATGGTGGCAGTAGCGTTGGCCATGGCCCTGTCGGGACTCTTTTTCTTGAGCCTGATTTTGTTCCCAGTGCAGGCACACTGGATGTTGGCCATGGCCTTGTCAGGACTCTTCTTTTGGGCCTGATTTTAAGTCTAGTGCCAATGACAACATGTGAAACTATGTGATATTGGCCGAGTCCCAACTAATTGGTGGCCACGCAGAGTACTATGTGCTTTGTGGACTCGGCGTCCCATCGTTAAGGTCGCTATGGGGTGCCGTACGGAACCGGCAGCTGTACATATTGCGCATGTATTGCAAAGGTTGGATTTCTTTCAATTTTTCAATTTTTTTTATAATTTACACGACTTACAGCAAAAAAAAAAAATTACACGACTTACCGCAAAAATTAAAAAATTCAATTTTTTTTTATAATTCACACGACTTACAGCAAAAAAAAAATTACACGCATTTACAGCAAAAAAAAAAATTACACGACTATACGGTTTTTTTGTACACGACTTACATTTTTCACTACGGTAACCCTGCAACACCCTAGAAAAGCCCCCCACTGCATTCTTTGTCTTTCCGTGTACGGTTTCGACAGCCTGCATCGGTGAAAAACCAGGATTTCTGTTGAACGTGTGTGTGTGTGTGTGTTTGTGTGTTGGATCGTCTTCCCGCTGGGCATGGGGTTGCACAGGGTCGCTCACGGGGCCTCGCACACACTCTCTTAGTGTGGAAATAGGTGACGTGGGGGGACTGTGGTTGATGGGGGGGGGCTTGATACATGTGTGCATGAGGTGTGAGGGCTGCACCGGGGCGCAAGGGGTACATTGACACGGGAGGGTTGCAACAGAGGGACGGAATGCACAAAGGGGCGAG
This sequence comes from Eutreptiella sp. 'Long Island Sound 2002', assembly GCA_964036045.1. NCBI lineage: Eukaryota > Euglenozoa > Euglenophyceae > Eutreptiales > Eutreptiaceae > Eutreptiella > Eutreptiella sp. 'Long Island Sound 2002'. The sequence continues at coordinate 25,524,118 of OZ038399.1, read as the reverse complement.
GCATTTGCCAGGGGGTGGAGGAGCCACACCAGAGGAGTGGGAGGCGGCAGGATGTCACGACGAGTGCACTGAGGATGCCGCAGGGCTGTGAAGGCCGCTTTCATCCGCTGCAGCATGGTGTTGTGCAGGGGAGGCGGTGCGTGGCCTTTATGGACACCACTGACGGTTGTATGTGTCCTGCGCAGGCACAATTTGGGCGAGAGCGACACCATCAGCTACGAGAAGTGGTGCGTGATCATGCTGGGTCTCGCCCGGCAGTAGGATACTCCGTGTCTTCATGCCGCCACGCATAAGAGGGTGCAGCCTCCGGGACCTGTTTGAATATGAGCCGAGGTTTCTGCACACTTCTCACTCAATGTCACAGGGTGTGATAATCACGGCGATAAGCCCGGTTTGTTGCCACTTGTTGACAGTATTTTGGCCTTTGTTGGTTGCTGGGCGACGGCGCATGCCTGAGCCCAGTGACTTTTACCGATTGCCGGTGAAGTGGCGATTCTGGTCAACTTGGTTGAGTCCATACCTACCGAAGGATCCTGTTCCCAAATGCCCCCCGCCCTCCCCCCTCCAACAGGAGTGGTGTCGGACGTGCCTGGCTTGCTGTGTGGTTTACACGGCAAGGAAGTGCGCAGCCCACTTTCTCAGATGCCCCACTGACTGCGTTGGGCTGGAGCGCCCAGGGCCGTGCCCTGCAGAGCTGTGTTCTGGCGGACATGGAACCTGCTGTGGGGTCTGATTCACTCCATTCCACGCTGGTGGCCTATGGCTGAGGAGAGCCTGGGACGCCCTGGCAGGTCAGCCAGTCTGTCCAGGGGACAGCGCGCGCCTCAGGGCGCATCACTACAGGCGCTTGCCCCCCCCACCCCCATCCCACCTTGTGTCACAACACCCAAGGGATAACGAGACGCCTTTTGCCGTGGCCGTGGCCTCAAGCCTTTCCTCTCGACCCTGGGATATCCCCAGAGTTGTTTACACATCGAACCGCATCGGGGAGGCCTTGTATGGCACATGCCCAGAGCACGGGGGTTTCTGACCCGTGGTGCATATGCTCTCAGAGACCCTCTGCAGGCCCTTCGCAGGCCCTGCTGTGGACTGTGGGTAAGTGCGCCAAGAGGCCTGGGGCTTCCATCGGCCACCTGCTCCTCCTGTGCCATATGCCGTCCCCTGTCCCCCCGGACCTGGACTTGGGTAGAACCGGACCCATTGTACATTTCCACTGTCAGCCTATGCCCATCGTGGTTCTATGCGCTGTGTGAGCGGTGCATGGGCGATTCATGTTGCAGAAAAAGGGGTTCCCGAAGGTGTGATCAGGATATGGTGTGCTGGAAGACTGTCTACACTTTCTTGCCCAGCCATGTGTTGTACTGAAGGGGTGAGGAGTTTGCCTTTGAAGGGTGTATGTGGAGATGCAGTTGGTTAGCATACACCATACCGGCGGTTAGCACCACTTTCGGGTGCTGGCCAACCACTGGCGATTGCCAGGCAGTTACGGGCGATCAAGTGTCCACCAGCGTTGGGAAACTGCCAACAGGCATCGCTGATGCGTAAAGTGCCGTTGCTTACTTGCCCACCGCTTTTAGTGAACAGCTGTGCCGTCCCTTTCACTTTGCCTCAAGGTTACCTACACCTAGTTTCGTTTCAAAGACGTCTTGGTTTCATTCCTTGCACGGGGTGCGCGGGGTGCGCCTGGTGCAGGCCCTAAATACAGCATCTTTTGGGCCTTGCACCCATGGATCATGTTTGCCAATATGAGGACAGGCTCACCACTGCTCAATTCACAGCTGGGTTTTGGCGCTTCTGCAGAAGCCTACCCAAGTGATCAGGTTCCACAGAGAGTCAGCAGGACGAACGAGGATCGGCGAGTCGGGGCCAGTTTTGAAGATGAGCATTGCTGCTGAACAGCAGTGAGGTACCTCTTTTGGAAGTTCGAAGCCGCCCCGCCCCGCCTCTCCCCCGTGATTTTTGCTCTCCCAGCCCTGGGTGTATCCTTACGAACTCAATGTATTGTGATTGCATGTTTTGTTCTCAACCTTTTGTCTTATTTTGGCAAGACACGATTCCGCTCACAGCCTTGGTCTCGTTGTCGTGCCGTGTGGTCGGTTGCTACAATGATATTATGAATGGCTGCGTTGCCTCAGCCCAGACGCTCACCAGAATCAGCTGGCCATGTGCTGTCTCACCATCAAAAGAGAACAACGAGGCGAGACATGATTGGGTGTCCCATGTTTTGTTTGCTCCACGAAGGGTGGCTCTGATATGTGCTGGTGTCAGGAACTGTGGGTGCCACGGCACCGTGAATGGTGGGGCTGGTATTTGCTGTTGTCAGAAGGGTGGCTCTCATGGTGTTATGAACGGATGCACTGGAATGTGACGGTGTGAGGAAGCGTGGAGTCATGGTATCATGAATGGTAGGGCTGGTATGTGCTGATGTGGAAGTGTGGGCTAGTCTGTGTCGCTGTCAGGAGGTTGGTATGAAGTGGTGTATTGAAAGGTGGTGTTGTGAGCGTCGGTCGAGATGGGAAGTGATTCGTTTTATATGCCAACCCAAGCGTTGTCTGCTTCATGGCGTTCTCCTAGTCGGGACTCGAAAGAAACCTCCACACAGCAAGGGAGGGAGCGATTGAGGGGGGATTGTCACAGTCAGTTCTATTTCACCGAGTCTCTCTCTGAGACAGTACCCAGATCGTTACGCCTTTCGTGCGGGTCGGAACTTACCCGACAAGGAATTTCGCTACCTTAGGAAGGGACTGAGAGCACTGATGGATTTTGGGATGCGCCGAAAGATCACTATGGTGTGTACACAAGAGGGAGGGGTGGCAACAACGAGGCGAAGGGGAGGGGCTTTGCATGACAACAGGGTGCACCCGAGGATCACTGTGTTGCATACACCTGGGGGGGGGGGGGGGCATCTGGGGCAGGGGGAGAACCCAACAGAAGGATAGATAACATTGGTCTGTCCAGGCGTGGAAAGCAGCAACCCACAGCCTGGCAAGCAGTACCTATGCGGCGTCAGCCAGGAACCAGATTGGCACTTGCTGCATCCCTCTTGTGTCTTTGGGGTATGCATGGAGCAGCAGCTTGAACTACTTGAAGTAATCAGTGTCTCAAGTGCCAATTCAATTCAATGCAACAGTTTGATCAGACAGACACTATTCGGTTATGGCGTGCAATACTGAGATACCAATACCAAGGCTAGAATATCACCCAGTGCACGGTTCAAGAGAACCATGTAAAGGGTATGGCCAGGGGTGGAGACAGGGGCGGGGGCAAAACAGGCAGAATGAGAGGGGAAGCCAAGCTCCCATCTCCCCACAGTTCTTGGCTTTTTCCTGCTTTCCCTACAAGATGGTGGTGTGTGAGGTTGGTCAGAGTTTCCCCTTTGCAACAAGCCCCCCAAAACACCATAAAGCATGGCCATACTACACCAGCACTCAAGCTCAAATTTCATCTGTGGAAATTTCGCAAATTTTCAAACTTGGGTGCAGCATAAGGCGACCCTCCGGACTTTCCCCATTTGCCACTGCGCATGAGACTCGAGCACACGTGTTGGGCCATCTTTGGAGCACTGCGTGCTTGTTGCAGGTGGGGTATAAAAACCTGAAGCCCCCCTGCACAGGAGTTGTGCGAGCACACAGGAAATGCCTCCACCCCCTGCCCAACGTCTATTGTTGAAGTGTGGGGCTTGCTTAGTTGCTTAGCAGCACAGGCAGAACAGGAACAACCAGTTTGCAGTACACCATTTTATGTGCAACCCATATTTTGGGTCGACAAAGGGAATCGAACCCACAAACCATGAAACCACAATGACTGAAAATTTGTGGAGGCACATCAGGTGGTGCTTTGCAGTGCGCCCAATTTTGTAATTTGTTAGACCTGCCTTGATTTGAGTCAAAACAGTCATAATTAGCGCAACAACAGTACCATCCTCTGATGCGGTGGCACTCGCCACCGCCAGATGACTGAGGGAGGAGCCAGAAAGGTGGGAGACCTTTGTCTACACACAGGGGAGGTCAGGGTTTCAACTTGGTGGGGCGCGCCGGGGGGGGGGGAGGGGTCAATAGAACCCCTGAAAACTGAAGGGGGGGGTTGGAAAAAGGGCTCAATTGACAGGCCCATTAACCAGTCACTGTGAAATTTTGTTCTGCATTGAAAATGGTCTTTTTTTTTTTTTTGACCAAGTACATGGCAAATGATAACTTTTCTAGACCCCTTTCAATGCAGTGATTCCAAAATTACCATTTTCATCTTTTGCCCTTTTTTGGGTGCGGTTCACCTCCAAGCCCTGGGGCTTGGTCTCGGTAGGATTCTGGGGCCCCCGTCAATTGAGCCTTTCTTTTGGGGGGGGCGGGGCGGACAGGGGGCTCTATCGACCCCCCCCCCCCCCTGAGCTGAAAGCCCGCCCAGGCTTGTGGTGGACATCTACTGCCTTCAGTTGTCTGGGTGATGGCCATTCGTCGTTCCTGTGGATTAGCATGAAGTGGACCTAAGATGGTGACCCTGTTGGACCGTGTGCCTGTGCATCCGGCCAGACCTTTTGCCCGTTGGCGTAGTTCGTGGAACATTGCTGAGGGGGTGGCCAGGGATGGCCGGAGCAAAATTTTGGGTTGTTTTTGTCGGTTGGCCGCCCAGTCTTTCGGGAATCCGTAGAATCTACAGGACCGGAGGCGAGGGCTGGAGGCCAAAATCCACGGAATCTGGGAGAGGGGTGGGGGGGTGGGGGGGCTGGGGGCCAGAATCCACAAAATGCACAGATTGATACAGCTCCGGGGATCTCAATCGTGCTGTACCTTCGGCTGTCGGCTTTCATCCCTTGTTCTCCGGGCGCAGATTCTTTGTCCCATGCACAAGCGCACGCGCTCGGATGTGGAGGGCACTGACGAGGCGGCTGACACCAAACGGCGGCGCTCATCTGTTTGGGGCTACTTGGGCTACCCACTGTCCAAATTGTCCTCATGGATGCGGCCGTCAGGAAAGATGAGGGATGGTGTGGACCCTCAGGCTTGTGTTGAGGACATTGATGCTGTTGACAAATCGGCGCCCGCGATGCCTTGCCCCTCTTCGGCAAATTCCGGCGTCCCAACACCGGTATGCAACCAGGAGGCACCGGGAATGAATGCCCTGCCTTTGGCAAAGCCCACCGCACCCACAGGGGCATGTGATGAGAAGGCACCAGCGATGCCTTGCCCCACTTCAGCAAAGCCGGCGGCGGCAACATGGACGTGTGATGCGGGGTTGGCCTTTCACACCCTGAGGGCGCCCCGTGCCCGCAGCCCCGTCGCGCAGCCCCAGCGGCGGGTCATCCCCAGGCCGCCACCGCCCGCAGCCGCTGGGGTCGGCGGTTTGGACGTCTGCTTCGTCATGGATTGCACGAGCTCCATGGCGCCCTGGATCAGGGCCGCGAAGCAAACCATCAAAGACATGATCGCGGAACTGCCGCCAGCAGAGCCCCACAAGCGCATCGCCTTCGTCGGCTACCGGGACCTCGGCGACGGCCCAGCCCATGTGCACCCGTTCACCGAGGACGCCAGCGCCGTCATCGGCGCCATCGAGGCCGAGGTGGCGAGTGGGGGCGCGGACCCTCCGGAGGACGTGGCAGGGGCTCTCGCGGACGCCCTTGGGCTGAAGTGGGCGTCCCAAGCCCGGACAGTCGTGCTGATTGCCGACGCTCCTTGTCACGGCAAGGGCTATCACGCATTGGGCGATGATCATCCGGCGGGGGACCCCACGGGGTTGTCGATGTCGGGCCTTCTGTGGGCCTTTCGCAACGCCCACATCGACTTCACCTTCGTCCAACTCACCTCCGACACGGACAAGATGCAGGGCCGCCTGAAGGCGGTCTATGAGTCGGCCGCCGGACCCGACAACATCGGCAAGTTTGAGCTCCGGGATCTGCGCGGCATAATTCAGAAGGTCGGCGGGCATGCGGCCATCGGCAGGGGTGGCAGGGCCCGTGAGGTCACCGCCATGCTCTCCTCGGCGGTGTCCCCGTCGGTCCGTGCGTCGTACGTGACGCATTCGTCAGGCGTGCAGACGTACTCCCCTTGTGTGGGGGCGTCCTATGCAGCCTACACCAGCTCCAGGAACGCTGATGCGCACAACACGCGCCCGTGAGGGCCCCCGACACGGGCAGCCCAACGCCATGGGCGGCGCCCCCACTGCGCTCTGGTGGACAAACCGCTGGCAAAGCGGCCTGGCTGAGGCCCAGCCACCCAGGCTGCAAGTTGATGGTGTCCGAAGGATGTATTTTCCTTGTCTTTTCCCCCCTTTCTTTTGAGTTGTTTTTCTTAGGCCGACGTACATACCTCAGAAATGATTAGTGTCCGATTGTTCGGAGGTTCCGGTGTTGCGGTACCTCCGACCCCCTCCAAGACCCCGACCCGCCTCAGTAGAGGAGCGTTCTACTGGGGGCTCAAAGGTCGGTAGTGCCGCAGCCAAGGCGCCCCCCCCCCCCCCCTCTTTCCATGCCAACGCACAGAGGTGCGCAGCCCAGCGAAGGGCGCAGAACGTGATCCGCCAGTGGGTGGCTATTCAGGGCCACATCGTTTGCGTGCGATGGTTGAGGCCTCTGCTTTGGGTTCCGGTTGTCATGTGTCTCCAACGCTTGTCTTTTACACCGCACCGTCTTGATCTGGACGTCTTTGGAATTCGTGGGATTTCCCACCCTTTTTCGCCGCTAAAGAACGCCCCCCCCCACTCCCCCGATCCAGCCCCCCGGACCAGCCCAGCACTGCACTGCACACTGGCGGCCCAGGGCCATGGGACAGCGCGTAGTGTCCACAGCAAAGCGGGTGTGGGGAGGGGACCCACACCAATCCAATGGTTGGCCCAACTCGGAGAGACTTTCGTCCAAAACCTTAACAAGTGCAGTACACCTCAGCCTTTATGTCCCCCCCCCCAATCCAACCAAATCAACCCTGTCTTCATACCCCAGCCAAGCGACTTTTTGCCGCTGGTTGTGAGCTGACGAAGGACAGTTCCAGATCTCCTTTTTTTTTTTTTTCAGGATACCAAACGTCCTCCTCCTCTTGTTTGCGGTGTTTCGCTCGAACAGTTTTGCACGGGTGCCGAGGCCAGCGCCTAAATCTCCTATTGCCCCGCCGTGTGACCGCTGCCGCATGCCCCCGCCTTCCACTGTCAGGACACCACCAGATATGTCAGCATTTGTGCCTCCATTGGGGGTACGCGTGTTGTGCAGCAAACATCCTCTGAGCCATTGGGGTTCTAGTGCAGTCTCCAGCCCAGGTCCAGGTTGCGTTTAGTTTCAGCTGCTCGGAGTTTTTAGTCTATCTCCATTTCTGTACATATTGTTAAACCCCCTCAAGTCTGAAAGGTGTGATGATGGGCCAGCCTTCGGGGCGGATGAAGGGGCAAGGGATACCTTCCAGAGCCTGAGAGGCATGCTCACCAGCTCAGAGTACTCATTGAACCCGTTGGCCACTGTGTAGCTTTGAGAGCACAAGCCTCGGACGCTACACGTGAATCGACTTCGATGATAGCTGCCACACAACAGAAAGCTATTTGAAGCGAGGGACAGTAGCGAAGGATGCACAGATGCGTGCCTGTGCACAGACGTGTGCCTTTGCATGGTACATATGTGCAAAGCGATCAGAAGGATTGCTTTCCCATTGCCTCTGCAAAGGGATATTTGGGTCCCATGTATTGTTCTCTACGTACCTTGCTGGTTGGCTGTCCATAGGGGCCCGTCAGGTTGTGCTTTTCAATCATTCTGCGTGTCGGTTGTTGTTTCACAGAAGTCTGCACATCTGCGCCGTCTGCTTGTGCATTGCGCTTCCTTTAGGCAGGCAAGGGCATCACTTCAGAGGGCTCATTGACTATCAACGGCCAAGGGAGGGAGGGCGGCTGGCAGAGACAGCAGCGACAAAAAAGCAACAGCGGCAGCGGCACAGCCCAACAGTAGCTTGCTGTTACTCAGCGCAAAGCAAGTACAAGAATGTGGGCGAATCCCAGGCATTTGGAATGGTAAGATGAATCAGCAAAAGGCAGCAGATAACCAATAACCGGCGACGAGTCAAGTACGGCCAGAGGCAGCACTAGCAGAAGCTGCAGCAGCAGAGCAGCGGTAGATTGTCGGTGTAGGCGTGCACTACAAGTTCCAACAGGCAAATTGAAACGTCCAGAACGGCACGTAGAAATAAAGAGCAGAGGAGGACATGAGAAGAAGGAGAGAACAGAGTATTACCAGAACTTGGCAACCGTGGTGACAGTCATGCTATGAACAAACTTCTTTTGAAAAGATGGTCCATGCAGCTGCAACCAATCTGGAAGCCAACATGGCAGCCACCGATTCAGTGAACCCCAAAACATCCTTTGGAGCACCACGAGGATTTCTGCTGGGTTCATTCCACCAGAGTAGAGGCGACACATACAATGCACAGCATTAACACTGACTGGCTAGGCCCCCCAAGGGGCTGGTGGTGAGGGAGAGGGCCATCCCTGTATGAGCCCTCGCCCCCCATATATGAAATCCCCCCCCCCCGCCCCCTCCGCCTTTCATGATGTTGTGAGAATGTATCATAGCCTGGAAAGGCGTGGTCCACGTTGGGGTCGTATGTACCATGTATCGTAATCTTGTGAGAGAAGAAAAGGATGGCATAAGGGAGGCCAACGGGTATGGGGCGCCTGTTGGGGCCTACTGGACCAGACTGGTGAAGGAATATCTGACGACAGTTGCGCACCAGGATGGATCATAGGCCGTAGACGAGCAGACCAAATGGATGACAGAGGTGCCAAGGCGCCCAGAAGACAGAACAAATGACAGCCAGGGAGCCATACCAGTCGTCCCACGGTAGGTGAGGCACCCCAAGCAAGTGCAAGCAACCAACATTGAATTTATCAATAATGCCGACAAGTGTGGGACCCTCAGTGTGCATGTGCAGGGAATAGATCAGGCGATGTCAGAAAATCTAGCCCTCCAACTGCAGGACTGGAACTGCTTGCAGCATGGGGGCCTCACCACAAGATGTGCATACTATCTTTTGAACCAAGATTGTCTGTCTCAAGAGCACATCGGGACACATGGTGCACCAAAATGCAAAAAAGAAAAAGGAATGATGGGTGGTTTGTGGTCTGTGGTTTAAAAAAAATTGACCTTGGTGCTGGATCGTGCAGGGTTTGCCTTGTGGTTTGAGGACCAATATGACATAGATGGTGCCGCCCGATGAGCCTGAGACAATCACCATAACAGAGCTCAGAGCACTATTGTAGGCACTGCACTGGAAATGATCAGGTGACAGCTCCATGTAGTAACTGATTCGGAGTTGGTTCATGAGGGGCTTCTGCAAAAATGTGAAAGACACGGCTCGGTGGGCTCATGGGCTCCTGGGGGAAGCTGGCACACTTTGACCTGTGGTAGCAGTTGTGGGACCATTGCGGATCCCACGGGAGAGTGAGTCTTTGCAGTGGGTTTTCTCTCATTTTGAGTGGGCAAGGAAATGAGTGGGCATTTTGTGACATTAGAAAACACTTGTCTCTCAAAGAGACTTGGGGGTGCAGGAAGTGCCTGACGACAACGATCTCAGGTGTAAGATCTAGTGAAAATGCAATCGGTTTACTGCTACTGCCTCCTTCTGGTGTTCTGAAGACAGCCTCCCTTCTGACGTCCGTTGCCTCTGTCATCTGAATCGAGGACTGAACCAGAATCGGGGTTTGAAACCAACTGCAAATGGTGTTCGACAGGCAGAGGGTTGGGATCTGGGCCATTCTCGGACGTTGCCCAAGAAATTTGATAGCCAGGTGGCGATTCAAGGCAACCTTTGGTCCAGCAGCTCGGCAATCATTCCGTCTGGCATGGGCTCAGGGCCATACCCGATATGGCAAAACATTGACAGCATGGTCTCTCAAATGTCTCCCCATGCCGCCTGTATTTTGCACTCCCCATTTTATCCTGCATTGTTGTTGCAAGCTTCTCACCTGAGGTTTCTCTGCAGTTTTTTTTTGTGCGACACGAATTATGTCCCGACAGCAGAGCAGTGCATCTGAGTTCTTCCGAGGTGTGGGCCCATAACATCTCCTTTCATGCCGTTTCAGTGCTATAGTGTCTTGATGGGCCGGGTGGTCTAGACCAGGATTGTGTTGGTCTTGGCATGAAGAATCATCCCCACTATCGGTTGTTGGCCTCAAGTCACAGTTAGTGGAATTGACAGTCTCTGTTGCTTAGTCCCCAGTTGCTGGTGATTAATCATCAAGTCATGTTCCCCTCTGTACCCGTGGGCAAACGCGGTTCCGATTTTCCAAGTTGGCGTATTGCCATGAGGATCCGTTGTTTTCTGACTGAAACGGGTGCCTTTTGACATTCGTGGATTGCTCTGGGGAACGTACATCTTGAAGGATTGCTCTAGGCTCTAGATCTCAGTCCTGCACCGCATGCACTGCCCTGTAAGCCGGGTGTGTGGGTCTGTGGAACAACGCCAAATACATGCACTGTGCACGCATCGTGAACACACCGCATGCGGTACTCTCTGCATTGCACGATGCTGTTGGTGTTCCATTGATGCTAAGTTGCAGGTTATCACATGAAATGTGCATGGAGGTGGGGGCGGGGAGGTTGCCGTAAACTTAAGTAAACATTGGGCCATTTGCAACTCACTAAATTGTTTGCGAATGTTGCACTGGATGCCCCCGTAAACTATTGGGCCCACTCTGCTCAGTATCCCGAATGTTGCCTTGAGTTTGTGGCCACCACTGTTGAATGCCTCCCAGCATTGGTTCTGGGGCAGGTTGAGGTCTCCTGCTCCTCTCCATGTCCCCCAAAGGCGTATGTCCCCCAACAGGGTAGTGTTAAGAGCACAATTTCACTCCTTTCACGGGATTTTCTGCAACTGGCCACATTCATCATACATTTGCACGCACAGTCATTGACAGCTCGGCGTAGCAAGGGTCATTTTGAAGCCATTTTGAATTGTCCCTGCTTTGGGGTACCGTAAGACAGCATGGTTAAGACAGCATGTCGCCATGTAGCCACCTTGAGTCCTCCCAGTTGCAGATATTTTTTGCCACTAGTAACGTTCTAGTCAAGATTGAGCAATGGGACGGAGCTAGCAGGGAAGGGAACACAATGTACATCAGCTGAAGCAACATGATAAGGACCCCCCTCAAGGATCTTCTCGGTGACCCAAAGAACGCCAAAAAAAAAGGTCCGCGAAGGACCCCCCAAAAAGACTTCCCTGAAGGACCTTGCTGCGCTAGAAAGTATGGCTACAAAATGCACATTGGCCATGCGTTGTTACCTTCGGGCCCTGGGCATGCTGAGGGATCAAGTGTATCATACATATGAGATACCTGTTTTTCAAAGAAATTTGAGCTTGACCACTTTGAGTCAGTCACAAGAAAAAAGGCCAAAATGGGTAACCATGGCCTCAAAAGATTAAAATCACTTGTTTGCACACCCAAATGTCAAGGATCACTTGTTGGAAATGTGTTGCAAAAATGTTGACCACTTTTTTGTACCTATTTTGATCCCATAATGGCCCAGTTTATCTGCGATCACAGGCCCTACCGGACCCTGAGCCCCAGGAACCAGTGGAGCGAAGCCTCTTTAATGACTCGGACGATTGTAGCACAGATGTTAGCGACCAGGTTAGGGCTAGACAGAAAAGGGCAAAACTTCGAATTGGAACGACGTAGGAGAGTAGAAACGGACTGTCTTGTGGGGCAGTCTGGGTAAATAGGGACACATACAGTACAGAGTACAGGCAGAGCAGGCTGCGATAGTGCCAGCATCATACACCTCTGGTTTTACATATGAGTCACTGTGAACACATGGACTAATTGGCTATGATCCCAGCTTAAGGGGCTGTGGGGAGCGTTGAAAACCTCACGTGTGACCATAATGGCCCAGTTGTTGTGCTTGTGAAATCTTTTGGAGGGCCAAAATGGGTCACCACAGGCTTAAAACCGGCACAAACCACTTTGAGCATCCCAAGTGTTCTCGGAACAACTTCGGAATTCTTGGAACTTTGGACCACTTTTTTGGCCCACAGGTGAACCCTGCTAACCGTACTATAGCATGTGCCCAATGTAGCCCTTGGTGCCAATCGGGCATTGAAGAGTGTTGGTGGTGTGGAATTAGCGTGCAAGTGTTCCCATTCATAGGGCACCCAAGACAATACGTGGCAATCAAACACAAGGAAGAAAGGTCACACTTGCACAAGTAGGCATAACATGTCGCGTTCAAGGTTGGTTTTGGCCATTTTTGACCCAAAGGGATCGTTGAGCCCACTCATTGGGTTCAAGCTACTTAATCTGATTTGTTGCCATTTCTTAGGTGTTTGCTGCTGCGTGCTTGGTATCTTGCTTGCTGCTGCTTGCTGCTGTTGCTTATTAGAGCCTCCACCCTAGACCTTAAAGAGGGTTATAAAACCTTACTTGTGACCTGACCGCAAGGCGGCTTATACCTACTGGCTGTGTTCAAACAATGTGGACGTGAATGTTGCACTTATGCGTGAGCTGCAGTTTTTTGCCAGTGCATCCTGGGTTGTAGTGTAATATGGTTTTGAGGTTGGTCCCAGGGGGAGTATCAGACGCGGTGCGCGCGCGGTGCATGCGCGGTGCGGGTACTGGGGTTGTTGTGTAGACCCTTTCAGCCAGTTTAGAGGCAACTGCGCCCATTTTGGGGGGCCAAGACATCCCCAATCTGCATGTGTGCCTTGTTTTTGCTTTTGCAACGTCTCTTGTCATGTTCCCTTGTTTGTAGGCCTCTTGGTTTCAAAATTTTATTGCAGAATTCTGTCCCCTTGTTTGAACAGAGCTATGTCTCTCTCATGGCTTCATGCAGGGGTGTCAGTCCTGTGTGCTTTGTCGACTTTGTTTGCATGTGAGCTCGCCCAAGGGGGCCCTCACACGTTAGCGCTGACACTTTCATCAAGAGGGCCCATCAGGAAATAACAGCATCCATCCAGAGCCCACCAGAAAATAACAGTGACCATCTAGAGCTCACCAGGAAAGAACAACATCCATCCAGAGCCTGTGAGGAAATAACAATGACCATCCAAGGCCCACCAGGAAACAACAGCGATCATCCAGAGCCAATCAGGGGGAATGGTACTGCCTCAAGAGCCCACCAGGTACCACTTACAACTCCTCTCCCAGTAGACCATCTCCTAGGGAAGTTGTTCAAATACCCGACGCGGTGCACGGGGTGCACGCGGTGCACGCGCGGTGCGGATACTCCCCCCCAGTAAAGTCACCCGGGTTCTGTGTTTGCAGTGTGCCTGCGCTGTGCATGTGTGTGTGCAAACACGCATTGAGAATTGCATGACATTTTTGTGGTTGGAAATGTCAATGGCGACAATGTATTGCTTTGCTTCAGGTGCTGGTGCAACCCCAGAGCCCTGGAATGGTGAGCGGAAGCTTTCTTTCCCAGGCAAGCTCCCTACCGAGGCGGCTGTTTACGGTGAGGCCCTGAGTGAGGAGGAGCTTCGAGCAGTATGTCTGTCTTTGCATGCTCTAGGGGATGCCTGTGGGGGTGCAGGCTTTGGGGCTTTACAGCACATATTACACTCTTGAAATATCACTGAAGATGAAGGCAGTCTTTGATAGTAGCAATCTCAAGATTTCTTGGTTTTTTTTCTTTTTCAGATACTGCTCTAGTTGGCCCTGCATTGGTGCCGCTTCAACCGCCATTTACCCTAGCACCGATAGGTACCCTTAAACGACCCGAATGCCTGCCAACCGCCAAGCTCCATGTAACACGTGCAGACCTTTCTCTTTCTTCAGCTAATTTGATTGTTCACCATCCCACGGTGCTCTGGAGGGCATTAGCTGTTCTCAAACTGCATACCACACACTGCACACTCCGTATATTTCTGCAGTGCACAATGCGCCATGACTGCGCACTCTATATGGTGCGCACTGCACACGACACACGACACACAACGTACTGCGCATTGCCCAATCCCGCATATTTTGCCCTCTGCACAGTACATTGTGCATTTTGCACGCGGCTAACTCTGCAATCTTGACACAAGATACCAAGTCTGTCTGCCAGCCCCTGATGGGCAAGGACCTTGTAAGCCATGTTTTTGTCTAAACTGCAGTGGCAGCGGGTATAGCGGCTGTAAGAAGTTCGGGATTGTTGCAGATCTTGGGCAAGAGGCGGACGGTAAAGGGGTGGTGGGGGGGGCAGAAGAAATGATGCAGCTACATACATGCGCATCTGCTCCATTTCATTAGCACTGGTCTGTTGTGCAGATGTTCGACAAATTCGATGTCAACAAAAACGGGGTGTTGGATCGTGATGAGTTCATCACATGGTACCGTGAACATCGTGAGCATTTTGGCCTCGATCCTGAGGAAGACATTGATAAGATGTATTCCAAGTGTGCCCCCAACAACACTCAAGCTGCTTTGATCCAATGCCTGTTTGTCGCGTATACCGTGTGTGTGTGTGTGTGTGTGTTTGTGTGCTTTGGGTGCACTATGCACAGGTGTCCGGGTAGTGATGTGCGCATCATGCATATTTGGTCTGCATTTCCCACTTGGCAGGCATGCAGGTCCCTGGTACAGGGGTCATGGGTATTTTTTTACAAGTCTACGGCGCAATAGATACCAAGAATATCAAGAAGCCACATAGATGTGCAGTGAAAAATACAATATAACAAGTTGCAAATGAAAGCGTGTGTTTTGCAGATATATGAAATGGATACAGGTAACAAAGCATTTGGGACACCATCCTTGGGCAAGGTGGGAGCCAAACTTCGGTGGTTGAAGTCATTCTTGAATCTGTTTGTGGGACACCACCCTTGGGCAAGGTGAATGTGAGGACCAGAGAGAAAGGCACCACCTTTGGGCAAGGTGGGTGCCTGTTTGCAATATCTGGCGTGCCTCTCTTTCTTATCATAAATGTGGAAATGTAAACTGGGAGGATACAGGGTATTTGATCTAATGGGGGGGGGCAGGGGGCAGCCAGACGGTGAAAGACCACATTCTTAGATAGGGGGTGTTCTGATCATGTATGTGTGTGCGTGTGTGTTTCTGTTCCTCTGCTCGATTGCTGCTCAAGTACACTTATGGGACGTTGCACACCTGCCAATATTAGGTGTTTGTATATGCGACAATCATCACAGCTCATGGTTGGCAAAGAAAACGTGCCAAGGGCGGCCTGAAAATTGCTCTGCGGGGGGGGGGGGGTGACATGGACGGATAGGTACCCTTAAACGACCCGAATGCCTGCCAACCGCCAAGCTCCATGTAACATGTGCAGACCTTTCTCTTTCTTCAGCTAATTTGATTGTTCACCATCCCACAGTGCTCTGGAGGGCATTAGCTGTTCTCAAACTGCATACCACACACTGCACACTCCGTATATTTCTGCAGTGCACAATGCGCCATGACTGCGCACTCTATGCCGAAGGAGGGGGGGCGGTTGGAGAAATGGGGTTCCGTGTCGGGCCCTTTGTTTTGTGTAAGAACGGATGTTGGCGCCGAAGGCGCAGGAACACAAATTTTGGCCCGAAAAAGTTTTTTCCACCAATAATCTCCCCCCCCCCCCCCCACATTTGAGTAGTCAAAATGATCAGCGCGACGTGGGTATCATTTTGAGCCATAGATGTTGGGTTGACCCCCCCCCCCCTCCTGGCATGGCTGGTCGGGCACCCCCGCCCTGAACCCCCCCTCCCGTCACGGCGGCCAAGGAGGGGGGGGGGGGTTGGGAAAATGGGCTTCCGTGTCCCCCCCCCCCCCCCCGCAGAGCAATTTTCTTCCCGCCAAGTCACCGCAGGATAGTACTGTTGCCAGGGGACGTTGTGGCAGGTGGCGTCCACACCTGTTTGCATACAGACGGGCAGCAGCAGCTTTGACTCATTGAACTCTGCCATCCTTGTCCTTATACGGATGATTTAGTAAGTGTACAAAACTGCATTTTCCCTCCCCCCATTCTTGACAGACACGTACAAGCTAGATCAGGTCACCAGCTTGTGTGGAACAGCCCCGACCCCAATCCTTTGACAACAGCTCTGTGGTAGCCTGGCTGCCCCATTCTTCCCCGCCTTCAGTAGAGCTCCAGCGGAGATTGGCTTTTTGAGTTTGGAGGTTCTGGAGGGGGGGGCAGGGCAGGTGCCCTGAGGGCCCCTGGGGTAGAGTGCAAGACGCGAGAACAAAACTGGCCCAAGTCGCCTTGGTGGAATTTTGGGAGCCTGGGCAGAGCCACGGTAGACCTAAACAGTCTGGCCTGGGGGCCTCAGGCGTCGGGACCACAAATGAGGACAGTGTGAGCACCCATCCGAAACTGCTTTAAGGAAGGCCAAGTTCAAGGGCCCACAAAGTATGGCAAGAAGCGATTGGGTTGCATTGCATTGACACAAGCACAAGAGTTGCCCCAACGCAGTGGCGATCAAGCAATGTGGGATGTGGAACTAGGAATGTGGAGGCACAGCCAGCATAGTCTCCATGTCATTCCGTTATCAGGCTGGTCCCCTACGCTCCTCACGATATTTTGGATCTGCTTCCCATATTCCCATATTGTTACTGCAGTGCTGCATATGGCATCTCGTCTTCTTACTGGACGAAGTCTGATGCATTTGCCTGCTAGTACTCATTTGTTCCCGCACCTCCTGAAGCATGCTCTCCACCTCCTCCTAGTTGTACCCCTCTGCTCTCGTTGTAGTGGTACTGTGGTGAACTGTTTGGCCGATTTGTGGTTGGTGGGACACACCGTGCGTGCTCTTTTGCTTTATTTGGCTGGCGATGCCAACTGAAGCAACATGTGTTGTGCCGGACTGGTACCCCCCAATAAGAGCATGCAGTCAAAATAGGAACATGCATGCTTTTATTGGTCTGTTAGTGTGTCCAGGACAAGGACACGCAGCCCATCCAAACCTCTTTGTGGACTTTGTGGACAAGTCACGAAAGGAATTCATCCGCAATACTGTGTGGTCACCTGCAGTCTGCTCAATTAGATTTCAAGAAGGCTGTCATGGACAATTGCTTGGGGGCTGCTTTGGGTTGTACAGTTACTGTAGTCACTTATCCTACCGCCACAACCCCCCCCCCCCCCAAATCGGCGGCCGAATTCGGCCGACCTCGCCGATTTGTTCCGCCGATTTGTTGGGTTTCTGAATTTCGCCGATTTGTTTTGCCGATTCTTTGGGTTTCTGTGATTTTGCCCATTCGTTCTGCCGACTTGTTGGGGCTTCTGGGATTGTAGGACACCTGATTTGGATGTGTCAACCTAACATGTGCATCATTTACTTCGGGACACTGGATAATACTTTTTCTTTCTACATTGGTTCTTCAGATTGGCACCATGAAGTGTTTTTACTGCCCAGAGAAAGACGCATCTCTGGTCCCCTGGGATTCATTGTCCCCCAGTGATCAAACGTTTCTGCAGGACAAGTACCCTGATGCTGGTCAGGGGGCACACCCACCTAGCAGACAGGAAGATGCAAATGGGAAGCCTGTGTGAATTCCTCTTCTTCTGGCAAGCTTTGTTTGTACATGGAAAACCAATTTTCTCAGCAAGACAAGTGACAAAAAATGCAAAAAAATCGGTCCTGGGTCTGAACCCCGGCCAGCGAGCCAGCAGTACACAGTGCATACCACTGGACCACTACCTTGTACTGCTTTACATTTGCAGAGGGACCATGTACAGACCCAGAGATACTTGCAAATCAGTGCTGCACACCCACCCAGCACACACTGGGATGCAAATGGGAAGCCTGTGTGCATTTATCTTGTTCCAGCAGGCTTTGTGTGTGCATGGAGAACCAATTTTCTCAGGAAGACAAGTGAAAAAAAAAATGCAAAAAAATTCCGGTCTGTGAACAGTGGGGTTTGAACGCACGCCAGCAAAAGTGTGTGACTATGCATATACCACTGGACCACCACTGTGCACTGATATAACATTGCTCAGGGACCATATAGAGACCGAGAAACGAAAAATTTTTTTTGGAAATTGAGAGATATTTTACGCTTCCACATGAATGCAACTATTGAGCAACCATAAGGAAGGTGTGTTAGGGGTCTGGGACTGAGATCCAGGGCACTGGGAGCCTGTTTTGCCGAAAAATCGGTCCGCCGATTTGTTCGCCGGTTTGTTGGGATTTCTTCGCCGATTTGGGGGCGGGGGTTGCTGCCACTGCTCATGCTGACAGCATGGCCTGAGGCATGTGTGGCCACCTCATGGCAGTCGTCCCACAACAGCCTCACCCTCATCTGTGGCAGCCCCATGGGGTTGTGAACGCTTGATTGGGCCATATTTTCTGAAAACACAGGGGCTGGGTACATTGCACTGTGGGTCTGGAGTATTCCAAATCACTGTGGGGTTTTCCAAACAAGAATGCACAGCAAAACGGGAGCGCATGCATGGGCTCGTTCTTGTGGCAGGGGAGGGTATTGGATGATTGTAGTCATCAAAGGGGGGGGGGGGGGCTTTAATCCATCCCTGCCAGACACGCTGTGTAGAGTACCCCCAGCCTCTCAGAGCGGATTGCTAGCTCTTCTTAGAGAAAGCTGTTCCCAGTATGCATTGACGTTTTGGACACGTCATATATGCCCCTTTGTTCGGAACAATGTCAGTTTTTCTGCCTCGGGACATCCTGTGTCCCTCTGTGTGGATACTACCTGTGCCTACCACATGACACTGCGTGCCTTTCTGCTTAGTTTCAACTTGGCTGCTGATGAGACCATCTCCTACGAGAAGTTTTGTGTGATTATGCTGTCGAAAACCCGCCTTTAGACGCCATGATACCCTGGTGTCTGGAGGAATTCTTCCTGAGCTCTGCGGATGTATGGTCCCTCGCTGCCACAATGCAGAGCCCTGCCTTCCATTTGTAGCAATTGTCCCATGACTTGTTTTGCTGCTCCGCAGCATATTATGTTCTCTACAGGGTCGTGGTTGCATGAGATGGAATAGCCTGTATGTGGGATCGGCATGTGGGCAGATGTTTCTGCCCCAATTTTTGTCTGATACCACTGCCATTCTCCACACTGGAACCATACTATTGCCCAACCACAGCTTGCCGTAATGTATGTGTGTAATGTTGTAATGAGAGAGTCCCGGTCGCAGTTCTGACGCCGTGCGCATTGGGGTGGTCGTTGTGGGGGTTTTTCATGGATGGAAATGCTTTGCCTCTCGTTTTAGCATGATCGAGTCCAGGCTGAGCCGGTCTGATGGGGGATCAAGCGGGGATCGGGTGGATATGTGAGTGGGGATGACAGATAAGGGTTGGTCTTAAGGCGCTCCAGGTGGGTCTGGTGGTGTGCTGGGTGTCAGGGGGAGCTCGCACT
Organism: Eutreptiella sp. 'Long Island Sound 2002'; assembly: GCA_964036045.1. Taxonomy (NCBI): domain Eukaryota; phylum Euglenozoa; class Euglenophyceae; order Eutreptiales; family Eutreptiaceae; genus Eutreptiella; species Eutreptiella sp. 'Long Island Sound 2002'. The sequence continues at coordinate 25,504,879 of OZ038399.1, read as the reverse complement.
GGAACAGGTTGGCTAGGTCTGAGGGCATTTGGTGGGGTGTGAAAGCCCGTGGGGGATTGATTGCTTGCCACCGTCTGGTCTTTTCCCATGGCGCTTTCTAGATTTGTAACGACCCCATGGCACTGGAGATTTGATTCAACCCTTTTGGATCCGCCCGCAACTCCTGCAGACCTGACTGGTCTACCTTGAGGCGGTCAGCAGCATGAAACGTCCCCTGCAGCATTCGGGTTTTGATGAGGGTGGTATTTTGGGGTCCAGGTCACCTCCAGAGATCGCAGGCGTTGGTCCCGCTGGGGTTTTCTGTTTTGTGGGCTGTTCATCGAGCCCCTTTGATTTTTTGGGGTGGGGGGTTGGGGACAAGGGCCTCCCTCCACCACCCTTCCCTGTGCGGGTCTGTAGTAAAACCTAGTAAAACAAAGTTTTTTTGAAATTTTTTTTTACCAGGAAACAGTTTACTAGGTTCACTAGTTTTTTACTAGGTATCGGGAACCTAGTGAAAAAAAAGTTTTTTTTCTTACTAGGTTTCAGAACCTAGCGAAAAAAAATTTTTTTCTTACTAGGTTTCAGAACCTCCAAAAACAAAAGAACTACGCTTTAGAATTTTCGGGCCACTTGTTGGCCACTTCTGATCTTGTCCCCCGCTCTGAGGGGCTTTTTTCCACTGGCCTGGTGAGGCAGGGTGGTCCCTTAGGACCAATACTTTTTTTTTGTTAAGGACCGCCATTAAGGACCCCCCACTATGGGATTTTCCCAGGAGCCCGGCGCGGGCCACTTTTGTTTCCCTCCCTTTCTGTAGTGGACCCCAAGAACGCAGGGGTGACGTAGCATTTCCTCCCACTTGTGCGCCCCCCAGAAGGCAGGGGTTTGGCAGCCAATTCTGATTTTGTCCCCCTTTGTTTGGGGATCCCCGAGAATGCAGGGGTGACGTAGCATTTCCGCCCACTTGTGGGCCCCCAAGAAGGCAGGGGTTAGGCAGCCAATTCTGATTTGGTCCCCCTTTGCAACCCCCCCCCCCCTCTCCTCCAAAGGGTTTCGAAACATACATGAACTCCTTCTTCACAACATGCATGGTTCGGCCTGGGTGGGGCACCACTGGCATAGTAAGGAAAATTTTTTTTCAAAAATTTTCTTCTTTTACCTAGTAAAAAAAAACTTTTTTAAAAACTTTTTTGAAAAGTTTTTTTACAAGGTTTTACTACATTTTACTAGGTTTTACTACATTTGACTAGGTTTTACTATGGCGCATACTAGGTTTTACCAAATGCCCTGCAGGCGCACCCCTGCATTTTTCTGAGAGCGCAGAATGGTGCTGTAATGTTGTGTCTTTTTTGTGGAGATTTGTTGAGAGTATGCTGGCCTGCTTAGCCCGCTGCATCCCTGTTCAACAGCGCGCTGCCACCCACAGAAATGGTGTAGAAATCGCAGATGCGCCATGGTGCGTCCCACGATGCAGCGCAGTGTGCTGTGTCCCCCGGTGCGGCGCTGTGCGGGCACGCGGTGCGATGCGGCGCGGTGTTGGGTCTGTCACGCAGCGTCTGCGTTCCATGAAACACATTGTTGGGAAGTGTGTAGCAGCAGCAGTCGCCTGGCAAGTGCGGGCCGGTGTCAATGTGAGGCTGCATGGCCCTGTGAATTCGTTGAGCATGTGCATGTGGGCCCCCCCCAAGGGGGGCCCCTTCTCAGTTTCTGGTTTGTCATCGTGTGCAGTCCGCATCCAAAAGACCAAAAAGTGTGTTGCATACCACTCTCCGCCAGGTCCTTTCGTCTGCTTGGGTTGTTGCTGTTGCCTGACGTGCCGCCGCATGGGGGCGCCGGGCACTGCAAGCCGGGTGCATGGGGCCGAACTATCGACACGATGCATGCGTTCAGATGCGCAGGTAAATGCAAGAAGCGTCCAGACATGTTGCATCTGCACTTAATTCGCTGCACAGACAAAGGCTGGCGCAAGCCTGGTGTAAGTACTGCTTGTCTCTGGATGTCTTCTGCAAAGTGTTGCGGCTGTGCCTGTCGGTGGTGGGTTTGGGCAGGCCTTTATTGGTACGGAATCAAAAAGCGTGGGGCGTGGGCAGGGCAGTCAGGGTGTGTGTGAAAGGGATGTGGACGGGCCCAGGCATGGGTGGGTCTGAAAGCCAGCGGCAGACAACATCAAGTGTAAAACAGGGCTGTCCTCAAGAACGCATTTTTTTTTGTTCAGGACAGCCCTTAAGGACAGCCGTCGGGGACCACCAACGGCCAACGGCCAACCGCGGCCAACCACCAACCGTCACCAACCGCCAACCGCTAACCATCACCGACCACCGACTGCCAACCATCAACCGCCAACTGCCCACCGCCCAGCGCCACCAACCGCCAGTCGCCAACCAGCACCAGCCACCAACCGCCGCCAACCGTCAACGATTGTTCAAGAATGCTTCTGTGGTCTCGTGTCTGACCATGAAGCAGCGAGCGTCCCCATGAAGATTCGTTCCTGTTGGCGGTACCAACCCTCTTTTTCCCCCGCCCTGGTGGAACAAAGGACCCACAACTTCCATGCCCCCCCCCCCCTTTCCAAACAAGCCAGATTTCTAGACAACACTCATGCATTGATTCCGTCAATTGTTGCACAATGGATGTTGGTTTTGCCTTTTTTTTTTGCAACGAAAATTTCGTCTCCTATGCTGCCTGGTCTCCATTTCTCTCCCTATCTCTCCTCTCTCTCTCTCTCTCTCTCTCTCTCTCTCTCTCTCTCTCTCTCCCCCCCCCCCCCCTCTCTCTCTCTCCATCTCTCCATTCCTCTGCCAATCTATGCAATCGAGTTGCAGGATAGCCGAAAGTTCTGGAGATGGTGACCTGGGCATGATGGCGTTTGTCAGATGTTGTGCCCCCTGCCGTTCAGAAATGTGCACGACGTTTTGGGTGACTGTAGCATGCAGACACCACCCATGTCCAAACAACACCAGACGTTGTTGCCGTCAGTTTTTGGGCTGTTTTTTTAGACAGGGATGCACTTTTGCAGCACGCTCATTAAAGAGACCACCATGTTCTATTGTTGTGCTGTTGCCTAAATATTCAGCTGATCCACTGGGACAACAACGTTCTGTGGAAGGAAGCATGTCCTGCTGAAAAGAAAGCAACAAAGAGTGCATCTGGAAGGTGGGGTTGGGGTTAGGTTGGATTGGGCTACAAAGGGGACAGCTGGAGTGTGATACTGTGAGACAGTTTCGTGTCCCAGCATGCGGGCACACTACCAACAACATGTCGCATTCCAGATGGAGAATTGGTTGTGTCCAATTTGGGGGGCAGGAGGTTGGATCCCAAAATAGATCCCGGTTGATCCCCGGATAGGTCCCTGAGTAGATCCCCAAGTAGACCCTAGATCTCAAGGTAGATCGCAAGGGGGAACCCGGGACGGTGAGCAAACATCTCATGAAAGCATGTGCCAAAATTTACACTGCCATGGCTCAGGCCATCATTGAGGCAGCACCGAAGGCAGCACAACAAAACACGAGCCGTTTTCTGTCTGCAAAATGGGGTCAATAAAATTGGTGCAGCACCAGCTACAAACCTTTTAAGACCCTATTTCTGCCCCCCAAACACCACACCTGCCCCTTCTCACACACTTGGTTCTCCTACGACATTGTGCTCCCCTTGCTCGTTCTTCAACAGATTACCCAGGATGAATGATACAGGATGTTGCAGGGACAGAGAGCATGTGCAAACAATAATTTCAAGCAAGGGATGGGGAAAATTGGCTTGCGCCCGGGGGGGGTCACGGCTGTCGCCTGAAGGAGGGGGGGGGGGTTTGGGAAATGGACACCTGTGACAGGACCTATGTATGGTCCTCATTGTCAGTCTTTTTTTTTTTAGTATGCTATACACTCTCTGATTTGTGATAGTCAGATCCTGACTTAGCTTAGTTGGTAGCAGGCCTAGACTCTGATTCCAGAGTCCTGGGTTCAATCCCAGATTCATGTAATGTTTTTTTCCCTTCGCTTTTTTCGTCTTTTTTATGTCTTCATGTTTGCATGTTTGCATGTGCATGCCCCCCCCAAGACAGTTTTCTACAGGTCCCCCCATCAGGGGGGACCCTTTGTGTCAGTCACAGGCACACATACCCCTTAAACCCCTCCCCCCTGCTCTCGACCCCTTCCCCAAAGCAACCAGCCCCTGACAAGGAAACAAACAAAAGTCAGTTAAACACAGGGGGCCACATGTTCTGATTCTGATTCATCGGAGTCCTCTGATGTGTCTTCCTTGACATCTGCATCAGACTAATTTGCCAACGGGAGGCCATGGTGGGGCGTTGCATCCCCCCCCCCCCCCGTGCTATGGGATGCAACCGGAATAGACCGGACATAAATACCACCACCGTTGGGGGTAGGGGGGGGGGACTGGGGGGCTGTGTATACCGGTTGTCACTGCCCCGTCACGGCGGGCCAGAAGGGGGGGGGGGTTTGGGAAATGGACATCCGTGACCCCCCGTGGGCGCAAGCCAATTTTCTCCCACCCCAACTAATTCCCGCTGGTTTTTCGAGAAATCCACCCTTCATATGCTCACACAAATGGTTAGGCCTGAGCGTGGCACATCAGCTGGAATTCAGCTACCTCCCTCCAGCTACCTGCAGCTGCCTATGATGTCTCCATGGGACCCCACCACTCCATCCTGGTCCAACGCCACATCACATGGCTCATTCCTTCTCGAGAGCAAAGGCCCATCTCCTGAAGTACAACTCTACTTTGTGGTCCATGCGGCTGTACAAACACTACATTGTGCCATGATCAACAGGGGTTGCAGCATGTGAATCCTATATGCAACGCGAATAACTTTTTTTTCCAGACACACATCAATGTGGTCCATAAAGTTGTTTGCTGGAACTACTCAGAACAAACTGGTCGGCCATATTGTCAGGACACAGACATACTACCCTGCACCTACCGCAACATTTGATGGAACATTTGAATTATCAATTATTCTTATGAAAATGTCTTTCTGAATTTCTCACCACCCCTACAGTGTGGCAGCAAATGCTGCACTACCATGCATCAGGTACCAAAGACACCTGCAGCCTTTGTGGCAATGGTGCTTCTGAGTCTGGGATCTTCCTCCCGAGTGCCTCTTGTGCTGCACCTCTGCGTTGTTCAGCAGCCAGATCAAAAAAACCAGATCCCGATCACAGTAGATCCCAAGGTAGACAAGGCAGCTCTTGTTAGACCAGGGTAGATATCAAGGTAGATCTTGGTAGATCCCGAGGTACATCCCAAGGTAGATCCAGTTGATCTGAAAGCAGATTCTCAGGCACATCCCAGGGTAGATCCTTGTAGATCCTGAGGTAGATCCCAAGGTAGAACTTGATAGATTCTGGTGTGGGATGTGCTGTTCAGTGTGCCATGCAATGGGCAAGGTCCTCGACCTCTTTTGCAAACTGAATCGGGGTTCAAATGATCTCATGTGCCATATGTGGTGGACATATTCTGCTCATATTCCAACCAAGCAGTGTGACCTGATGGATTTGTAGTAGCTGTTGGCTGCGAAGGATCATCATTGGTGCACCATGGGGCATCACATCGGAAATAGTGTTCCACTCTGCTGCCTCCTACCTCGCGACAAACTGTGCCTCTGCAGTGCTTTGGATGAATGCCTGTTGGGTGTTCACTGCTGGACCCAGTGGTACAGCAGTCAATGGGTCATGTGTAACCACGGGTCAAGTTGGCTGGTTCTGTGCCAGGGGTGTGTGTTGGGGATGTAGTAGTGGGTGTGCATGGGTGTGCAGAGGCTTTGCATACCAACTGGACCCTCCTTTACCCGCAGTTCAGTGTTTAATTCCAGGGAATTCCCTGCGTTTGGCAGGACTCACTCGGGTACACAAAGGAGACACAAAGGAGACCCTGGGGTGTTTCCTCCACCAAATTGCAACAACCAAAAGCCAACCCGCTGGGATGTTTCAGCCAAAAGACTGCCGTCTCAAAAAAAATGAAACAGAAGTTTCCCCCACAGAAGTTTCTTCTGGGCCGTTTGTGCCCAGTATGCACAAGTGTACTTCTTCATTTGCACCATGCCCAATTTTTGTGTGCCGAAAGTTTCCCTTACTCAAATTTGTCTGCTGAAGATCCTCCCAGTACTCTCTACCTTTGTGGCTTTCCCTGTCTTCCCCCAAACCTAGATGGGTGTGAATTTTGCAGCTTGTGCGGCAGTGATTGCGGGTGGAGAGTTCAATATGGCCTTAGATATCCACATATACATCGACTTGAATTTTGACTTAGAAAACGCCTTGGATTAGACTTAGATAGATAGACATACCTGATATGGTGCTAGGTCGATTTCAGCTCCTTAGATCAATTGAACACTGTGGGTGCAACCATGCATGGTGATGATGTCCCAGATGGTGAGAGTGGAGCTGGGGGGTTTCGCACGGAGTGGCTTGGCGAACTAAGTCCTTCGTCCCAGAATTTTTTTCCTCCATTTTCTGTTGTGTTATTCAGCCTGTGGGGGCGTATTGCATGCTGTGCGCGCGCTGTGCCCGCGTTGTGCACAAAGTTTGTACAATACCATACCCAAACTGCATAGTAGTGCCTAGTATCAATAACAATGAGCCCAGGGAGTACCGGGTGCGGTCACCATCACCGCCACCCTCTCCCGGTCAGCCTGGCCGTAGTGTCCCCACATTGCTAGAGGCTAAGTAGCGCGATCCCCCGCCATCACGGCGGTCGAATGCACCGTCTACGTCGTTGTCACAACCACACACGGCAAGCCGGCCGGCACGATCCCCCTCCGCTTCAACTGCCAGTAGTCCATCTCTACCGGTGCAGCGGACGTCAACTTTGCGGTCGGCACCGGGGTTGGGACATTCACGCTCATGGGGCACATTGCCTTCACACTCAAGATTGAGGCCCAAAAGAGGGTACGCTCCGAAGGCTACGCCACACTCCCGTCAGAACGAGAATGCGCGCAACACTACCGTTCGACCGATTTGCCCGTCTATGGCATTGGAAGGTCATTCGAGACATTTGGATGGGTTCCGTCCATGACTGTTGGTTGGCGTCAAACATCAGGTTGTGCAACATTGTGGGGGTGTAGTATGGTCCACAGAGGCAAGAATATTGTCAATGGTAGCAAAAAATCCCCAATTTATCCCTGTAATGCGCGCGCTGTGCGTGCTGTGCCCGCGCTGTGCACAAACGCCCTCTGTGAGTAGCCTTGAGGTGCCTTGGTGGCAGAACCCCAAGGTTGCATCAACCCCTCCCCAGTGGGCAATTGGATCATGGGCCATCGCCCCTGGGGAAGCTGATGTGATCTCACATCCCATGGCTTTCCCTCTGCCCACCATTGGATGCCTCGTACGATCATTACTGGGCACGTTTCCGAGGCCACCCACCTCAGAAGGTGTGCGTGGTGCATGAATGGTGCACTCCATTGCCTGGAGGTGCTCTGCTTGTGGCGCTGCAGCATGCCCAGTCACATCACATTGTATCACATCATGTCACCTTGCATTACACCACACCACATCACACACCACACCACACCACACCACATTAGACCCCACTACACTACACCCCACCCCACCCCACCCCACCACACCACACCACACCACACCACACCACACCCCACCACACCACACCTCACCACACCATACCATCCAGTTTGCCGCATGTTTTGTACAGTGCCGGGCTCGAGACCCGCCCACCGGCGTTGGCCCGCTGACAGCTGAGCAGTGAGCTTCAGGGTGTGCCCGCAGCGGTGATGCCATGAGTGACCCCCCATCCACCGCCACCGCCGCCGACACTATCCTGGGGCCGAACGCCATCCCGTCCCCCCGTGACGCCTCCGTCTTGCCAGAGCCCTCAAGCTCCCCTGCCCCGCAGGCTCCGCCCCCTCTTCTCGCCCACCGGCCTCCACCGTATGGCCCCTGCCACGTCCCGGCCACCTCCAGCCCCTTGCCGCAAGACCCCGCCCCCCGCGATCTGGCCCAGGCCCCTGCGTCCACTGTGCCTGTGCCCGTCCCCTTTCCGGATGGGGCGCCAGCACCGGAGGCCTCTGAGCGTGCGCCCACCCCGACGCAGGTATCATCGCCGAGTACCTTCTTGTAGCGCAACAGTCATTGCAGCAACGGCACACCTTTGGCGCCCATGGACTCCTCAGGCTGGCGCTTTTGGCAACTGACTGACTGTTGGCGGGAGGCCCCATGGGGGGGGGGTAGTCTGCGTCCGAGGACCTGCGGGGTCAGTCCCCCCCTCCCGGGGGTTGGCGGTAGGTGGTTGGTGGGGGTTGACAGTTGGCGGTTGGCGGTTGGTGGCAGTTGGCAGTTGGTGTCAGTTGGCGGTTGGCAGATGGTGGTCCCTGGGGGCTGTCCTGCCGGGCTGTCCTTAATAAAAAGATCTGGATTTTTAATGACAGCCGTGTTCCATGCACAAATGGGGCTGAGGGCAGCACTACTGATGCAAGGCTCTGCTCATGGCTGCTGCTTCTGTCCGTTGTGTCCCCACGCCAGTGCCGGCAATGCTTCACATTCAGTCATTCCCAAGACAGTGAAGTTTGGAGGGTGCGCCCCACCCCATTTGATGCGGGAAAAGTAACACAGGGCCATTGAAGTGGTGCACAGCGCCTTCAAACATTTTGCCTCCTGAGGGAAAAGGGAAAGGCCAGGCACTGTGGTCCGTGGGCAAGGGGAGGTAAGGGGAGCCTATGATTAAGCAATGATTGGCCCTGGGGGCATGTACCCCCGCCCCAGCCCCCCCCCCCCAATCGCCCCTCCTGGACCCCCCCCCCCTCATCGCCCCTCCCAGAACCCTCTACTACCCGCTCCCCTCCCAGGGGGCCCGGCCAACAGTTAGTGGGGGGGTAGTCTGCGTCCAAACCCAAGGGGTTGGCCCCCCGGGCGCCAACCACCAACCACCGCCAACCGCCAACCGCCACCAACCGCCAATCGCCAATCGCCAACCTTTGAAGTAGAGAAGGTCCCATGAACATGAAGCAGAGAGCGTCCCTGCGAACGCTCGGGGCTGTTGGCGTTACGAACCCTTTTCTTTTTTTCCCCCCTTAAGGACAGCCCTGGCATAATACCCATAGCCATTTATTTTCCCCTCTGGCCTGTGCACACTCCATGGGCTGTGGCGGTGGGCTCTCGGGGGATGGGGTCTCGGACTCTACATCAGCGGTGTCGCCCAGAAAGCTCAATGCAGAGGGCCTTGTGTGTCCATTGTCCCCCTTGCGACAACTGTCCCACTCTCACCTTCGGAAAATGCTTCTCCCCACTGTCATTGGACATGCAATGTGTACGACTTCCTCCTGCAAACCTGCACTAGTGTGGGCACCTAGAAGCACCAGCCTACTCAGCCTTTATCGCACCACCAGGCCTTTCAGGATGTCGAGGCCCCGGCGCCGCCGCCGCGGCCACCGCCCCCACCCCAGGCCCCCTCGGCGCCCTCGAGCACATGCGCCGCCCCTGAGGCCGACCGCGCCGGGGCCGCCACCACCGGCCCCGAAGTGAAGCGGATCGCGTGGATCCGCAACCGGAACGTCCCCCGGCCGCTACGCCCGGGTCCGGCAGAGTGCCACACGTTCCTGAGGGAGGACGTGCACGTGGGGCTGCCGCACGAGAACTTCCGGTGGTACTCGACGTTCTGGCGCAGCATGGACCTGACCATGGCGTTCATGTTCCTGCTGTGCCTCATGTGCCTGACCACGCTGCTGCTGACCATGCAGGTCCCAGGGGTAGCCTCAAGGGATAAAGCCTCTTTTTCTTGTGCCAGCGCTGGTCCAACCATTGATTAGTGACGAACCCCTCCCCCCCCAAACAAAAACGCGACCGAGCAACAACCCCAGACACATGCGCCCCCAAAAGTCTGTGTGTGTGTTGTGTTGTGCTGTGCCGTGCTGTGCTGTGTCGTATCGTGTCGTGTTGTGTTCTGTACGTCACTTCGTGTGTGTAGGGGATGGAAAACTTTCGGGAGGGGAGAATTTCGTGGGGAAAATTCGCTGTTGACAAAAAAGTGGCGAACCCCCCCCCCCCCCCCCCTCCCCCGGCGAACTTTTCGCGGCGTGTGGCCAACAACTTCACTGCGAATGCAGATGCAGGTGAGGACTGTGAATTCAGACAGGTGCAGCGGTGTACCAGGCGGAGGGAAGGGACAAAGATGTGTTTGTTTGCAACATGCGGTGGTGACTGGAATGCATTGAAAATACAGGGGGGGGGGGGGCTCATGGCGGGAATATTTCGCCGTGGGATATTTCGCGTTTCAAATTTGTGCGAAATTTCCCACGGAATTTCCAGGCCGTTGTGCGAAATAAACCCGCTGCGAAATTCAGCAAAATGTCTTGTCCAACAGTTGCCTGAGCACAAGTCTGTTGTGCCCTTCCACAAGAGCTGAAACAGAGGAATGTTGCCGTCAGAATCTGTAATGGGGGATCTTGTGATGTCAATTGCAGCCATCTAAAACAGTTCTTCAACTGTTTATTGCAGCCTTTGTTCAATGGTCTGAGTGCAGAGTATTGTGCCTTGCAGGGATTGAACGGTAACAGCAATGCATCAGAAAACACCAGCAACCACCAGGAAATAACAACAACCGCCATGAAATAACAACCACCAGCAACCAGCAACTCATCAGGAAGGAACAACAACCCTCTAGGACTCAACTGCAAAGCATCAGCAAATAACAGCAACCACCACCAACCAAAGGTCGGCTCACAGCATGTGGGTGCGAAATTTCCCAATTCAGGACTGCATGCGAAATAAACCCGCTGCGAACCCCCCCCCCCCCCCACCTTGTAAGAGGAACCATCCAGAGCCGCCAGGAAATAACAGCAAGCTTCAGGATACCTGGAGGTGGCGGAATGTTCCCCTTCCGAAATTATACCCGTCGCAAATTTCCCCTGGCAACCCCCCCCCCCCCCAGTTTTTCCCCAGGGGAAATGTTTCTGATGTGGGTGTTTAGGTTCATTCACACATGGGGTGGGTATGTTGCGATTGCTTGTAGCCCCGAACGAGGGGTGTGGGTGGTCAGGGCGGTTCACCGCTCATGGCGTGGGCCGAAATGGGCACCAACCGTGTTCTGTCGTGCCATCTGTACCGTCCAAACTTCAAGAAAGCTAAACCTAATTAATTCTGAGTAGGTCGTGCGTATAAAGTTAGTCCCACGCAATCTAGAATTAATTGCAAAAAAAAATTGTAGCCGTACAATCGAAAAATGCAACGCAAAATGCAAAATAATTGCAAAAATTAAATTAATTCCACACATCACGTCAGATGTATTTCGTGTTGTACCGGGCCTACAGTGTGTCATTTGTATGCATGGAAATTTGCATTGGGTGCATTGGTTTTGTTTGTGAACGCAAATTGAAAAAACAATCGCAAAAAAAAATTAATTTCTCGCCCGCCATTCAAAATTTTTGGTCGCAAAACCAAAAAAAATCGCAAAAAAAAATAATTCTGGGGGGTGGTCCTTCGCAAAAATGCCGGTTTCGCAAATTTTAACAGTTTGGACGGTATCAGCGCCGAGGTAGGACGAGCCTTTTAGACAGTGTGCATCGAAGCTCTGCAGTATCCTAAGTGCAGGCTGTTGTTGTAGCCTTGGACATACAGGGGCAGCAACAGAAAATTTTGTCTGTCGGTTGATCATGCCATGCCATGCTCAAGCAAGCCAGAAGGTGGGCAGGAAGGCAGTACAGGAATGATGCGCTGTCAGCTGTGCGATTGAGTAAGGCGCCATGAACACGTGTCTTAACAGCTAGCACAGTAACACGCCGTTAACGTGCACTCTATGAGCCTTTTGAACGGTGTATCCCACATAAGGTCCTGCATTTGACAACCTGTGTCAAATCGCCACGGTGGCTTGCAGCCTGTACGCAGTGGAGTGCCACGTAGCAGTGTCCTGGAAGTGATGGTTTGCACATTCAAGCCTCGTTGAGTGAGTGGGTCCGTGGTAAAACTTACTCAATTTTTTTCAAAAAAAACCCCCCCACCCCCCCCCCCCCCCCCCACCCTCAGCCCCGGGCCTTCCCCTGGCCAACAGTTAGTGTGGGTGGCGGGGAATGTCATAACCGAGGATTCAGCGGGCAGGGAGCCTCATTTCCAAACCACCTTTTTAGGGCTCCAACTTCGCCTCCTCCCTGCGAATAACGGTTTCAACTCCCAGGTCAGGGCAAGGACAGCCAACTGGGGCCAGCTGTTGCAAGCAATGCAAGTGATGATTCCCTTTGTGACACGTACTTCTGGGCTTACTTTGCCTATGTGTGTGTCCAGATCACCCTCTTCTTCATCGTTTACGAGCGCGGGAAGGACGCGGTGACCGTGTTCATGTACGCGACGACGCTCTCGTTCCCGATTGTCTGTGCGTCCCTTTCTGATGTGATCTGGCGATTAATATTCAACACGGCGCAAGGGTACGAATTCATGGACATCCGACTGTTCCTCCGCAAGTGTTTAAAGAGGCAGGGCGGGGTGCAACCCGTGACCCCGCCCACGTCCGATGGCATCCCTCTGCCCGCCGGTGGCAAGAGGCACAGACCCATCGACTTCGTCATTCAGGTGGCTCAGCTCCTGCCGATGTCATGTGGAAGTGGTCGTTGTTGTGGCTGTTGCTGCTGCTGTTGCCCCTGCTGCTGCTGCTGCTGCTGCTGCTGCTGCTGCTGCTGTTCCTGGTCCTGCCGATGGTCTTGCAGTTTCTGCTGTCCCAGGACGCGTCAGTGTTGGAAGCTCGATAATCAAGGTTCATGACTGCCAACAAGCAAAGGTGCTTTATCCTCCTCCTTGTCCGCCTCTTTCCTGTTGCTGTTGCTGTTGCTGTTGCTGTTGCTGTTGCTGCTGTGTCACTGTTGTCATTGGTCATATCCAGCTGTTGTTGATGCCCATGCAGCAGCTGCCGCTGCATCATCATTATTCCGGTTTTCGTTGCTGCTGTTGTCCGTCATAGTCGTCACTGTGGCTTTGGTTATTGTTGTCTTTGTTGCCTGGTCTGTCTCGTGCCTCAGATCCTCCATCTGCTGCTGATGCTGAACCTGCTTACGATCCCCTTCGTCGCTGGGGCCTCCATGGCCATCCACACCCGCGATATGGGCCAAGGGCTGCAGTGGCTGCTGACCTTCAGCATCGCCGCTGCCGGCGTCATCTCCGTCATCTCGTACGTCTGCAACATCGTGGCGTTCGTGATCCAGACGCGTGCTGGCATTGGAGAGCTTGCCACGCGTAGGCCAGAGAGTAAGTTCAAGACCCTCCGTGTCTGGATGGAGTATCTGAACGCCAGTTTCGAGGAACTGCACGAGGACGCGGGGCTGCCGAAGGAATTGTGCGTCGTGGTCAATTTGGACACGTATATTGACCGGCGCTTTGGCATCTTCCGCAAGATGAGGGTTGCCTGCGCGTCGCGTTCCCGACACGGACCCCGCTCCGAACCGTCACCTGAGACACTGTGGCCCAGCGGGAGATGGGGGAATATGGGGGAGACCGGGAGGGGGGGATGAGGACGTGAATGGGAAGGGCAAAGGAATTCGGGGGAACGTTCGGGGGTTTTGATGGCCTCTGCAAGCGGAGGGATGGTGCCTTCATGTGGGTCATGAAGGGACCACACAACACAGTTGAGGGTGTCAATGGCCCTTAAAGCCCCTGAGGCCGTGAGGAGACCACAAGTCGCCCAACTCAGCAACGAGTCCCAGGGCCGCAGTCCCCCCTGAACACCGGGTCCCATGAAGGCCATGCCCCCATGACCACTGAGCCCCACACTCCAGAGCCCCTTCACCGCCGAGTCGCATGAACACAGCCCAACAGCGAGGGCCGTTGCCCTCCTCCGCGTGGACCCGACACAGAGAAGTCAAACAGGGGCAGTCCGGGGGCTCCGTTGGCACACCGTCCCAAGGGAAAGGACGGGTGGGTAGAGAGGTAGGGTTAGGCCAGGCAGGGGGAGAAGGTGTTGAGAGGCAGATGGGCGCCGCCGCCTCCGGAGGCAAAGGGGTCCAGGGAAGGGCAGCGGCAAGTGGCGAGAGGCCAATAGGCGCCGCCCGCTGCAGACAGCAACACAACCAGGCGTCATGCCAACGCCCCCCCCCCCCCCTTTCTCGAACTAATAAGCAAAGGACACATACCGCTCGTTGTTTCTGTCGTACCTGTGCGCGTACGGGCACCGTGGTCCTGCCCGTACCCTATTGCCTCAGGTCGCGAACGTGGATGCGACGTCGGGCTGGGTCACGTACCGGACCCCCGAGTTCGGCTCCGTTTGGTTCCTGCAGCTGATCTGCATGCTCCTGTCCATGGTCTTGTGTGGCTTTGCCCTCACGGAGCCCTACCAGGGCACCGCACTGGACCTGCTCAATCTCAACGCGCTGCTGTTCCCCGCTGCTGCCCTGAAGGTCGCGGCAACGCTCCTGGCAATGATGGGTATGCATCCTGACAGCGCGCGTGTGCGTGCTTGTGGGGGCAGGTGCATGCCGCCGGGCCCGAGGCCGTGCCCCGCCACTGCCACCGCATCTGCAGCCCCATTTCAGCTGTAGGAAAGGCAGGATATGGCACAAACGATGTGCTACAGTGACTCGGGACTTGGTCCGTCATCGGCTTCTGCATTGCGCAATGTTCCCTTTTGGCCTAACCGACAGCGCACGATCCCACTGATCGACTGCGGGGAGGGGAGGGGGGGGGATGATGGCCAGGGGACGGTCATACAACACGCGACTGTATCCGGACGACTGGACAATTGCCCCCCAAGTGGGGGGGGGGGGGGCGGGTCACGGAGGCCTGGCAAAGGATTGGGGGGGGGGGGCGTTTGGGAAATGGGGTTGGCTCAAAATTGGGCTGCTTTGGACGGGAAACTGGTGGAAAAGGGTTTCCTCCGTGACACATCCCTTGAAATGATCAGCGGGTCGTTTTGAATCATATGTGTTGGGGTACCCCCCTCCCCCCCACCAACCACCAAGGCCTTGTGCCAAACCCCCCTCCCCCCCCTCTGCCGGGCCCTTACGGTGGCTGGGCAAGGTTGTGGCACGAGCGCCAACGCGGGTCCCCCACCCACCTCCTCCCTGCTCAGCATTCATTCACTCTTCACTTAAACCCCAATTATTTCGCCCTCTGCCCCGCCCCCCCCCCTCTGATGGAGCACGGCCTTGTCTTTAGCATGGCGACCCCATCGGACCATTGGTTTTTCTGACCACAGGTTTTGGGTCAAGAATGTGAGACAACACATTTTTTTTGAAGGAAAGTAGAGACTGGATCATGCCTGTGGGTTGTTCCTCATCCCGTCACATGTACTTGCCAGGTCAGGACCTTGATGCCAGGGTCCCTGGCGGCCACTGGCATTGGAACTATTTCTAGGAAGTTCCAAACTCTGGTTTTGCCAGATCCAGCGAGCGAAAACTTGATTCATATATGCCCCCCGCCACAGGACTGGCCTCAGCCGTACGTGCCGATACCGGAGGCCCCCTCTCCCCACAGACACACTGCCCCGCAGCCACATGCAGCCCGGAGGCAGGCCCCCCACAAGACACGCCCAAGTGCGTGAAACCGGACATCTACCGGCAAACCTGCACATGTTTGGACCCCCCCTCCCCCGTCAGGGGCTGGGCAAAGGTCCCGGCACGGCCACGGTTGGGGGCATTTGGGAATTGCCAGATGCCAGATGTCCCTGTTTTCCTTTTCTTTTGCAGACACAATGCTCAGTTTGCGCTCATTTCTTCAAGTTATCCCCCATGAACCTGCTGTGGCCCCCCCGGGGGGGGGGGGGGGGGGCGACTCCGCGGGTCCTATGACGCCAACTACCCCTCCCCCGTTCCCCCCCCAGGGGGCCTACCCCTATCCCTAGCCCTGACCAAGACTGCATATTGGGACCGAGCTAGTGGGGAAAGGACACAAAGAATGATTCACGCCACTTCCTACTGAAACTGCCCTTGAAAGTGGATTAGAGCAAGTCCAAATGGACTTAAAATGAGCTCTATTCATCAGGTCCGGCACCTCAAATGGATTAGGATCATTTTTGGAAAAAGATGTTTTTGACCCATTTTTGAGCCACTTGTGGTCCCAAAATGGCCCATTTTCAAAGTCTCTGGGACTTGAGGGGGGCCAAAATTGCTCAAAATGGGCTCAAAATGGGCTCATTTCACTTGTTTGTGCACCCCAAATGCTCTGGGATTCTTTTTGGGAAAACACATTTTTGACCCATTTTTGACCCATTTTTCGTCCCAAAACAGCCCATTTTCAAGGCATTTTGGAATTTTCAGAGGGCCAAAAACGGGTCACCACATGCTTAAAACGCCACCCCCCCCCCCCCTGGGGGGATGGATGGCAGGGGCACCCAGGAGCGCCAACAGACAGGGGGAGGAGCAACACCGGGAGCCACACCAGCAGGGACAAGGGCGAGCACAGCAAACAAGGAGGAGGGGCACAGCGAGGCTGGAGAGGCAACCAGAACAGCGGGAACAGGGAACCAGAATGGAGCGGATGGCAGAGCATGCGCATGGGAGGCAGCGACAACAAAGGGGATGGCTTGGCCAGCCAGCCAGCCAGCCAGCCCCGCCGCTACCGGGTGCCAGGGCAACCCCTGCTCAACCGGCATCAGGTGGGGGGTGTCTCCCGCAGCCCAGATGGGCTGTTTGCGCAACAGGAGCGGGAGCCCATCGGGGGCAGACCAGCCGTGAGGGGGAAAAGGACATATGGTGGACGGCCGGGACAGCGCGTGGAGGAACAGGGCACCTGGGCCTCACGCACACGGAAACACAGTGAGGCAGGCTACGGACGGCCGGTGGACAGAGGCGCGTGGACAGCAAAAACAGTCAAACGACCCCGCCAACAACCAGCACATCCTCAATACGCCAATTATTGGGCGCCGCTGACGCGCAAACGGCACACCATGTCACATTCAGCGCAGCCTCAACACACCAACTACTGGGCTCCGCGAACGCGGAAACGACACCGGCAAGAGCACCGGCCGCAGCGGCCGACAGAAAGCAGCAACCCGACGCAACATGCGAAGGGAAGAACGGGTGACTGTCCAGGGCCCTGTAAAGGAACAACAACCAGACGGAATGTCACACAGGGGGGGGGGGGGGGCTCCGGCCAACGGTTAGTGGGGGTGGGGGGTTAGTTGGCATCCAAACCTGAGGAGTCTCCGATTTTTGTCATGGGATTGTTCTTGGTATGGTGCAAACAGTGGGGATCCCTGCCGCTCCTGCCTCGGGGCGGCCTGTTGGAGGACCCGTGGCAATTTTAATGTGGAGCTGTTTGCTCAGCTTACTACGACAGTTGGTGGAGAAGGTCCTGGCGCAAGTGGTCCCACCACCCAAAGCCAGGAAACAGTACCAAAAATGGGAATTACAGCACCAACAAATGGCGCTTGACATTGCAAAGGAAAAAGACTCCAACGGTGTGGCCGTGTCGGTGCTCCGGGAATTGTTCCCCAAGGTATATGGGTCCCTTATGCAGTCCACATTAGATCCTTCCGCAGTCAAGCAAAGAACCGCGAATCAGGACGCCGAAGCATCCAGGATTTACCAGCAAGAATCCAGAAGCATCCATCCATGAAGAGCAACATCAGACGTACGAAAGAAATTGGTTGTGCAAGATGCGCGAAAAAAATGCAAACAAAGAAATAATTTTTGGGTCAAATTGCTGCGCAAAAATTGGAATTAGCCAAAAAAACCGCAAAAATAAATTAATTTTTCCAAAATTTGGCTACCTGCGCAA
The DNA here is from genome assembly GCA_964036045.1 of Eutreptiella sp. 'Long Island Sound 2002'. Lineage (NCBI taxonomy): Eukaryota > Euglenozoa > Euglenophyceae > Eutreptiales > Eutreptiaceae > Eutreptiella > Eutreptiella sp. 'Long Island Sound 2002'. The sequence continues at coordinate 25,487,246 of OZ038399.1, read as the reverse complement.
AATTTGTGTTCAAATTCAAATTGGTCTGTGCAAAAATTAGTGTTCCGCGAAATTCAAGTATTTGTACGGTATTTTTAGGGCGGTTTTATGGCAAAAAGATTTCTTTTTTTTCCTTTAGGACAGATTGAATGATGGTTCAGGACTGTGGGTACCCGACATCAACCGACAGTAGTTGTCTGCTCACAAATCAGCACCTAAATTTGGTGCACCGAGCACACTGCCTTGTAAACCAAAGCCAGATATACCACCAAAAAAAAAAGCACGACCGTCTACCATCTCGGATTTCCTTGAGATGCGGAGGAAACAGAAGTAATTTGCATGTGATGAAGTCTTGTGGAGATTGTATGGCCCTAGTGCCGTAGATTTTCGTGGCTGATGGTCCATTGACGACGGTCGGCCGGTAACTGTCAGCAGTTACTAATCGGCCGCGCTCTGTTGCAGTCCGGGCGTACTGGAGTCCAGCGATACCCCACGCCTCATTTTTGGTATGAAGGACTTTGTGTGCCTTGCTGGACGTTTTGGCTGGTTCATGCCTCATGCCTTTATCTCGCCTGAGCCCCTGGCCCTGTATTACATTTTCCACATCGGTGGCCCAAACTTCAGTGCCTTGGGGAAGACGTGGAGTGTGCTGGCGCCAGTGTGTGAGGGACGCCCAGTGGCAGAAGCAGCACTTTTAAGTGGCAGGACAACTGTCCCACTGTCACGCAGTAAAAGTAATTTCCCCCACGCTGTCAGGTAACCCAAAAGGTGGCCACCTCTCGCAGTTTTTTGAACCCGCCCTCTTCACCCCAGCCCAGTGGGTGGGCAACCCACCCACCCATCCACGAGTGGAGGAAACCCTCCTCAAAAGGCGAAAGTACCAACCGGCAATCTGTTTCAGCTTTTATGGCACCCCCCGGAAGTATTAGCATGGCTGCACACCATAGGAGGGTATGGCACAAGGCCTCGGTAGGGGGGGGGGGTACCCCCCCCCCCCTGGACCCCCCCTCCAGACCAAAGAGACCACAGTGGGAAAAAACGAAATTTACAACAGGGAAAATCTGATTAGGCCATTTTTGGCACACAAAATTCGGGTCCCAGACCCCCAAGCCCCGCCCGCCCCCGCCCGCCCTTGTTACCATGTCTCAGCCCGGCCCCAGACCGTCAAGTTCATGAAAAAGCCACACGTGTGGCTGTTTGCCTACCGCATCGTGGCAGTGCTGGCCTTCGTGACGTCCATAGTGATGCTGTGGGCCGTGGCCGTCAAGAGCCAATTCCCGCCGTGGATTGGGGTCCTTTTCATGCCTTGCATCGCCATTGGGGATCTGTGGGCCCTGCAGCCCCTGTTTCACCGCTCAGACAGACAGTGCTCCGGCTTCTTTCTGAAGTACCGTGACAAGCTCAAGGCAGGGCTGCATGCGCTGGGGTGGACCATAGTGGTCGTCAAGACGGGGCTCATAGGCCTCGTGCTGCTGAGTTATCTGGTCCTGGGCATTGGCGCCGCACTCACTGCCGGGTTTCAGGTCTTTGGGTCTCACCGCTGTCTGTTCCCATTGGCTACGGGGGAAGGGATGCTGCACTGCAAATACAGTTTTTGCATGAATTTTTGGCCTTTTTTTTATGCGATGTGGTTGTTGTAGTTGTGGATTTGCTTCCATTTGTTTTGCCGTTTTTTTTAAGGCAGTTAATGCTACAACCGCCATTCCTCTGCACGTGTTCGCATCCTGCAGTTCTTGGGTTTTAGTGCTTTTTTTTGCAAATGTTTTTTTTTTGTAGCGTTCGCTCACGGGCGGTCTGGGAGGCCTGCCCCAAGCATGCATCTCAGGGACGGTCAGTGGGCAACCAACGCGGGGGCATTTCCTGGGCCATTTTTGTGTTGCAAGTGAAGTGCGGGGTGACGTGTGACGTGGCCATTGTTGCCTCGCCACTCTGGGGACCCCAGTACGGCAGGGGTCACGTACCTCCCCGCTCCGAGGACCTGATACGCCAGAACCCCAAAGAGTCAGGTAGCACAGAGTCACAAGCCGCAGACGCCAATTTGTCGAGTGTAATGATGACCAATGGTGATTTTGGTCGCCTCCAATGGCAGGGCGGCTTTGATGTAATGTTGGCAGACGGTATTTTATCTGCAGCAAAATGGCCAAGAGCAGGCGGTGGGGAGGGGGGGCGGTTGTAAGATGACATTGCACATTGCACATTGAAAATCGAAATTTGGAGCAACGCCTGTGGTTCAATGATGGTGTTGAGGGCACTGCTAATCAGGGGTTGTGCACAAATACACAGCCGCTTGACGGTTGTTTTCAACACAAAGATAACGGTCACAATTGGAACGTTGCAGGCAGGTCTAAGTCTGGGCTTAACTACGCAAGAGATGACAGGCACCCTTAAGCAAGGACTAGGGACTAATGTGTGCAGCATGGAAATAGTGCAATGCCAAAGGGTGCCCTTGTGGTGGTGGGAGGTGGAGGTCTTGCACCCATCGTTGCTTCCTCCCGCTTAATCACCGTGTGGGGCTTCAACCCCCCACATGGACCTGGACGTAAGCAATTTGTGGGTCACACACGCCAAGGTACAACCACGGTTGGTGGTTTTAATGGGGGCGCAGTGTGTGCTGTGCCCGCGCTGTGCGCGCTGTGTGGAAAGTAGGCCATTTTTGACCCGTTTTCCCCGATGGCCAAGGTGACCGCGGTATTGACTGTGTTGCCATGCACACGACTGCTCAGATTCTTACTCAGTCCAAAAAACCTACGTTTCACACTGAGAATGCCAGTTTCTTGTCTGAATCTGCCGTTTTTGCCTTGTGGACGTAGCTTCCCCGGTGGTGGGTGGTTTTCAGGGTGGTCACGGCAAAGCTAACTTACTGTAGGGGGCTGCGCACGCGCTGTGCCCGCGCTGCACGTGCGCTGTCCAGAAACGCCCCCAATGCAGCTCGAGGATCCAAGGGTGTAGCTACTTTGACGAAGGCATATTCCCGCCCTGTGCCCCAGTGCACCACGTTCTTTCTTGTGGCAGGTCCTGATCGTCATCAGTCTGCTGGTGTGCTTCACGACACTCGGGGGGGCGCTGGTGCTCCGGGCCCGCCTGTGCCCCAGCGGGGCCTTCTGGTGCTTCCTCTTCTTCTACTACCTCTTTGCGGCCGTCATCCTGGTGAGTCTGGAGACCGCCGCCCTCCAAGTCCCCGAGGCCTCCATCTTCATCCCGAATGGCCAGCCCATTCCGGCCAAGTGGCCCCGCTACCCCGTCTGCAATTACGTTTGGGGCCGCAGACCGAAAGGTATTGGGCGTGCAGAGGACTGCGTGGAGGGCAGGAGGGGAGGGGGAGAAGAGGGCCCACGAGCACGTGGCGCAGAAATGTACAGATGGGGGGGATTAGGTGTGCCGTAAATTTGGTGTGGGAAATGTGGCGTTTCAATTTGGCCGCCAAATTTCTCACGCCAAATCCAGGGGCTTCCTGCTTTGTCCTCCCATCCCCTTGTGCTTTGCATTCTCCATGTCTCGTTCCTTGTTCCTTGCTTCCGCCAAATTTACCACCGCCAAATTTACCACCGCCAAATTGACTAGGCACCAAATCCCCCCCTCCCCCCTGTACTGCATGGGCAGCGCTGAACCGCGGCTCTGCTTGACTGGCACGGTGGTACCCTGGAACGACTGCAGAGTGCTGCCGTGGGACGGCCAGAGGCAGACTGATGATCTTGTGAGATGCCGTGTGGACCGGGGCTACTGATCGTGCTCTCCCCCTGAGGCCCTGTTCCACTGGCGACCCCCCCCCCCCCCGCCCACACCACCACCACCACTGCCACACATATGCACACATCACGACGCAATGTTGTACCAGCGGGAATGGTAAACCACAGGTATTGTGGCGCTTCGCCTGCCAGGTCAGAAAAGGATTGCCGGGGACGAGCGCTTGTCGTGAGCTGCTTTGGATCCAACGCTACAGGACTCTGCAGACATCTGCGCTCTGCAATGGAAAGTGGAGTTGCAACAGGGGGAATACCGAGTCATTGTGCTCATGGCTCATGAGTAAAGTTGTGGCTGATGATGGGCTCCTGATGCTCATGGAGGCGCCGGAAATGGGGTGTCATTGCACTGCCGAGGTGAAGGCCCAAACGGACCCCTGAAGTCCCTCCGGTGGGCCACCACAGTGTCCAGAGGCTTGAATGGCTGTGTGTGTGGGGGGGGGGGGGGGCAAGACTCTAGATCTCAATCAAGCTTACAACCTATGATCTCCCCTGCCAAGCCCTTTGGGCCCAAGATGACGCGGCAAGATGGTGCTGCAGGCATGCAAGGCCCCCCATGTAGATTGCTCTTCCCCATCAATTCCAGAAGGAAGCAGAAGGTAGCGTGCCCCTGGCATCAGCTGCAGCAGGCACAACAGCCTGCCAGCAAGCCAACACGCCCCATGCGGGGGACGTTCTCATGCGGCTGAGCCTGAGCATGGGGACTGGGCTTTCTTCCGCGATAGTTGGACTGGGTCAATCTGGAATAGGCACCAGACCTCCCATCAGAAGCACGGGTCCCCAGAGGACATAGGCAGGGGTCCTTCATTGGAGACGACCTGGACATGAGCTCATTGTACCGGGGAGAAGGGTTTGCATCGTGCGCATAATAATGGTGTGCCTCAGGGTGCATGTTCTGCACATACTGGAGTGGATGGGCTTCAACTAGGAGCCCATGGGGAGGTGGAAAAAGGGTTTGCGCGGGGGGTTGTTTGAGAAGGAGGGAGTGGGGGGGAAGGTGAGGCATCTGGTGGACGACCTGAGTGCGGAGGGGAGGTGGGCAGCAAACACCGTAGAACGACCCCCGCAACAACCAGCACAACCCCAGCGGGCCAACAACAGGGCTCCGCCAATGCAGAAACGGCACCAGCAGGAATGCGGGCCAGTGGCCGTCAGAACACAGCGACCCGACGCAGCATGCTAAGGGAAGAACGGGTGACTGTCCTGGGCCCTGTAAAGAACCAGCAACCCGAAGGAATGTCACACAGGGGGGCTGGAAAAGGGGTCCAAACGTCAGAGACCGCATGGAAAGACAGTCCGTTGATTTGAACCGAAATCTGGCTGCAAAGCCGTCCGGACGGAAAATTTTCTAAGAATTTTTCCCCCCATGATACATGCCTCAAAATGATCAGCGTGTCGTGGGTATCGTTTTGAGGTAATGTATTTGGGGTTACCCCCAGACCCCGTCTTTTGCCCCTCCCAAAACCCTTTTCAGCTGCCTGACGTTTGAGCTTTGAAAGGGGGGGGGTGGAAATTGGGGCTCACCCCCCCCCCCCCCTTGCAAACATTTTTTCCGCCACCCATGGCGAAAACTCCGGTTGTCAGGTCTGCGCTCGCCCCTATCTGACCGTTTTCTTTACCTGTCCTGCTGTGCTTGCGCACGGCGGGCGGGTTAAGGTTATGCATCAATTGCCCCCCTCTCCCCTTTGCTCAGGAGGGGCCGAAGCTGCGGCGCAGGGGGACGGCGATGGTGCAGTGCCGGCCTCAAAGCTGAACATCATTGATTTCGTCCTGTTCAACCAACTGGCCTCACTGCCCAATGTCACAGTGACGCAGCAGCAACTCAAGGAGTGGTTCCCGGGGGCCTGGGTTCTGGCGCTGCGTTCTGTGGCTAGCCCTGCTCAGCCGCAGTTCGACCACTACTACAACACCGAGTCCAAAACGTCCGTTGTCGTGGTAGACACCGCTCCCCTGCCTCGTCTCTCTGTTACCCCGATGTCCCTTTAGGATCATACAGTAATACAATGCGGGGGGGTCGACTCCCTGTGCGTTCCGGATGATGATACTCAGTGATAGTATGGGCCGAGAGAAGAGAACGCCGATCATCAATTCAATGGGGTTTTTTGCGTGTCCCTCAAGACTGTACGGAGGAGCTGGGGGTTGGGGTGGGACGTTGGGCTTAGAGAATGCTGTTCCTACGTGCCCATTGCAGCACGATGTATGGCAATGTGTGTGGAGGGAGTGTCAAGTGTTGTAGTGCATCGTTGAGGTGAATTTGCACGCCCTACCAGCGATCGCTGCCACAATGCCTCCTGTAGGCTTTTCCTCTGCCCTCTTATTTGATGATTGACGAGTTGGAGATCCCAAGTAGATGAAGCGTCGGTGTGGAGAGCATTGCGCAGCATGTAGCGTCGAACTCACTCCTGACCTGGCTCACACGTGTGAGGCCATCATCAATTAATGGCAAAGCCGAGCCATCATAACGTACTGGGAGCTGGGGCTGAGGTTTCTGCGTCGCAGAGGATGCCGGCGTCAGAGGATCAACGTGCACTTTTGTGGGGTTGCTTGCCTGTTTGCTTCGCCAATCGCCCTGTGCTCGCCGCAAGTGCGACACAAAAGGCAGTCTCTTATGCGCTATCCTGCATGCTGCTGCACGCATGACCGAGTCCAGTATGTACCCCCATATGCAGCAGTCTTCGGCATTCATTGACAGGGCTTTCATTTGGGCATGAGCTATTTCCCATCCTTTTTGTCTTTTCCACTGCGACAACATCAGTTTTTCGGTGGTAGGATTGCAGGTAACGGACTGGGGTTTGGCAGTTCACTGCCGGCGGTTGGTGGTCAACCGACGGTGGTAGCCTCTCTCTGCGAACATTGCCTGACCGGCCAATGCTCTGTTGAGGTCCAGGCGTACCGGAGTCCGGCAGTTTGGGTTTTGTTTTGTTTTGTCATCTCGGGCAGCCCTGTTCATTGCATGGGGTCCTCGGGCTCAGACCTGCCCCCCCCCCACCCCCCAGGAGGTCAAAAACATTGAGGAGGTCGGGACCACATTTGGCCCCAACTTGGCACCGAAGGCGCCGGAAATTTGTTTTAGCATACGGTGGGGTTTAAAATTTCGTTTTTACCCAATGTGTGTAAACTCAAAATGCTCAGAATTTTATCGGGGATCCAAAAATGTATGCAAAACATGAAAATTTTTTCTGAACCCTGACCTCCCCCATCCAGCCCCCCTAACTTGGCTACTGAGACCAGATCCCCCAGAGTGTAAAGTTTTTTTCACCCCACATATGTGTGTTCAAAATTATCAGTGGTTCATTGACACTTGGCGCTGCAGGTCCGTGGCACGAAGACAGTCGGGGACGTTGTTCAGGACCTGTATCTATGGGCCCCTGCTGGCATTCTGCAGATCATCAGCCTGGTGGTGCCCCTGATTCGGCTGCTGCCCATCAGCGTGATCCGCTGGTTGATCATGATGGCCTCCTTTGAGGAGTGGATGGACGCCTTCGGGCACAAGGCCGCCTTCGGGTACCAGCACCCGGTGCTGGCCTATGTCAAGGCCAACTGCAGCCTCCACAACACCTTCGTGTCGGGGCACTCGATGGGGGGCGCCATCGCGGCGGTGGTGGGCATTCAGTTGGATTTGCCCATCGTGTCTATTTCAGGGCCCGGCATTTCGTACAGCATCCGCAAATTTCGGCTTGAGGAGGTTTGCAGCATACTTGGCGCTAACACGTGCCGCAACTTTTTGTGACACCTGCCGACACCTGCCAGGAAAATTTTTGACACCTGCCGACACCTGCCGGACCTTTTTCGGGACTTGCGTGGTGTGTATGTGTGCAGGGGTCAGTGTGTTCTTCCCTTTGTCATTGCACTTTGTTGGTTGCATTGTGTCACAGGCACTTTGAATCATGTTTCCCATGTGCAGTCCGTAATCCATCAGTCCAAGATATATTTCTTTTTTTTTTTCAGAGCATGGCCTGGTTTTCCCCTACATGTAAGTCTGTGGGTTGTGTCTGTGTGTGTGTGTGTGTGTGTGAGGGCCACAATAAAGACAGTGTACTCCCTTAGCTACCAAATGCCCGCACCCCCCTGCAGAGTGGCGCAATTGCTGAAGACGTGGCTCCTTAAGCATGTGTCGTGGGAGGGGGGGGCGATATGCTTCATGGCGACTGCCTCCCGACTTGGTGGTGCAGGGTGTGACTGGAGACTGGTGCGACGACTTCGGTGTCCTGGACGTCATCGGACGTCACTGTGATGATTCATCTGAATGTCTGTGTGTGTGTGTCCACTGGGTGACTGGTCGAATAATATGTTGGCAAAGTACGGTATCATGGACTGCTTGCGTCGGGGCTGGACAGTAGGAAGAGGGAACACAGCGGACGGGGACAAGGCTGGGCCTGGGGTGGGGTGCAGAAGAGTACTCAGACTGCCTGTCTTGCAATTCTTAACCCAAGTCAGATGAGGCTGGCCTGCCGTTGTAGCAGTGCAGTGCCTCACCTGTACTTCAGGCCCCTGCCAGCCCAAGCATGCTGCTGCGCGCCTTCATCCTACAGAAAGGCGCCTATTGGCGTTGCACATGCTGTGTCTTGTTTAACTGTCCAACTGACGAGAATTGAGCACTCGGGGCTTTTGTAAGTGCCTGTTTGTCGCGTCTTACGTGTGTGTGTGCGTGTGTGTGTGTGTGTTTCTATGTGCCTCTACCAAACTGCCTGGAACCTGCCGACACCTGCCAAAAAATTTTGTGACACCTGCCGACACCTGCCGTGGCAGGTGTTAGCACCAAGTATGGTTTGCAGTGCGGGTGCCCTGTGTTCGCACATCAATGTGGCTGGTGATGCACCCCCCGAGTGTCTGGCGCACCTTCGAGAGTGCGGTTGGAGGCCAGGCTGACCGGGCCAGGGTGGCCTGGGGGGTGGGGGGGGGGGGGGTCGCGCAGTGCAGTTTTGTGGGTGAGAGTGGAATGTTTGTCCCACTGCTTGCACTAGCAGCATTCTGCCCTGCAGGGGGGGGGGGATTGCGGTCAGGGAGCGTCAAATCCAGTTGCTAAAACTCTCGCAGGGGGGCGTTGCTCCATAAAGGCAGTGTCCCGTGGCACCCCTTTCGTGTGCCCTACTGCACCCCCCCCCCAAAAAAAAATGCATAGATCCCGGCAAGACGCTCACGAAGGCCGGGGGAGCATAGAATTTTGGGGGGTAATCATGTTTTGGGGGGGTTTAGTTGGTCGAGGCTAGTTTTAGGGCAGAGTGTAGGGTTTGGGAGTTGGGAGCGAGACGGGGCATGGGGGCGGCCCTGATTTGGCAACGCCGCTTCGTCTGCCGGCGCCTGCAGGACCAAGACGCATTGCAGCGCACGGCGCTGACCACCATCATCCCCGACAATGACCTCATCCCGCGCGTCGACAAACAGTTGGGGGCCGTGCAGAACATCGCGTGCCACAGCCACTTGGGCTACTGCCACGACCTGCCCAGCACCATCTGCGAGCTCCTGCGCACCTGCGGCGACCCCGCCGGCCGCCTGGTCACGTCCAAGGCCTCGGTCCCGTGCCTCTCCGATGACTACTGATGCTCTGCAACGGTGCCGAAGGGCCTCCGCAATCGGGGCGGTCCAGCCCATGATCTGGGGCCCGGCTGCGGAGTTGCGGACGAGACATGCTCCGGGTGTCCGGCAGGGCAACGGAGTTTCGTTAGGAGTCGACCCTATGCCATGCGCCACTCCGTGGGATTCGCCGCTGCTGCGCCAAGAACACGGTGGGAACCAGCTGCGTCCCCGGCCTGACTCGGTGGGGCGCAGCTCTTTCTGATGGTGTGTGACCCGGCGGATGCCACCAGCAACTCCGTTGCGGACTGATGGGGGAAAGCGGCATTGGGAAGTCCGAGTTTCAGTTGCGACGTTTGGGGGATGGGGGTCGATAGCAGCCCCCGTCTCACCCTGCAGTGCCATGTGAGCAGGCCTAACTACTCCATCCTCTAGAGCTGGGTGAGCAAGCTCACCAATCCCGGCCACTGGGGCCAGGCAAGCAGGCCCACCTATGCAACCCTCTGGTGCCACGTGAGCAGGCCAACCTATCCCACCCTCAATGCCACGTGAGCAAGCCCATCTATCCCCCTTTTGATGACCTCTTTGGGAGCGGGGGGGGGAGGGGCAGGACGGAGGGAGGGGCAGGTCAGGGAGGCGGGAGCCCCGAGGTGGGCCCAGGTGCAGCTTCGCAGAACCCCCGGACGTCACCGACCGACAAACAACCGCACCCCAGTACTCAGGACATGAGCAAAGGGGGCCAGCAAGAGCGCAGGGGACCTGACGTTGTCGGGGACCGACCGCAAAGGGGCCCGCGGGGATTCACCAACGAAATGTCACACGGGGGGTCTGGGTGGGAGTCACTCGTCTTCTTTTGCATTTTGTGGGCCGGCTCGTCGCGCTGATCACACTCCCGCTTCATGACCTCCGTGGTTGGTGGGATTCTGACTCTGCCATCCAAAGGGGAGCGTCGGGCGTCTTGCATTCCCAAGGAGAGTTCAGTGAAATGCAAGATTACAATCCCACTTTGAATTTCAACCAAAAACAATTTCAAAAAACAATGCAAATTCAATTGCAGTGCTCAGAAATTCGGTAAATCAAAATTGGCATCAAACATTGGGTGAGAGTCCCATAGCACTAGAAAAGTCCACTGCACAGCACAGCGCACACGTACATAACACTGCCGCAGGGATTGAGCAATGCTGGATGCAACGGCTGTGTACAAAGGGATCGGTGTCAAGTCATGTGGTATCATATCTGGTGTACAATTCCATGTTTTCTGGAGTGCACGCCCCGGCACTGGACGCAGCAGAAAATTCAAAACCCTCTGTATTGCAGAGTGCAATATCTGAGAGGTGGGGACACATGTAGCGCCCTGCCAACCCCCCATCCTACTTCCCCACCCTTCCTCATTTCCCCCGTTGGCAGGCTCAGCTCACAGACCCCTGTGCCCTGGCCAGGAATCGCAACAGCTTCAGTTGAAAGGGAAGCGGGCATTTCACGGGGCAGCACAATGCAGTGAGCGGGGTGGGCTTCCGACAGCGCACGCGGCTGTTACCTGTGGTGATGGGCTGCTGGTGGTGGCTGTGCAGTGCACACCGCAGTCTGTTCATTCTCAGAAGAGTCTTGGGGAGTCGGGGTCGATGTTGAAAGCGTTGCCCACTCAGCTCTGGATGCGCCTGGACTGCAGCCCCTCAGTCAGTGGGTTCCGAGGACGACTGTTCCATGTGGTGTTCTAGATCGGACCGTGTTGTAGACGCGTTACGGCGCATTGTACATGCGAAGAAAGGTCCAGTGCACAAGTTTACCCAGAAACTCACTGCCACTGGGCACATCTAAACCGAATCTTCGACTTGACTGGAGAATGACCACTTGAGAATGTACAGCTCCACCGCCAAAAGGTGATCCCCTGCCACCTCTCCCTGCCGGAGCGAATTGCAGGAACAACAACAAGCTGGAGGGGCTGGGGCGCCAGGGGAGGCTTGGGGCTGGGTTGGAGGTCATGTCAGGGCTAGACCGAACTTCACTGACTGTAAGGGGGCGATCTCTGAACCATAACTGATTAAGAGCGTTGTGGAAAAGGTTAAACGCGCATCACAAAACGACCGTCACACATATCTCCGCCCCAATACCAGGGCATGAGGACTGGCGGTCGCGTGGGGGACCCAACACCTGAAGGGCCGTTCTCTCTCTGTGCTTGTTAGCACTACCCGCCTGAACAGTATTTCGCAATGTGCTGCATGGGGATGGTGGATGGGGGGGCCACACCTATGTCAGGGCCAAGGGGCCATAGCACAGGCCTTTGCGGGAACTAGAAAAACTAAAAGGGGCGGTGCCGGAGGGTCTGTGGGGTGAAGCAACGGTGCACGATGGCAAAAATGCACCTCACTTGGGAATGTGCCATATAGGACTGGACAGGCACTGAAACATGCGGATACCACGAAATAGGTTGCTTTTCGGAGTGGTGGTCACCTACCACTCCTAAAGAGCGCTGGAGAGAGTCTCTAGAAAAATGTGCATGAGCTATGTCATTGCCCTCAGGCCCTGGGCATGCTCGGGCATCCAATGTATCGTATGTATGGGATTTTGAGTCCTCAAATTTGAATACTTGGCGTCAACGGAACAGAAAAAAAGCAACAGGGACTTGGGCAGCGGGAGCGACAGCCGCTAGATACTTGGGCGGCTTTCTGGCGACTCCACCCCCCAGTGGGATCTAGATTTCACACGCAAGCCATGGAAAAAGTTACCAAATTGGGGATGAAAACTGCCCTCTCAATGGGAAATTAGAGGACCACACACACGTGTGCTGCTGCATTGGTGGTTCTCCTCCTATATTTGTGATAGGGTACACAAGGCATTTGATTTGGTGTCGGGAGAAGAGGCGGTAGAGCCGAGTAGGTTGTTAATGGAGAGCCAGCACCGACAGGTATTAATTTGTTGGGTTGCTCTGGGGGCACAGGGGTAACAATGAATCAGATGAATTTATTGTGCATTGGTAGGGATTCCTAGAGTATTAGCGCGCAGAACATTTCTATCTCATAGGCGGACTTGCAACACATGAGCCTTGCACACACGGTTTGAAAACAAAATATTTCTTCAAACGCAACCCGACCCTGAGGTAAAAAACCATGTATGCCAGGAGTGCGAAAATGTGACATCACATTTGTGAATTGTCACAACATGTTTGCAATGTTTGTTTAACCATTTGTCGTTCTTGACAGGATTGTTGCATGTTAGATGCCTCACACCCATTTTAATGGTGAACCAATACACATGACATCGGATTCCCCCCCTTCTTCTAGACGTTACATGCTTCACAGCTTTGTGTTGAAATTCAATTATTCGCATGTTAGCTGATGAACCTCTTGTACGGCATACGCCATTTGTACCCCGTGCAGCCACTCGCCCCATTGTGGCCGGCCTGTGTGGTCACCAAGTGGTGAGCATTCGGAGTGATTTGTGCCTCTGCCTATTTGTGTCTCTACGTGCGGTTGTACAAACGTGTCGTGCCGCTTTGGTGGCTTGCGCTTTAAAATTCTCCTCGGGCCATTTGTCCTTCAGTCCCACACGTTGCACTATTCAGTGGGGAAATGTCATGCAAGTTGTGCGACAAACTCTACCCGAATGAGGGGAAGGGGAGGTGCAGTGTAGTGTGCGGATGCCGCTCAAGACACTCTAGCCTTCTCCTTTTACTATGTCCTACACGTATCCCCGTCCCTTTGTGGGCAATGCCCACACCCACTGGGGGTCCAACACCGCATGGTTGTTCCAAGAAAGGGTTTGAGCACAATGTCGACACGATCCGGGGTTATAGCCACTCTCGCGGAGATGCCGGTGTTGGAGCGCCGCGGATCTTTTCCTTCTTTTTTTTCCCTCTCCCGCAGGGCACATGTTAACTCGGACAAAGTGCCGCACTATCTGCACGGGTGAGATCCTAGTCTTGAAAACACAACGAATCCCTAGGGGCCAATGAGTCCAGAGCAGCTATGGGTATAGTAACCCAATGGGCTATCAGACTTCAGACTTCAGACTTTTATGGACCATCCCCACCAACCCCCAACCCCCCAAGCCCCCCATGATAGACCTTTGCCCCCCCCCCCCCCAGATCAGACTTGTGCCTTGCCCCCCATCTCAGACTTGCCCCCCCCCCCTTTTTCTCTTGCCCAATTCTGCACCTTGCTTCCTTTGCAGACCATGACTGTAGGCATGAACTAGGTATGTAAATAACAACAGGGTCAGTTTTGCTGGTGGGCCCCCCATCAGGCTTTTCTCCTAGTGGCAACAAGTGGAAAATGGGAAAATGTGGAACATGGGGGAAAGTGAGGGACCCTGGGTATAGTAACCCCCCCCCCCCCCTCCGTTTCGAATAATAAAAGTGCAGCCCCCCCCCCCCCCCAGACACACGGGAAATTCACTTCAGGAAAATGGGGATAAAAGTGCAGTACCCCGCCCCCCCCCCCCCCCCCACAGAGACACACGCTACCAGTGATCATGCTCTGTGACCACAACTCGTACATGATCCCAGAGCTTGACAATATGGGGGTCAAGGAGAGCAAAATCAAAGCCAAATACAATCGGTTGGCGCGGGCACAAGAGGCACAGTGCCTAACATCCGCGGGAATGTGTGACGTATGGGATGTATTGCACGGGGAGAGGGAGGATAGACCCTCGGGGTACACTTATGACTGGCGCCAACGGGACTGCACCAGGTGGAGGCCCCGGAGGCTGGACAAAATCCATGTGTCGGAGAACCTGCGGGGCTTTATACTGAGTGCCTATACCTCGGTGGCGCAGCAGTCGGATCATCGTACAGTGATATGCCAGATGGGCAGGCAACAGCAGCAGCGGGTTACACCGCGCTTCAGGTTCCCGGTGGAAATGCTAGCCGATGCAGAGGCAGTGGGCGACATTAAAAGAAAAATTGGCCAAATCAACCATCTCCGGGAGCCGGACACCGTAATGCAGTGGTGGGACCAGTTGATTGCGCTGCTACAATCTGAAGGAATTGCATGGCGCAGGCGACATCCCAAACGGATGGAGTCCACGCTAAGTGCGATCTTGCGAAGGGCGACGCCTGTATCAGTCCCAACCGAAGGATGGGAACTATTACAGGACAGGGGGCTGGCGCCAGAGTCCACGAGACAAGCATATGCAGTACTGGCAACACTGTGGCAGGATGAAACGAATTACGAATGGAAGCACTGTATGACTCAGACCCTTAAGCGAGAATTGCTCACTAAGCAGGAGCGAAGCCAAAAAAAGCAAGAAAGGAGGCACAGGGTGCTAAAACTCATGAGAGAGCTGCAAGCAAGAAAAAACATGTCATCGGTCAAGGATGCGAAGGGTTACAGAGTGACGGATCCGACTGCCATAGCACAGGCATTTAAGGGGTTCTGGGGGGGGATCATGAGAAATTCAGGCGTAACTGAGCAACAGTGCGCGGAGTGGATGGAGTCACTGCCGATCCCAGCCCGCTTGCGGAGGGCTGTGCCGTCCATCATGCAGCAGCTGACAGAGGCGACTGTAGTGGCGGCCTTAGAGAGAATGAAGGAGGGATCTGCACCAGGGGCTGACGGCTTGCCAGTAGAAGTCTACAAGGCGCTGCAGGAGGAATGTGTCCGGCCGATGCTGTGGGCAATCCAGGAGTGCTTGCGGGTGGGGGAGTGCCCCCCAGGGTGGGTCATCTCACTGCAAAGGAACATACCGAAAACGCCAACGGCTGACATGCTGGCGGACATGCGGCCGATTGCGCTGCAGAATGTGGTGTTCAAATGGCTGGCTACAGTGGTACTCATACAACTGCAGGATGCGCTGCAGATTATTATCCCCAGTAGTCAAAAAGGATTTATGAAAGGACGCAGGATGCTGGACCACATAGAAAAGGCGCGCCTGATGTGGGAATCATCAGAGCACATCAATATGCTGTTAGTGGACTTCTCGAAGGCATACGATACAGTGCAACATGCCTTCTTCGCAGCAGCGCTGCGATTTTTCTCGGTGCCGGAGCCGTATGTCCGGCTGTTGGTGTCGGCCCTCAAAGGGGCTGTACTATTCTGCGTTGACTCGGGATATGTGCGGGAGGTGTGCATGGTGCCGGGCTCAGGGATTCGCCAAGGGGATCCACTCTCCCCGGCTATTTTTGCGCTGTTGACTGTGTTCCTCATCTTCCTCGTCGAACGTGACTGCCCAGAGGCGGAGCTGCTGCTGTATGCAGACGACCTGCTAATCTCTTTTGTGGGCAGGAGGCGTAAGAGAGACGCGGTGGCACGCAAGGTTCTGGCGGCGCTAGCGCAATTCGGTCTGTACTCGGGGCTGCACATCAATTACAAAAAGACGTATGCCTTGGTCAAGTCGCCCGGGGAGGTGGTACCACAACAGGTGGCTGGCGTCCAGGTGGTGCCGCGGCAAAGGTACCTGGGCATCCAACTGGGTCATGTAACCAGTGCGCAGGCGTATGCACCAACGTTGGCAAAGATGAAGTCACGAGCTGCGTTCTTAAAATCACTGCCTCTGGATCAGATGGAGCGAGCAGAATTATATAAAGTGTGGATTCAGCCGCTGGTGAACCTCACTGCGAGAGTGTATGAGCCAGATGCTAGCGTGGTCTCGACGATGAATATGGTTTTCACCATGGCGCTAGGCGTGACGTCGTGGGGCTTGGCCCCGAGCATGGTGGCGGCGGATTCACGGGAAGGGGGACTAAAAACCCAGCCGCTCAGGGTCTATGCGCTGTTCCTGTTCTCTCAACTGTGGATCTCTTTTATCCAACATCGGCGGCGGTACGCGGGACCGTGGGCTGACGCATGTGCGGCATGGGCCCGGGAAATTGGGCTCTGTCTGTCGCCGGGGTTTCTGCCATACTGCCAGCTGGCAGTGGTTCGGGGAGTGCGCTCATTGTTGCAGCGGTCATGTAAGTGCTTCTCACAGTTACGGAGGAACGCCCCACACCCGGCGGTGGTGGGGAAAGCGTCGGGTATGCCAATCTGGCACAATGTGCTGTTTAGAAATGATGCATTGCGGACGTACTTTGCGCCGGCGATGGTGCGCAAAGGGGTAATCACGTTGGGAGAAGCTTTAAGTTGCGAGGCGTTTGTAGTGGCACCCACGTGGGTGGGGATTTATGAGCAGCAGATGCAGTGGTTACGGCAGCAACGAGTGCGAGAGCTGGCGCCAGTGTGGGGCAGCATGGGGTCGGGGAGATTCCTGCAGTTTATGCAGCCCCTGGGGGCGCCACCAGAGCGACAAACAGCAGAAGTGTGGGGTGTTTTTGAAGCAGTGAAGCTACCGGGCAGGGCGAAGGACTATATACGGCATGCGCTGTGGGCAAAGCTATCAGTGGGCGCACGCACGCAGCATGTGTACCACAGGCCAAAGTGTGTGCTCTGCGATGTGCTTGAAACTACAAGACATGCAGTGGCGTTCTGCAAATTTATGAGCTTTGCGTCTGATGTGGTAGTAAAGTCATTTGGGCCCCTGTGGTCACACACGGGGCAGCAGCTGAGCCTGCAGGACAGCCTGCTGACACACCCGCTGAAGGCGCTGCAATCCACCCAAGGACTGACCCTGTGGGCGGCTTCATTCGTGTCATGGAGGCTGAGGTGCGATGCGGTGTTTCGAGACAAGTCGCCTACGGTGCAGGATTTTGCGGGGCGCTGGGCAGCAACTATGCTCTGGTGGGCAACCGCTGATGAGACCTCACTGTATAGGCAGGAGTCAATGCACATTTACAGAGAACTGCAGTTGTTTATCTCTGGGGCACCAATGTTTCAGGGGGGGGTCCGAGCACCTACAGGAGCAATACTGCCGCAACGGCAGCGGCATCTGCCGAAATGGATCAGATGGGCGTCTCTGCTGCCTGAAAAGCAGAGGGAAATAGATCAAAAGCTCAAGGATGGGTGGGACGTATGCTATACAGACGGATCGCGGACAGAGACAGCAGGGGTGTCGCATGCAGGGTATGGGGTGTGGTATTCGGCTGGTAACCCGCGCAATGTGCGGGCAGCAGTTCCTGCCCACGAAAAGCAAACAATTGGACGGGCAGAACTGCGGGGAGTGCTGGCAGCGGTGCAGGGGAAAACACCAGGGGTCAAGTTACATATAGTGACGGACTCCGAAATTGTCTGGGCAGGGCTGCAGGGCAAGTGTGCGAAGTGGGAGAGGCATGCGTGGGTGGGGTCGAGGGGCGCGCTGGCACACCGTGACCTGTGGATGCAGCTCTGGCAGAGCTGGCAGTTATTAGGGGACAGTGCCTCTATCCAGTGGGTCCCGTCACATGCAGGAGTAGAGGGCAACGAGCAGGCAGATAAATGTGCTGTGCGGGGTGCAGAGTTGTCCTTGCCAGGGGTAGTCAGAGAGAAAGAGGCCAGTGAAGTGTGGAGGGAGCTGGGGCTGGAGGAGATGCCCGAGCAGGACGAAGAGCCAGAGGAGAATTGGGACAGTGAAACAGACAGCACTGATGCAGGGAGTACAGCAGACAGCACTGATGCAGAGATGATGAGTGAGAGCGAAGAGGGGGGAAGCAGTGAATGTGAACTGGTGTGTAGGCCGCAAAAGAGTGGGAGGGTGAGGTAAACTGTCTAACCCAAGCCAGCCTATGAAACATTCGATAGCCCAGCTGGGCGAACTCAAGGCGACATTCAGCACTGGACTTGGAAGAGCGATGACCGTATGGCCTGTGTCACGGGGGTCATATGGTAGCTAAGTATCCGTTGCTTCACGACCCCCCACAGAGACACACGAACTTCACTTCAGGAAAATGGTGGGTTGGGGAAAATATGCGTGCATGTGTGCATGTTTGCTCTCCTTTCGCTTGCAGCGGTAGGTAAGGTGAGTAAGCCCAGGAGGGGCCACCCCCTGGTAGAGTCTTGAGATTGTGGCTCCTGTGCATGCACATGACGCATTAAAGGGTAGGCCACGCGCGGTGCGCTTGGTAAACCCTTGTTTAGGTTACCCAGGGGCTCCGCCCTACGTTCTATAAGAGAACGGGCGGAGTTCCTTAAGCTTGCTTGCTTGGAAGGACAGGGCGGGCTCCACCGGGGGGTGGCGGTTTGCGTGGGTTCTCCAGGCCTCCCTGTGGCCCAGCCCGCCCCAGGGCTTGTACGCTGTCACCCACCCGCCCCCTTGTACTCGCTCTGTTCCTGCACAGGTGCATCCTGGGCTGGGGACCGACTGCGGCGTGGCGCCCCTCGTGGCCCCTCCGACACCGGAGCGAGGAGAGGGCACCAGTGGGGATCTTGGCCCGTTTCCTGCAGCGGATGCCTGTAGCGGGGACGGTGCGAGTGAACCGGGACCGTACTGAAATAAGGGGAGGCCCCCCTGTCCCGGGCCTCCGCCCAAGCGGGGTGGAGTTATGTCTTTTGTGGGACCGTACTGAAATAAGGGGAGGCCCCCCTGTTCTTGGCCCTCCGCCCATGCAGGTTGGAGCGAGTTTGAATCAATATCAGTTGAAATAAGGGGCGGCCCCCCAGTCCTGGCGGCCCTTTTTTGGGAGATGAGAAATGTGAAATAAGGGGAGGACCCCCCGTGCCCCCCATGCCGGGAATCCCACGTGGGGCGGCCGGTCGGAATACGCTGGAAGAAATTGGAAGAAATTGAAATAAGGGGAGGCCCCCCGAGTTCATATCACAGGTGGCGCCAACAACGGCGCTGCCATTGGGAAGGATACATGAACACAGGGGAGGCTCCCCGTGTGTTGGGCTGTGGAGGGGCGCCATCCCCTCCCGGCGAGACAAAGTGCCCTGTTTGGAACCGAGGGGGGGCGCCATCCCCCCTAGGCCCCAGATGTGTATGTATCAAGTAAAGTAAGTACGTTAATGAATGAACCTCAGTATTGTATAATGTACGCCTCCGGCCAACAACCAGGGAGGGCCGGAGGTCCGGGTAAAAGCCCCGGACCCCCCAACGGCAGCCCCAAAGGTGAGCGCACCACTGGAAGGGGCATGTCTGCGGGGTAAAAACTTGCGCTGAGTAAACATCTAACGTAATAAATAGTGCTTACTGCTATAATTAATGCTTAAACGGGTAAATGGCCCCCCCCCGGGGCCAGTTTAGTGCGCACCCCCCAGAGCCGGACTCGACCGGCCGTGCTGAGGCGAGCCTAGCAATGGGTATAGCAGGCCAGACTTTAAGTGCTGGTAGCCACGCCTCAGCACACTCCGTGGGCTTATAAGGCACACGGGGGCCCCAAATACCGTTTCGTTCGGGAGTTAAGCCCCGGCGGAATTTGGGGTTGTTTTGGTTAAGAGGACTCACGTTGAGTCCCAGCTACTGTTACCCCGGGGTTATGAACCCCAGTACTGCCTGCTTACTTGCCTGCTGCTGCTAAGAGATAGGAAGGGGTTAGGACCGACCCCCCCCCCTAGCCACCCACGGCACTGGGACACCCCGACAGCGGCCGCAAGGGCTACGCGTGGG
Organism: Eutreptiella sp. 'Long Island Sound 2002'; assembly: GCA_964036045.1. NCBI lineage: Eukaryota > Euglenozoa > Euglenophyceae > Eutreptiales > Eutreptiaceae > Eutreptiella > Eutreptiella sp. 'Long Island Sound 2002'. The sequence goes on along the minus strand of OZ038399.1, from coordinate 25,467,621 downwards.
CGTCTCCCCTCCGTGAATTATTTGACACCTCCGTGAATTGTTGTTTTTAATGCGTGTGTATGTGTGTATGTGTGGGCATGCGTGGGTGTCTGTATGTTTGCTCTGGGTCCCCCTGCAAGGGGGGACTCATCGGCTGGGCAGCTATACCCCTTAAACCCCTCCCCTCTGCTCTCGACCCCTTCCCCGACCCTCTGTTAAACAACCAGCACAAACAAAAGTCAGTTAAACACAAGGGGGCCACTGACAGCACCGCTTTCGGAAATTTTTTTTTCATTTTTGGAGAACACTTTCTTGCCTGTTAAACGGTGCTGTCTGATGGCGGGGTGCCTGGGCAGGCAGGCTTGCCTTCACTGCCCTACAGGGGGGGGGAGGAGAGGACGCCCGGGCACCCAAGGGGTCAGAGAGAGCAGGGTGGGATGTAAAAATAAAAACCTGTAAGTTCCTCTCCACCCTCCCCGCCTGGGCGGTCCACATGGACCAACCCCTCCTGGCTTCGGCTTCCACACATTTTTAAGGACTTTAACAGGTTAGGGATGTTGCAGACAATACAATTTTCTGTGATTTGCCCTGGTGCTTTAGTTAGGAATAGCCCCTGCACTGTACCGCACCACACTGCACTACACTCACTGCACTGAAACCGAGACCCCCTGAATTGACCCCGGGCTTGAGTTTCCCCCCTTTCCCCAGCCCATGCACTCCGCGTGTTCTGCACAGGTGAATTGTTTACCTGATTTTGATTCTGTCTTTTTGTGTTGTGGTTGTGAGTACTACGCACAAAAATGGCCAAGGGGTCGAATGTGCGCACCTTTCAATCGTGCGCACCACCCCAAACTCCAGCAGAAAGCTCGTACAGCTTGAATAAGGTCTGCAGCGAAACTCCTGATTCTGAGACCCAAGCTTCCGAAATTTCAAATTTTTCCTCTTTTCCTGCCGTGGGTGTGTGGTTGGCGATGTAGTTCAGCACAGCAAAGGCGGAGAGGGGCACGAGACGTCAAATTATGCTCACCGCCAGAGACATCACATTCATGGAGGCAGCTGGGCAGCGTAGCCTAACACAACACTGTATGGCCACCAGCTGTTAGGCTTCTAGGCTGTGTTTCTTGCATCCATCTGTTGCAGTTGCAAACAACATTGCCGTGATGATTTTGGTTAGACATTCGAAGAAGTCACCTGTCTTTCTCAGATTGTAGTGTCCTGAACAGGGTTTGGTTTGTCCTTTCCCTCCACTTGCTCCAGGAAGAGGGGAGTGAGACAACCTACTGTGCTGAGACACTACAGCTTTCCTAAATGACAGAATTCAGGTCTCCTTGTCTCCCTGTGAATTGTTTACCCCCCTCCGTGAATTATTTGACCCCTCCGTGAACTGTTTACCCCCCTCCGTGAATTATTTGACCCCTCCGTGAATTATTTACCCCCCTCCGTGAATTATTTGACCCCTCCGTGAATTATTTACCCCCCTCCGTGAATTATTTCACCCCTCCATGAATTATTTACCCCCCTCCGTGAATTATTTTACCCCTCCGTGAATTGTTTACCCCCCTCCGTGAATTATTTGACCCCTCCGTGAATTATTTACCCCCCTCCGTGAATTATTTTACCCCTCCGTGAATTGTTTACCCCCCTCCGTGAATTATTTGACCCCTCCGTGAATTATTTACCCCCCTCCGTGAATTATTTCACCCCTCCGTGAATTATTTACCCCCCTCCGTGAATTATTTTACCCCTCCGTGAATTGTTTACCCCCCTCCGTGAATTATTCGACACCTCCGTGAATTGTTTACCCCCCTCCGTGAATTATTTGACCCCTCCGTGAATTATTTACCCCCCTCCGTGAATTATTTTACCCCTCCGTGAATTGTTTACCCCCCTCCGTGAATTATTTCACCCCTCCGTGAATTGTTTACCCCCCTCCGTGAATTATTTCACCCCTCCGTGAATTATTTACCCCCCTCCGTGAATTGTTTACCCCCCTCCGTGAATTATTTACCCCCCTCCGTGAATTATTTTACCCCTCCGTGAATTGTTTACCCCCCTCCGTGAATTATTTTACCTCTCCATGAATTATTTACCCCCCTCCGTGAATTATTTTACCCCTCCGTGAATTATTTACCCCCCTCCGTGAATTATTTTACCCCTCCGTGAATTATTTGACCCCTCCGTGAATTGTTTACCCCCCTCCGTGAATTATTTCACCCCTCCGTGAATTGTTTACCCCCCTCCGTGAATTATTTGACCCCTCCGTGAATTATTTCACCCCTCCGTGAATTGTTTACCCCCCTCCGTGAATTATTTCACCCCTCCGTGAATTATTTACCCCCCTCCGTGAATTATTTCACCCCTCCGTGAATTATTTACCCCCCTCCGTGAATTATTTTACCCCTCCGTGAATTATTTACCCCCCTCCGTGAATTATTTCACCCCTCCGTGAATTGGGTCGCGTCGATTATTTTGGGGGTCTGGAGCCCCATAGGAATTGACGCATAGGGTCGCGTCAATTATTTTGGGGGTCTGGACCCCCATAGGAATTGACGCATAGGGTCGCGTCAATTATTTTGGGGGTCCAGACCCCCATAGGAATTGGCGCATAGCAGGGGGGTGCACCACCTCAGTGGAATATCTATCCAGAGGGGGGGTGTACACCACCTCAGTGGAATATTTATCCACAGGGGGGGGGGGGTACACCACTTAAGTGGAATATTTATCTAGAGGGGGAGGTACACCACCTCAATGGAATATTAATCCACAGGGGGGGGGGGGGGTACACCACCTCAGTGGAATATTTTTCCCAGCCTCCCATTTTCCCCATTGCCCCATTTTCCACCCTTTTTTTTCTTTTGGGGGGGGGTGTTCCCCTGTGTTGCATGGACTCCCATTCTTCCCAACTTTCAATTTTCATGATGGTTTTTTTTGTGGTGGGTGGCTGTGTTGGGGGAGGGGGAGTGCCAGACTTTTTCTTGTCCCTTTCTGACAGGAAGGAAGGAAGGGAGGGGGCGGGTACCACACTTTTATCAGACTTTTGCTGAGATGTGTTCTGTTTTATGTCCTTGACACGAGATGCCAAATCAGACTTCAGACTTCAGACTTTATACCCATAGCTGGTCCAGAGCCTTTAGCTTTAGGTGTAGAGAGTACTTTAGCGCGGTGGGCAACCCCCGTACCCCCCCACTTGTCCTCCCCTTTGTCCATTTTTTGTCCCCGTGTTTCGGGACTCCCGAGAAGACAAGGGTGATGAAGCCATTTCGCCCACACGTGGGCCCCGGAGACGGCACGGGTCAGTAGGCTGGAGGAGGGAGTGATGTTTGGGGGTAAAGCATTGGGATAGATGGCCGGAACATTGATTCGGATGCTGGGAGCGCCAAATGTGCGTAGGGCAAACATACCCTCATTGGGTGCTCCCGAATCCATGGGAGTCCATGATATTGGTGCATCGCGGGCCACGCGAACACAACCAATCCGCAGTGGATGCCAAAATCTTTGTTTCTAGCTAAGAATGGGGCCGGGGCAAAGGCTCGTTGTACCTATGTGGCACCAGCCCCAACACTAGACCAAACACGTAGGTGTGTGCTTGACCTTTGCAAAGATTGTGTGTGATTGTGCGTCGTTGTGCGTGTAGTCCTCTAGTGCCATGCTTGCCTGAGAATGGTCAGGCTTTAGACAGAGAATTCCCTGCTTTTGTTAGATATTTGTTGTCGCCTCAAAGTGCCCGAGCGTCCCCTCATCCCTCCCCATTTGAGGGTTATGATGACTAGTGGCCCCCTGACATTGGTGGGTATTGTGAATGGTAGCACCCTGTGTCTTGTTTTGTCAATTACTACTAGACTTCTTGTTGACAATGTTGGACCTTACGTCATTGATAGTTTGTGAGGGTCATTGACAGTTCCACGCACTCATGGACTAGTCTTCACGGTCATTGACACTTCTTTGAGTTCATTGACCGTTATTGGTGTTGATTGATGGTTATTAGCTACACAAACGGAGGAGTGGATTTGGGGGGGGTTGAGGAGGTCTATGGAGGGATAGTGAACATTTAGTAACTCATGTTTGCACTTGCTGTTGTTGTTTCGCCCGCCTCCCATTGTATTTGACATCGTCTTTGCAATTACCACTTGATTCCACTTGATTGATGTGTGCATTGTGGAAGTGGAGGTGTGATTGTTTCATGATAGCGGCTACCAGCTTTTGTGGCATGTTTCTTGAATGATTGTGAACTTCCTTGGACATGCAATAGATGATCTACCAAGAGATTGGACATGGGATGGCATTGGTACCAAAAAGAAGGGAAGGTGTTTGAGAAAGAAGTGCTAAGTTTGGTGCATGCTAACATAGCTGTGCAACAGAAAAAGTAAAGGGGGAACACTTTGCATGTTGTTGCTGGAAGGAAAAGCGACAAGGGCGTAGGGCCCCAACTATTTATGTTTATCGATGAATGAAGGATCCAACTAGCCATGGACACCAGATGCTGACTGGTGTAATTGAATGATCCCATCAGTAGTGCTTTCATCGAAGGGATCAATGGTGCAAATCATTGACACATTGAAGGAATCAATGGTGCAAATCATTGGCGCAGTCTACTCATGTATGTACCACATGTGCCATGCATGCAAATGCTTGCTAATCATGCAAACTCATGTTGTTGTGCTATGTGTTGGATTATGTGTATGTGTATGTGTATGGTGACTCGGGATGTGGATGAGAATAGCGTCAACTTTTTGTTATGGGTCAGAGGGGGTTCAGTATTTTGTCAATGAGTGACACAATGGTGACAGTGACGATGCTAGCAATTTGGTCATGAACATACATCGCAAGAAGTCCCCCCCCCCCCAACATTGGATGTGGGTGTGGGTGTGTGCGTGCGTGTGGGGGGGGGTGTTTGTGGGTGGGGGCGGGGGGTGTCTGCTACCGCTGTTTACTCTTGCACGCAGCCATGGCGGTCTTTAGTCTGTAGACATGGTGGGCCCAAAGTAGACGCGGTCTACTAATTGTAGACACTATCGGCAGCTTATAGACACAAAGTGACAATTTTTTGAAACGGGTCCAAAGGCCTCCTTTGCCAAAGAAGGTCTGCTAACGTTGTTTACCCCTACACACAAATATGGCGGTGTGTAGCTTGTCGTCCGTAGTCTGTAGATGCGGTTTGCCACAAGTAGACGCGGTCTGCTAATTGTAGACACTAGCAGCATGTTGTCAATGCGAAGTGGCAATCTTTAGCCCCCTTCCCCCAAAACGGTCTGCTAGCGTCGTTTACCCGTGCACATGGGCATGTCTCTCTCGGGCGAAGCGAGCGAGGAGGGTGCAAAGGGGTACTATCTCAAGTGAGGGAAGTCAGCGAGGAAGTGGGTGGGTGTGGGTGTGGGTGTGGGTGTGTGTGGGTAAGTGAGTGGGTGTGGATGGATGGATGGATGGATGGATGGATGGAGCGAGAATTTGGGTACGTCACGACATTCACCCATGAGAAGGGGGACACCTGCCATACTTAATGCCCTGGTGGACAGGGAGGCACAACCCAGGAAAGAGGACCAAGGCCCAAGGACATAGATAGGGCCTCGGGGGGAGTCGCGCAGTTGGAAGCCTTTGATCTTCAACCCCTGGGGAGCCCCCCCCCCCTCCGCCCCAACTACTCTCACAGTTGGACTCTAGAATGTAGTCTAGGCCTTCAAGAGTGAGGGCAAACAGGGACCGGTTGTCACTGAACACTACCTAAGGCATAACCTCATGAGGTAGCCAGGGCAGGGAAGGGATGTGAGGGGTTGAGGCCCCTGGCCAGGGTGGAGGGGGAGAGTCCGCTGCGAACAACGCCTCGATTGAAACGGGTGCGAATGACGCCTGCGGCGCTGTAGGTGCCGACCCCCATACTGTCACCCTTGGCGCCCGCATGGGAGACAGGATAGGGGCCAGCCACCCCCACAAGGAAACCACAAAAACCGACACGGCCCCATGAAAGCTGGCACACCAGCGCTCCACTTTGAGCCAACGGAAGGGAAGTGCGAGAGAGGCAAGCCCCGCTTGCGGAACATTGTAGAACACATTGCTCTCGTCCCAGTCTGCGGCATACAGCTTCCCATAGTGCACACCTAGAATGCAATGGCCCTGCGGCAGAAGACTACACAAAGTTATGGGCTCATCTGACGCTTGTAGGCATAATGGCAGGCAAGCAAATAACCCCGGGCTTGTGGTCGCAGCCTATGGAGCGCCAGTGGGGGGATAGCGGCCCCCATGCCCCGTTTGCCACAGCCCCCGCCCCATGCTCCACAAGGCAAACTCCACCACCCCGATCACCACCACCACCACCACCGCCTGGAGGCGACACTCGGGATGCCACAATCCCAGGTTGTGCCCCACACGGCAGTCCCCACCAAGACCAACACCCCAACCACCGCCACCCGGGGGCGACGCTCCTGTCAGTCGCACCACCCCATCGTGCTCCAAGAGGCACGCTCCACCACCAACACCACCAACACTACCACACCCCTAGGACGACATTCCCGTTAGTTACATCCCCGCCTCGTGCTCCACACGGCACACACCACCGCCATCACCACGGCTGCCACACCCTGACAACGACACTCCTGTTGGCCGCAGCCCCCGCCCAAGCTCCTCAAGGCACACCCCAACACTACTACCACCACCAAACCCACAGCCCGGGCCAGGGGGATAGGATGTCCCCCCGGGCTTGTGGTCGCAGCCTATGGAGCGTCAGCGGGGGGATGGCGGCCCCCAAAACAGCGCGGGGCCCACAGGGCGGGGGAATGAGATGTCCCCCCGAGCATGTGGTAGTGTGGCAGTGTCCCACAGGTATCCCCTGTCCCCTATGGTGTGGCAGTGTACCACAGGAGTTCCGTTGGCCGCTGACCCGTTCAGTGTGGCGGAACACAGGGATTATGGTCAGCTACGGGGTGAAGGTTCAGGGCCCACCTGTTTTGCATTTTCTGCCTATTGGTAACAGCGCCAGGCCTTTGCTTAGTGGCTGGTTGATACTATACCGGGGGGGGGGGGGGTGGGTGGGTCAGAGGCCAAAAAAAAGTTTGTGTACCTAAAATCGACCTCCAAGTTCGGGCCCCTTTGATAAATTCTATTGCCTTCGGCAAGTCCACCTCGCAGAGAATCTACACCGAGCAACACGTACCCAAAATAGGGTGGAAACTACATAAATACGGCCTAAAACATGCTTTACATACCTTGGATGGTCATTTTAGGTGATCACGGTATCAAAAAAACAAGTTTCGAAAACTTCGATTTTTGAGCTCTCCACGGTGAAAAACTGCATAAGCAGGTTGTGTACCAATCCCCTAGGAGACCCCCCCCCGACCCAATACCCAAATAAGGTTACAAACACGTAAATACAGCCTAAAACATGCTTTACATTGCTTGAATGGTCATTTTGGGTGATGACAATATCAAAAAAACAAGTTTCGAAAACTTCGATTTTTGAGCTGTCCGGGGTGAAAAACTGCATAAGCAGGTTGTGTACCAATCCCTTGGGAGACCCCCCCCCCCCTAACCCAATACCCAAATAGGGTGAAAAACACGTAAATACGGCCTAAAACATGCTTTACATACCTTGGATGGTCATTTTAGGTGGTCACAATATCAAACAAACAAGTTTCGAAAACTTCGATTTTTGAGCTGCCCGGGTTGAAAAACTGCATAAGCACGTTGTGTACCAAACCCTTGGGAGCCCCCCCCCCCCCCCGGACCTGATTCACAAATCGGGTGAAAAACACGTAAATACGGCCTAAAACATGCTTTACATACCTTGGATGGTCATATTGTGTGGTCACAATATCAAAAAAAGAAGTTTCGGAAACTTCGATTTTTGAGCTGTCCGGGGTGACAAACTGCATAAGCAGGTTGTGTACCAATCCCTTGGGAGACCCCCCCCCCCCCCTAACCCAATACCCAAATAGGGTGAAAAACATGTAAATACGGCCTAAAACATGCTTTGCATACCTTGGATGGTCATTTTGGGTGATGACAATATCAAAAAAACAAGTTTCGAAAACTTCGATTTTTGAGCTGTCCGGGGTGAAAAACTGCATAAGCAGGTTGTGTACCAATCCCTTGGGAGACCCCCCCCCCCTAACCCAATACCCAAATAGGGTGAAAAACACGTAAATACGGCCTAAAACATGCTTTACATACCTTGGATGGTCATTTTAGGTGGTCACAATATCAAACAAACAAGTTTCGAAAACTTCGATTTTTGAGCTGCCCGGGTTGAAAAACTGCATAAGCACGTTGTGTACCAAACCCTTGGGAGCCCCCCCCCCCCCCCCCGGACCTGATTCCCAAATCGGGTGAAAAACACGTAAATACGGCCTAAAACATGCTTTACATACCTTGGATGGTCATATTGTGTGGTCGCAATATCAAAAAAAGAAGTTTCGGAAACTTCGATTTTTGAGCTGTCCGGGGTGACAAACTGCATAAGCAGGTTGTGTACCAATCCCTTGGGAGACCCCCCCCCCCCTAACCCAATACCCAAATAGGGTGAAAAACATGTAAATACGGCCTAAAACATGCTTTGCATACCTTGGATGGTCATTTTGGGTGGTCACAATATCAAACAAACAAGTTTCGAAAACTTCGATTTTTGAGCTGTCCGGGGTGAAAAACTGCATAAGCAGGTTGTGTACCAATCCCTTGGGAGCCCCCCCCCCCCCCGGACCTAACACCCAAATAGGGTGAAAAACACGTAACTACGGCCTAAAACATGCTTTGCATAGCTTGAAATGTCATTTTGGGTGGTCACAATATCAAAAAAACAAGTTTCGAAAACTTCGATTTTTGAGCTGCCTAGGGTGAAAAACTGCATAAGCAGGTTGTGTACTGGCCCATTCACTAAGCCATTATTGGTGGAAACAGTCATTTCGCGTCTTTGGCATGGGTTGTGGACGGCCCCAGGCAAGGCTAGAGACTGCAAAAAACGTCCTTCCGTATCCTAGTAGGCATATACTGTCACAACATCCCCACTTGCACCCCTCAGAGTAGGTACCACAGGGTCACCGAGGTCGACGAACATAGCAAAAATGGCTGAAAAGTGCATAAACTGCACAAGCGCTCGTCCCACTCCGCCCCATACAAACCCCATAGAGTCGGGAGCCGGAAAAACTTTTTCGGCTCAAAATCGAAAAAAACCAAAAGATTCATGATTTTCGACCCAAAAAAAGGGGGGGTCATTTTTTGACCCCCCACCCCCCCCCCACCCCCCCACCCCCCCCCCCTCCCTCAAAACCTGAAAAAAGTGGGTTTCAAGTGGGGGGGGTCTGGGGGGGTCCGGACCAAAAACTCATTGGGGGATGCGTTTATTGGGCAAAATAATGATTTTACAAGGGGTTAAACTAACAATTCAACCCCTTGGGGTAGGGTACGCGAATAGCCCCAAAATGGCCAAAATGGGGGGGTATGTGGCGTTTTCCCCTATATACGCCTGCCTGGCTTTGATCTAACAACCTCTGCGAGGTGATTTCATTTTTTTCCTGAGGAAAAATTTTCAGATGTGGGTGGGTGGGTGGGTCAGCCAAAATCCCGGGGGGGCAATTTGACCCCCCCCCCCCCCTAGTATCACTAAGCAAAGGCCTGAACAGCGCCTTTGGCACACACACACACCACACCACACCACACCACACCACACCACACCGCACCACACCACACCACACCACACCACACCACACCACACCACACCACAACACACCACACCACACCACACCACACCACACCACACCACACCACACCACACCACACCTCCACTGCCCACTGCCCCCCATTGGCCTGGCAGGAGGCTCCGAACATCCTCTAGGCAGGACTCCCCGTCCCCCCCAGGTCGGTGCGCCCGGTTCTCTGAGGAAGGTGGCCCCCCATTGGCCTGGCAGGAGGCTCCGAACAGCCCCTGGGCTGGGCTCCCCGTCCCCCCAGGCCGGTGCGCCCGGTTCTACGTCCCCACAGGCCCTGCAGGGCGCTCCGACCACCCCCTGGGCTGGACTCCCCATCCCCCCAGGCCGGTGTGCCCGATTCTACCTCCCCGCAGGCCCTGCAGGACGCTCCGACCACCCCCTGGGCAGGACTCCCCATCCCCCCAGGCCGGTGTGCCCGGTTCTACGCCCCCACAGGCCCTGCAGGACGCTCCGACCACCCCCTGGGCAGGACTCCCCATCCCCCCAGGCCGGTGGGCCCGGTTGTCCATCCCCGCAGGCCCTGCAGGAAACTCCGACCACCCCCTGGGCTGGACTCCCCATCCCCCCAGGCCAGTGTGCCCGGTTCTACGCCCCCACAGGCCCTGCAGGACGCTCCGACCACCCCCTGGGCAGGACTCCCCGTCCCCCCAGGCTGGTGGGCCCGGTTGTCCATCCCCGCAGGCCCTGCAGGAAACTCCGACCACCCCCTGGGCGGGACTCCCCATCCCCCCAGGCCGGTGTGCCCGGTTCTACGTCCCCACAGGCCCTGCAGGACGCTCCGACCACCCCCTGGGCAGGACTCCCCATCCCCCCAGGCCGGTGGGCCCGGTTGTCCATCCCCGCAGGCCCTGCAGGAAACTCCGACCACCCCCTGGGCAGGACTCCCCATCCCCCCAGGCCGGTGTGCCCGGTTCTACGTCCCCACAGGCCCTGCAGGACGCTCCGACCACCCCCTGGGCAGGACTCCCCATCCCCCCAGGCCGGTGGGCCCGGTTGTCCATCCCCGCAGGCCCTGCGGGAAACTCCGGCCACCCGCTGGGCTGGACTCCCCATCCCCCCAGGCTGGTGTGCCCGGTTCTACGCCCCCACAGGCCCTGCAGGACGCTCCAACCACCCCCTGGGCGGGACTCCCCATCCCCTCAGGCCGGTGTGCCCGGTTCTACGCCCCCACAGGCCCTGCAGGACGCTCCAACCACCCCCTGGGCAGGACTCCCCGTCCCCCCAGGCCGGTGGGCCCGGTTGTTCATCCCCGCAGGCCCTGCAGGAAACTCCGACCACCCCCTGGGCGGGACTCCCCATCCCCCCAGGCCGGTGTGCCCGGTTCTACGTCCCCACAGGCCCTGCAGGACACTCCGGCCACCCCCTGGGCAGGACTCCCCATCCCCCAGGCCGGTGGGCCCGGTTGTCCATCCCCGCAGGCCCTGCAGGAAACTCCGACCACCCCCTGGGCTGGACTCCCCATCCCCCCAGGCTGGTGTGCCCGGTTCTACGTCCCCACAGGCCGGGGAAGACACTCCGACCAACCCCTGGGCAGGACTCCGCATCCCCCCAGGCCGGTGTGCCCGAATCTACCTCCCCACAGTCCCTGCAGGACACTCCGACCACCCCCTGGGCAGGACTCCCCATCCCCCCAGGCCGGTACGCCCGGTTGTCCATCCCCGCAGGCCCTGCAGGAAACTCCGATTACCCCCCGGGCTGGACTCCCCATCCCCCCAGGCCGGTTTGCCCGGTTCTACGTCCCCAGGCCCTGCAGGACGCTCCGACCACCCCCTGGGCAGGACTCCCCATCCCCCAAGGCCGGTGGGCCCGGTTGTCCATTCCCGCAGGCCCTGCGGAAAACTCCGACCACCCCCTGGGCTGGACTCCCCATCCCCCCAGGCCGGTGTGCCCGGTTCTACGTCCCCACAGGCCCTGCAGGACGCTCCGACCACCCCCTGGGCAGGACTCCCCATCCCCTCAGGCCGGTGGGCCCGGTTCTACGTCCCCACAGGCCCGGCAGGACGCTCCGACCACCCCCTGGGCAGGACTCCCCGTCCCCCCAAGCCGGTGTGCCCGGTTCTACGTCCCCACAGGCCCTGCAGGACACTCCGACCACCCCCTGGGCAGGACTCCCCATCCCCCCAAGCCGGTGGGCCCGGTTGTCCATCCCCGCAGGCCCTGCAGGAAACTCCGACCAACCCCTGGGCTGGACTCCCCGTCCCCCCAAGCCGGTGTGCCCGGTTCTACGTCCCCACAGGCCCTGCAGGACACTCCGACCACCCCCTGGGCAGGACTCCCCGTCCCCCCAGGCCGGTGGGCCCGGTTGTCCATCCCCGCAGGCCCTGCAGGAAACTCCGACCACCCCCTGGGCTGGACTCCCCATCCCCCCAGGCCGGTGTGCCCGGTTCTACGCCCCCGCAGGCCCTGCAGGACACTCCGACCACCCCCTGGGCAGGACTCCCCATCCCCCCAGGCCGGTGTGCCCGGTTCTACGTCCCCAAAGGCCCTGCAGGACGCTCCGACCACCCCCTGGGCAGGACTCCCCATCCCCCCAGGCCGGTGGGCCCGGTTGTCCATCCCCGCAGGCCCTGCGGGAAACTCCGGCCACCCGCTGGACTGGACTCCCCGTCCCCCCAGGCCGGTGTGCCCGGTTCTACGCCCCCACAGGCCCTGCAGGACGCTCCGACCACCCCCTGGGCAGGACTCCCCGTCCCCCCAGGCCGGTGGGCCCGGTTGTCCATCCCCGCAGGCCCTGCAGGAAACTCCGACCACCCCCTGGGCGGGACTCCCCATCCCCCCAGGCCGGTGTGCCCGGTTCTACGCCCCCACAGGCCTTGCAGGACGCTCCGACCACCCCCTGGGCAGGACTCCCCGTCCCCCCAGGCCGGTGGGCCCGGTTGTCCATCCCCGCAGGCCCTGCAGGAAACTCCGACCACCCCCTGGGCGGGACTCCCCATCCCCCCAGGCCGGTGTGCCCGGTTCTACGTCCCCACGGGCCCGGCAGGACGCTCCGACCACCCCTTGGGCAGGACTCCCCATCCCCCCAGGCCGGTGGGCCCGGTTGTCCATCCCCGCAGGCCCTGCAGGAAACTCCGACCATCCCCTGGGCTGGACTCCCCATCCCCCCAGGCCGGTGTGCCCGGTTCTACGCCCCCACAGGCCCTGCAGGACGCTCCGACCACCCCCTGGGCAGGACTCCCCATCCCCCCAGGCCGGTGGGCCCGGTTCTACGCCCCCACAGGCCTTGCAGGACGCTCCGACCACCCCCTGGGCAGGACTCCCCGTCCCCCCAGGCCGGTGGGCCCGGTTGTCCATCCCCGCAGGCCCTGCAGGAAACTCCGACCACCCCCTGGGCGGGACTCCCCATCCCCCCAGGCCGGTGTGCCCGGTTCTACGTCCCCACGGGCCCGGCAGGACGCTCCGACCACCCCTTGGGCAGGACTCCCCATCCCCCCAGGCCGGTGGGCCCGGTTGTCCATCCCCGCAGGCCCTGCAGGAAACTCCGACCACCCCCTGGGCTGGACTCCCCATCCCCCCAGGCCGGTGCGCCCGGTTCTACGTCCCCACAGGCCCTGCAGGACGCTCCGACCGCCCCCTGGGCCCGGTTGTCCATCCCCGCAGGCCCTGCGGGAAACTCCCCCCACCCCCTGGGCTGGGCTCCCCATCCCCCCAGGCCGGTGGGCCCAGTTCTACGTTCCCACAGGCCCTGCAGGACGCTCCGACCACCCCCTGGGCTGGACTCCCTATCCCCCCAGGCCGGTGTGCCCGGTTCTACGTCCCCACGAGCCCTGCAGGACACTCCGACCACCCCCTGGGCAGGACTCCCCGTCCCCCCAGGCCGGTGCGCCCGGTTGTCCATCCCCGCAGTCCCTGCAGGAAACTCCGACCACCCCCTGGGCAGGACTCCCCATCCCCCCAGGCCGGCGTGCCTGGTTCTACGTCCCCACAGGCCCTGCAGGACGCTCCGACCACCCCCTGGGCAGGACTCCCCGTCCCCCCAGGCTGGTGTGCCCGAATCTACATCCCCACAGGCCCTGCAGGACGCTCCGACCACCCCCTGGGCAGGACTCCCCATCCCCCCAGGCCGGTGTGCCCGATTCTACCTCCCCGCAGGCCCTACGGGACACTCCGACCACCCCTTGGGCAGGACTCCCCGTCCCCCAGGCTGGTGTACCCGGTTCTTCATCCCCACAGGCCCTGCAGGACACTCCGACCACTGACCGCTGCCCACTGCCCCCAGGCAGTGAGGCAGTGCATTGCAAGAGTTCCACTGCCCACTGCCCCCAGGCAGTGAGGCAGTGCATTGCAGGAGTTGCACTGCCCACTGCCCCAGGGCAGTGAGGCAGTGCATTGCAGGAGTTGCACTGCCCACTGCCCCAGGGCAGTCAGGCAGTGCATTGCAGGAGTTAGACTGCCCACTGCCTCCAGGCAGTGGGGCAGTGCATTACAGGAGTTCCACTGCCCACTGCCCCAGGGCAGTGAGGCAGTGCATCGCAGGAGTTCCACTGCCCACTCCTCCCAGGCAGTGAGGCGGTGTATTGCGGGAGTTCCACTGCCCACTGCCCCCAGGCAGTGAGGCAGCGCATTGCAGGAGTTGCGCTGCCCACTGCGCGCAGGCAGTGGGGCAGAGCATTGCAGGAGTTGCACTGCCCACTGCCCCCAGGCAGTGAGGCAGTGCATTGCAGGAGTTGCACTGCCTGCTGCCCGAGGGCAGTGAGGCAGTGCATTGCAGGAGTTGCACTGCCCACTGCCCCCAGCCAGTGAGGCAGTGCATTGCAGGAGCTGCACTGCCCACTGCCCCAGGGCAGTGAGGCAGTGCATTGCAGGAGTTCCACTGCCCACTCCTCCCAGGCAGTGAGGCGGTGTATTGCGGGAGTTCCACTGCCCACTGCCCCCAGGCAGTGAGGCAGCGCATCGCAGGAGTTGCGCTGCCCACTGCCCCCAGGCAGTGGGGCAGAGCATTGCAGGAGTTCCACTGCCCACTGCCCCCAGGCAGTGAGGCAGTGCATTGCAGGAGTTGCACTGCCCACTGCCCCCAGCCAGTGAGGCAGTGCATTGCAGGAGCTGCACTGCCCACTGCCCCCAGGCAGTGCGGCAGTGCGTCGCAGGAGTGGCACTGCCCACTGGCCCCAGGCAGTGAGGCAGTGCATTGCAGGAGTTGCACTGCCCACTGTTCCCAGGCAGTGAGGCAGTGCATTGCAGGAGTTGCACTGTCCACTGCCCCCAGGCAGTGAGGCAGTGCATTGCAGGAGTTGCACTGCCCACTCCTCCCGGGCAGTGAGGCGGTGTATTGCGGGAGTACCACTGCCCACTGCCCCCAGGCAGTGAGGCAGCGCATTGCAGGAGTTGCGCTGCCCACTGCCCCCAGGCCTTGGGGCAGAGCATTGCAGGAGTTCCACTGCCCACTGCCCCCAGGCAGTGAGGCAGTGCATTGCAGGAGTTGCACTGCCTACTGCCCGAGGGCAGTGAGGCAGTACATTGCAGGAGTTGCGCTGCCCACTGCCCCCAGGCAGTGAGGCAGTCAGTGCATTGCAGGAGCTGCACTGCCCACTGCCCCCAGGCAGTGTGCCAGTGTATTGCAGGGGTTCAACTGCCCACTGCCCCCAGGCAGTGAGGCAGTGCATTGCAGGTGTTGCACTGCCTGCTGCCCCCAGGCAGCGGGGCGGTGCACTGCAGGAGTTGCACTGCCTACTGCCCGAGGGCAGTGCGGCAGTGCATTGCAGAAGTTGCAATGCCCACTGCCCCCAGGCAGTGCGGCAGTGTATGGCAGGAGTTGCGCTGCCCACTGCACCCAGGCAATGGGGCAGAGCATTGCAGGAGTTCCAGTGCCCACTGCCCCCAGGCAGTCAGATAGGGCATTGCAGGAGTTGCGCTGCCCCCTGCCCCCAGGCACTGGGGCAGAGCATTGCAGGAATTCCACTGCCCACTGCCCCCAGGCAGTGAGGCAGTGCATTGCAGGAGTTGCACTGCCTACTGCCCGAGGGCAGCGAGGCAGTGCATTGCAGGAGTTGCACTGCCCACTGCCCTCAGGCAGTGAGGCAGTGTATTGCAGGAGTTGCACTGCCCACTGCGCCCAGGCAGTGAGGCAGTGCGTCGCAGGAGTTGCACGGCCCACTGCTCCCGGGCGGTGAGGCGGTGTACTGCGGGAGTTACAGCTTCCACTGCCCCCAGCCAGTGAGGCAGTGCATTGCAGGAGTTGCACTGCCCACTCCTCCCGGGCAGTGAGGCGGTGTATAGCGGGAGTACCACTGCCCACTGCCCCCAGGCAGTGAGGCAGCGCATTGCAGTAGTTGCGCTGCCCACTGCCCCCAGGCCGTGGGGCAGAGCATTGCGGGAGTTCCACTGCCCACTGCCCCCAGGCAGTGAGGCAGTGCATTGCAGGAGTTGCACTGCCTACTGCCCGAGGGCAGTGAGGCAGTGCATTGCAGGAGTTGCACTGCCTGCTGCCCGAGGGCAGTGAGGCAGTGCATTGCAGGAGTTGCGCTGCCCACTGCCCCCAGGCAGTGAGGCAGTCAGTGCATTGCAGGACCTGCACTGCCCACTGCCCCCAGGCAGTGCGGCAGTGGATTGCAGGAGTGGCACTGCCCACTGCCCCCAGCCAGTGAGGCAGTGCATTGCAGGAGTTGCACTGCCCACTGCTCCCAGGCAGTGAGGCAGTGCATTGCAGGGGTTCAACTGCCCACTGCCCCAGGCAGTGAGGCAGTGCATTGCAGGTGTTGCACTGCCTGCTGCCCCCAGGCAGCGGGGCGGTGCACTGCAGGAGTTGCACTGCCTACTGCCCGAGGGCAGTGCGGCAGTGCATTGCAGAAGTTGCAATGCCCACTGCCCCCAGGCAGTGCGGCAGTGTATGGCAGGAGTTGCGCTGCCCACTGCCCCCAGGCAATGGGGCAGAGCATTGCAGGAGTTCCACTGCCCACTGCCCCCAGGCAGTCAGATAGGGCATTGCAGCAGTTGCGCTGCCCCCTGCCCCCAGGCACTGGGGCAGAGCATTGCAGGAATTCCACTGCCCACTGCCCCCAGGCAGTGAGGCAGTGCATTGCAGGAGTTGCACTGCCTACTGCCCGAGGGCAGTGAGGCAGTGCATTGCAGGAGTTGCACTGCCCACTGCCCCCAGGCAGTGAGGCAGTGTATTGCAGGAGTTGCACTGCCCACTGCCCCCAGGCAGTGAGGCAGTGCGTCGCAGGAGTTGCACGGCCCACTGCTCCCGGGCGGTGAGGCGGTGTACTGCGGGAGTTACAGCTTCCACTGCCCCCAGCCAGTGAGGCAGTGCATTGCAGGAGTTCCACTGCCCACTGCCCCCAGGCAGTGAGGCAGTGCGTCGCAGGAGTTGCACTGCTCACTGCTCCCGGGCAGTGAGGCGGTGTACTGCGGGAGTTACAGTGTCCATTGCAGTTACAGTGCATTGCAGGAGTTGCACTGCCTGCTGCCCGAGGGCAGTGAGGCAGTGCATTGCAGAAGTTGCACTGCCCACTGCCCCCAGGCAGTGGGGCAGAGCATTGCAGGAGTTCCACTGCCCACTGCCCCCAGGCAGTGAGATAGGGCATTGCAGGAGTTGCACTGCCCCCTGCCCCCAGCCAGTGAGGCAGTGCATTGCAGGAATTCCACTGCCCACTGCCCCCAGGCAGTGAGGCAGTGCATTGCAGGAGTTGCACTGCCCACTGCCCCCAGGCGGTGAGGCAGTGTATTGCAGGAGTTCCACTGCCCACTGCCCCCAGGCAGTGAGGCAGTGCGTCGCAGGAGTTGCACTGCTCACTGCTCCCGGGCAGTGAGGCGGTGTACTGCGGGAGTTACAGTGTCCACTGCCCCCAGGCAGTGAGGCAGTGCATTGCAGGAGTTCCACTGCCCACTGCCCCCAGGCAGTGAGGCAGTGCATTGCAGGAGTTCCACTGCCCACTGCCCCCAGGCAGTGAGGCAGTGCATTGCAGGAGTTCCACTGCCCACTGCCCCCAGGCAGTGAGGCAGTGCATTGCAGGAGTTACAGTGTCCACTGCCCCCAGGCAGTGAGGCAGTGCATTGCAGGAGTTGCACTGCCCACTGCCCCCAGGCAGTGAGGCAGTGTATTGCAGGAGTTCCACTGCCCACTGCCCCCAGGCAGTGAGGCAGTGCGTCGCAGGAGTTGCACTGCTCACTGCTCCCGGGCAGTGAGGCGGTGTACTGCAGGAGTTACAGTGTCCACTGCCCCCAGGCAGTGAGGCAGTGCATTGCAGGAGTTGCGCTGACCACCGCCCCAGGGCAGTGGGGCAGAGCATTGCAGGAGTTCCACTGCCCACTGCCCCCAGGCAGTGAGGCAGTGCATTGCAGGAGTTGCACTGCCTACTGCCCGAGGGCAGTGAGGCAGTGCATTGCAGGAGTTGCACTGCCCACTGCCCCCAGGCAGTGAGGCAGTCAGTGCATTGCAGGAGCTGCACTGCCCACTGCCCCCAGGCAGTGTGGCAGTGTATTGCAGGAGTTCCATTGCCCACTGCCCCAGGGCAGTGAGGCAGTGCATTGCAGGAGTTGGGCTGCACACTGCCCCCAGCCAGTGAGGCAGAGCATTGCAGGAGCTGCACTGCCCACTGCCCCGTCGTGGAGGAGTCCATACGGATCTGGTACGCCCACGCCAAGGCGCGTGCCACACTGCTGAAGGCCCGCCTGGGCCCGGGCAGCACGATGGCGTGGGCGTTGCAGGAGCTGCGCCTGCACCAGCAAGCAGAAAGGGAAGGGGTGCAGCGGGAGCTCCTGGAATAAGCGCGGTCGCCAGAGGCGAACTCACCAGGTCTCCCCGACTCCCCCTCCCCCTGCCGAGGCCTACACACTTACGCACGGCGCGCACACAACACACACAGCCCAGCCCGTTTACCTTTACCCGTGGGTAGACATCCCGGCCTTTTGCCTTTTGGTAACAGCGCCTTCGGCACACCACACCACACCACACCACAGTGTACCCCATTCCATGCTCTGTCCACAACATGATCACCGTTGCGGTGGCATCGGACCCTCCATCTATGGCGCACATCTGCAACTCGCTGCAATGTGGATGTCCATGTATGGGGGCAACTGGGCAATAGGGATGCGATGTGGGTGCATCTCGGCACTTCATTTGTTCAGGCCTGTGTTACCGTCTGTAACACTTTTTTGGCAGAATGCTCGCAGATGCCCCGCCACACTACAGCACGTTCGGTCCGCCCGACTGTGACGCCTTCCAAACTTTGCCGGCCACGTCCCGACGCACGGGCCCTGGGAGAGCGTGGCTGTGGGCCTGCCTGGCATTGGTGGTGGTCGTTGGTCTACTGTGTCACATGCTCCCCGGGCGTCTGGGACCCAATGCCCAAGTCGACCTCTCTATGTCGCCAGGCAGTGCCCCACACGAGGAGTGGCAAGCATACCGATACATGATCGCCAACGGCACCAACTACCGGCTCTACGGCCCCGCCTCGGGGCCCCACGTGGTCTGCATTCACGGCGCTTTGGACTTCTCGTACACCATGGACCCCATCGCTGCCAGGCTTGCGGCGTATGGCTACAGGGTCCTCAATTACGACCTCATCGGGTGCGGGCACACGCCGCGGTCTGCACTGTACCCCGCATACGGCGCCAAGGCTCACATTGAGCAGTTGCGGGGGCTGCTGCAGGCCCTGGGCTGGGCTGACAGGCCTGTGCACATCATTGGGCACTCGCTTGGGGCCCAGATTGCGCCTATGTACACGCACGAGTATGGGAATGGGACTGTGCGCAGCCTTGTGCTGATGGCACCGCCGGGTTTCAGAATATCTCCGGAATTCAGGTACATGTTTCCAGTGCACTGCATAATGGAGTACAGCGTGTAAGCGCCGGGTGGTGGGGCATGCGGTGTGGACCGCCATGGCCGAGCGACTCGGGAGCAAACCTGAGTTGCAAGGGAGGGAGCCTCCCGCTCTAACGGCATGACGGGGTCCTTCCCATATGCAATCCAGTTGGAGGGGGCCTGGGGGTTGTCATAAAGGCCGAGTATAAGTGCCAGTTGGTACTTCCGGGTGTACGCACTGGTTTGAATTTTCAGCAATACATTGTTTCATGGGTTGTTCCAAGCCACTGGGGGAAAAGTGTATTCAGGGTTTCCCGCTCATTCGGAAACAAATATTTCCAAATATTTGCTAATTCCGAATATTCCGAATATATCCGAATATTTTCGAATATGAGAAGGGTGAGCATTCGGGTTTTGGGGGGATACGGGGAGGGTCTCCAGTGTTGTGGGGGATGTACTCTGGGTATGGTGCACACTCCTTCCCCCCGATTTTTCAGCTCTGTCAACACAGCCATGCCTGTGCCTACACCTGATGAATTTCCATCAGAGCAAGCAACAACCAGCACCATCGGGTAAACGACCATCGCAACCAAGAAAGCGTGGCAAACATATGACTGCAGCTAAATGGGCTGCTCGATTTCCAGATGACATGAGCAGAGGTTTGTGAAGAAGTAAAACATTACTGGGCACTGGTTGTTGTGCGATTCTGTGATTAATTCCCGCATTTCATGCTCATTCAAACTGTGGCAAATTCAGGGTGCAGAAATTGGGAGTATGGGACCTGTGGTATGAACAGCAAACATCCAGAGGACATCCACAGGCATTTACAAAGAGCAAAAGTGTGTTTTTTTTACAATCCAAATATTTCCGAATATTTTCGAATCAAAAATTTTTTTTATTCCGAATCAGTGGGAAACCCTGGTGTATTTGGCAGGTGAGAGTGGGATAGTTGTGCCTCTTCTCACAAGCGCTGCTTCTGCCCCTCGGCGTTCCTCCCATGCCGGCGCTGGCCATGCTCCACATTCAGTCATTCCCACAGTGGAGTTTGGAGCGTGCTCACCACCACATCTGATATGGGAAGTGTAACACAGGGCCCACGGGGTTGCGGATCACCACATGTCACACCTGGGGGAGGGTTCAACACCCTCACGCCCACGGCCCAAGCTTCTTAAAATCCGTTCCTTCCCTGTCATTCAGGTACATGCGTAAGCTGCCCAGATCTGTTGCGGGGTGGCTCCTTGGAATGATGTGGAGTTCATTGGCCGACCAGAGCGACTCCTTCTACGCGAGGGGGACCGCCGGTGAGGCCTATGTGGCCCGCATGACGAAACTGCACGTGGCGCAGAACCCGGAGCTTCCTGCCGCCATCCTTGGGCTCTTGATGGACTTTCCTTTCGAGGTCGGGGGCCAGGGCGTTGCTGAGTTGGGGGGCCGCTCTGAGTTGTCGGTGCTGCTTCAGTGGGCCACCCAGGACCAGATTCTGCCGCGGTCCAACTTGGATGGCTGGTACCAGCTGTTGAAGAAAGGGGGCGCGTGTCACGTGGCCGTGCGGGAATACGGCGGCGTCGGGCATGCCCTCCATATGGAGCAGCCCACAGGGCTCGTCGTGCCGGATATTGCACGATTTTTGCTATCCCTGGACCCCCCCATCCCCGAAAATCCGTCACTTGATCCGGAAAAGACAGAGGACCGAATTGCTGGTGTTGTCTAATGCAATTTAGACCGTCGGGTTGGACCCGGAACCTCCATGCTGAAAGCAAGTGCACGAGCGATTGCGATAGACCGCGGGGCAACGGACGTGGGTCTGCGGTTTCATGCGGGTCATTCTCGTGGAGTGACGATCCAGCATGTGCCGATCGAAGCTCGTTGGGCGTGGCTTTTGGTGTGGCGGTTGCCCACTGCACCGGGATTTGTACACCGAAGAGCCAGCGCCCTGCCCCAGAGGTTCACTGACTGGCTAGCCCCCCCAAGGGGCTGGTGGTGAGGGAGAGGGCCATCCCTGTATGAGCCCCCGCCCCCCATATATATGTGAACACCCCCCCCCCCCTGCCCCCTCCGCCGTTCAGGCATCCATCCGTCATAGCCTGGCACATATTTACAATCAAACTTTGAAAATGGGCTGGTTCGTATGATGTGTGGTGATGTGCCTGCATGCGACATACTGTCTGTCCTAGTGTTTCATCCTGATTGTACATAACGTATCTTCATGGACCAACAAACAGATGCAGTTTAAACGACGATTGCGTCCTCCGCCTTTCATGATGTTGTGAGAATGTATCATAGCCCGGAAAGGGGTGGTCCCACGCTGGGGTCGTACGTAGCACCGTCGGTTTGTGCCAGTTGCAAGTTCGCAGGTTGTGTTTAGCTTGAACTTCACAAAGTGGACCTGGCATGCGAGTCGGACATTGCTCCCTGTGGTGTGACGGAAAATTGTTCGTCATTTAGTTTTCAAACAATATGGGCGATACCACTTAGAGACCGCCCTGAAACCCATAAAGGTTGTGCTGTAGTTCAAATTTCATTAACCGTGTCAGACGGTCGTGGGGAAGGTGCCACAAGTGTGTGTTCGTCGCATGTCCCGCTCTGTCCAACTTTGGTGTGTCCTTGCTGATTGACCAATGTAGATTAACTTGTCGCCAACAGCGCTTGTTGTATAACCAATTGGAGGCTCCAGTGAATGATTGCAGGACAGCAACGGGATGAATATTATCAAACTGCTTTTTGTAGTCAAGCGGTTGATGCTTGCAACTCAATGAAGTGTTTTTTTGGGTTGCTTTGGTGTGGCAGACTACCCACTGCATTTCCATGCATCCCTGCATCAGATCGATCGTTTTCCCAACCGGGTCTTGGCCGATTGCCCTCCGACAACAATCGGATATTTTGCAAGACTCCCTTTATATGCACAGATGATGTAGAGTTTGGGGCCTTTTCGCGAATGCCTCTTTGTGCATTGCTCCTAGCTTGCACTGAGGCCTGTATCCAACAGCGACTCAGTTTTCGGATTGAAGAGTTGTTGCTGCATTTGCTGTGTGTTGCTTTGTGGCTGGGAATGGGATATTCTGATGCATCGCCTCAGAGGAGATCAGGTTCGAAAGGAACACATTTGGTTGCCCTCTCTGGAGGCAGCCCTTTCACATCAATTTGGGGGGACCCTAGCACCCTGGGGATTGAGGGGATGCACACTGCAAAACAAAAATCAATTTTTGGGGCATTTCCACGTGCTCGATGAGTTTGGCATGAGGTCAATATCATGCTGTTTATAGCTGATGTCACGGCCCTTTGCTTTTGCAATGCCCTTGTGGTGAAATTGTCATTGTGCGGGAAGTGTGGGGGTGTTTGCGCTGGTGCTTGTGCAAGGGGGAGGGTAGCCCTGCACCACCCCTGCCTTCACCAACACATGGTGGGCACGTTTCTCGGAGATCTGCTTTGCATGTTTTCTGACATCTGCCCCCCGCCTCACCCCACGGAACTGGGAGCAAGCAGCACTTTCAGTGTCCTCCCCCCTGGGACTTATGTAATGGGCAGCTGTGAGGGCCAACTGGCAGCTGAGGTCAGCGCACAAATTCCGCATGCACGCCCCCCCCACTGGAACCACTTCCTGAAATTGTGGTCAGTGATACTGATGGGGTGGCTGGAACACCCAAACCCTTCTTCCCCCGAGCAGAGACGCAACTGATGGTCCAGGCATTGGAAATGCTGTGCAAGAGAGAGTGCCTGCAGCACCCCAGGGTGCTACAGGCCCAGGACAGGGAACCACCGGCCCTGGTGAAGCCACAGTGTACACGGCGGAAGAAGGAAATCCACAAACAGGAGTTGTGTAAGCATTATGAGTGCGTCATAGCGCGATACACGCAGGCGGGGTGGGAGGTGTTTTTCCCACATGTGCTCAAAATATGCAGACTTTTGTGGAGAATTCAAAAATACGTGAAAAGCACAAAAGAATATTCCGCTGATGGGAGCCTGAGGTGATGGGCAATTTTTTTTGAAAAAATTCTGCCCAATTTATGTATATTCAAAATGATCAGCGCGCGTCATGGGAATTATTTTGAGATATGTATGTTGCAGTACACCCCCTTCCCACCTCCCCGGGGACCCCGGTGGCTGACTGCCCGACCCACCGACCCCCTGGTTTGGGTCGACGAAGGGGGGGGGGGTCGCCCCCCCCCCCCCCTACAACCCCTGAAACGGTTGAACACCCCTTGGGGTTGAACCCTGGCTGGGAGCCACCCACATCTACTTGATGTACATCAGAAGCGCAGTGCCACAATGTTGTCGCTGGACATAAAAATAGCACAGGATGAAGATGAACCAGTTCAGTGTAGACTGAAGGGCCAACAAATCCCATCAGCCGCTGCAGCAAACGGTTTTAAGACCCCAGGGTAACACATACTTGTCAGAATACTGTCAGAAAAAGGTTGCAGAACTTGTCAAACGTACATCAATGGTAGATTCCACTACCTTGTACCCCCACAGCTGAACTGAAACCCTAACACAACGGGCTCCTGGCAAAGGAGGTCAAATAGGGGGATTACAGGGATTCAGTGGTAAAAGAATTGGTAAGTAAAGGGCTGGTGGGAGGCGGGATATGGAATCTAGTTTAGGTAGGGCTCAGCAGAGTGGGGTCGGCTGGAGCTCACGGGCGTGCCGCATGCCTCAGAGGGTCGGCAGGCGGAAGAACGAATGGTGGTGGTACTGGATTTATGTTTACATTCCTATGTTTATATGTTTACATGTAAATTGCTTTTGCTCTGTTGCAATGTCTGGGAGTGGGGCAATTTGCCTGATGATTCATCAGAATATCACAACGCGGTATGGCTGTGCTTTGCTGTCCGTGACCTCGGTGTTTTTTTCCCCCTGGTTTTGATGCAGTGTGATGGGCGTGCTACGGAGCTGAGTCAAGGCCGGCACTCACACTCTATCCACACCTGCCTTGTCCACACCAAAAATGTGGGGTTGCAGGTCCACAAGACCTTGTACACTCGCACCTCGGATGAGCACGAGCCGTGGGTGTTCTACGACGTCTTCTCAGAGGCCCAGCGAGAACTACATATGCTTGATGAGGCGCGGGCGATGTGGGGTGACGACACCACTGTGCACGTGTCACAGGTGCAGGCCGATTGCTGTTCAAGCTGTTGCGAGGGGAGGTTTTGGAGACCATTGAAACCCCAACCCCCCCCTCCACCACCACCACCAGTTGGATCATGAATTTCCTCAAGTGGCCAAACCTGCATCTCCTACTTCAACACTAATCCCCACACATGGCGCACATGCCATGCAAGGCAATGAACACACAGTACACACACTGCAGGCTTGCGGGGCTGGGCCACGGGGTGGAGAGACACATGATGCGCTCGCCACAAGGAGGACCGTGTGCGGGGAAAGGACAGGTTGAAGGGTGCTGTGATATTAGGGGGCCTTGTAGGGGTCCCATTAGGGGGCCTATTAGGGGGCCTGTTGGGGGGCCTATTGGGGGGCCTATTACGGGGGGCCTATTACGGGGGGCCTAGTAGGGGGCCTATTGGGGGGCCTATTAGGGGGCCTAGTAGGGGGCCTATTAGGGGGCCCATTAGGGCGCCAATTAGGGGGCCTATTGGGGGGCCTATTAGGGGGCCTATTAGGGGGCCTATTGGGGGGCCTATTGGCGTGCCTATTAGGGTGCCTACTAGGGGGCCTTTTAGGGGGCCTATTGGGGGGCCTATTGGGGGGCCTATTGGGGGGCCTATTAGGGGGCCTATTGGGGCGCCTATTGGGGCACCTATTAGGGTGCCCACTAGGGGGCCTATTGGGGGGCCTATTAGGGGGCCTATTAGCGGTCCTATTAGGGGGCCTATTACGGGGCCTATTAGGGGGGCTATTGGGGGGCCTGTTGGGGGGCCTATTACGGGTTCTATTGGGGGGACTATTGGGTGGCCTATTAGGGGGCCTATTGGGCGGCCTATTGGGTGGCCTATTAGGGGGCCTGTTAGGGGGCATATTGGGGGAACTATGGGGGGGTCTATTAGGGGGCCTATTAAGGGGCCTATTACACGGCCTATTAGGGGGCCTATTAGGGGCCCTAACACGGGGCCTATTACAGGGCCTATTGGGGGATCTATTGGGGGCCTATTAGGGGGCCTATTAGGGGGCCTATTAGGGGCCCTATTAGGGGGCCTATGGGGGCGCACTTAGCGAAGTATCCCAGGGTCTACAATGGGACATGCTCCTGAGGCAGGGGTGATATAAGGACGTTTGGAAGGGGTGTGCTTGGGGACTCTTCAAGGGGAACCTGGTCTAAAAAGTAGCGCGCAGTGCGCACGCAGTACAAGGGCTCCCCTTATTACGGGACTATTGGGGGATCTATTGGGGGTCCATTAGGGGGCCTATTGGGGTTAGGGGGCCGATTAGGGGGCCTATCCGGGGCCCTATCAAGTTGCCTATTAGGGGGCCGATTACGGGGCCTATTAGGCGGCCTATTGGGCGGCCTATTACGGGGCCTACCAGGGGGCCTATCAGGGGGCTTATTAGGGGGCCTATTGGGGGAGCTATTGGGGATCTATGGGGGGCCTATTACGGGGCCCATTAGGGGGCCTCTTAGGGGGCCCATTAGGGGGCTTATTAGGGGGCCCATTAGGGGGCCTATTAGGAGGCCGATTACGGGGCCTATTCGGGGCCCTATTACGGGACCTATTACGGGGCCTATTGGGGGATCTATTGGGGGTCTATTAGGGGGCCTATTACGGGGGCCTATTAGGGCGCCTATTGGGTGGGCCTATTAGGGGGCCTATTAGGGGGCCTATTACAGGACCTATTGGGGGGCCTATTACGGGGTCTATTACGGGGCCTATTACAGGGCCTAGTAGGGGGCCTATTAGGGGTCCCATTAGGGGGCCTATTGGGGGGACTATTGGGGGGCCTACTACAAGGCCTATTAGGGGGCCTATTACGGGGCCTATTACGGGGCCTATTGGGGGATATATTGGGGGCCTATTAGGGGGCCTATTACTGTTAGGGGGCCGATTAGGGGGCCTATTGGGGCGCCTATTGGGGTGCCTATTAGGGGGCCTATTAGGGGGGCCTATTGGGGGGCCTATTCAGGGCGGTCCTTAACGGGGAAAAAAAAGTGTTCCGGTACCAGTTTTCCCAAAAAAGCCTGCGGGCACTCCATGTGCTCAACCATGGTTGGTGGTGGTTGGCAGTTGCCGGTTGGTGGCGGTTGGCGGTTGATGGGAGTTGGCGGTTGGCGGTTGGTGGTCCCTTGGGGCGGTCCTTAAGGGCAGTCCTGAACAGAAAAAAAAATCTGGTTCCTTAAGGACCACCCTGGGCCTATTACGGGGCCTATTGGGGGGCAAATTAGGGGGCAAATTAGGGGGCCTATTACGGGGCCTATTGGGGGATATATTGGGGGCCTATTAGTGTTAGGGGGCCTATTGGGGGGACTATTGGGGGGCCTATTAGTTGGGCCTACTGGGGGGGGGACTATTGGGGGGCCTATTAGTTGGGCCTATTGTGGGAACTATTGGGGGGACTATTGGGGGGACTAATGGGGGGACTATTGGGGTTCTATTAGGGGGCCTATTAGTTGGGCCTATTGGGGGGCCGATTGGGGGGCCTATGGGGGGGCCCATCGGGGGGGCTATTGGGGGGCCTGTTGGGGGGCCTATTAGGGGGCCTATGGGGGGGCCTATTAGGGGGCCTCATCCTGGCGCAAGGAGGGCCCCTGTGTTTCTCACCTAGGGGGCCCACGGGCAATCCCTTGTTCATTTTTTCCCGTGCGGTAGAGCCTCCTTACCATTCAAGTCCTCGTCCGCCATGCCTCTATTTGTGCGAACGGGTGCCTCTTCCACATGCTATTGTGTCTCATGTGCCTGTGCCTGCACGTCAGGCGCGCGTGCCTGCGTGCCCCAGCCCCTGCCTTTGTTTTACGCCTTGATGCATTTGCCAATCTGCGTGGTACCCTGTGCCTGTGCCAGTGTGCCTACGCCTTGTGCTGTTGTGCCTGTGCCTTGAGCCCTCGCTGTGCCCTGGCGCTTTGTGCTGTGATGGGGACACGGAACCCTTGATGGAGACCGACGAGCCCTCTTGTGCGTGCCCTTCGAAACCTTAGCGGAACATTGGATTTGCACTAAAAAGGATGCTCACTGCCTGTGCCCGTGTTCGTGCCTGTGCCCTTTCCTGTATGCTTCGTGCCTTGTGCCTTGTGCCCAGCGTGGTGTGGTCTGTGCCCTGTGTTTGGTGTCGTGCTCTGCCTCATGCTCAGGGGTGCCCCGCGCTATGCGTATGTAGGTTACTGCAAATCCACAAGTTCAGTCCGTGACGCTGCAGAGGCCCTTCTTTCCAGCACTACTGAGAGACGCATGGCTGGAGGAGCTAGTGCTGCCCCTGTACAGCCCTCGACTTTGGGCAGGGCTGCAGCGACTGGCCACCAGTCTGGACCACTACATGATGGCGGTATGCCTGGGTGATGGAGTCGATGTTGTGTGTGCAGTTCCAGTTTATGCTTGTAATCGTTTTCTTGTCCGCGGTTGTTCAGTCTTTTAATTTGGGAATGTCCTCATGCCCATGCTGCACTTCTACCCTATCAAAAGTTGCAGGATTTAAACCAGAACCCGGAGCCTGAGAGGGGAGGATCAGGGTGTACGAACAGATCCGGTACTATATGGCACAAAGCAATGAACTCTTGCACTTAACCACGAGACAAACCGTCAAACAGTCGGTGTGGACGGCAGGTCCGAACATTAATTAGGCCAGTTGATCTTATTCACAAAAGTCCAAGAATTTTGTTGTTTTGGATTTAGCTGCATGTTGGGATGACTCCAAAGTAGAGCCATTATCTATCTGCTCCTGTGGATCCCCTTCCTTGTCCGACCCGCCAGCAAGGCGTGTGATGGCACACTTGAAGGGACATGAGAGCACTTTTTTGTGTGCCGCAGGTGCACACCTGTTGCAGCAGGTGCATAAAAAAGCAAGCCAATCCGAAAGCTTGCACAGTATCCTGCCACAACCGCACGAAAGTGGATCCCCTGGTGGCATTGCTGCTGATGTGGGTGGCGGGGTGTGCTGATTGCAGACCCCCCCTAAAAAACAACCAACGCCATGGCTTGGACTGGGCTTTGTCGGTAGTTGTCTTCTCTTAATTCGAACCATCAAAATATATTCGGTATCACGTGCCATTCTTGGCATCTGACACTGTGTTGGTCGCTTGCCCAAATCACTTTCAAGGGACTTGAGTTCCCAATTGTCTTTGGTTGTTGGATGTTTGCAATCAAATTGAAGGGTGCCAAGGGGTATTGGGCAACCTAAGACCGCTGGGCGCATTCAGACCCCACAGGCCCGTGCACATACCTGCCCGTAGCCCCGTCTCAGGTGTGAGCAAGCTTTGTGCCTTCGGCGCATGCAGAGGACCTCTCCCTTGTGCTGAGGCAGGGAGGCGTTCTGGCGCACAGTGCCTCCAAGGAGGGGGGGGGGGGGCGACTCCGCGGGTCCTAGGACGCCAACTAACCCCCCCCCCCCCAAGGGGCCTCCAGCCAACAGGTAGTTGTCAAAGGTACCAGCCCAAGGAGCCGATGGGCACCAAAGGCACCCAATTGTACACAAGGAGGGAGCGTTAGCGCGCAGGGCAACTTTTTTGACCCGTGCCCCACCAGTGACCTTTTAGGGGGTGCACTAAGGGGGCGCACTTGGCGTAGTGCAACTATTTGGGCGTCGGGCGTACTAGAGACCCATACTTTGAGATACTAGGGGCATCATTGTTGCCCCTGAGGTTCCCAGTCTGGCTGGGAATACCCAAGCCGATGATACCCTAACCTCTTTTGTGGGAAGGGCGTGCGAACTGTCGGATCACACCTGGGCCGCAAACCCAACTGTTCAGAGGTGCCTGACACCCCCCCCCCCCAAGGGAATTGCTTTAATTTTCATTCCGGCAGGGGGGGGGGCTCCCCCCTAGACCCCGTCCCCCCCTCCCCCCTCAGCTCAAGTGCACCTGAAAACCTGGGTTTTGGGAACATTTTTCAGTCATGGGAAAAAATTTTTCGGCGCCTTTGGCGCATGCCATACACTGTGTACATATTGCTCCATGTGTGCTCCATATACCTTGTTTTCCAGACTACCATGCCCCAACGCTCGTTGTTGGTGTATTTCAGCTCCCCGGTCCCACCGTTGCCACGCGCAAAACGCGAAGACATAGTTGATGCGCTACTCTATTTTAGGTTTAAAGATAGGATCACCGGTCATAAAAGACAAAAAGCCGAGGTACCCTCTGATCCGGAGTCAATGGATGATGAAGCACTGCCTGATAATTTGTCTGATGTCTCCCATTCAGGCAGTGACTCAGGTTCGTCATCATCATCAGGTTCCAGTTCTAGTTCCACTACCGATGGAGGCTCCAGTTCAGGTGAGTCGAATTCTGACTAACAAGAAAGATCACTGTCATTTGGCATGAGATGGTGAATGTCCCGCTTTGTGGTAGTTGTTGTGTATTGGTGAGATGTGGGAACCCTGAATTGACATTCAATGATGAATTTCCTTTGTTTACGGTCGACAACATGACATTTCCATGTGCCGAGTTGTTCATTCTCCAATAATTTTTCTGTTCCATGTGGATTGGGTATGTTCCGGCAGGGGGGGGGGGGCTCCCCCCTGGACCCCCCCCCTCCCCCCCCCTGCTCAAGCAAGTCCCCCCCCCCCAGGGAATCGCCCTCCCCAGCGGCCCCCCCGACGCCCCCTCCGGCGCCCCTCCCAGAACCCACCCCTCCCCCCAGGGAGCCTCCGGCCAACAGTTAGTTGGGGGGGTAGTTGGCGTCCAGAAGGGGTCCGAGGGGTCGCCCCCCTCCCCCCCGTGAGTACCTCCTTACGAGGGCCTGGTAACAAATGCATGCACTTCCTATGCGTCGTTTTGCATGCCATGTGTATGTGTGTCGTGTCTCATGCGAGACCCCACCCCTCATTCCCTGCCGTAGCACTGCACACTGCATCTCCAGGGAGGCAAGTCAATCCTGGAGCTGCAGCGCACCCTCGTCCCCGACAACGTGATGCTCAAAGAGGACGGTCAGCTTGTCCTTGTAGACTTTGGTGCAGGCATATTGCATGGGTGGCACCAGAGCCTGCACGAGAAGGCTGGGGCCCCGCTGATGTACACCTGCAGTTTCCCATTCGTCCTGCAGGAACTGCCCCGTGCGGTCTGCTGGCCGTCCGTAGACCCCGGTCCAGAGCTCATGGTCGTTGCATTCTTGTTCCTGCTACTCGCCCTCAGGTCTCTGCCTTCCAACTGTTTGACGTTGCCTTGGGAGTTGGTCCTGTGCGAAGGCGGATTTAATTGCTGGTTCTCTGCAAGGACTTTTGTGTTTGCGCTCTTATAGTCTTGGTTTTTTTTTGTGTCCAATCCCCAATCTGATAAGTGGTGTCCGAAAATTGCTGCTGAGCAAACTTCGGTCGATTTCCAGCTGCTGACCCGTTAAAGTTGTATGGTGCGGCTGCTGGCAGCAAACTGCGTTGTGCGTTTAGCAACGTGCTTGTTTCTGTGTGGTTAGGATGTGTTGTAGGTCGTTTCTGCACTGGTTCAGAGTTGGATGAGGTTTGGTACTATGCACAGAACCAAGAAAACTTGGTGTGCAAATACAGAGGGAGGGTTATGGCCTAAGGTTTGTGCCCGGGCACACCCTCTTCACAGACTCAGTCCAAGTGGGTTGCAGCACGTGCAGGAGATGTGCAAGAGCGTTCCCATGTCTTTTCTCCACATTGCAAAAGACAGGGTGCAAGTGCAGACGGTCATGCTTATGGACTTTGGGCAGCGTTTCCCACAGGAGCGGTGTGCGCCCTTCCCCTTGCAATTCTGGAGGCCAGCCATTTCAAGACGCACGGGGGGACTGGGGTTCCAGGACCCCCTTGCAACAAAATTCGTTGCGGCCACAGCAAGTGTCACATTTTCGGCCCAGGAACGTATGTACGCTTTGTTTATTGGCACTGAACGCGGGTCGTACCATATGAGCCGAAGGGGGCGGGGGATTGAGGTGCGCAATTTTTCGCAATTTCGCAATTTCCCGCAATTTTTACGCAATTGCTTTTAGCTTGTCCACCTTGCGTGCTTGTTGGGGCCCGGGGTGTCCCCCGTGCAGAAGTGTTGATCCTTGAGGCTTCAGGAGGTTTGGTTACGGCACCGCAATTTTCCCGCCACTTTTTCGAAATTGGATTTGATGCTCCCTGACCGCAACCTTCCCCCCCCCCCCCCCCCCCGGCATGACACGCCCAAACACAGTCCAGGCGGTAATGCCAGAACCCAATAGACCATCGCCGACCCTAGTCCTATTGAGGGAGGTGAGGGAATGGCACTGGATGGAACTGTCCAAGAGACGCGAACATGATCGGAGCTGTGAAGGCAATGAAGGCCGTGAGGCAGGCGCGGCTGGAGCCAAGTGGCGGGTCCACACCGGACCATTGAGGCCCGGCATGAGCAGACGAACCTCATGAGACGAACGCGGAGCGCTTCAGTCGCTGACAATACAATGACCTGCACAACGGGTGAATGGACCAGCAGTTCTCGACGGCGAACCAGCAACGCTTCGCCAAAGACGGTGACCCTGCGCAGCGCGGGCACAGCGCCGATCTTGGGGGCGACTTCACCAGACCCCAGCCTCAAACGGCACCCGCAGCTCGCGCCGATGGAACGCCCCCACCCCGTCGCCGCCCTCCCGTTGCTGACCCCCATTCCTGCCCCAGGCCGCCCCCACGCCCCCTGCCACAGGGAAATCATTGAGGACATGCTGCAGAGCTGCGGCACGGCGGCGGCGACGCGGACCTGCGGTGCGGCCGTGCAGCGCCTGCACAGCGTGGCCGCCCGCTGCAGTCTGCAGGACCTCTGCCTCGCCTGCATCTGCCGGTGCCCCCAGGCCGTCCAGTGCATCCTGCGGGAGGGGGCCGCGCTGCCGGAGGTCCTGCAGGTGCGGCTGCAGCGGTACCAGTCCATGCTGTCCCCCGTCGAGGACCAAGGCCTGTCTAGCCTGTGCTAAGGGGCCGATCCCACAAATGTGGTCCCTCTCACCGATTGGCCGTGCGTCGGTGCCCCTTGTGCATTGCCTTGAAGTGGCGAACCGATGGCAGCGAGAGGATACCCAAGAGCTTGTTCACCGATGGCAGTTTGCGGTCAGGCCATTGCTTAGTGGCGGACCCCCGCCCCGAAAAAAAAGAGTAGATTGGGGGCTCAGACGCCGAAAAAAATTGGATACCTACAATCGACCTCCAATTTCGGGTCTCTTTAGAAACTTTCGTTTTTCCCCCGAGGGTGGGTGGGCCGCCGCTGGCCAGCCCCCTCACCCCCCCCGCCGGTCCGTAAGCAATGGCCTGTTTGCAGTGTCTCTGTCCGTGGACGAAAATTAGCATCAACCGTTCACTGTCCAGCCCCGAGATGTGCAGACAAGGTCTGTGAGGAGGGGAAGCCGCCACATCACTCCCCAAACTGCTGTCGGTTCCGGAACAATGCCTGACAATGACTGCCCGACCACCGTTACCGCCACGCCTCCACGGAACGGAATTGCCATGTACAGAGAGTCAGTTTAGCAGCCAATTTAGGGTTTGCAGTCCTCCACACACAGACTTTCCGCTCGGGTGCACCAGCATGGTGCTCGGAGCAGCAGAACCAAAGCAGCAGAAGGTGCAGCCGAGCACATCGATGCTTACGAACATGCAACCAGGCCATTGGTCTGAGAGTGCACCCCGCACACGGCGAACGCGAAAGCACTGCACCACCGCAGCATTCGCCGTCCACAGCCTGGGGCACGCCTTCACAAACCACAACCAAGCGGATGAAACCAGAAGTACCAACCGGCGGGCCTGCTCCACGTTTATGGGTCAACCCCCCCACCTGCCCCACCTGCCCCACGCCGAGTGCACCCCCCTCCTCTTGTGTTGTTTGTTGCTGAGCGGTTCAAGGTTAAACGACAGCGATTGGGGGTAAACCGCCTGCAGTTGACACACAGTCTGCAATGTTGCTGAAAGGCAAGTCCTCTAGCAAGAGGAAGAGCTGGAGCTGGAGCTGGCACCATCACGGGGCTGGTAAAATGCAGCAACGGTTGCCTTGCTGGAGGCTTATTGCTGGGCTCCTCCATAGGCTGTGGTGCAAAATCAATCAGCGTCAGGACAATGCTTATACTGAGGTGAAGCCCTTGGGATGATAGACCTGTCATCGTTGGGCCACAGGTAGCCCAACTTGAGAGATGATTTTGGCACATCCACAGCCTGCAGTGCCTTATGTCAAGCCTGAGCGCACAATTCAGTGGCCAAGATGCGCCGGGAGGTTACAGTGAGCTTCGTTGTTGGATTGGTCGTTTCCCACTGATGGCCTAGAACCTGCCACCGATGTCGGAACACAAAAGCGACGTCTGTGTCAATGTGCTGCAAAATGAGTGTTAGGCCTCCAGGTACAACAGCAATCTTGGTGCCAACACCCTCAAACTCTCCACACAAATATTACCCCCCCACCCCCATCAACCCCCCCTCCCCCCCGCCCCCCGGAGAACCCCAGAAGTCCCCAAATGGACAATGCCCCCCCGGGGGTACTAATGGGGGGGGGTTAGGTTTCTCCTCTGGTGTGCTGCAGGGTGTGCCGCAGGGGAAACGCCGCCTGGGGTTGCCCACGTGTCTGAAGTTCTGGCGTGATAAAGCGTCATCGGGGAGGGGGGGGGGGGCGTCCTCGAATCCCGGGGGCAGCAGACGAGAGCTGCTCTTAAGAGCAGCTGACGTAGAGCAGTGGCCTCATGGGTGTTGGCCCAGGCCCATGAAAGCCTCCGTCATTTTGTACATTACTCTGCGCCAGTAACTCCCCCCAGCACCGCCGCAATCATGAACCGGGCTTTAGAGGGCCGCTCCACGTGGTCACAGAAAGCCAGACTGTTAGCTGCCAAAGGGGGCGGGAGCAGCCGCACCAGCATCGTAACCGTCGGCTCCCCCGACCCCGGCTCGAAGCCGGCAACGAACTGTGGCTGCCGCGCAGGCGCCGGGTCATGGCGTGCGTGGCTCCCTGGAGCCAATGGACGATCACGGTGCTGCAGGGCACGACTTTGGGCGCAGATATGCCGGGTCCGAGCTGCCCGACGTGGATCTGAAGGGGCTGGGGCCACCGCACCCAAAATGGCACGGCAATGCGTCGCACGGTGAATGCCAGTTCCTGCCCCCCATCGCTTTGATGTGCAAACGCTGCCCTGTTTCATGAACCTTCGAGCACGCGACGGCCTCGTTTCGCACGGGGGATGGGAGCGGGTGGCTGTCGTGCGGGGGGTTTGTGCTACGGTGGCCCCTGCCCCTCCGGGGCAGAGGGGTCCCAGTCGTGTTATTCTTGCGATGCTGCCCCCGAACGCGTCAGCGGGGCCGAAGGGGGGGTGGCAAGTCGCACTCAGAGTGTGGTTCAGCCCTCTCCGGAGGCGCAATGCTGCCCCCAACCAACACACCCAAAGGGGTACAGCAGCGGTGATGTATCGCCCGACACTTCCGTGTCCACATGTTTTTGTTACATATGTTACATATGTGGGTGCGATTCTGTTTGACGGTGCCTTGGGTGTGTAGTAGCAGGATTGCCTCCCCTTCACCCCCCCCCCCCCCCTCTCTCATTCTGCAACGCGCATTGGTGACGGCGCGTCTGATTTTGGCAGTCATGTATATAGTTATAGCACGACTCGTCTACATCCCACTTATATACCCCAGGCTGCCAGCCAGCGACGAAGTTGTCCACTTTGTTGGACAATCGCAACTCCATTTTCTGAAGAAGAATGGTGATGCACATTGTAAAATAGCTAACCACAGATGTGGTTCACACCAGCCCAAAACTGCCCTAAACCACTTTTCCAACCGCCACGAGCAGCTGTTGTCAACACTCGTCGTGAGCCCACATGTGGCAAATGTATGGCACATACAGCAAACGCGTGGGCTGTCGTGGGATCGCCTCCCAGCAGCAACATGGACCTGTAGTTTTGTGTTCTCTGTGGTGCATGCCCCTCGGATGAGTAACAGTCTGATGTACCCCCCCCCCCCCCTGTATAAGCTACGCCCTTGTTCAAGCTACAGCGGGTGTAGGGACCGTATTAATTTGGTACCTAATTTGATTCGGTACAAACGCAGTGCGGCCACATAAGACATGGGTTTGGTGACAAATTTGCCGGTCACCTAGGGTCATGGACACATCTGTTGTGAGTGTTTGCCCACTTGAACCCACATAGCCCTGATTTTGGGGATATTTGTGCATTATATTCCCCTTTCTTGCACCAGCTCACCTGCAATCTTCTCTTTTTGAACCTGGGCGTCTACGGCCTTGTCCAAGCTACAGTAGGCGTAGGGACCGTATTAATTTGGGACTTTTGCGTAGCTTCTTCAAGGGGGGGGGGTACATCGTCTTCTTGGGAACAAAGAGAGAATGCTCACGGAGGATCATTCTGCCGCGGCTGGGACGGCCATGGGTAAAATGACCCCTCCCCCCCGCCTCCAGCCCTGCTGGCCTAATGGCGCCAGAATAAGCCAAGCCAACGATCGAACACTAGAGAATCAGGGGAGAAGCAGGAGCCACCGAAATGCACAGGGATTCTCTGACCTGTGTTCATAGCTCGCTGAAATTGGTTGGGGACAATGTCTCTCGCGAGACTGAGCACGACCATCTGCAGTTCGAGACCGCTTGTGTGGGTTTGTTTATGCACCCCGTCTGACTGTCGTCTCTCTCATCACAGGGTTTGTGGTGATGAATGCAAGAGGGCGTGTTCCTGAGCCCGTTGTAGGGTACATAAGGGCTGGGTCATGAGAGTTGGTCTTATTCATAGCATAGTCTGCTTGAGACGACAACCCAGTTCTGCTTTGTCCGGATGTGATGTTCAGCGAGCCGCAGCCCTGAAGAGTCGCCAGCCTTGTCTAGCCGCAGGATCCTGTCTGATGCCTAGCTTAGGCGGTGCTTGAATTGGATGCACAATGCGTTTTGGCCCCCTTTGTTGTCATACATGCCTGCCAACTCTTGAGACGCTTGTTTGGGTGGGGGCGTTGTGCTTCCGGTTTTCCCTCCCGGTTCCCCACCCCTCGATGTTGCTGCCTGCGCACCAGAGAGTTTTCGATCCCGTCAGTGAGTTGCAGGCTGGCCCCTTCTTTTGAATGTCACCACACTTGGCCCTGGTGCTCACCATGTCAGATACAAATATGTGGCACCGCGGGCAATCTGTGCGCAGTGTGCACTCATCCACACAGAGGGACCTACCCAAGTAGAGCAATGGGAAAGCATTTCAGGGATCGTTTGCCTTCTTTTTTGTTGAGAAACATTGATTTCAGTCCTGTTGAAGATGTTATCTCCGAACCAATGGTCAATGCAAGCTTTAGGCTTGAGTGTTCTCATTTTGGGGATCCCAATATGAACAATATGAAGAGGACAGTCGAGGTTCCGAGGAGCCATTGAAGTGCAATCAAGTTCAGCTATGCTCAGTGGCTTTGGAGAGCGTAGCCAAGGAGGAGGAGAGGCCAGAGGAGCTGCCGAGCCAAATGTAAATCAATGATTTTTTTCTCCAAGAAAAGCCCTGTTTAGCAGCGCTGCTGGGTAGAGAATCATCGGTTTGAGCAGCCACAGAAAGCGGATGTGGACGTCACAGGCGTGTAGGGGGCACATTGTCAGTCACACTGTTGCAGTCTGTGCGTCTGAAAGGAATATTGCTTCACCAATGCACCACGATCCACCGACGTGAGGTCATAATGTGGCCATCGCTGGCAAGGCTGTTATGTGCGCCCGGTCCGGTGGTGAACAGGCGCCTGCCCATTGATCCAGCCCCGCCTGCTCCTTTGCCCTCATGGGCAACGGGGACATCAAGAACGTGCTGACTTGTGCCTGTAACTTGTGTTGTGGTGCCCTGTTGTGCCAAGTTCTGCATACCGTTGTTTTGTACCGAGCGTCTCACGCGCAAGCAAGGCTTTGGCGAAGCAGGGGGGCCCCGCCTGACCGTCGTTTTCCTGACTTTCAGCGTGTGCTTGCGCAAGCGGGGGGGGGGGGGGGGGGGATAGTCACATCCTCAAGGTAGCCACGTCGCATATCAGCCGTACACAACACGAAGCTCAACGATGGAGGCCTCTGAACCTGATTCCGAGGTTGTCTCGAGTCCCATATGGTGAGCAGGATGCGCCAGCTCATGTTGGTCTGGACAAAAACAAAACACGAGGCTGAAATGATCCGTTTGCCATTCCTGCCGCCCGTTGTCTCCAGGCTTGGAGCCATGACGCCCCCCACATCGCCGGTGACCGTCATGGACCTCCCCCCGCCCGTCGTCCTCGCTCGCGCCCCGTCCCAGTCCTCCGGGCTCTCGTCGATGCCGTCCAGCGTCCGCCGCTCCTTTGGCTTCTCCTCTGCGCTGCAGCGCGCCGTGTCCAGCGTCAGCTCCATCGCCTCCAGCGGCACGGAGGCCACGTTCATGTGCCAGATCTGCCTGGGGCTGGAGCGCCTGACGGACGCTTTCCACGTGCCCCCGTGCGACCACATGTTCTGCCACGACTGCCTCGGGGGCTACATCAGTGCGCTCATTGTCGACGGCGTCGTGCGGATCCAGTGCCCGGCCCTCAGAGGCGAGGGCACGCAGCGGTGCGGCACGTTCCTCACCGACGACGCGGTCCACGGGCTTCTGTCGGATCCCGACACGATCCGCAAGTACGAGCGCTTCAAAGCCGCGCGTGCCAACGCGGACACGCGGGAGTGCCCGGAGTGTGACCACCAACAGGTCGGCGACCCCGCGGCGCCGCAGATGGTGTGCGAGGCCTGCGGGGCGCAGTACTGCTTTGCACACAGCACCGCGCACCCCCCGGACGAGCCATGCGAGGCGTACGAGGCGCGTTGCACAGGGCCGGACACGCGCGACCTGCTGCAGCGCACGAGCAAGCCCTGCCCGAAGTGCAAGGCCCCCACGTACAAGTTCACCGGGTGCAACCACATGAAGTGCCCGCGGTGCGGCGAGGACTGGTGCTGGCTGTGCGGCGAGCCCATCGAGATCACCGGAGCGGGCATCGCCCCCGCGCACTACGACCGCCGCAACCCGGTGTCCGCGTGCGCCGGGCTGCAGTTCACGCAGGACGGCAATGAGGAGCCCCAGCACCCGCGGCTGCGCCGCGGCTGCCGCATCCTGCTCTTCTACTCCCCCTTGGCCCTCCCCTTCTACCTCTTGGCCCTGGCCCTCTGGGTCGTCCTGACCCCCCTCCTGCTGCCCTGCCTCGTCAAGAACCGCAACTTCCGCCGGTCCTGGCTTCACTGGTTCATGGTGCCGCGAATCATGACGCAGCTCTACAAGATCGTGGGCTGCGTCCTCCTCGTAGTCCTCCTGCTGGTGCTGGCACTGCTGCTCGGGGTGCTGCTGCTCCTGTCACTTGTGCTGTGCCTGCCGTGCGCGTCCCCGTATGTCATGCAGCTGGCGCTGCTGCACGCTCATGGCCGCACCGCCGATGCGGCGCCGGCGGCTGCCGCCACGTCGGAGGGCCCGGGGTCGGGGTCCGCGGCCCCCGTCAGCCCGACTGTGCTCGACGCCGCGGCCCTCCGGTCGGTCGATCTGGACCCCGCCCCCATCAACCCCATGCCTCTGAGCCCTGTCTCAGGCAGCCCGGTCCGTGGCAGCTCTGTCCCGGCCAGTCCCGTGCCTCTGAGTCCCGTCGCTCTTGATGCCGTCCCAATAAGTCCCCATTCCATGGTCCACTCCAATGGCTGAGCACCACAAGTGGTGGTGGGACGGCTTCAACTAGATGATGGGGGCATTGCGGCCTACCCCATTCAGACAAGAATGAGGCCTCTTTTGGTGGTGGTCCTTTCACTCCTGCCCGGCAGGGCCACTGAATTTGGTCCCCCCAGGGGCAGGGGGGGGACGGCTACGCCAGCCCTGACCCATAACCCCCTCGCTTAACCCGTCGCACAGCGTCCAGGACTACAATCGGCCTTTGCCCCATTTGCGAGAGCAACACCCTTGTCAGGGCAACAGTTAGTGTTGTTGGCGCAGCTGTTGGTCCGTCAAATTTTGGGACATTGGTGTTGCTCTCGCAAGGGCGGGGGGGGGTAGGAAATAGCCCTGTGCCATTTGCCAATCAGTAGTACCTGCACCTGCCACGCCCCATTCTCAGTCAAGGAATGGCTGCCTTCAGGGCAGAACTCTGCAGGACCCGGCTCTTTGTGCCCACGTGAGCCGGCGGACTGGTGGCAGGTCTGGTGCAGAACGGTGCGAGGGTGAGCTGTAATACCAACGGGTGTGTTATGGAATACTTTGAGGCAAGCGAGCACTGGCAGATGTGCCATTCTGTTGACTCATTGTAATTTTCCTTTTGAATTTGAAGACCTGGGGTCTCTTCTACGATCCCGCCCCCCCTTGTGCTGGCACGGCTTGTTAAGGACAATGATTCCCTCTGCCTGTTGGATTTTCTGACCGTACTTTTTGTGATCCAGAAACTAAGATAACATGGTTGAGGGCCCATTGTCATGGGAAAGGGGCTGGGTCAGAGAGGAGTCGTTTCTGCTCGGAACAATATTGTGCTTCAGGCTGTGACCCACTTCTGTTTGTTTTGGGGCTGTGCTCAGGGAATGTTGATGAAAAGGTCCAATAACCATTTGCCCGTACCTCATTGCGCAGGCACTGCATTGTCTAATCCCGTCTGACTGTAATTTTCCCTGACTCAGGCCGTGCTGCACAGGGGTAAGGGAGTGTCCATTTATCGGTGTGGGTTGGGTGCCCAATGCGCCTCCGTGCGTCCAACCAAAACAAGCAGCAACTGCAGGCGGCTCGCGGAATCACGCATCGGCTGCCATGCCGTTCTGCATGGCAGAATGGCATTTCTAATTGTTGTGCAATTCGTAATGAGGCATTCCTTCTCTCCATATTGATGAGCGGTGGCGAACTGTGATCTTGCCCCCCTCCCTCCCTTCCCCTTCAGCCCAAGCATCAGAGCCATCAGCGGTGGAACAGCTGCATGGTGGGTGCGCAGTGCGCATGTGACAGCATTGACCTCCGCTCCCCAAATCCCATTGTTATATGCCGCGTTGCAAACCCTTAACCTTTGCCCTCAAGGGAAGTGAGCGGGTGTGCAGATTCCTCTTTGGTCCGTCAGGATGCAGCAGGGAAAACTACAAAGTGTGTCTGCCAATTGGGTTGGATCGCAAGGAACCCTCAGCACCGTCCCCCTTTGGGAGGAACTGCTACAGGAACCAAAACGGGAATTGAGCAGTGAGGACACGGTAGTGGAGTGATTCACGGACCCTCCCACGTGGGAATCCAGGGAATGAAGAGGCAGGTCCTCTGGCTGAGTGCCGGCGCCTCACTCATCCTCTGCACCAAAGAAGCAAGCCTCCGAGGTACCTGACTTTGCGATAGTCAGGGGTACTTTCGATCTTTCCTCTTTTTCCATCCGGATACCTCGTCCCTAGCCCCCCTTGCAAGAGCAACACCCTTGTCAGAGCAACAGTAGGAGCCTGTGACAACTGCCCATAACACAGTCCTGCTTGGCACTGCCACCCAAGGCTGTTTCTCTGCCATGGCTTTCCAGTTCTGGCATGACTGTCAGGTACCTCCGGTTCTCCACAGGTCCACATGTGCCTAGGTGGTATCAACCCCCCCCCCCCTCCCATGCCAGTGGACTCCTTTCCAGAAAGAAGAATTGTGGCCCCCCTTGTCACTGGTCCCCCAATCAGAAGTAAGAATCGTGGCCCTATGCGATCCTACCATACTGCAACCATGTGTTCATTCATTCGTGTGTTGTGTGTACCCGCGTCACCGAAGACTTTCAAATCATGCTCAAACTGCGCTCAACAGGGCCACAGGAATGGGTTCTCCAGCTGCAGGTTTGGCCGCAGGCTTGGCTGCCACCTGGGCAGCAGGTTTGGCTGCACCCTTGGAGTGTTTGGCACCAGGTTTGGCAGCTCTTGGAGCAGGCTTGGCAGCAGGTTTGGTAGAGAATCACTGACATCACCAGCAAATGAATGCGTACCAGGATGCAATGTTCTTTGACAAGAACCTTTCTTCCACAACTCCGCCAGCTGTGGACGGATCTTCCTGCAAGGACTTGGTGTTGACCACTCAGTCCTTGGCTGCCTGGCGTTGGCTGATTTGTGTGACAACAACACCAGGTGAGTGCGTGTGAATATCATCGATATTTAGGCTGAAATTATGAAAAAGTGTTTTGCATGATACAGGGTACAGGGTACAGTGCAGTGCCTTCCATGCAAGAAATTTTGAGTACACAACAATGCCTGACTTCCACGGCTTGTTGTACATACCTCTACTGGGAACTCGGAGTGCTTCCTGGGTATACAGAGTGAAGCTCTAGCAAGCGCGGGGGGGGGTGGGGTCACTTTCCATTTTCCAAATTTTCTTAGAAGGATGGATGTTGACGTTCTCCTGTGTGTTTGGTGATTGGACGAGGTAGTGTTGTTGGTGGTAAATTTTGCCGTCAATTCGAGACACTAGCTCCCCATGCGAAATTACACCACCATGAAAGCCCCCACCATCCCATAATTCGCGAAATCCCTTGACAAAAGTGTAACCATGAAACCCATGAAATCATTGACCTCAGCACAAAAGCCCCCCGTTGCACAAGCATGGCTGTGGACAGGAGAACCAACTGTCGCACGGGGTCGTAGTGAGACAAGGCGGTGCTGTCGTGCCGCCTGTTGTGCGCCAAAGAAGTGATGCACCCAGAACCTGCCCAAACCTCACCCTGACCAATTCACTTACTCACAACTTACTCACAACAGGGGACCAAAACCATGCACAGGCAAAAGGTGTCGTCAATGGCCATCAGGGGTCAGGAGCTGTGGAATAGAAGGCCCTTTGCCGATCATCAAAAACAGCTGCATACACTTGCCTTTTGGGGCAGGCTTTTGAGCAGCCTGAGCAGATGTTCAGGATAGGTTTGGGCTTCTCATTCTTTGGCACAAAACTGCCATCACCAACATCTTTTGTGAAGTAGAGTTCCCTCAAATTTTGGCCTGGCCAGGCCCCAAATCGCCCCCCCCCCCCAACCCCCTCCAATGTCAATGGCCCGGAGTTGAACCTCGCAGTTTGAGCATGATCGGAACCGATACCTTGGCACACACACACACACACACACACAGGTGTTTTGTTTGGTGCCTGCCAGCTGGTGACACTGCATACCCAACCGAAAGCCAAACAGGCACGTACATCGGTAACCTCAACTACACGGGCGGCCCCTGGGCTGGTGAACCCCCTGCCTGGCACGACCTCACGGGTCACACAAAATGTCCGCAATCACGCATGAAATTTTGGAAGCATTGCAGCGCCCGGAGCTCCTGGAAGCTCTGGCTGCTGCCCTTGCGCCACTACTCAGTGGGCGGAGCTCGCCGAAGCCGAAGCCAACGGCATCTGTCGCTGCTGCTACTCCAGCTGCAACTACAAGGGAAGAGGAGCTCCTCGGCATTATCCGGGAACTGAGAGGCACTGTCAAAGATTTGCGCGCGGCGCTGCAAGCGGCAGGAGGTACGCTTACACCCTCGAAAGCACAGGCCAATGCGGCCAAGGATGAAACCCCCTCATACCGGGAGGCGCTACAACGACGAATGAAAACCCAAAGCAGGCTTGTCGTGCAGGATGTCCCAGACCTGGGGGAACCACTGCAGCCCACGGCGACTGCGGTGCATGAGATTGAGGGCAAATACGGCTTCACTGCGGTCCAAGGGCGCCGCATCTACCAGGGAGAGCACAAGACCGCACTCAAATCGCTGCAACAGATAGGAGCAAACAAGCCTGTCAATGATTGGAAAGTCACAGAGGCCACGGCGAAGGCCTTCGAACACGTCTTGCTTGTGGGACAGCCGCTGGCGGAAGCGCACGCGATAGCAACACAGGCTCTAATGAAATATGACAGCATCCAGAGCGTCAGCGCACACGTGCTAGCGACGAATTGCAGACGAGGAGTGGTCAATGTGCCAGGCATTCTGGCAGCGCTTGGCAGCTCACGGGAGTGCTTACATATCAAGGATTTCATTCTCAGTATCAAGGTCGTTACCAAACGTATGTCTTGGGAAGTCAAGAGAGACCCGGGTGTGACTGTGATCCCGCCTGAGCATTCCATTCTGCTTTGCTGGGAACGACCCAGGGACGGAGTTGAAGGAAAGGACACGGAGCCAGAGGTTCTACCTCAGGACAAAGCCGCAATTCGGATAGTGTGCTGCTTAGACCCTTCCGCACTGCGCGCGGGACAGGACAGCACCAAAGTCAAGGCATCCCGCTGGGCTGAAAACACGTGCTGGGAGCTGACAGCCCCCCTACTCCAGCCGGCTCTCACCAGTCCCCCACCCATGCAAGTGGGCAAGAGGGGTAGCAAGTATGAAGTCACGGTGGTGCTACCAGCGCCCATGGCTAAGCAGGTGCTCTGCAGCAGTGGCAAAATCGTCG
Source organism: Eutreptiella sp. 'Long Island Sound 2002' (assembly GCA_964036045.1). Taxonomy (NCBI): domain Eukaryota; phylum Euglenozoa; class Euglenophyceae; order Eutreptiales; family Eutreptiaceae; genus Eutreptiella; species Eutreptiella sp. 'Long Island Sound 2002'. The sequence continues at coordinate 25,423,855 of OZ038399.1, read as the reverse complement.
GCCTGGAATACAGGTTGTTTATGAGCAAAACCGTCGATGTCGATGACCTGAAGGCCAACATGGTCTGGGTCAAGCTCCCTCCATCCAACAAGCGCTCCATTTCGGAGCAGTGGCGCAGATTAAGCAAGCAGCCTTGGTTCGCAGGCCTCATGGCAGGGGACAAGGACGACAGACTCGGGGTACGAGTATGGGGGGGGGCTGTCTTGCCCGAAACCAGGGAGGAGATCGCAGGACTGTTGGGCATACAACTCACCCCCCCAGTGACACGAGTGAGAGTGAGAGGCTATGGTATTTCTATGGGCCTTGTCTCAGGGTCGCAGTCTGCGGCCCAAAGGGAGGCTGACCGCGTTTTCGGCGCCAACACTGTCAAAGTGCAACGATGTCAACACCTGAAACACAGTGGGCTGATCAACCCTGTGTTTGATATGGATATTACGGGAGTCCCCCCAGACTGGGAGGGCTGCACTGCACCGGCGAAAGATTCGCGGATGCCTGTCCGTAGGTGGCACCTATGTCTGCGTAAATCCACTGGCCCCTCATACACCCCAGTGGGGAAAAACACGACGCTCCCTGCGATCCAGGGGTGTGTCTTGCCTGATGATGAAGAAATGGAGGACTCGCCTGCAGGAGCCCCTGCGGCAGAGGAGGATGAGAGCATTCTCTGAACCCCCCCCCCCCCCCCTGGAAGATGGCACTGAGTCACAGGTCCTCTAAAATTCGTTCAGACAAACGTTACCTCTTTGCGCGTTCATCACGAGGACGTATTCAATTTTCAGGCAGATGTGATTGGAATGGAAGAAACCCGGCTCACTGAGGCTGGGCAACGCTGCATGAGGGCAATTGCAAAAGATTGGGGCTGGGAATGCCACTGGGGAAAACCCCTGGGCTCCCCAACGGGGGGCATCTGGGGAGCTCCCCAAGGAGGGGTGGGACTTTTGTTCAGGAAGGGCTGGAGTGTCCGCAAGGTTGAGCCAGATCCAGACGACCCGATTGCCTGCAGGCTGTGGCATTCGGGGCGCTGGCTACACACACGGGCAGGAATCGGTGCAGGGCACTGTGTGCTGAACATATTTGTAGCCTATGGCATACCAGGCAACGAATCTTTGAACCAGGAGTTCTGGGAGCAGGTGGTCTGCTATATGAGCAAACTAGGCAATGCCGGATGCATCCTGCTAACGGACGCAAATTTCAATTTCGACCTGCTGCACAAAGTTCCTGCCGCACTCCTGACGGCGCTGGCAGACGGCTGGCTGGTGGATGCCGACCGCACTTTTAGCGTTCTCCATGGCACGCCATGTGCATGTGGCTTCACGACAGCAGGCAAACCCCCCAACCGCATTGACGGCCTCCTGGTCACCCCAGCGCAAGCAGGCACGTTGACTGATGTCACAGCGCTGAAGTCTCATTCCCTCCCTGGGCATGCTCCAGTGTGCTTCACTTTCTCGCTTGACGCCCCAATGCAGAAAGTTGTTAAAATGAAGAAACTGCCTCCTTTCTCCCCCCCCCCCAGATCAGCTGAGGACACTCAGAAAATCTGTGACTCGCTGCTCCGGCCACACAAGGCAGGTTGGAATGCCCTGCTGCAACAAGGGAATGTCAATGACATTTGGAACAGGTGGACCTGGCTGGCCGAGGAAGTAGGCATGGCGCTCACATGCACGCATCTTACACTGGACACCCCCAGCCCCACACTCCCATTTGCACCCAAGAGTGCCCCACGGGGACGTGGCACGGAGCGAATGTTGCAGGACACTACGCTAGCTCCGACAGGCCTGGCGCCCAACGGCGGCCCACGCACGCGCATACTTTCCAAAATCACGGGGACCTTGGGAGCCCTTCGTTCGGTCATCCAGTGGCAACGTGCCCAGCTGGGCATCAGGGGCAAACGAGTCCCGGCATCCGCCAAACGCAAAGCCAGCCAGGTTTTCAGGCCAGGGGTGGTGCCCAGACAGGTGGAACTATCGTGGCAGGCCGCGTGCCGCCGCATGCGCAAAACGGCGCTGGCCTTTCGTGAGGACCTGCTGCTTCATGAATTTGTGGCCAGTGCCCCTGACCCCTCCCTCCCACTCATACGCCCCTTGCCAACGCTGGTAGACTGCATGTCGCTGTATGACAGCCTGTGCGCACTGGGGAAGAGATATGCCCGATATGAAGAGCGCACGCGCATTGATAAATGGAAATCCAAAATGGACCAGGCCTGGCTGGACAGGCCAAAGGAGGTTTATCAGTGGATACAGAACGAGTACCAACCTCCTCTGGTTATGCTCCTGGACCCAGACACAAGCCAACCAACGGCGAACATCCCCCGCATGGATGAAATTCTTCATGCCTCTTGGGACCAGGTTATGCGAAAATATGCAGACACCCCAGAGCCAGACGTGCACGCTTTTGCACAGAAGTATGATAAGTTTCTGATAAAGGGAGTGCAGATGCAGTCCACCCCTATCACAGGGTCCCGGCTCGCGCAACGCCTTAGAAAAATGGGTGTTCACACAGCCACCGGCCTGGATGGCTGGTGTGTTTCGGACCTACTACTGCTGCCCACCTGTCTGCTGGACATGCTGTCAGAAATTCTGTTTCTAGTTGAGGCAACAGGAACCTGGCCCAGGGTCCTGGCGAGGGGATACGTCTCGCTGATCCCGAAAGGGGAAGGGATGATGCCGATGCAGCAACGCCCACTGTCCGTACTGTCCCAGATCTATAGGGTCTGGGCAGGGATCAGGTTAGAAGAGTGCATGGTGTGGCAGGAACTGTGGATCCACCCGCACGCTTACGGTTTTCGCAAAAAGCGCGGCGCCACTGATGCGGCCGCCTTTATCTCCATGCTCATTGAGCTACACAAACTGATGAAAGCAGTTCTGCATGGTTTTGGATTAGACTACATAAAATGCTTCGATTTAATCCCACAATCCATTGTACTGCATATTGCACTGACGCAGGGGATGGATTTGGGCACACACAGGGCCCTCTCTGGCATGTATCGCACTCTCACAAGGTGCTTTAAAATAATGGGGTGTTTGGCCAGTTTTTTCGATGCCACCAATGGCATCCTCCAGGGCTGCCCATTGAGTGTGATACTCATCAATCTCCTGACCTCGGTCTGGAAGCGGGTGCTGGATGCACAGCAACAGGGCATCAAAGTCGCAGTACAGGCCCTCCCCCCCAGCGATCAGCCAGCGCAGGCCCTGCACTTCATCCTAACTGCCCTTGGGTATGCGGATGACACTTATGGGTTTGCAGCCGGAAGCAATACCCTCACCCCCCTGCTAGGCTGCACCACTGACTGGCTTGAGGACACGGGTCAAGGGGTGAACGCGAAGAAATCTGTCGGTTTTTCGTCAGACGCCCGTCACCCAGTGAAGGCAGCATTACAGGGGGTGCCCTTCCCTATCTCTTCTGAGTTTAAGTCCCTGGGCGCGGGGGTCCGCACCACGGACGCGACTTGTTCGGGACCGCTCATCAAGAAAAGGATTTCCAGAGCCTGCAGCCTCCTGGATAGGGTGCATGGCGCTCAGGGCAATTTTGAAAGGAGATGTGACATCATCTCCACAATGATCACGGCCACTGGCCTGCACGCAGCAGAAATAGTGCCACTTCAGCCTAGAGACCTCCTGCCCTTCGAGACTAAGGTCATGCAGACCATTTGGGGACGGTCACGGCCCGGTAGGGCCAAAGAAATTTTTTTCACCTTGCTGTGCAAAGGGCACCGGATTGCACCCACCCTGGTACTTAAGTATCATCGCATCCTGTGGCTATCCCAGCTGTGTCGCACCAGGGGTGCTGGACAGATCACAGCCCAGGCCATTTGGGAGATGACATCATTTCACAAAGGCTCCGGCCCATACGGCCGAGCCATGTCCACAGCACAGGAGTGTGGCTGGGTCGCTACGCAGGGATGGTGGGGATGGAAAGTGCCTGGGCGCCAGGAACCCCTCCTCCTATACGGGGATAAAAACACTGTCAAGCACGAGGTACGTGAGCAGCTGCGCTCGCAAATGCTGGACAGCCTGGTTCAGAGGCGTCCCCGCCTGTTCGCGGGGGCTCATTACACCACATGCCGGCGCCTGGTCCAGCCCAGCATAGCGTCATTTGCCACAGAGCTACAGCGCTCTCTCCTGCGGGGCATCCTATCAGGAGCAACCTGGACAGCCCTCCGGGCCTATCAACGTGGCATGCGAGCCACATCCACGTGCCCGTACTGCGGCAATGCTCCGGAAAACGAGGAGCACATTTTTTGGCAGTGTTCAGCCTGGAGCACGGTGCGGGACACCCACCTGCCGGGCATCAGGACGGCGGCAGCACAGATCACAGGCCTTCCCCTCATGGACCAGTGGCCCTCATGTTTACGACTTTGTGGGTTAGCCCCAGAGTTAGACACAGACAGCGTCAAGTCAGGGACAGCGCTCGCATTCATGACAGCTCTGCACAATATGTTAGTAGCCGTCTTGCAGGCCCGCAAGTTACGAGACACACAATCCCCCATGCTTTTCATGGGGTCGAGCCTCTCACAGCAGCTTCGGCAATACCCGTACCACCAACTGGTGGGACCCCTCCCCAGACCGGAAGACAAAGGGTTACTTCTTTTGCGTACCCCTAAGAAGGTGGAATGGCAGTGGGAAATGCCCTTTTTGGCGGACCTGCTGCGCTGGCTGAGGGAACTGCACTGGGCCCCTGAACCAGGCACGGTGACGTTCTTGGAACTTGCACTGGACTTTGAGGAATTTGCGCAACGCACCCTCCCACACGCTCCACAGGCAAAATTTAAGGGCACCACCCTTTCGCTGCAAGAGAGAGGCCGGGTCTTACGACTGGCAATGGCAAATGCGCAGCGCCTGGTCACCAAAGGCCATTTGCATCCGGCGCGTGTGGTCACACGCTGCAGCTCTTTAGTTCCTTTGGGGGGGCCGGCACTCTGCGGCCTGAACTGCCGCCCTTATTTCACTTGCCGCAGTGCCATGAACATGCACGTTCAGCAGTTAGCGGCATACTGTGAGCGCACATGGGCCACCAAGGTTGGTCTCAACAGGATACACAAACTGCGCCCGCACACACACAGGCCACGCAGAACAGCGCAGGAAGTGGAGGAGCATCGGCTACAGCGTGCACTCCAGGGGAATCTGCAGTTGGGGCTGGCCCCGCCCTCGGAGCAGACCACTTTTGCCAAAGGGGGGGGGGGCTGCTCCTCCTTTGCAGCTGATTTCTTCCCTGTGATAGGGGATGGGAAGCTCCCACAGCGCCCCTACACCGGGACACGCAGGCGCGCAAACACACACAGGGGGCCACCACCGGCGCCGCCGGCTGATCCGTCAAAGTGTGCCCAGCACTCGGCTGACGCATGCACGACCTGCAAGAGATTTCGGCGCACAGCTGAAGCGTGCTGTGCGCTGGGACATCACGCTGATGACCACATAGCACGCAGACCGCAACTGCAACTGTGCCCACTGCATGGCCTGCCACCGTGCCCGAGGTGCACACTCAAGCAAAGGGGAGTGCGCCACTGCTGTCAGCGGGGACACCATAAAGTGTGCACCCCAGTGCCTGCGCGCCGGAAACGCCCACTTGCTGCACATGCACAACTGCCCAACAAACGACCACGCCTGCAAGGGCCTGCACGTATCTCAACGGGTCTGCTGAGGTCCCCACACCAACCCCCCACCCCTCCAGCCCCCAAGCGCAGGAGGCCGAAAACACCCCCCCCTCCGTCCCCACCTGCCCCAGTTCCACGGGGGCTGGAGGAGACCGTGGCCGAGGATGTCGCCCGCCCGCTTTTCGTGACGAGGCACGGGAGAGCAAACACTCTGGATACTTAGCCAGTAAAATACAGAGGTTCTGATTCCGCAGAAGGGAGGGAAACAACGTCACAAAGAGGCCTCAGCAGACCTGAGCCAAATGGGGCGTCCAGCCCAACGCTGCACAAGGATCCACCTCTAAAAGTACAGATCACACACACACACACACACACACACACACACACACACACACACACACACACACACACACACACACACACACACACACACACACACACACACACACACACACACACACAGCAAGGCGCGACAGGGACAGGGACGCGCTGGGGTGGAGGCCACATACTCCTCCACCGAGGGAGGTATTCACTACGGCGAGGGGCCACGTCCAGGGATCTGGGTCTTCCAGTGGCCTTTGCTCCCGGACTCATAATTTATCCCATAAGAGAACTGACCACACTGGCCCATCCTGGTGTTCCTCCTTAATATGCCGTGTCCCCTCCCCACGCACACAGGGCTGTGCACCAGCCCAAGCAGCTGCAACCTCAAGTGGGCTCCCATGCCATGGCGCAATCCTGCTCTGAGGGTTGAATCTGCTTGGTGACCCTCCATAACCTTCACTTCCGCCCGCTTCGCATACAGGGCAGGGCAGAGGTAGTCGAGGTATGTGCCTGTGCAATTTCTCGGGTCACCCTGGTGCCGGCTAAGATAGCCTGCCATTTTCCTGCCCCCCCTGAGACTGGTAGTGGGGTCGTTGATCAGCAGCCCGTGCTGCCGAACCACTGATACACGCGCCTCTGTCTCACAGGTCAGCGCATAGTGCATTTAATACCCCTATGCAGCTGCTGAGCTGCTCAACAGCCTGGATTGTGCTGGGATGCATAGGTTCTGGCTGGGAGTTTCTCCTTAAGTTTCTGCTCGATAATTACCCCAGGCCGGAATGAGCAAATTAATCACCTGGTTGGAGCAGAGACCAGGCATTGAGCAACAGCAGAGTGCAGTTACCTTGGCCTGTGGGGTACAGCTCAAGTTCAAGTTCAAGTTCAAGTCCCGAAACTAGTCCTTTTCAAGATTGCGAGACCCTGCTTTTGCTTGCCCAGCACCAGGGTCGTCAGCAAACCCCATGAATCCTGAGTTCACAGCCTTTTCTCTTTGATCGGAGCTTATTTTGTTGCCATGCGTGTTATTTGCACGACAGTTTGCAGCATTCTTTCTCAGGGTTTACCAGTGTGGGGGGGGGGGGTGATGGATCTGGCTTCAAGTTGAGCACCAGTCCTAGCTCTTACCCTGCAGCTGTTCTTGTTTTGAACACAAGGTGACCCCCTTCCCTCCCATGTCAATAGTTTGCCGCAGCTGTGATGAACCTCAGTGAATAACCACAAATGTCGAAAACCAAAAAAACTGGCCAAAGTGAGCTCTCCAACCATCACAATGGTGCAAGAGATAAAGCATACATCCAAACGACGCTTCAAGCAGGTGCACAGGGCAGAAAATGCCCACGCAAAATTTTCCGTAAAAAATGATGACATTTCGAGTCCCCCCCCCCCCCACGCATGTCAATGGACCTCCCACCTGGAAGAATCATGCCCCTGCCCCCCCCATCACTGGAACCTCGGCCTTGCATGGGCCATTAATTGGGGGCGGATACCAGAAATCAGGGAGCCTATGGCGCGGTACGCGCGGTGCACTGTCTCTTGGGTGTTGCCTTTTTCGTGTTATATCTACCCCTTGTGCATTTTCTCAGCACCAGCCCTGTAACCCCCTTCGAAAGCCCTAAAAGTGTTCTACCCCCCCATTCTTTTTTCCCATGTCTGGTCCACATCGCTCAAACCAGAAGGCCCAACGCAACCGTCTATGCATTAGCAATTCGAAACGTGAGGTACATGCCTCTTTGGTGTGATGGCTGTGTCAAAGAGTGCATCCTTCTCCTTTCATCATCAACCTACGGCCTCCCCTGGCAGGGGGTGTTGGCGGCTACAACCACCATTGCATCGGTGAGGAGGTGGAGTGGAGGCCTCTGATGTTGTATGCTTAGCCCTTAGGCCACCGTGTCCTTGCCGACCTGAAAATTCCTGAAAAACACAAGAACGGTGACCCCAGAGTTGACTACAATAGGACTGAGAAGCTGCATTTCCAGAACCCTGATGCCCTGGTGCAGTCCTGCTCTGTTATTGAAATTGCTTTGTGGCCCTGAATAGTCGCCCCCCCTTGCATACTTCCCATAAATATTTTGCCCAATTCAGCAGTACCCAAACGCCTGTATTCCCCCCGCCCCCTTGTGAGAGCATTCAGTCAATCAATACCGACCATTGATCCCCCTGCGAGAGCAGCACCTTTGACACAGTCGGTGTTGTTTTCCCAACCTTTGGAACCATGTCCTACTTTGCCCTTGCAAGGTGTCGGGGAAGACAGGCTGTGGCATGCCTGCGAAGAGTTATTTATGCTGATTATAGCATTCTGCTTGAGATAGCAGTCCACTTCTACCCCCCTGTCTAAGCTACGGTTTTGTCTACGCTACAGCGGGCGTAGAGATCGTATTAATTTGGCAAAATTTGGGACCTCATGTAATTCGGAACCAAATGTAGTGCAGCCACATGAGACATGGGTTTGGTGACGAATTTGCCAGTTTCATAAAGTCATGGACACATTTTTTTTGAGTGTTTGCCCACTTGAAGCCACATAGCACTGATTTTGGGGACATTTGTGCATTGTATTCCCCTTTCTTGCACCAGCTCACCATGTGTGTGGTACGCACAAGCTGCGGCCTTGTCTAAGCTACAGTATACGTAGGGACCATATGAATGTGGGAGTTTTCCGTAGCTTGAACAGGGGGGGGGGGGGGTGCTTGAGTTGGTGTCATGCATCAGTGCAGCTTTGTCTGCGCACCTTATCCCCATCTAACCAGTGTTTTCATCTGACTTGGGCGTTGCTTGCACAAGGGGCATTCGGGTAATTTTGTCACATGGGGAGCGTGGGATGGCTGGGCTTCAAGGTCCTCCTACCCTCATGACCTGATCCTGACCTTCTGACATAAGCTGCTTTGGGCTGAAACGAATGGCTTTCACTTTGGTCCTGCATGTGTGGCTGAGGACAAGTCAATGGCCAGGGGAAGGGTGTGTGCAACCACAGTTTTTCTTTATGCTTTTGTGTGCACGCCATCTCATTAGCGCATTCACTAGTGTGGTTCACCGTCGGCAACGAAGGCTCTGTTGCAGCCTCGGCTGGCTGGAGAGTGAAAGTCCTCGCTGGATGCTCACCCGTGACATGACCGCCATATGGACTGGAATCAGTGTTTGCGGTCCACTGTTGCGTTTCTCACCCAGCCCTCTTTTTTTTCCAGTTTCCCTGAATGCCTGTGGGGAAAGGGTCAAGTGGTATTTGGAAATTGGTGTTTGCATACTACCCCCCCCCCCCTTGTCTTAACACAGTGGTTGAGGGGGCAAAAGTGCGGGAACACGGGATTGCCGTGTTTGGACAAGCCTGTGTTACCATGCGGCACCTACCACGGAACACATGTTGCAGGCTGTGAAATGGGAATTGTTTCTGACAACAGGCCAGCATACACCCCAGGACACAAGAAAAAAAATTATAGCCACCCTTCCTGCAGCCTGCACAAAGCTACAAAACACATTCTTGATTGGATGGGAACTGAACCGATTGTTCCAAAAAAGGCACAAAAGTGGGGAAACACGGGGTCGCCGTGGTGTTTGGACAGGGGGGGGGGGGGGCATGACGTGCTGCAGGTCAAACTACACAAAATTTTATGGTGCTGGGAACAAGCAGCAATTAATTACAGGACCAGTTGTGATGTCCGGGGGTGGCAGGCCTGTCCTGCACACTTGACCCCCTCCGCCCCTTCTTTTTTTGTCAGATCGTGGCCAAGTGGCGACCATGTGGGCACACAAGAAGAGGGAGCCGAAGGCACAGGGTAATTCTTTCCGCCCCGGTTTGGGGGGGCAACATCTATGCCTCAAAATGAAGCGTGATGTGTGGCCAGTGTTTTGAGGTGTCTTTGTTGGGATCCCAGGGCTGCTCCTCTCCAACATGTCCATGCTGTGTGGTGGATGCTGTGTTGGTTCACATGTTTCATACCGAGACGGTGAATACGTCACGTTGTTGTTTTTCGACAACGACAGAATGGCAACAACAAGGATCAGATACCACTTGACAACAAGGGAACATCCTTTCCTAGCCACGAATCTCATCCACATCTGCCTTTTGTGTGATGCAGCAGTGCTTCAACAATTTGTCAGACCCACTGCACTCGTCACCCTGGTTTGCACACAGACCTCCAGCTTCTCCAAATGCTGCTGTGGAGGGACATTGCCAAGGTTCTTTGTGCTGCTTTGGGCATTTTTGTGACACATATCGGCCAAATGTTCCTTGAAAAACAGCCAGACATAGCCATGGGTGTTGTGGGGTGACCTCTCATCAATATCTCGGTCTGCCAGACATGCGCAAAGCCGCATCTCTGCTGCATCTCTGCACCACATGCGCCTGCAACCCACACAAACCACCGCACATATTTGCCTCGTGTCGCTGTTCAGAAAGGCGCCTAGCCTCTGCATGCAACTTCTGTCTGCACTGGGCTGATGAGAATGAGATGGTGATCATACATACCCTACCAAGACCAAAAGGTTGGTAAGTCCACAGCTGAAATCTCCCCGGAGCTGAGACAAAAGACAGGTAGATTGCCAGGCCTTTTTTCGTCTCAACTTAACAACACAACACACCATGCCACTTTCTCACCGGCGGCTATTTAATATGCAACCGCTGTCTAAGCACATGAGTGTGCTATCCAGGAGGTCCACACCACACTGTGCACAGGCTTTTTATGTTGGATATGTACCCCCCCCCCCCCCTGTATAAGCTACGGGAAAACGGTTATATTGGTGACGGCCAAGCAGCAAACCGGAAATGCACTGCACACACACGCCACAGAACACGGGTTCGAGCCCAGGTCCCGGTTGGCCTGCCATGGAGCCGTCGTTTTTGTTATTCTGGGATGCCTGCCTAACCGATCCAATGGGGGGCGTAGGCTTGTAGGCCTATCCAAACGGGCCAAGAAACATTCGATAGCCGCTGACTGCGGTGAGCTCAAGGCAACATTCGGCCCACGTTTGAGGAATACTGCAGAGCAGAAGGTCAAACATTGAACTGAAGTTTGTGGCGATGACCATATGGGGGTGTTGCCTGAACCGTGCGCGCACCGTGCGCGCACCGTGCGTCCTTTTGCGTATTCTGTGTCCACCAGATCCACAATGCCTGAATCTGAGCTGCCCTAGCTTGTCGCCGGACTGCCTGTGTACTACCACCGCTCCAACGGGGATAGGGTGTCGGCCACTGTCGTTGACCCTTCTCCAAGAGGTGGGAGTTGCGTCTCTATTCGGTACGAATTGGGTGGTGAAGAGGTCTTGTACGAGCATGCACCCGAGGAGCGGTTGGAGTTTGCAATTGTGACTGCTGAGAGCCCCGATTCCCCCCAACCTGTGCACCATGAGGCGCCGATGGACGCTTTGCTGGAGCCCCAATTACCTGAAGTGGAAGCTGAAGCCCCTAGAATTGATGATCATGAGCCAGAATGCTGTGGCGGATGAAATTGAAATTCCCGTAACCCAACTGGTGTTGTCGCTTGTGTTGTCGCCTGTGCATGGTTTGTTACGGAGGTGCGTGCAAGGTGCAGAAATTGGGAGCCTGGAACCTGTGACAAGCATCAGATTCAAAAAAAAAATTCCCAGTACGCCAATAGGGGCTGCAGGGTGCAGAAAATAGGACCCTGGAACCTGTGACAAGCATCAGACTAAAAATTGAAGAATCCTGGTATGCCAGTATGGACTGCAAGGTGCAGAAATCAGGACCCTGGGTGTGTTTCTATGGGGGCTATTCAATGGGGTACAAGTTGGGCAACCATCCCAAAAACATTGAACCGTGCGCGCACCGTGCACGCACCGTGCGCGCACCGTGCGACAACGCCCCCTATGCCTGTGACACGGGAGCATATGTGAGCTCTGTATCCGTTGCTTTATGGCCCTTGTATAAGCTACAGCCTTGTCCAGGCTACAGCGGGCGTAGGGGCCGTATTAATTTGGTACCTAATTTGATTCGGTACCACCCGGCCCACTTGTGGGCCACTTCTGATGTTGTGCCCCGCTCTGAAGCGTTGGGGACCCCTAGGCAATAGGGGTTATGCAGCCAAGTGGCCCACTTGTGGGCCACTTCCGATTTTGTCCCCCGCTTTGAAACGCTGCGGACCCCCCAGGCGGCAGGGGTTATGCAGCCACCCGGCCCACTTGTGGGCCACTTCTGATGTTGTCCCCCGCTTTGAAGCGCTGGGGACCCCCAGGCGGCAGGGGTTATGTAGGCACCTTGCCCACTTGTGGGCCACTTCTGATTTTCTCCCGTGCTCTAAAGCGGCAGAGACCCCCCAGTTGGTAAGAGTTTTGTAGCCACCCGGTCCACTTGTGGGCCACTTCTAATTTTGTGCACCGCTCTGAAGCGTCGGGGACCCCTAGGCAATAGGGGTTATGCAGCCAAGTGGCCCACTTGTGGGCCACTTCCGATTTCGTCGCTTTGAAGCAGTGGGGATCCCCCAGGCAGCAGGGGTTATGTAGCCACTTGGCCCACTTGTGGTCCACTGCTGATTTGTTCTCTGCTGAAGTGTAGGGGTAATTGACTCCCATGCTTCGTCCTCCCTAGAAATAACGTTTGCCGGTCCCTACGGGGAAATAATTATGGGGCACCGGTAGTACTCATGGGAGATTGTTGCCCAACGCCGTTTTAGTTTGGGCCATATTGAGTGCAACGTGACCGAGCGTGCCGAGCCATCGAAAAAGGTCGGCATATGCCAGCCAGAGAAACTTGTGTCACAGAGAAAAAAGGCGCCTGCGAAATGCCGCCGTAAGGTAGTGGACGGTAGTGATGCCGATAGCAGCGCTGATGTCCCCACGCTTGCCCCGGAGAGCTAGACCGCCCGCCCCCCTAACAAGGCACCCGGTGATGGTGAGGCTGACTCCACTAATCTTGTTGTGCCCCAAAAAGTTGATAGCATGGAGGTGCATCGGAATAACTGCATTGCCCAAACCTCTTTCGGCCCCCTTATGTGTGTGGCCAATGTCACAAGGCCGTGTACGTATGGTGCATGCATTGGGTGTGGTTTTTGCCCGCCCACTCTAGTGTGTCCCGTTCGTGGTATGGCCCACCCCAACACGGACAAGTGGTTGTTTCAAAAGTGGTGTTAGGAGGTAGACGTTGAGGAGGTTTTGACCGCCACCCTCCCAAAGGAACCCTTGTCTAGTGACGAGGAGTTGGACCTCCTTCCTAATCAACTTTTGGCCTCTGCCCTGGGTAAGGAGGTGAGGAAAAAAGAGGTCCCGTCATCTGTTTCGGAGGTGGACCTCTTTGCGCCCCCCCCAACGGCCCATGTGCCATGGCAGAAGGAGAAGGGAAAGAAGGCTTTGCCAAGTGCCACCCCTATGCCACAGAAGAAGGTGAAGGGAAAGAAGGCCTTGCCAAGTGCACCCCCTGTCAGCCCTCCCACTTCCAAAAGGCGTACTCGGAGAACCATCCCGAGCGAAACAACCCCTTTGGCGGTGGGAAATTGGTTGACGGACAAGGATATCTTTGTTGGTTGAACCAAGAACTCTACCACATGGAAATTGGTGAACCACGTGCGTGGACTCTTGCGATTGCATATATCAAGAGAGTGTTCAGGTGGATGCAAATGGTTGAATTTGGCTCCAAACTAGGCAACATGGCTTTGTGCCGTTGCCACACTTTTGTGGTTAATAGCAATGACAATCAAGGGTTGCATTGGTTTGTGTGTGCCTTTGATTGTTGTGTCCGGTTGGAGCGTTTCATTATTTAGGTTTAGGAACCCTTGTGCCCCATTCACTTGATCCGTCCCTTCTTAACGGCGCTCAAGACACTTTGCTTAACCACCAAGCACTGGGCCTTGGGATTCCAAAAGGACGGTTGGTCTTGTAGTTTTGTGAGCTTGCGCATCACAAACCTGGTGGTGGATCACCAGGGATGTGCCCCTCACCCCAGTGGGTCCAGGTTTTGTCGACTATGTGTTGAGCATTGTTGACGTTGATCGCACTGTGCGCGTCATTGAATCGCTTGGTGATGATTTGGAGGGTGTGACCGAGCTTCCTTGCCCTCCTGAGCCCCCCCCCCCCCCTCAACACCCAAGATGAAGTTTCACTTTCGGGGATCGAGGAGAGTGTTCAGGGCCCCCCCACCCCACTCGAAGGCAAGGAGGCCTCCGCCAAGCAAAGTGTGGAAGGCCCGGAGGCCAAGGCGCAACCTTCCATAGCCACTCCCACAGGGAAGGACGCCCGTCCCAAGGTCCACATCCGTGGAGAGTGGCGCAAGGTGCCAGATGGCTACCCGAGAGATGCATCTGGTCAGCTGGAGCGTGACCAGCTTTCAATCAATGAGCCGGCCAAGCAGCTAGTAGCGGAGTTGCGCACCGCGTCAGCTTAACACCATTCCTGGTGTGAAGCCCAAATCTAGCGACACAAAAGCTGACTTGATCAACAAGCGTGCATCTCGCAACTACTTGTAGCGGGTGCATGTTTTGTGGGGTATATTTTCCTCCGCTTGTTTGGTGTGCCAATGGTGGAGCGTATAAGCATGCTATTATGTTGGCCCCATCCCAGTGCCTTGGTGGCGTATAATGGTGGCACCAACGTTGGCCATGGCCTTGTCAGGACTCTTTTCTTGAGCCTAATTTTGTTCCCAGTGCCGGCACATTGGATGTTGGCCATGGTCCTATCAAGACTCTTTTCTTGGGCCTAATTTTGTTTCTAGTGCCAAAGACACCATGTGATACCATGTTGATATAGTGCCCCCATTCCAGTGCTTTGGTGGCCTATAATGGTGGCATTAACGTTGGCCATGGACTTGTTGGGACTCTTTTCTTGAGCCTGATTTTGTTCCTAGTGCCGGCGCACTGGATGTTGGCCATGGCCCTGTCAAGACTTTTTTCTTGGGCCAATGACACCCTGTGATACGATGTTGTATTGGCCGAGTCCCAACTAATGGGTGACCACACAGAGTACTAGGTGCACTGTGGACTCGGTGTCCCATCGTTAAGGTCGCTAAGGGTGCCATATGGAACCAGCAATTGTACATATTGCGCATGTATTGCAAAGTTGTATTCCTTTCATTTTTTTTTTAAATGATTTACACGTCTTACCGCAAAAAAATGATTACACCATTCAGCGCAAAAATGAAATCCACGACTTGACGATTTTTTTGTACACGAGTTACATTTTTCACCGTCCTTGGTCATGACTAGGTAGTTGAGCAAAGCCAGCAGGGCATACAACTGTGGCTCTAGTTCTCAACCACAAAAAGATACAGATGCAGACATCATGTAGGTCTGCGTGTATTGATGCACGCAGACATAAATGCAAAAAGCATAAATGGTCAAGCACAAAGCAAAGTTTTTCACTTCGTGTATGCAGTGGGAAAACACATGCAGAGCCAGGTTGATCAGGCCATGCTAACACTTGTACAGATTTTGCGTTTTTGACACTTGCTGCTTGTTGAACTTGGCATTGCGTTAAACACAAAAGGGGAAATCATACAAAGGTATTTGGGTGAACTGCTTTGTACACGAGGAGATGTGGATTGACCCTCCCTACGTGAACATAGGCTAACACAAATTTGCAACGTTCCAAGCCAATTTGTGCATGTTTAGGTGCTCTCATTGTGGTTGGCTCACCAACGGACCATATTTGTTTCGCTTCGCTTGTGCTGGCCTCGAGTGAAGTTACTGCAAGATTGGACGGTATCAGAGGGCTGTGTGTTCGCCCCGAATAAGATTGGCTGAATGCAAATGGCGCAGGTGACGTTGGCCACGCTATTAGTCCTAGTCACAACTGGTGCAAGCCTCCTTGTCGACCAAGGGACCCCCACAGAGTGTGTGCTCCGGCACTGCGGAAAACAATTGATACAATGCGAGATCAATTCGGTGTGCCGCAAATGGAGTAGTTGTAACCAAGCATGCGGATCCCAAGATTTGGCATGCCAAATCCGATGTGGGGATCTGTACAAACCCACCAACGAGTCCGCATTTGCCATCAATGCATTTTCCGAGTGTGTGATCTCTCAGTATCATTGTGTCCCACAAGTGCAATCCAAGTGTCCCCACCCACAAAATAAGGACCACCTCCCAAAATTCAACCTCCAAACGTTTACTGAAAATGGTGCCCACGGCGAATGGTACATCACGAAAGGATACAATCGCCTGTTTGACTGCTTTGATTGCCAACATCACCGCTTTCGCATTGAACCTGGGCAAGCAAAGCCATTGATGGGAGACTTATCTTATTTTGTCAAGCGAAACCTAAATTGCCGTCCCCCACAATGTGACTATCTTCCCCGTGAGGTCCACCAAGGATTCTCTCAAGACCCGAAAAACCCGGCGCACCTCCTAAACCACAACAACTCGATCGCGGAGATGCATTACAGTGATGATTGGTACATCCTTGCCTCGAAGCCCAAGAAGTATATCCTAGTTTGGTATTGTGGTTGCAATGATGCCGCCTGTGGATATGGAGGAGCTGTTTTGTACACCCGGGCCCCTACTTTTGACCTCGACGCCACCGAGACCGCCGCTATAAAGTTGGCCATCCAAGCAGCGCAAATCCCTGGCCTGTCCGTCGAGGCGCTTTGCACCCCTTCCAACGTCGCCTGCTCCTAGGCCGCAGGAAGGGTGTTGAGGCCGGGGTGCGTCGGGGGGGGTTGGCATTCTCGATCCAACCGATCCAAATGGCGCTGGGGTTAAGACCACCCTAATCTGCGCGATCCGTCTCCCCCATTCCGTCCCCTTACCCTTGCTCCCGAAGTCCAACAGGGGGAAATCAAGTTCGACATTTAAACAAGGAAAAATGTTGGCACACAAACCACTGGGTCTCAGACCTTCCGACCCCCGCCCCCGTGGAGCGTCCCAAACGCAGTAGCATGAAGGGCTGCGCTGTGCCATAGGTCCGAGGTTGCACCCAGAAGTGTGTGGGGGGGGGGGGGGGATGTTGCACTTTTCTGGCTCTTTCTCGCTTTTCCAGCTTTCCGATGCCCCATGGTGCTCTAAACGAGGACCTCTTGGCTCATGTGGCACAATTCCTCTCGCCGCATGAAATCTGCAGCATATTCCGTCGGTTGTGTGTAGCCTGGGCCGCAGCCGGACAGTCCGATGCTGTGTGGGAGGTGCTATACAGCAGCGTGTTTCACGTTGTGAAGGGGCAGCCCCCCACTGGATGGTTCGGGCTGTTTGGGCTGCAGATGGCGGCGTTCAAGTCCGCTGTGAAAGAGCTGACGGACCACAGCCGACTGGATGAGCGCTTTGAATACTACACACTTGTGCGCTATGCGAAGCTGCTGCCCTTCTATGGCTTAGACTTGTCCAAGTTGCAGTGGTGTCCCTCTAACTGCACATCACAAGTGGAGGCGGACTTGTACACAGCTGTAGACGAGTATTTTGATTTGGAGGAGGGCATTGAGGGCTTTGGGGAATACAAGTCCAGACTCGGGCTTCCCTCGGAATTGTCTCTCGACGTTTTTCGCATGTTCCGGTGCTGGAAGCATTCTGTCCCTTTTGGGCATGGCAGAATGTGTTGGGTGATCTTGAGCCCTGTCTCACTGCTGCTCGTGGATGAGGTATCCGATGAAGTTATGTAGTTGCAGCGGAGCACGTGTCAAAACCCCCAATTTCAGACGCGCTCGATTTCCACTCGCTGCATTCTGTCTGAGCCGACGCGCTGTTCTGGTTGTGCTCTGTGATTTGGTGCAGTTGTTTATGAGCCCCTTGACATTTTGTTGTGCCCATGGCCCCTCGGGCATTATTTCCTCTCCTGGTGTCCGTATGCATGTGGGGAGGGGGTAGATGCTGCGCTGGGCGCGTGTCAGGAAGGCGCTGACGCTGCTTTCGCAGCCTCAGTCCAGTGCCCTGTACCTGCTTTGGGCTGCTGAGTGGAATCTCGCAGGTGCAGCCATATACATAACAGAATCCTTGCTGATGATTGGGGCCTGATTGGTCGTTGGAGCACCTCTGGCCATCAGGGCTTCTTCTAGTTGTCGATCCGAGGGTGAAAGGCCTTGCGTCTATTGCTGGCTCATTGTCCCATTGGTTCATTGACATTCAGATCCTTACGGGGAGTGGGGTCGGGGGGGCTGGGGGAGTAAGGGTTGTCACACTGGGCACAGAGGTAGGTCATGGTATCACAGGTGCTGGCTCCTTTGTATTTTTATATAATTCAACAAGACCACGCAAGGCAAGACAAGACAACCAGCATTTTGGCAACACCTGCTGCAGATTGGGGTGTTAGGCGTTGCTTCATGGGATGCACGTGCGCCACATTGTATTGTGGGCAACTGATATTCTATACTGAATGTCTCCCGAGTGCCGTTGTGGACCCTTGCTGGACCAATTGAACCGACCATAATAATCGCTGGATCGGGTCAGGATCACCAAAGGGGGACGGGGGGGGGGGTTGTTGTACAGCACCGAGCACCCTTGATGGTATCCGAGAACTAGTTTCGCAGTGTTTGGGACTGGTTTGGAACCATCACCCCATGCACTTTTCTGTGGACCGTGCAAGCAGCAGCTTCTGCCCAATAGTCAGGAAGCGCTGTACCATCAGGAGCATTCAAGTCAATCTGCCATGCACAGGTTAGCTCGCTTAACTCTCACATTTAGAATAGGGCGGCTTGTAGTATCTTCTTCGAATGGTCCGTACTGGGAGGTGGAGTCCACTTGGGTCATCTTTAAATGCGGCAAGCTCTCGCCCTTTTGTACATAACGAGGAACTGGCCGCTGCATGCCTTGAACCTTGATTGCTTTGCTCGTGGCAGTCTGTGGCCTGGTTTGCTTCAGGGAAAAAGAATTTGCAATGGTTTAAACAATCGCATCGCAGACGCAGGTTGTGTGTCTCTTTCTTTTGAACACACCCTTTCCACTACCATCATGCTGCATCCAGTTGCCAGTTGTCTGCCAAAGCAGGGCCCTTGCACTTGTTGTCATTGAATACCCGGGAATGCAGAGGGAACCCGAATATCCCCAAAATCACCTCGAAGGTTTTCTGCTTTTCTTGATTTTGGCTATTTTCGGAGGGCGGTATTTTTATCGTTTTATCATTTTCGGCCACTTTGACCGTTTTCGGAGGGTGGTTTTTTGTTATTTTCCGCTGTTTTGGCGGTATTTTTATAATTTTCGATTCTTTTGGCCGTTTTCGGAGGGAGGTATTTTTATAATTTTCGATTCTTTTGGCCGTTTTCGGAGGGAGGTATTTTTATTGTTTTCGATTCTTTTGGCCGTTTTCGGAGGGAGGTATTTTTATTATTTTCGATTCTTTTGGCCGTTTTCGGAGGGAGGTCTTTTTATTATTTTCGATTCTTTTGGCTGTTTTCGGAGGGAGGTATTTGTATTATTTTCGATTCTTTTGGCCGTTTTCGGAGGGAGGTATTTTTATTATTTTCGATTCTTTTGGCCGTTTTCGGAGGGAGGTATTTTTATAATTTTCGATTCTTTTGGCCGTTTTCGGAGGGAGGTATTTTTATAATTTTCGATTCTTTTGGCCGTTTTCGGAGGGAGGTATTTTTATTATTTTCGATTCTTTTGGCCGTTTTCGGAGGGAGGTATTTTTATTATTTTCGATTCTTTTGGCCGTTTTCGGAGGGAGGTATTTTTATTATTTTCGATTCTTTTGGCCGTTTTCGGAGGGAGGTATTTTTATTATTTTCGATTCTTTTGGCCGTTTTCGGAGGGAGGTATTTTTATTATTTTCGATTCTTTTGGCCGTTTTCGGAGGGAGGTATTTTTATAATTTTCGATTCTTTTGGCCGTTTTCGGAGGGAGGTATTTTTATAATTTTCGATTCTTTTGGCCGTTTTCGGAGGGAGGTATTTTTATTATTTTCGATTCTTTTGGCCGTTTTCGGAGGGAGGTATTTTTATTATTTTCGATTCTTTTGGCCGTTTTCGGAGGGAGGTATTTTTATTATTTTCGATTCTTTTGGCCGTTTTCGGAGGGAGGTATTTTTATTATTTTCGATTCTTTTGGCCGTTTTCGGAGGGAGGTATTTTTATTATTTTCGATTCTTTTGGCCGTTTTCGGAGGGAGGTATTTTTATTATT
This sequence comes from Eutreptiella sp. 'Long Island Sound 2002', assembly GCA_964036045.1. NCBI lineage: Eukaryota > Euglenozoa > Euglenophyceae > Eutreptiales > Eutreptiaceae > Eutreptiella > Eutreptiella sp. 'Long Island Sound 2002'. The sequence goes on along the minus strand of OZ038399.1, from coordinate 25,403,966 downwards.
TTCGATTCTTTTGGCCGTTTTCGGAGGGAGGTATTTTTATTATTTTCGATTCTTTTGGCCGTTTTCGGAGGGAGGTATTTTTATTATTTTCGATTCTTTTGGCCGTTTTCGGAGGGAGGTATTTTTATTATTTTCGATTCTTTTGGCCGTTTTCGGAGGGAGGTATTTTTATTATTTTCGATTCTTTTGGCCGTTTTCGGAGGGAGGTATTTTTATTATTTTCGATTCTTTTGGCCGTTTTCGGAGGGAGGTATTTTTATTATTTTCGATTCTTTTGGCCGTTTTCGGAGGGAGGTATTTTTATTATTTTCGATTCTTTTGGCCGTTTTCGGAGGGAGGTATTTTTATTATTTTCGATTCTTTTGGCCGTTTTCGGAGGGAGGTATTTTTATTATTTTCGATTCTTTTGGCCGTTTTCGGAGGGAGGTGTTTTTATTATTTTGGGCCATTTGGCTGTTTTGGGGGGGGGGGTATTTTTCATTATTTTCTGCCCTTTTGGCCGTTTTCGGAGGGAGGTATTTTTATTCTTCTCAGGCAAATATTGGGCGTTTTTGGAGGGCAGTATTTTGTTAATTTTGGCCATTTTGGCCGTTTTTGGAGGCTGGTATTTTTATTATTCTCTCCCATTTCCATTTTGGTGTTTTCCGGAGGGAGGTATTTTTATTATTTTCAGCCGTTTCAGCTGTTTTCGGAGGGTGGTAGTGTTATCATTTTCCGGCATTTTGGCCGTTTTCGGAGGGCAAGTATTTTTAATTTTTTTCTGCCATTTTGGCCTTTCTCGGAGAGTGGCACTTTTATTATTTTCGGCCATTTTGGCCGTTTTCGGAGGGCGGTATTTTTATTTTGTTCTCAGTGCCAAGCACAAGTAGTGAAACACAGCATGGGGGCACGTAATCGCTTTATATCTGCGTGGGGTACACATATACGGCTAGCCCATCAATGGTGCCACACTACAGTAGGGCGCCACACTCTGATCCTGAGGAGGGCAGGGTAAACTACACCTTGCATACAGGGCCATCACATTCCACTCGAGCCTGACATGAACCACTGATCTGACCTAACCTGCATATCCAGTGGTGTGCAATTTCTGAGATGTTTGCGAACAACCACGTTGCGCATACGTGTATGCCATGACACAACTCTGCATCTGCGCATTGCATGCAACTCACTTCTCACATAAACCAACCACACTGAATGACTGATTGACAGCCTGATGGGCGTGGCAGGTACGATGCAATACTGTATGAAAGAACAACACATGTTATGACTGTACATTGTCAGGACCCTTGGTCCGCCTAGATTCCGGGTGCATTCGTACTGTACATAAATGGTGTACATGAATGGACTTTCTGCTTTGCGGGGTTCTCCCAAGTACACTCAATGACACCTTGAGTGTCAGGAACTCAAAAAGAAAAATAAACATAAAGATAACTATCCCTCATTGAATTTCAGGCGATACCACTAGGTATACCAACCATGGGACAGGTGATGGTATTTGGCTGCTTGCGATTTGGCTATAGATGGAAAAATGTGGTGTTGGTCAATGTGAAACATTGTAGCTCTAAAGAAGAGCTATCAACAGGCATGCAGGCTTGGCACAGCTCTTCAGATGAATGGTGTGTTGTTGCATTGCTCTCAACAGGTGATATTCCCCATGAGTATAGCATCACATGTGCATGCAGTGCAAACTTTCCTCCAACACACATGGTGTTGCAGAAGATGGCAATGTCGCTGTCAATTTATTGTGGTACTGCTACCCATGCAAGTGCTTCTCATTGCCCTATGACAGGATATAAGAATCCAAAGAATACAGAATGTCATCGCATTTGGGAGACAACCAGTCGCAGCAATCATCTACTGGGAACAAAGGAGTTCGACCCCAAGTGCGACACCAGGTCTTCTTTCTTCTGCTACTGGCTGGTGGTACCTGCACCCAGTGCCACTGCCAGTTCCTTGTCATGATCTGTCTGTAACCCTCTATGCTTCTCTGTCCCCCTTCTTTGCCGTGCAGCCACCAGAGGGCTAATGTGTTTGTACTACACACAACACCAGGACAACAATTCGTACCCGAAGCGCACCACCGGTTGGCCGTTCAGTCGGGGGTGAATGGATGAAGAAGAGCTGTTAGCGGACAAAGGACTGTGTATGTCCCTTGGTTTGTGCGGTGCCCCCCCTGAACCCCCAAAGAAGCAGGTAACCCCCCGGCTCCCCTGCAGGGGGTCATGATGTCAGGTCACCAGCATGATCCTGACCTCATGCCTGACTCACTCAGTTCAACACAGCTCAACGTCCTGCAAGCACAAATTGTTGTGTCTTGCTGCTCTCGCAGCGCAAACCAGGCCAACACCGAATGTTGCCTTGAGTTCACCGGTCTGACACAGCGATCAAATGTTTCATGGGCCGTCTGGCTCAGCTCCCCCCCCTCCCATGGCGGGGGGGGGTGGGAGGTGTTGGGGAAGGTGAACTTGCTGGATGACATCGACTTGTTCGAGAGACATGGTAACAGCATGTGGCTGGAGAACTCTCCTCCGCAGTGGTTTGCCAAGAAGGTGTGTCATGTCTTGTTGAAGACATGGTGATTGCCCCGGGGTTCACTACATCATCTCGGAACTGTCTCAAATGTATCAGTTGTATGCTGGGGGGCTGGGGCCCGCTATGGCGGCCTTTTTTGCGGACCTGCACGCTAGATTACAAAACAGAAACACAACAATGGCCTTGACTGGACAGCCAGTCGCCAGCATTCCCAGCAGCTTCTTAGCTTAGCCCTCCTCAGCTCCTCAGCTCCCCTTTGCGCAAACAACGCATTCTAGGTTCTGGGTTCTGGGTTCTGCGTTCGCCACAACCTTTCCACCCGGCATTTGACGGTTCCCTTTTTTGTTGCCCCCAAATACAGTAGGTTTGGCATGGCTTGGCATGGATCGCTGGTTGGGGATGGTGTGTGTTTGCTGTGCTTGCCCCAGCCCTAACCCTAACCTCATGGATGTCAACATGATGTTCCTCAACTCAACATGATTCGCTAGCCGACGGACTTAGTCCAAGGGAGACAACTCGTGTCTAAATACACAACGCTGGGCGCTGTTTGCACAAGTTTCAGTACCCTTGGCGCTGTTTGCACAAGTTTCAGTACCCTTGACGCTGTTTGCACAAGTTTCAGTACCCTTGACGCTGTTTGCACAAATTTCAGTACCCTTGACGCTGTTTGCACAAGTTTCAGTACCCTTGGCGCTGTTTGCACAAGTTTCAGTACCCTTGACGCTGTTTGCACAAGTTACAGTACCCTTGGCGCTGTTTGCACAAGTTTCAGTACCCTTGACGCTGTTTGCACAAGTTTCAGTACCCTTGGCGCTGTTTGCACAAGTTTCAGTACCCTTGGCGCTATTTGCACAAGTTTCAGTACCCTTGACGCTGTTTGCACAAGTTTCAGTACCCTTGGCGCTGTTTGCACAAGTTTCAGTACCCTTGACGCTGTTTGCACAAGTTTCAGTACCCTTGGCGCTGTGCACAAGTTTCAGTACCCTTGGCGCTGTTTGCACAAGTTTCAGTACCCTTGACGCTGTTTGCACAAGTTTCAGTACCCTTGGCGCTGTTTGCACAAGTTTCAGTACCCTTGACGCTGTTTGCACAAGTTTCAGTACCCTTGACGCTGTTTGCACAAATTTCAGTACCCTTGACGCTGTTTGCACAAGTTTCAGTACCCTTGGCGCTGTTTGCACAAGTTTCAGTACCCTTGACGCTGTTTGCACAAGTTACAGTACCCTTGGCGCTGTTTGCACAAGTTTCAGTACCCTTGACGCTGTTTGCACAAGTTTCAGTACCCTTGGCGCTGTTTGCACAAGTTTCAGTACCCTTGGCGCTATTTGCACAAGTTTCAGTACCCTTGACGCTGTTTGCACAAGTTTCAGTACCCTTGGCGCTGTTTGCACAAGTTTCAGTACCCTTGACGCTGTTTGCACAAGTTTCAGTACCCTTGGCGCTGTGCACAAGTTTCAGTACCCTTGGCGCTGTTTGCACAAGTTTCAGTACCCTTGACGCTGTTTGCACAAGTTTCAGTACCCTTGACGCTGTTTGCACAAGTTTCAGTACCCTTGGCGCTGTTTGCACAAGTTTCAGTACCCTTGACGCTGTTTGCACAAGTTTCAGTACCCTTGGCGCTGTTTGCACAAGTTTCAGTACCCTTGGCGCTGTTTGCACAAGTTTCAGTACCCTTGGCGCTTTTTGCACAAGTTTCAGTACCCTTGGCGCTGTTTGCACAAGTTTCAGTACCCTTGGCGCTGTTTGCACAAGTTTCAGTACCCTTGACGCTGTTTGCACAAGTTTCAGTACCCTTGGCGCTGTTTGCACAAGTTTCAGTACCCTTGGCGCTGTTTGCACAAGTTTCAGTACCCTTGGCGCTGTTTGCACAAGTTTCAGTACCCTTGACGCTGTTTGCACAAGTTACAGTACCCTTGGCGCTGTTTGCACAAGTTTCAGTACCCTTGACGCTGTTTGCACAAGTTTCAGTACCCTTGGCGCTGTTTGCACAAGTTTCAGTACCCTTGGCGCTATTTGCACAAGTTTCAGTACCCTTGACGCTGTTTGCACAAGTTTCAGTACCCTTGGCGCTGTTTGCACAAGTTTCAGTACCCTTGACGCTGTTTGCACAAGTTTCAGTACCCTTGGCGCTGTGCACAAGTTTCAGTACCCTTGGCGCTGTTTGCACAAGTTTCAGTACCCTTGACGCTGTTTGCACAAGTTTCAGTACCCTTGACGCTGTTTGCACAAGTTTCAGTACCCTTGGCGCTGTTTGCACAAGTTTCAGTACCCTTGACGCTGTTTGCACAAGTTTCAGTACCCTTGGCGCTGTTTGCACAAGTTTCAGTACCCTTGGCGCTGTTTGCACAAGTTTCAGTACCCTTGGCGCTTTTTGCACAAGTTTCAGTACCCTTGGCGCTGTTTGCACAAGTTTCAGTACCCTTGGCGCTGTTTGCACAAGTTTCAGTACCCTTGACGCTGTTTGCACAAGTTTCAGTACCCTTGGCGCTGTTTGCACAAGTTTCAGTACCCTTGGCGCTGTTTGCACAAGTTTCAGTACCCTTGGCGCTGTTTGCACAAGTTTCAGTACCCTTGGCGCTGTTTGCACAAGTTTCAGTACCCTTGGCGCTGTTTGCACAAGTTTCAGTACCCTTGGCGCTGTTTGCACAAGTTTCAGTACCCTTGACGCTGTTTGCACAAGTTTCAGTACCCTTGGCGCTGTTTGCACAAGTTTCAGTACCCTTGGCGCTGTTTGCACAAGTTTCAGTACCCTTGACGCTGTTTGCACAAGTTTCAGTACCCTTGGCGCTGTTTGCACAAGTTTCAGTACCCTTGGCGCTGTTTGCACAAGTTTCAGTACCCTTGGCGCTGTTTGCACAAGTTTCAGTACCCTTGACGCTGTTTGCACAAGTTTCAGCACCCTTGACGCTGTTTGCAAAAGTTTCAGTACCCTTGACGCTGTTTGCACAAGTTTCAGTACCCTTGACGCTGTTTGCACAAGTTTCAGTACCCTTGGCGCTGTTTGCACAAGTTTCAGTACCCTTGACGCTGTTTGCACAAGTTTCAGTACCCTTGACGCTGTTTGCAAAAGTTTCAGTACCCTTGACGCTGTTTGCACAAGTTTCAGTACCCTTGACGCTGTTTGCACAAGTTTCAGCACCCTTGACGCTGTTTGCAAAAGTTTCAGTACCCTTGACGCTGTTTGCACAAGTTTCAGTACCCTTGACGCTGTTTGCACAAGTTTCAGTACCCTTGACGCTGTTTGCACAAGTTTCAGTGCCCTTGGCGCTGTTTGCACAAGTTTCAGTACCCTTGACGCTGTTTGCACAAGTTTCAGTACCCTTGACGCTGTTTGCACAAGTTTCAGTACCCTTGACGCTGTTTGCACAAGTTTCAGTACCCTTGGCGCTGTTTGCACAAGTTACAGTACCCTTGGCGCTGTTTGCACAAGTTTCAGTACCCTTGGCGCTGTTTGCACAAGTTTCAGTACCCTTGGCGCTGTTTGCACAAGTTACAGTACCCTTGGCGCTGTTTGCACAAGTTTCAGTACCCTTGACGCTGTTTGCACAAGTTACAGTACCCTTGGCGCTGTTTGCACAAGTTTCAGCACCCTTGACGCTGTTTGCCCAAGTTTCAGTACCCTTGGCGCTGTTTGCACAAGTTTCAGTACCCTTGGCGCTGTTTGCACAAGTTTCAGTACCCTTGGCGCTGTTTGCACAAGTTTCAGTACCCTTGACGCTGTTTGCACAAGTTTCAGTACCCTTGGCGCTGTTTGCACAAGTTTCAGTACCCTTGACGCTGTTTGCACAAGTTTCAGTACCCTTGACGCTGTTTGCACAAGTTTCAGTACCCTTGACGCTGTTTGCACAAGTTTCAGTACCCTTGACGCTGTTTGCACAAGTTTCAGTACCCTTGGCGCTGTTTGCACAAGTTACAGTACCCTTGGCGCTGTTTGCACAAGTTTCAGTACCCTTGGCGCTGTTTGCACAAGTTTCAGTACCCTTGGCGCTGTTTGCACAAGTTACAGTACCCTTGGCGCTGTTTGCACAAGTTTCAGTACCCTTGGCGCTGTTTGCACAAGTTACAGTACCCTTGACGCTGTTTGCACAAGTTTCAGTACCCTTGGCGCTGTTTGCACAAGTTTCAGTACCCTTGGCGCTGTTTGCACAAGTTTCAGTACCCTTGGCGCTGTTTGCACAAGTTACAGTACCCTTGGCGCTGTTTGCACAAGTTTCAGTACCCTTGGCGCTGTTTGCACAAGTTACAGTACCCTTGACGCTGTTTGCACAAGTTACAGTACCCTTGACGCTGTTTGCACAAGTTTCAGTACCCTTGACGCTGTTTGCACAAGTTTCAGTACCCTTGGCGCTGTTTGCACAAGTTACAGTACCCTTGGCGCTGTTTGCACAAGTTTCAGTACCCTTGGCGCTGTTTGCACAAGTTTCAGTACCCTTGGCGCTGTTTGCACAAGTTTCAGTACCCTTGGCGCTGTTTGCACAAGTTTCAGTACCCTTGGCGCTGTTTGCACAAGTTACAGTACCCTTGACGCTGTTTGCACAAGTTTCAGTACCCTTGGCGCTGTTTGCACAAGTTTCAGTACCCTTGGCGCTGTTTGCACAAGTTTCAGTACCCTTGACGCTGTTTGCACAAGTTTCAGTACCCTTGACGCTGTTTGCACAAGTTTCAGTACCCTTGGCGCTGTTTGCACAAGTTTCAGTACCCTTGACGCTGTTTGCACAAGTTTCAGTACCCTTGGCGCTGTTTGCACAAGTTTCAGTACCCTTGACGCTGTTTGCACAAGTTTCAGTACCCTTGGCGCTGTTTGCACAGGTTTCAGTACCCTTGGCGCTGTTTGCACAAGTTTCAGTACCCTTGGCGCTGTTTGCACAAGTTTCAGTACCCTTGACACTGTTTGCACAAGTTTCAGTACCCTTGACGCTGTTTGCACAAGTTTCAGTACCCTTGGCGCTGTTTGCACAAGTTTCAGTACCCTTGACGCTGTTTGCACAAGTTTCAGTACCCTTGGCGCTGTTTGCACAAGTTTCAGTACCCTTGACGCTGTTTGCACAAGTTTCAGTACCCTTGACGCTGTTTGCACAAGTTTCAGTACCCTTGGCGCTGTTTGCACAAGTTTCAGTACCCTTGGCGCTGTTTGCACAAGTTTCAGTACCCTTGACGCTGTTTGCACAAGTTTCAGTACCCTTGACGCTGTTTGCACAAGTTTCAGTACCCTTGACGCTGTTTGCACAAGTTTCAGTACCCTTGGCGCTGTTTGCACAAGTTTCAGTACCCTTGGCGCTGTTTGCACAAGTTTCAGTACCCTTGACGCTGTTTGCACAAGTTTCAGTACCCTTGACGCTGTTTGCACAAGTTTCAGTACCCTTGGCGCTGTTTGCACAAGTTTCAGTACCCTTGACGCTGTTTGCACAAGTTTCAGTACCCTTGGCGCTGTTTGCACAAGTTTCAGTACCCTTGGCGCTGTTTGCACAAGTTTCAGTACCCTTGACGCTGTTTGCACAAGTTTCAGTACCCTTGACGCTGTTTGCACAAGTTTCAGTACCCTTGGCGCTGTTTGCACAAGTTTCAGTACCCTTGGCGCTGTTTGCACAAGTTTCAGTACCCTTGACGCTGTTTGCACAAGTTTCAGTACCCTTGACGCTGTTTGCACAAGTTTCAGTACCCTTGGCGCTGTTTGCACAAGTTTCAGTACCCTTGACGCTGTTTGCACAAGTTTCAGTACCCTTGGCGCTGTTTGCACAAGTTTCAGTACCCTTGGCGCTGTTTGCACAAGTTTCAGTACCCTTGGCGCTGTTTGCACAAGTTTCAGTACCCTTGGCGCTGTTTGCACAAGTTTCAGTACCCTTGACGCTGTTTGCACAAGTTTCAGTACCCTTGGCGCTGTTTGCACAAGTTTCAGTACCCTTGACGCTGTTTGCACAAGTTTCAGTACCCTTGGCGCTGTTTGCACAAGTTTCAGTACCCTTGACGCTGTTTGCACAAGTTTCAGTACCCTTGACGCTGTTTGCACAAGTTTCAGTACCCTTGACGCTGTTTGCACAAGTTTCAGTACCCTTGGCGCTGTTTGCACAAGTTTCAGTACCCTTGGCGCTGTTTGCACAAGTTTCAGTACCCTTGACGCTGTTTGCACAAGTTTCAGTACCCTTGACGCTGTTTGCACAAGTTTCAGTACCCTTGGCGCTGTTTGCACAAGTTTCAGTACCCTTGACGCTGTTTGCACAAGTTTCAGTACCCTTGGCGCTGTTTGCACAAGTTTCAGTACCCTTGGCGCTGTTTGCACAAGTTTCAGTACCCTTGGCGCTGTTTGCACAAGTTTCAGTACCCTTGGCGCTGTTTGCACAAGTTTCAGTACCCTTGGCGCTGTTTGCACAAGTTTCAGTACCCTTGACGCTGTTTGCACAAGTTTCAGTACCCTTGACGCTGTTTGCACAAGTTTCAGTACCCTTGGCGCTGTTTGCACAAGTTTCAGTACCCTTGGCGCTGTTTGCACAAGTTTCAGTACCCTTGGCGCTGTTTGCACAAGTTTCAGTACCCTTGGCGCTGTTTGCACAAGTTTCAGTACCCTTGACGCTGTTTGCACAAGTTTCAGTACCCTTGGCGCTGTTTGCACAAGTTTCAGTACCCTTGGCGCTGTTTGCACAAGTTTCAGTACCCTTGGCGCTGTTTGCACAAGTTTCAGTACCCTTGACGCTGTTTGCACAAGTTTCAGTACCCTTGACGCTGTTTGCACAAGTTTCAGTACCCTTGGCGCTGTTTGCACAAGTTTCAGTACCCTTGACGCTGTTTGCACAAGTTTCAGTACCCTTGGCGCTGTTTGCACAAGTTTCAGTACCCTTGGCGCTGTTTGCACAAGTTTCAGTACCCTTGGCGCTGTTTGCACAAGTTTCAGTACCCTTGGCGCTGTTTGCACAAGTTTCAGTACCCTTGACGCTGTTTGCACAAGTTTCAGTACCCTTGGCGCTGTTTGCACAAGTTTCAGTACCCTTGGCGCTGTTTGCACAAGTTTCAGTACCCTTGGCGCTGTTTGCACAAGTTTCAGTACCCTTGACGCTGTTTGCACAAGTTTCAGTACCCTTGGCGCTGTTTGCACAAGTTTCAGTACCCTTGGCGCTGTTTGCACAAGTTTCAGTACCCTTGACGCTGTTTGCACAAGTTTCAGTACCCTTGGCGCTGTTTGCACAAGTTTCAGTACCCTTGACGCTGTTTGCACAAGTTTCAGTACCCTTGGCGCTGTTTGCACAAGTTTCAGTACCCTTGGCGCTGTTTGCACAAGTTTCAGTACCCTTGACGCTGTTTGCACAAGTTTCAGTACCCTTGACGCTGTTTGCACAAGTTTCAGTACCCTTGGCGCTGTTTGCACAAGTTTCAGTACCCTTGACGCTGTTTGCACAAGTTTCAGTACCCTTGGCGCTGTTTGCACAAGTTTCAGTACCCTTGGCGCTGTTTGCACAAGTTTCAGTACCCCTGGCGCTGTTTGCACAAGTTTCAGTACCCTTGGCGCTGTTTGCACAAGTTTCAGTACCCTTGACGCTGTTTGCACAAGTTTCAGTACCCTTGGCGCTGTTTGCACAAGTTTCAGTACCCTTGGCGCTGTTTGCACAAGTTTCAGTACCCTTGGCGCTGTTTGCACAAGTTTCAGTACCCTTGACGCTGTTTGCACAAGTTTCAGTACCCTTGGCGCTGTTTGCACAAGTTTCAGTACCCTTGGCGCTGTTTGCACAAGTTTCAGTACCCTTGACGCTGTTTGCACAAGTTTCAGTACCCTTGGCGCTGTTTGCACAAGTTTCAGTACCCTTGGCGCTGTTTGCACAAGTTTCAGTACCCTTGGCGCTGTTTGCACAAGTTTCAGTACCCTTGGCGCTGTTTGCACAAGTTTCAGTACCCTTGGCGCTGTTTGCACAAGTTTCAGTACCCTTGACGCTGTTTGCACAAGTTTCAGTACCCTTGGCGCTGTTTGCACAAGTTTCAGTACCCTTGGCGCTGTTTGCACAAGTTTCAGTACCCTTGACGCTGTTTGCACAAGTTTCAGTACCCTTGGCGCTGTTTGCACAAGTTTCAGTACCCTTGGCGCTGTTTGCACAAGTTTCAGTACCCTTGACGCTGTTTGCACAAGTTACAGTACCCTTGGCGCTGTTTGCACAAGTGTCAGTACCCTTGGCGCTGTTTGCACAAGTTTCAGTACCCTTGGCGCTGTTTGCACAAGTTTCAGTACCCTTGGCGCTGTTTGCACAAGTTTCAGTACCCTTGGCGCTGTTTGCACAAGTTTCAGTACCCTTGACGCTGTTTGCACAAGTTTCAGTACCCTTGGCGCTGTTTGCACAAGTTTCAGTACCCTTGACGCTGTTTGCACAAGTTTCAGTACCCTTGGCGCTGTTTGCACAAGTTTCAGTACCCTTGACGCTGTTTGCACAAGTTTCAGTACCCTTGACGCTGTTTGCACAAGTTTCAGTACCCTTGACGCTGTTTGCACAAGTTTCAGTACCCTTGGCGCTGTTTGCACAAGTTTCAGTACCCTTGACGCTGTTTGCACAAGTTTCAGTACCCTTGGCGCTGTTTGCACAAGTTTCAGTACCCTTGACGCTGTTTGCACAAGTTTCAGTACCCTTGGCGCTGTTTGCACAAGTTTCAGTACCCTTGACGCTGTTTGCACAAGTTTCAGTACCCTTGACGCTGTTTGCACAAGTTTCAGTACCCTTGGCGCTGTTTGCACAAGTTTCAGTACCCTTGGCGCTGTTTGCACAAGTTTCAGTACCCTTGGCGCTGTTTGCACAAGTTTCAGTACCCTTGACGCTGTTTGCACAAGTTTCAGTACCCTTGGCGCTGTTTGCACAAGTTTCAGTACCCTTGGCGCTGTTTGCACAAGTTTCAGTACCATTGGCGCTGTTTGCACAAGTGTCAGTACCCTTGGCGCTGTTTGCACAAGTTTCAGTACCCTTGACGCTGTTTGCACAAGTTACAGTACCCTTGGCGCTGTTTGCACAAGTTTCAGTACCCTTGGCGCTGTTTGCACAAGTTTCAGTACCCTTGACGCTGTTTGCACAAGTTTCAGTACCCTTGGCGCTGTTTGCACAAGTTTCAGTACCCTTGGCGCTGTTTGCACAAGTTTCAGTACCCTTGGCGCTGTTTGCACAAGTTTCAGTACCCTTGACGCTGTTTGCACAAGTTTCAGTACCCTTGGCGCTGTTTGCACAAGTTTCAGTACCCTTGGCGCTGTTTGCACAAGTTTCAGTACCCTTGACGCTGTTTGCACAAGTTTCAGTACCCTTGGCGCTGTTTGCACAAGTTTCAGTACCCTTGGCGCTGTTTGCACAAGTTTCAGTACCCTTGGCGCTGTTTGCACAAGTTTCAGTACCCTTGGCGCTGTTTGCACAAGTTTCAGTACCCTTGGCGCTGTTTGCACAAGTTTCAGTACCCTTGACGCTGTTTGCACAAGTTTCAGTACCCTTGGCGCTGTTTGCACAAGTTTCAGTACCCTTGGCGCTGTTTGCACAAGTTTCAGTACCCTTGACGCTGTTTGCACAAGTTTCAGTACCCTTGGCGCTGTTTGCACAAGTTTCAGTACCCTTGGCGCTGTTTGCACAAGTTTCAGTACCCTTGACGCTGTTTGCACAAGTTACAGTACCCTTGGCGCTGTTTGCACAAGTGTCAGTACCCTTGGCGCTGTTTGCACAAGTTTCAGTACCCTTGGCGCTGTTTGCACAAGTTTCAGTACCCTTGGCGCTGTTTGCACAAGTTTCAGTACCCTTGGCGCTGTTTGCACAAGTTTCAGTACCCTTGACGCTGTTTGCACAAGTTTCAGTACCCTTGGCGCTGTTTGCACAAGTTTCAGTACCCTTGACGCTGTTTGCACAAGTTTCAGTACCCTTGGCGCTGTTTGCACAAGTTTCAGTACCCTTGACGCTGTTTGCACAAGTTTCAGTACCCTTGACGCTGTTTGCACAAGTTTCAGTACCCTTGACGCTGTTTGCACAAGTTTCAGTACCCTTGGCGCTGTTTGCACAAGTTTCAGTACCCTTGACGCTGTTTGCACAAGTTTCAGTACCCTTGGCGCTGTTTGCACAAGTTTCAGTACCCTTGACGCTGTTTGCACAAGTTTCAGTACCCTTGGCGCTGTTTGCACAAGTTTCAGTACCCTTGACGCTGTTTGCACAAGTTTCAGTACCCTTGACGCTGTTTGCACAAGTTTCAGTACCCTTGGCGCTGTTTGCACAAGTTTCAGTACCCTTGGCGCTGTTTGCACAAGTTTCAGTACCCTTGGCGCTGTTTGCACAAGTTTCAGTACCCTTGACGCTGTTTGCACAAGTTTCAGTACCCTTGGCGCTGTTTGCACAAGTTTCAGTACCCTTGGCGCTGTTTGCACAAGTTTCAGTACCCTTGGCGCTGTTTGCACAAGTGTCAGTACCCTTGGCGCTGTTTGCACAAGTTTCAGTACCCTTGACGCTGTTTGCACAAGTTACAGTACCCTTGGCGCTGTTTGCACAAGTTTCAGTACCCTTGGCGCTGTTTGCACAAGTTTCAGTACCCTTGGCGCTGTTTGCACAAGTTTCAGTACCCTTGGCGCTGTTTGCACAAGTTTCAGTACCCTTGGCGCTGTTTGCACAAGTTTCAGTACCCTTGGCGCTGTTTGCACAAGTTTCAGTACCCTTGGCGCTGTTTGCACAAGTTTCAGTACCCTTGGCGCTGTTTGCACAAGTTTCAGTACCCTTGGCGCTGTTTGCACAAGTTTCAGTACCCTTGGCGCTGTTTGCACAAGTTTCAGTACCCTTGACGCCGTTTGCACAAGTTTCAGTACCCTTGACGCTGTTTGCACAAGTTACAGTACCCTTGGCGCTGTTTGCACAAGTTTCAGTACCCTTGGCGCTGTTTGCACAAGTTTCAGTACCCTTGGCGCTGTTTGCACAAGTTTCAGTACCCTTGACGCTGTTTGCACAAGTTTCAGTACCCTTGGCGCTGTTTGCACAAGTTTCAGTACCCTTGACGCTGTTTGCACAAGTTACAGTACCCTTGACGCTGTTTGCACAAGTTTCAGTACCCTTGACGCTGTTTGCACAAGTTTCAGTACCCTTGGCGCTGTTTGCACAAGTTTCAGTACCCTTGACGCTGTTTGCACAAGTTTCAGTACCCTTGACGCTGTTTGCACAAGTTTCAGTACCCTTGACGCTGTTTGCACAAGTTTCAGTACCCTTGGCGCTGTTTGCACAAGTTTCAGTACCCTTGACGCTGTTTGCACAAGTTTCAGTACCCTTGGCGCTGTTTGCACAAGTTTCAGTACCCTTGGCGCTGTTTGCACAAGTTTCAGTACCCTTGACGCTGTTTGCACAAGTTTCAGTACCCTTGGCGCTGTTTGCACAAGTTTCAGTACCCTTGACGCTGTTTGCACAAGTTTCAGTACCCTTGGCGCTGTTTGCACAAGTTTCAGTACCCTTGGCGCTGTTTGCACAAGTTTCAGTACCCTTGGCGCTGTTTGCACAAGTTTCAGTACCCTTGGCGCTGTTTGCACAAGTTTCAGTACCCTTGACGCTGTTTGCACAAGTTACAGTACCCTTGGCGCTGTTTGCACAAGTTTCAGTACCCTTGGCGCTGTTTGCACAAGTTTCAGTACCCTTGACGCTGTTTGCACAAGTTTCAGTACCCTTGGCGCTGTTTGCACAAGTTTCAGTACCCTTGGCGCTGTTTGCACAAGTTTCAGTACCCTTGGCGCTGTTTGCACAAGTTTCAGTACCCTTGACGCTGTTTGCACAAGTTTCAGTACCCTTGACGCTGTTTGCACAAGTTTCAGTACCCTTGACGCTGTTTGCACAAGTTTCAGTACCCTTGGCGCTGTTTGCACAAGTTTCAGTACCCTTGGCGCTGTTTGCACAAGTTTCAGTACCCTTGACGCTGTTTGCACAAGTTTCAGTACCCTTGACGCTGTTTGCACAAGTTTCAGTACCCTTGGCGCTGTTTGCACAAGTTTCAGTACCCTTGACGCTGTTTGCACAAGTTTCAGTACCCTTGGCGCTGTTTGCACAAGTTTCAGTACCCTTGGCGCTGTTTGCACAAGTTTCAGTACCCTTGGCGCTGTTTGCACAAGTTTCAGTACCCTTGGCGCTGTTTGCACAAGTTTCAGTACCCTTGACGCTGTTTGCACAAGTTTCAGTACCCTTGGCGCTGTTTGCACAAGTTTCAGTACCCTTGGCGCTGTTTGCACAAGTTTCAGTACCCTTGGCGCTGTTTGCACAAGTTTCAGTACCCTTGACGCTGTTTGCACAAGTTTCAGTACCCTTGGCGCTGTTTGCACAAGTTTCAGTACCCTTGGCGCTGTTTGCACAAGTTTCAGTACCCTTGACGCTGTTTGCACAAGTTTCAGTACCCTTGACGCTGTTTGCACAAGTTTCAGTACCCTTGGCGCTGTTTGCACAAGTTTCAGTACCCTTGGCGCTGTTTGCACAAGCTTCAGTACCCTTGGCGCTGTTTGCACAAGTTTCAGTACCCTTGACGCCGTTTGCACAAGTTTCAGTACCCTTGACGCTGTTTGCACAAGTTACAGTACCCTTGGCGCTGTTTGCACAAGTTTCAGTACCCTTGACGCCGTTTGCACAAGTTTCAGTACCCTTGACGCTGTTTGCACAAGTTTCAGTACCCTTGGCGCTGTTTGCACAAGTTTCAGTACCCTTGGCGCTGTTTGCACAAGTTTCAGTACCCTTGGCGCTGTTTGCACAAGTTTCAGTACCCTTGACGCTGTTTGCACAAGTTTCAGTACCCTTGGCGCTGTTTGCACAAGTTTCAGTACCCTTGGCGCTGTTTGCACAAGTTTCAGTACCCTTGACGCTGTTTGCACAAGTTTCAGTACCCTTGGCGCTGTTTGCACAAGTTTCAGTACCCTTGACGCTGTTTGCACAAGTTTCAGTACCCTTGGCGCTGTTTGCACAAGTTTCAGTACCCTTGGCGCTGTTTGCACAAGTTTCAGTACCCTTGGCGCTGTTTGCACAAGTTTCAGTACCCTTGGCGCTGTTTGCACAAGTTTCAGTACCCTTGGCGCTGTTTGCACAAGTTTCAGTACCCTTGACGCCGTTTGCACAAGTTTCAGTACCCTTGACGCTGTTTGCACAAGTTACAGTACCCTTGGCGCTGTTTGCACAAGTTTCAGTACCCTTGACGCTGTTTGCACAAGTTTCAGTACCCTTGGCGCTGTTTGCACAAGTTTCAGTACCCTTGACGCTGTTTGCACAAGTTTCAGTACCCTTGGCGCTGTTTGCACAAGTTTCAGTACCCTTGGCGCTGTTTGCACAAGTTTCAGTACCCTTGGCGCTGTTTGCACAAGTTTCAGTACCCTTGGCGCTGTTTGCACAAGTTTCAGTACCCTTGGCGCTGTTTGCACAAGTTTCAGTACCCTTGACGCCGTTTGCACAAGTTTCAGTACCCTTGACGCTGTTTGCACAAGTTACAGTACCCTTGGCGCTGTTTGCACAAGTTTCAGTACCCTTGACGCTGTTTGCACAAGTTTCAGTACCCTTGGCGCTGTTTGCACAAGTTTCAGTACCCTTGACGCTGTTTGCACAAGTTTCAGTACCCTTGGCGCTGTTTGCACAAGTTTCAGTACCCTTGACGCTGTTTGCACAAGTTTCAGTACCCTTGACGCTGTTTGCACAAGTTTCAGTACCCTTGACGCTGTTTGCACAAGTTTCAGTACCCTTGGCGCTGTTTGCACAAGTTTCAGTACCCTTGGCGCTGTTTGCACAAGTTTCAGTACCCTTGACGCTGTTTGCACAAGTTTCAGTACCCTTGACGCTGTTTGCACAAGTTTCAGTACCCTTGGCGCTGTTTGCACAAGTTTCAGTACCCTTGACGCTGTTTGCACAAGTTTCAGTACCCTTGGCGCTGTTTGCACAAGTTTCAGTACCCTTGGCGCTGTTTGCACAAGTTTCAGTACCCTTGACGCTGTTTGCACAAGTTTCAGTACCCTTGGCGCTGTTTGCACAAGTTTCAGTACCCTTGACGCTGTTTGCACAAGTTTCAGTACCCTTGACGCTGTTTGCACAAGTTTCAGTACCCTTGGCGCTGTTTGCACAAGTTTCAGTACCCTTGGCGCTGTTTGCACAAGTTTCAGTACCCTTGGCGCTGTTTGCACAAGTTTCAGTACCCTTGGCGCTGTTTGCACAAGTTTCAGTACCCTTGACGCTGTTTGCACAAGTTTCAGTACCCTTGGCGCTGTTTGCACAAGTTTCAGTACCCTTGGCGCTGTTTGCACAAGTTTCAGTACCCTTGGCGCTGTTTGCACAAGTTTCAGTACCCTTGACGCTGTTTGCACAAGTTTCAGTACCCTTGACGCTGTTTGCACAAGTTTCAGTACCCTTGGCGCTGTTTGCACAAGTTTCAGTACCCTTGGCGCTGTTTGCACAAGTTTCAGTACCCTTGACGCTGTTTGCACAAGTTTCAGTACCCTTGGCGCTGTTTGCACAAGTTTCAGTACCCTTGGCGCTGTTTGCACAAGTTTCAGTACCCTTGGCGCTGTTTGCACAAGTTTCAGTACCCTTGGCGCTGTTTGCACAAGTTTCAGTACCCTTGGCGCTGTTTGCACAAGTTTCAGTACCCTTGGCGCTGTTTGCACAAGTTTCAGTACCCTTGGCGCTGTTTGCACAAGTTTCAGTACCCTTGACGCCGTTTGCACAAGTTTCAGTACCCTTGACGCTGTTTGCACAAGTTACAGTACCCTTGGCGCTGTTTGCACAAGTGTCAGTACCCTTGGCGCTGTTTGCACAAGTTTCAGTACCCTTGGCGCTGTTTGCACAAGTTTCAGTACCCTTGACGCTGTTTGCACAAGTTTCAGTACCCTTGGCGCTGTTTGCACAAGTTTCAGTACCCTTGACGCTGTTTGCACAAGTTTCAGTACCCTTGACGCTGTTTGCACAAGTTTCAGTACCCTTGACGCTGTTTGCACAAGTTTCAGTACCCTTGGCGCTGTTTGCACAAGTTACAGTACCCTTGACGCTGTTTGCACAAGTTTCAGTACCCTTGACGCTGTTTGCACAAGTTTCAGTACCCTTGACGCTGTTTGCACAAGTTTCAGTACCCTTGGCGCTGTTTGCACAAGTTTCAGTACCCTTGACGCTGTTTGCACAAGTTTCAGTACCCTTGGCGCTGTTTGCACAAGTTTCAGTACCCTTGGCGCTGTTTGCACAAGTTTCAGTACCCTTGACGCTGTTTGCACAAGTTTCAGTACCCTTGGCGCTGTTTGCACAAGTTTCAGTACCCTTGACGCTGTTTGCACAAGTTTCAGTACCCTTGACGCTGTTTGCACAAGTTTCAGTACCCTTGGCGCTGTTTGCACAAGTTTCAGTACCCTTGACGCTGTTTGCACAAGTTTCAGTACCCTTGGCGCTGTTTGCACAAGTTTCAGTACCCTTGGCGCTGTTTGCACAAGTTTCAGTACCCTTGACGCTGTTTGCACAAGTTTCAGTACCCTTGGCGCTGTTTGCACAAGTTTCAGTACCCTTGGCGCTGTTTGCACAAGTTTCAGTACCCTTGGCGCTGTTTGCACAAGTTTCAGTACCCTTGGCGCTGTTTGCACAAGTTTCAGTACCCTTGACGCTGTTTGCACAAGTTACAGTACCCTTGGCGCTGTTTGCACAAGTTTCAGTACCCTTGGCGCTGTTTGCACAAGTTTCAGTACCCTTGACGCTGTTTGCACAAGTTTCAGTACCCTTGGCGCTGTTTGCACAAGTTTCAGTACCCTTGGCGCTGTTTGCACAAGTTTCAGTACCCTTGACGCTGTTTGCACAAGTTTCAGTACCCTTGGCGCTGTTTGCACAAGTTTCAGTACCCTTGGCGCTGTTTGCACAAGTTTCAGTACCCTTGGCGCTGTTTGCACAAGTTTCAGTACCCTTGACGCCGTTTGCACAAGTTTCAGTACCCTTGACGCTGTTTGCACAAGTTACAGTACCCTTGGCGCTGTTTGCACAAGTGTCAGTACCCTTGGCGCTGTTTGCACAAGTTTCAGTACCCTTGGCGCTGTTTGCACAAGTTTCAGTACCCTTGACGCTGTTTGCACAAGTTTCAGTACCCTTGGCGCTGTTTGCACAAGTTTCAGTACCCTTGACGCTGTTTGCACAAGTTTCAGTACCCTTGACGCTGTTTGCACAAGTTTCAGTACCCTTGACGCTGTTTGCACAAGTTTCAGTACCCTTGGCGCTGTTTGCACAAGTTTCAGTACCCTTGACGCTGTTTGCACAAGTTTCAGTACCCTTGACGCTGTTTGCACAAGTTTCAGTACCCTTGACGCTGTTTGCACAAGTTTCAGTACCCTTGGCGCTGTTTGCACAAGTTTCAGTACCCTTGACGCTGTTTGCACAAGTTTCAGTACCCTTGGCGCTGTTTGCACAAGTTTCAGTACCCTTGGCGCTGTTTGCACAAGTTTCAGTACCCTTGGCGCTGTTTGCACAAGTTTCAGTACCCTTGACGCTGTTTGCACAAGTTTCAGTACCCTTGGCGCTGTTTGCACAAGTTTCAGTACCCTTGGTGCTGTTTGCACAAGTTTCAGTACCCTTGACGCTGTTTGCACAAGTTTCAGTACCCTTGACGCTGTTTGCACAAGTTTCAGTACCCTTGACGCTGTTTGCACAAGTTTCAGTACCCTTGACGCTGTTTGCACAAGTTTCAGTACCCTTGGCGCTGTTTGCACAAGTTTCAGTACCCTTGACGCTGTTTGCACAAGTTTCAGTACCCTTGGCGCTGTTTGCACAAGTTTCAGTACCCTTGGCGCTGTTTGCACAAGTTTCAGTACCCTTGGCGCTGTTTGCACAAGTTTCAGTACCCTTGGCGCTGTTTGCACAAGTTACAGTACCCTTGGCGCTGTTTGCACAAGTTTCAGTACCCTTGACGCTGTTTGCACAAGTTTCAGTACCCTTGACGCTGTTTGCACAAGTTTCAGTACCCTTGGCGCTGTTTGCACAAGTTACAGTACCCTTGACGCTGTTTGCACAAGTTTCAGTACCCTTGACGCTGTTTGCACAAGTTTCAGTACCCTTGGCGCTGTTTGCACAAGTTTCAGTACCCTTGGCGCTGTTTGCACAAGTTTCAGTACCCTTGACGCTGTTTGCACAAGTTTCAGTACCCTTGACGCTGTTTGCACAAGTTTCAGTACCCTTGACGCTGTTTGCACAAGTTTCAGTACCCTTGGCGCTGTTTGCACAAGTTTCAGTACCCTTGGCGCTGTTTGCACAAGTTTCAGTACCCTTGACGCTGTTTGCACAAGTTTCAGTACCCTTGGCGCTGTTTGCACAAGTTTCAGTACCCTTGGCGCTGTTTGCACAAGTTTCAGTACCCTTGGCGCTGTTTGCACAAGTTTCAGTACCCTTGGCGCTGTTTGCACAAGTTTCAGTACCCTTGGCGCTGTTTGCACAAGTTTCAGTACCCTTGACGCTGTTTGCACAAGTTTCAGTACCCTTGGCGCTGTTTGCACAAGTTTCAGTACCCTTGACGCTGTTTGCACAAGTTTCAGTACCCTTGGCGCTGTTTGCACAAGTTTCAGTACCCTTGACGCTGTTTGCACAAGTTTCAGTACCCTTGACGCTGTTTGCACAAGTTTCAGTACCCTTGGCGCTGTTTGCACAAGTTTCAGTACCCTTGGCGCTGTTTGCACAAGTTTCAGTACCCTTGACGCTGTTTGCACAAGTTTCAGTACCCTTGGCGCTGTTTGCACAAGTTTCAGTACCCTTGGCGCTGTTTGCACAAGTTTCAGTACCCTTGGCGCTGTTTGCACAAGTTTCAGTACCCTTGACGCTGTTTGCACAAGTTTCAGTACCCTTGGCGCTGTTTGCACAAGTTTCAGTACCCTTGGCGCTGTTTGCACAAGTTTCAGTACCCTTGACGCCGTTTGCACAAGTTTCAGTACCCTTGACGCTGTTTGCACAAGTTACAGTACCCTTGGCGCTGTTTGCACAAGTGTCAGTACCCTTGGCGCTGTTTGCACAAGTTTCAGTACCCTTGACGCTGTTTGCACAAGTTTCAGTACCCTTGACGCTGTTTGCACAAGTTTCAGTACCCTTGGCGCTGTTTGCACAAGTTTCAGTACCCTTGACGCTGTTTGCACAAGTTTCAGTACCCTTGACGCTGTTTGCACAAGTTTCAGTACCCTTGACGCTGTTTGCACAAGTTTCAGTACCCTTGGCGCTGTTTGCACAAGTTTCAGTACCCTTGACGCTGTTTGCACAAGTTTCAGTACCCTTGACGCTGTTTGCACAAGTTTCAGTACCCTTGACGCTGTTTGCACAAGTTTCAGTACCCTTGGCGCTGTTTGCACAAGTTTCAGTACCCTTGACGCTGTTTGCACAAGTTTCAGTACCCTTGGCGCTGTTTGCACAAGTTTCAGTACCCTTGGCGCTGTTTGCACAAGTGTCAGTACCCTTGGCGCTGTTTGCACAAGTTTCAGTACCCTTGACGCTGTTTGCACAAGTTTCAGTACCCTTGACGCTGTTTGCACAAGTTTCAGTACCCTTGGCGCTGTTTGCACAAGTTTCAGTACCCTTGGCGCTGTTTGCACAAGTTTCAGTACCCTTGACGCTGTTTGCACAAGTTTCAGTACCCTTGGCGCTGTTTGCACAAGTTTCAGTACCCTTGGTGCTGTTTGCACAAGTTTCAGTACCCTTGACGCTGTTTGCACAAGTTTCAGTACCCTTGACGCTGTTTGCACAAGTTTCAGTACCCTTGACGCTGTTTGCACAAGTTTCAGTACCCTTGACGCTGTTTGCACAAGTTTCAGTACCCTTGGGCTGTTTGCACAAGTTTCAGTACCCTTGACGCTGTTTGCACAAGTTTCAGTACCCTTGGCGCTGTTTGCACAAGTTTCAGTACCCTTGGCGCTGTTTGCACAAGTTTCAGTACCCTTGGCGCTGTTTGCACAAGTTTCAGTACCCTTGGCGCTGTTTGCACAAGTTACAGTACCCTTGGCGCTGTTTGCACAAGTTTCAGTACCCTTGACGCTGTTTGCACAAGTTTCAGTACCCTTGACGCTGTTTGCACAAGTTTCAGTACCCTTGGCGCTGTTTGCACAAGTTACAGTACCCTTGACGCTGTTTGCACAAGTTTCAGTACCCTTGACGCTGTTTGCACAAGTTTCAGTACCCTTGGCGCTGTTTGCACAAGTTTCAGTACCCTTGGCGCTGTTTGCACAAGTTTCAGTACCCTTGACGCTGTTTGCACAAGTTTCAGTACCCTTGACGCTGTTTGCACAAGTTTCAGTACCCTTGACGCTGTTTGCACAAGTTTCAGTACCCTTGGCGCTGTTTGCACAAGTTTCAGTACCCTTGGCGCTGTTTGCACAAGTTTCAGTACCCTTGACGCTGTTTGCACAAGTTTCAGTACCCTTGGCGCTGTTTGCACAAGTTTCAGTACCCTTGGCGCTGTTTGCACAAGTTTCAGTACCCTTGGCGCTGTTTGCACAAGTTTCAGTACCCTTGGCGCTGTTTGCACAAGTTTCAGTACCCTTGGCGCTGTTTGCACAAGTTTCAGTACCCTTGACGCTGTTTGCACAAGTTTCAGTACCCTTGGCGCTGTTTGCACAAGTTTCAGTACCCTTGGCGCTGTTTGCACAAGTTTCAGTACCCTTGACGCTGTTTGCACAAGTTTCAGTACCCTTGGCGCTGTTTGCACAAGTTTCAGTACCCTTGGCGCTGTTTGCACAAGTTTCAGTACCCTTGACGCTGTTTGCACAAGTTTCAGTACCCTTGGCGCTGTTTGCACAAGTTTCAGTACCCTTGGCGCTGTTTGCACAAGTTTCAGTACCCTTGGCGCTGTTTGCACAAGTTTCAGTACCCTTGGCGCTGTTTGCACAAGTTTCAGTACCCTTGACGCTGTTTGCACAAGTTTCAGTACCCTTGACGCTGTTTGCACAAGTTTCAGTACCCTTGGCGCTGTTTGCACAAGTTTCAGTACCCTTGGCGCTGTTTGCACAAGTTTCAGTACCCTTGACGCTGTTTGCACAAGTTTCAGTACCCTTGGCGCTGTTTGCACAAGTTTCAGTACCCTTGGCGCTGTTTGCACAAGTTTCAGTACCCTTGGCGCTGTTTGCACAAGTGTCAGTACCCTTGGCGCTGTTTGCACAAGTTTCAGTACCCTTGACGCTGTTTGCACAAGTTTCAGTACCCTTGGCGCTGTTTGCACAAGTTTCAGTACCCTTGGCGCTGTTTGCACAAGTTTCAGTACCCTTCACGCTGTTTGCACAAGTTTCAGTACCCTTGGCGCTGTTTGCACAAGTTTCAGTACCCTTGACGCTGTTTGCACAAGTTTCAGTACCCTTGGCGCTGTTTGCACAAGTTTCAGTACCCTTGGCGCTGTTTGCACAAGTTTCAGTACCCTTGGCGCTGTTTGCACAAGTGTCAGTACCCTTGGCGCTGTTTGCACAAGTTTCAGTACCCTTGGCGCTGTTTGCACAAGTTTCAGTACCCTTGGCGCTGTTTGCACAAGTTTCAGTACCCTTGGCGCTGTTTGCACAAGTTTCAGTACCCTTGGCGCTGTTTGCACAAGTTTCAGTACCCTTGACGCCGTTTGCACAAGTTTCAGTACCCTTGACGCTGTTTGCACAAGTTACAGTACCCTTGGCGCTGTTTGCACAAGTGTCAGTACCCTTGGCGCTGTTTGCACAAGTTTCAGTACCCTTGGCGCTGTTTGCACAAGTTTCAGTACCCTTGACGCTGTTTGCACAAGTTTCAGTACCCTTGGCGCTGTTTGCACAAGTTTCAGTACCCTTGACGCTGTTTGCACAAGTTTCAGTACCCTTGGCGCTGTTTGCACAAGTTTCAGTACCCTTGACGCCGTTTGCACAAGTTTCAGTACCCTTGACGCTGTTTGCACAAGTTACAGTACCCTTGGCGCTGTTTGCACAAGTGTCAGTACCCTTGGCGCTGTTTGCACAAGTTTCAGTACCCTTGGCGCTGTTTGCACAAGTTTCAGTACCCTTGACGCTGTTTGCACAAGTTTCAGTACCCTTGGCGCTGTTTGCACAAGTTTCAGTACCCTTGACGCTGTTTGCACAAGTTTCAGTACCCTTGACGCTGTTTGCACAAGTTTCAGTACCCTTGACGCTGTTTGCACAAGTTTCAGTACCCTTGGCGCTGTTTGCACAAGTTTCAGTACCCTTGACGCTGTTTGCACAAGTTTCAGTACCCTTGACGCTGTTTGCACAAGTTTCAGTACCCTTGACGCTGTTTGCACAAGTTTCAGTACCCTTGGCGCTGTTTGCACAAGTTTCAGTACCCTTGACGCTGTTTGCACAAGTTTCAGTACCCTTGGCGCTGTTTGCACAAGTTTCAGTACCCTTGGCGCTGTTTGCACAAGTGTCAGTACCCTTGGCGCTGTTTGCACAAGTTTCAGTACCCTTGGCGCTGTTTGCACAAGTTTCAGTACCCTTGGCGCTGTTTGCACAAGTTTCAGTACCCTTGGCGCTGTTTGCACAAGTTTCAGTACCCTTGGCGCTGTTTGCACAAGTTTCAGTACCCTTGACGCCGTTTGCACAAGTTTCAGTACCCTTGACGCTGTTTGCACAAGTTACAGTACCCTTGGCGCTGTTTGCACAAGTGTCAGTACCCTTGGCGCTGTTTGCACAAGTTTCAGTACCCTTGGCGCTGTTTGCACAAGTTTCAGTACCCTTGACGCTGTTTGCACAAGTTTCAGTACCCTTGGCGCTGTTTGCACAAGTTTCAGTACCCTTGACGCTGTTTGCACAAGTTTCAGTACCCTTGACGCTGTTTGCACAAGTTTCAGTACCCTTGACGCTGTTTGCACAAGTTTCAGTACCCTTGGCGCTGTTTGCACAAGTTTCAGTACCCTTGACGCTGTTTGCACAAGTTTCAGTACCCTTGACGCTGTTTGCACAAGTTTCAGTACCCTTGACGCTGTTTGCACAAGTTTCAGTACCCTTGGCGCTGTTTGCACAAGTTTCAGTACCCTTGACGCTGTTTGCACAAGTTTCAGTACCCTTGGCGCTGTTTGCACAAGTTTCAGTACCCTTGGCGCTGTTTGCACAAGTGTCAGTACCCTTGGCGCTGTTTGCACAAGTTTCAGTACCCTTGACGCTGTTTGCACAAGTTTCAGTACCCTTGACGCTGTTTGCACAAGTTTCAGTACCCTTGGCGCTGTTTGCACAAGTTTCAGTACCCTTGGCGCTGTTTGCACAAGTTTCAGTACCCTTGACGCTGTTTGCACAAGTTTCAGTACCCTTGGCGCTGTTTGCACAAGTTTCAGTACCCTTGGTGCTGTTTGCACAAGTTTCAGTACCCTTGACGCTGTTTGCACAAGTTTCAGTACCCTTGACGCTGTTTGCACAAGTTTCAGTACCCTTGACGCTGTTTGCACAAGTTTCAGTACCCTTGACGCTGTTTGCACAAGTTTCAGTACCCTTGGCGCTGTTTGCACAAGTTTCAGTACCCTTGACGCTGTTTGCACAAGTTTCAGTACCCTTGGCGCTGTTTGCACAAGTTTCAGTACCCTTGGCGCTGTTTGCACAAGTTTCAGTACCCTTGGCGCTGTTTGCACAAGTTTCAGTACCCTTGGCGCTGTTTGCACAAGTTACAGTACCCTTGGCGCTGTTTGCACAAGTTTCAGTACCCTTGACGCTGTTTGCACAAGTTTCAGTACCCTTGACGCTGTTTGCACAAGTTTCAGTACCCTTGGCGCTGTTTGCACAAGTTACAGTACCCTTGACGCTGTTTGCACAAGTTTCAGTACCCTTGACGCTGTTTGCACAAGTTTCAGTACCCTTGGCGCTGTTTGCACAAGTTTCAGTACCCTTGGCGCTGTTTGCACAAGTTTCAGTACCCTTGACGCTGTTTGCACAAGTTTCAGTACCCTTGACGCTGTTTGCACAAGTTTCAGTACCCTTGACGCTGTTTGCACAAGTTTCAGTACCCTTGGCGCTGTTTGCACAAGTTTCAGTACCCTTGGCGCTGTTTGCACAAGTTTCAGTACCCTTGACGCTGTTTGCACAAGTTTCAGTACCCTTGGCGCTGTTTGCACAAGTTTCAGTACCCTTGGCGCTGTTTGCACAAGTTTCAGTACCCTTGGCGCTGTTTGCACAAGTTTCAGTACCCTTGGCGCTGTTTGCACAAGTTTCAGTACCCTTGGCGCTGTTTGCACAAGTTTCAGTACCCTTGACGCTGTTTGCACAAGTTTCAGTACCCTTGGCGCTGTTTGCACAAGTTTCAGTACCCTTGACGCTGTTTGCACAAGTTTCAGTACCCTTGGCGCTGTTTGCACAAGTTTCAGTACCCTTGACGCTGTTTGCACAAGTTTCAGTACCCTTGACGCTGTTTGCACAAGTTTCAGTACCCTTGGCGCTGTTTGCACAAGTTTCAGTACCCTTGGCGCTGTTTGCACAAGTTTCAGTACCCTTGACGCTGTTTGCACAAGTTTCAGTACCCTTGGCGCTGTTTGCACAAGTTTCAGTACCCTTGGCGCTGTTTGCACAAGTTTCAGTACCCTTGGCGCTGTTTGCACAAGTTTCAGTACCCTTGACGCTGTTTGCACAAGTTTCAGTACCCTTGGCGCTGTTTGCACAAGTTTCAGTACCCTTG
Organism: Eutreptiella sp. 'Long Island Sound 2002'; assembly: GCA_964036045.1. Lineage (NCBI taxonomy): Eukaryota > Euglenozoa > Euglenophyceae > Eutreptiales > Eutreptiaceae > Eutreptiella > Eutreptiella sp. 'Long Island Sound 2002'. The sequence goes on along the minus strand of OZ038399.1, from coordinate 25,377,891 downwards.
GCGCTGTTTGCACAAGTTTCAGTACCCTTGACGCTGTTTGCACAAGTTTCAGTACCCTTGGCGCTGTTTGCACAAGTTTCAGTACCCTTGGCGCTGTTTGCACAAGTTTCAGTACCCTTGGCGCTGTTTGCACAAGTTTCAGTACCCTTGGCGCTGTTTGCACAAGTTTCAGTACCCTTGACGCTGTTTGCACAAGTTTCAGTACCCTTGACGCTGTTTGCACAAGTTTCAGTACCCTTGGCGCTGTTTGCACAAGTTTCAGTACCCTTGGCGCTGTTTGCACAAGTTTCAGTACCCTTGACGCTGTTTGCACAAGTTTCAGTACCCTTGGCGCTGTTTGCACAAGTTTCAGTACCCTTGGCGCTGTTTGCACAAGTTTCAGTACCCTTGGCGCTGTTTGCACAAGTGTCAGTACCCTTGGCGCTGTTTGCACAAGTTTCAGTACCCTTGACGCTGTTTGCACAAGTTTCAGTACCCTTGGCGCTGTTTGCACAAGTTTCAGTACCCTTGGCGCTGTTTGCACAAGTTTCAGTACCCTTCACGCTGTTTGCACAAGTTTCAGTACCCTTGGCGCTGTTTGCACAAGTTTCAGTACCCTTGACGCTGTTTGCACAAGTTTCAGTACCCTTGGCGCTGTTTGCACAAGTTTCAGTACCCTTGACGCTGTTTGCACAAGTTTCAGTACCCTTGGCGCTGTTTGCACAAGTTTCAGTACCCTTGGCGCTGTTTGCACAAGTTTCAGTACCCTTGGCGCTGTTTGCACAAGTGTCAGTACCCTTGGCGCTGTTTGCACAAGTTTCAGTACCCTTGACGCTGTTTGCACAAGTTTCAGTACCCTTGACGCTGTTTGCACAAGTTTCAGTACCCTTGGCGCTGTTTGCACAAGTTTCAGTACCCTTGACGCTGTTTGCACAAGTTTCAGTACCCTTGGCGCTGTTTGCACAAGTTTCAGTACCCTTGACGCTGTTTGCACAAGTTTCAGTACCCTTGGCGCTGTTTGCACAAGTTTCAGTACCCTTGGCGCTGTTTGCACAAGTTTCAGTACCCTTGACGCTGTTTGCACAAGAGAAACAAACTGATTTTGGATGCATGCCATGGAATCGGACCCGTCTTGTGCCCCGGTACTTTGCCTAATACTCGACACTGACACACAGTCATTGACCCGCAGGCTGTGGCCCAAGAAGGCCCAAGCAGAGTCGTTGCAGCTGACACCAAAGAGGAGAGGTCGATGATGTGGGCAGATGTGCTTCAAGCAGTGGATGCAATGACTCCCTGGCAACAGCATTCCCAACGACATCAGGTACTGTACCCGCATCCACGGCATGTGCGAAGGGAAATGTCATGGGAGTCGGGGGGCACCGGTGGCTGATGTCTTGACCCTAAGGATGACAGGTTGCAGCTCTTCTTCGGTGGGATGGGGGTGGGTTGCTGACTGTCGCTGCCATCCCAGATTGCCTCTCTTCTCCAGAAATTGCCTGCAGCATGGGCGCAAAGTACTGGAAGAATGGCTCGGCCATCCGTTCTGCCTTCCTCGTGTCGGAGAGACAAGTTGGAGACTACTTTGTCTGACTTGGTAGGAATCAGCCCCATATCAGGGGAATCTTGGTGAAATCTGCTGGGATGTAGCAGTGTGTGTGCGTGTGGGGGTGTGTGTGTGTGTGTGTACGTGTGTGTGTGTGTGTGTGTGTGTGTGTGTGTGTGTGTTCAGTGGGTTCGGGGTTCTTGGTCTCCTTCACGTGTGTGTGTGTGTGTGTGTGTAGGGGCCAGCGTTTTCTTCCTGTCTGTGGTATCTCAGAGAGGTTTTCCTTCTGCATATGCACGATTGCCTAACCCGTGCTGATGTCAAGGCCCAACGGGTTACCGGGAAAAAAATTACTTGTGCCATTTGTGGCGCAATTTCTTCCATGAGTTTTAAGCAATGTGGCGCAATTTTTCCCACACTAAATGTGTTCTGGGACTCGTTTTTGTCGTTAGGTGATGGGGAGAGAAGCTGGCTGAAGGAGTTGCAATAACCAATCCAGTTGGCCGACTATCTTTCTTGCATCTTGAAGAACAAGTTGAGCTTCCTAAATATTTCGATGGGGTCCGCAAAGAAGGGAGGGGGGGTTCCCTCATGAAAAAGTGTGGCGCAATTCTCCCCTACAAAATTGTTCCAGACATAGTGTTCCCCGCACTACATTCCCCCCCCCCTCACTTTTCGGGTATATGCTCAACATATTGCTGACACGCTGCATTCCGTGTGTTGGTTGTGTACCGCTGCTCTTGTGCTTGGTGATGACCTGGACACAGGTGGATGACGTTGCGCCCCGGGAGAAAGTGGTGTTGAAGGCTGAAGTGATCTCGAAACATTTGCTGGGAAAGGCCTTTCTTCCGGACACCGCAGGGCTCCAACTTCTGCAGGTACCAACCCTCAGTGCTAACCCTAGCAATACCAAATGCCAACCCAGAGTGCGAACCTTCGCATGCCTGAGGACTGCTGTAGAAGTGGAAAGATGCTGATGGTATTTCATGGCAGTCCATGGAAACGTGTGCGTGTGCAGCTCGCAGTCAAGGAGCTGAAGGACCATGAGTGACGCCGCTTTTGGTATTGTGCAAGCGTATTGAAGTTGTATGGCCCAAGCGTTACATGTCACATGATGAAACGCAGCACCAATGTCCAGGCCATCACCGGCTCAATTTTGCGAAGGCTCCTTTGGAAGTTTGGAACATACTTCGTACCCCGTCATCTGGGCCATCATCTGCCCTCTCATCCACACCTCAGGACAAGTCCGTGAGACATCAAAGGCGCGTGCTTTGCAATCTGCACTCCACTTCCACCTTGTGACGCTTTAGCGCAAGATCCCAGGAACAACCTTTTAGGGCACATGCGCCACACCGTTGGTTGTGGTCGGTTGAGGTGTTCAGGCCCCCCGACAAGGGAAGCCTGGGCCCCCGCTTAAAACCACATGACACGAGGTTATGAGACACCCTCCCCATGCCCTGACACACTACGACGGTGGCACGTTAAGATGTCTACCGACAAGACCTGTCACCACAAGAGCCACAGAGAGAGAGAACACAGGCCCAGTAGGCGACGTACAGTAGTGTTCAACACCAGCCGTTTACAGTACCGAGGGTGTTCTTCAGAAACCCGGCATATGTGTGTTTTCCACACGTGTCAACTGGTCCTTCTTTCGGGGGGCAAAAAGTCCCGAAGCTTCAGACAAGCTTCCTTGACAGGTCATGTTCCCACCACCATCACCACCACGACCACCCAGGCTTGACCTGATTTTCTGTATGCCCTGTTTGTTGGTTGCAGTGTTTCTGCCGCCATTTGGTAATGTTGGGGTATGTCGGTACCTGCAGCCACCGGGCACTGTAGTACGACATTGAGATATTGAAGAACGATATTGAGTGAATGAAGATGCTACGGTTGGGCGTGACCCTCTGAGCCTGATTTCCTGTACGTCCCCTTTGTTTGTTACAGTGTTTCTGCAGTTTTGTACCGTTGAGGCGCTGATGGTATCGGACTGAGGACACTACATCAATGATAAGTACTGATTTAGGAACATTGGGTGGTCGAGCACTCATACCTGATATGGATTGAAATTGCACCACAACCGCCATTACCACCAGCACTATTAGCAATACCACCACCACCACCCCTATCACAACCACTGGAGGAGGCGAGGAGGGAGGGGTTTCGGGTCCCCAAAAATCTTGCCGTACAAGCAAGGCCTTCTTTTTGAGCAGCAGTGCCGGGTGGTGCCTGGTCATGGAAATCAAGCTGTCTGCATGATGCGACCTTGCCTCGCGTTACAGTAGGTGTGCACACCGTGTTCACCTTGAAGTTGTGAGGTCAATGGTCAGTGCGAGCGACACATACCTCCCGCTTCGGGTTTTGGGGGTATTAGCATAGCATACCCAGATGATTAATTGGCTGTTTGCCCCCTCATATATTCATCATCTGAGATGATCCCACATCGTCCGAACCGTTCACATTAAATGTTGCACCCCCCCCCCCCCCATCAATCAGCGGATCCAATGCCCCATTGTGGGGCGAGGACAGGAGGCGAGGGAGGGGAAGTTGTCAAAAAATGCTCACCCCCCCCCCCCTTTTGGCCTTGAAATTGCAATTGAATTTCAACTTTGAACCGAAACACCGTTACTGCAGGTGTCTGCCCACTAGGCTGCATTTTGCCCCAACCTCGGCCTATTTGGCCCCCATTTTAGTACTGCCAACCAATGTTGCTGCGTCATTTGATCGTGCTAAACCCGATGGGCAGTGGGTTGGAGAAAAAGGACCACAATGGTTCAGTAATGGGAATAGAAGTAAACCCTCCCCCACCTCCAGCCCCAGATTTTGATCCAGACACCCATGGAAGGTCAAAAGGCTTGGCTGGGTCCGGGCGGGCCTCGAGATGCCTTGCCATAGGCAACAGGAACTAGGAGTTTGGCATAATTGAAACAACATGGGTGGAGGGTATCTCACATTTTGGTATCTCAAAACAAATGGTTGGCTTGGAACTTGTAGAGGGATCAAGTGGCCTGTAGACAGGCTCATGTGTGTGACTGGTGCTCGCCCTTTGTGTGTGTACGTTCATGCACAGGCCGCCTGCAACGCTGTCCACAATTATAAGGCCATGGGCACTGCGGGTACCAAAGGTATGCACATCCCACACCCACCCAGATATCCCCACCATATACCCCGTGCGCTGTGTCGCAATTTTTGGGCCCCAATATTACTGTTCCCCTTTGGCTCACTGTCATTACTCAAGCAGACCCTACAAGATGGGCAAAAGCAATCAGAGCATATGCAACAATGTGTGGACTGCATAATCATCCCACCGCACTCGCTCCCATGTGCACACCATCCTCTCATGTGCCTGGATCGCTCTCACTCTCATCCCCCCCCCCCCTCTCTGTGTGTCTGCCTGCCTCCCAGATCTCTAATGAGGGGGTTTAATATGGGGGGAGCACCTGACACGGCGCGCACGTGGCACGGCTATTTGCCGAAAGGTGCTGTGTTGTTGTCTGGGTTTCTCCTCTCGCGCCGGGCACCCCTGGGAATGTATTTATTTGCAACCGCGAAGGGCCACAAGTGGCCAAGGGGCATTTCAAAGATTTCGAAGTGGGTGCCGATTGTGGGAAGTGGGTGCTCTTGATTGTGCTATGAATTTGGGAAGGAGGGTGTGTATACCAATTTTTGTGGCCCAAGTCTCCTTAGGGGCCATGTTGGGAGGGGGTACACATCAGCACTTTCTCGGTGTACTCCCCTCAAAAGTAGTGCGCGGTGTGCGAGGCAAGTACTCTCCATGGGCCCGCTGCTCAGGCAGAGCGCATGATCCTGCACAGCAACTTTCCCGCATTGCACCACAGCACCAATGGCTGTGATTTCAATTTGCAACCCCCTGGACCAACACAGTTCCCCACTGTCTGGGCCAACAACGTAGACAATTTCCTCCCCAGAACCCCAACAAGTCCACAGCCCTGGAAGCATCAACCGGCACATGTGCGGAGCCTTTCGGGCAAAACCCCCATCTGATAGCAGGCAGTGTGATCCTGAATACATATCAACATTTATTGAGCGGAATGTCTCTGCTCGTCATGCTGCTTTGTGTGAGTTACTATGGCATTGAAATTGGAAGGGGTAACAAGGCACACGACTGTGGAATGCAATCAATTTGACAGTCAACATCCGGCTATTCAGGAATATGCCACAAAGAAGTGGCCTTTGCAGAGGACAGAAAAATTACTGCCAAAATACTTGTGTTGGCACCAAAATGCACAGCCCCCCCGGCCAGAGGAGCTTCGATATGGGTAAATGTTCTGTAAAGGAAGGTTGGGCACCGTTTAAGAGCCAGCCCTGCGTTGTGTTCCAGGTCAGTTCTGAGGGGGAGGGGGGGCAGCGTAAATCACCCGGGACACCATGCAGGCGCACACGAAGCGCACGCGACCCGCAACCAACAAGGAACGCACCCTGCTCACGCGTGACCCACGGAGTGGGGGAGCGTATGTGGTGGACGGCCAGGGCAACGCGTGGAGGAGCAGGGCACCTGGGCCTCACGCACATGGAAACGCAGCGAGGCAGGTTGTGGACAGCCTGAGGACGGAGGTGTGTGGACAGCGAAAACAGTCAAATGACCCCCGCAACAAACAGCACAACCCCCAATATGCCAACTACTGGGGGCCCCTGACGCACAAACGGCACATCCTGCCACATTCAGCACAGCCTCAGCACACCAACCACTGGGCTCCGCGAACGCGGAAACGACACCAGCGGGAGCACCGGCCGCAGCGGCCGACAGAACGCAGCGACCCGACGCAACATGCGAAGGGAAGAACGGGTGACTGTCCAGGGCCCCGTAAAGGAGCAACAACCCGACGGAATGTCACACAGGGGGGGTGCAAATTTTGTCGTTCGCAGCGGAAAGTCTTTTGCTCTCTGCTCTGAGTGTTATCTTGAGTCTCTCAGTCATGGTGTGGCAATCCCATGGGGGTTGCTTTCGCGCACCACAGCTGCTGCAGGCCCGAAATGTTTTTTTTATCACCCCCCCACACCAAACCCTTCAATAAGAAGAAACAACCACTATTCAATGGCCATTTGGGGTATTTGTCCATGAAAATGATTCCCCGGTGCATTTTGTCGGGGTCAGGGGGCTCTGTTGGGGACCATGATTACAAATCACAACTCATGGGCCACAAAATTCCCACACGAGTGCTTGGAAAACGGCAGTCTGAGGACTGGTGATGGCTCATGAAGAGGGAAATTTTTTTTTGAAAAAAATTATTCCCCATGATACACGATCAGCTCCTCAGAGTCATGACGTCAGCGGTCGGGGCTTTATCACGGTGACTTCATGAACGGGATCCCCAGCTCTCTTGGATCTGCTTTTAGTTTCGGTTTGATCCTTCTTGGACTGCCAAAGAAAGCATGGATTTGTCCTCTATGAAAGGCGTGAAAAGAGTTCACTGAGCTGGTATCACTATGCGGGGTCTAGGTTAGGGTATCAGGGACCCCCTCCTTGGGCCCCCTTGGGAGCCCGTTTCCGGTCCGCCGTATTTCGTAATCCGCAACTCGTAATGGGGGGGGGGAGGGGGCTCGAAAGTCACCCCTGGATGATGCAGAACCTACGCTGCAGGTGGGGCACAGATATAGGCACGACCAGATTGTCTTGCGGAGTTATGCATTTCATGCAGGCACACAGTGCGGCCCAGTGCTCGCATGTACACTGATTGTCGGGTGTGCAGGTGTGGCCGGCTTGACTTATGACGTCTGGCTCTGCATCTCCGATCTGCTGCAGTCCCGGACCCTGAGCCATGTCTGCAGACAGCTCAGAGCACAGCTGAAGCACCAACACTTGAGCGTCCGGAACGCCTCTGCTCATCAGCTGCAGCTCCTGCGCGAATGGAAACCCACACTCCAAACCCTTTGGCTGAGGGTGAATAAGCGGGTCGATTCGGCCTTCGTTGTGACGGTCGCCTCGCTGAAGGACGCGCCCATCCTGCACAACGTCCATTTGGATCTTCAGGACAGTGCCGTGGGGTACGTTGGGGCACGGCTCCTGGCAGCTTTGCAGCAGGTGCTCCCTGCCTCCTCCCCAGTCCTCCCCACATCCTCCCCAGTCCCGCCGCGTACTCCCCAGTGCTCCCCGCATCCACCGCAACGATGTGCTCAGTGCTTGGCCTCCCCTGTTGGGGTGGGGGGAGGGCACCCAGTGGGCCACCGCTGGGGCCCCTGAGGCGCCCTGTGGAAAGGAATGGTGGGCCAGGCAAGAGAAGGAACGTCCAACAACATTGGGGTGGGCAGAACCAAGGACGACAGCACGGTCATGGTGCAGCGTAAATCACGGTGGGACACCATGCGGAGCAGGGCACCTGGGCCTCACGCACACGGAAACGCGTTGTGGACGCTCTTGCTGGTGTCGTTTCCGTGTTCGCCGAGCCCAGTGGTTGGTGTGCTGAGGATGTGCTGAATGTGGCGGGATGTGCCGTTTGTGAGTCAGGGGCCCCCAGTAGTTGGCGTATTGGGGGTTGTGCTGTTTGATGCGGGGGTCGTTTGACTGCTTTTCCTGTCCACACACCTCCGTCCTCAGGCCCGCACCGGCCGCAGCGGCCGGCAGAAAGCAGCGACCCGACGCAATATGCGAAGGGAAGAACGGGTGACTGTCCAGGGCCCTGTAAAGGAGCAACAACCCGACGGAATGTCACACAGGGGGCAGGTGAGTGAGTATTTGGGAAATTGTGGGTGAGGGGGTATTGGTTGATTTATGTGTTTTTCACCCTATTTGGGTGTTTTGAGGGGGCAAGGAGCTGGGGCGCAAACTGCTGATGCACCCTCTGCAGCCCAAAAATGGAAATTTTCCGAATCCGTTTTTTTTTGGATATTCACAATCATCAAATGTCCTATATAAAGCATGTTTTTAGATCCTCTTTATGGGGGTTTCACCCTATTTGGGTGTTTGGAGGGGGGGGGGGTCCTGAATGATTTCGTGAATAGCTGACTGATTGACTGACTGTGCTCCCTCCCTCTTTGAGGTGCCTTGCTAATAGGCAATAGAATTCTGCGTGCGTGGGTGGGTGGGTATTGGTAACCCCCCCCCCCCGCGGGGTGGTGCATTTTGGAGGGTTTGAACCTGAAGAATTTTTCTTTTCCATATTTCATGTTTGGTTCCGGTTGGGCGAAGGGTAGAATCAGAAGTGGCCCACAAGTGGGCAAGGTGGCTACATACTTAGGCGGCTCTTTACGCACGTAGACTTCGTTGCTAAAAGGCACGGTTCATGGCGATTTCAACATCCGTTTTTTGCACCCAAAAAAAGCATATCATTTTTTCGGCCAACTCCACGTGTATTTTCATCGTGGGATACAACAACCTCGCCTTTTCTTGCTTCCAGAGGTGCACATATACACCCCCTATTCCGGGCTGAAAATTGTATGATTTAAAATTTTTGGGCAATGCAGTGCCCAAAAATTTGAAATGGCTTTTTTCAGTGGGTTCTCCAGTACACCTCTGTAGTCATCTCCACAGGTGATGTCCTACTGTAGCAGCAGGCATCAAAACTTGGCATACCCGTTATCAATGGGTCATCGCACCGCGGTGTTATACTCGGAAGGCCACGTATAATGTACCTTGCCCAATCACTTCCATTCCTGTCCAAATGTGCACTTGAAAATGGACTTCCAGTACTTTTGGGCACTGCAGTGTCCAAAAAATTTAAAACTCCGCATTTCACTCCTATTGGTTCCCATTGCGTAACACCTGACAAAGGACGTATGAATCATCGGACGTTGGTACTCATCCTATGCTCATTGGAAATATACTGCCGGTTGTCTGACTGCCACCTTGGAGTGTACCCAGGCTTTGGAACGTTCCACGTCCATTGGGGGATACATTGTTTGGATCTTCGCTAGCTGCTTTTGGTCTATGCCGCATCAGGTTTGTTTTGTGATGGTGTCTTTGTTTTCTTTGTCCCCTTACCTTTGCTGCCTGCAAACAGGACTTTTGTCCATGGATGCGGCTCCCTTCCGGCAGTTCCTTAGTTCGAAGGTATATGCTTCAAAGGAGGATCTATCTGAGGCTGTGGGTAGGGATAAGGGTGCCGATGAGTTTTGTACGTGGGTGTTAGATCTCCGGTTCGAGTGGAGAAGTAGGTGGTCCGTTGGTGAATACATCCAACAAAGGGACAGGCGGACCGTTAATTGTCTTCCGGACCAATGGTTCCGTGTTGCTGAGCAAGAGGTTTTTAATATATGGTTCGTTCTACACAAGAGGTGTCGTCCACGTGCCAAGAGGGCTGTAGGTGTCCAACCCAAGAGTCGTGTGCAACGTAGGTGTTTGGCTCACATGGGTCAATGTTCTTACAATGTACCCTCCTTTGCTGTTCAAGGAGCAACTGCGTGCACCAGTCTTTGGCACACCTTGGAAGGTAAACCCGCTGTCCTATGGTTCGATAATTTTTATAGACGTAACTTCCGGCCTGTGCCTGGTAATGAGAACCGGTCCCTTAATTGTACAGCCGGTGCTATCATACTCTTGAAACGACCTGTTGACGTTATGCCGTCTTTTCCTAGCCTCTCGGTTTTGCGGTAGAGGATTGGGTACACTGCAGACTTGTTGGTGCAGAGCCATAAAAACTTCATTGATGGCTTGCAAGGGTTGATGGACGACCCCATCCGCCTTCAACATGTTCGTTGTTCATTGGACATACGACGGGCTAATGTTACCAGCCCAGCTTGGACCCCCTTTTTTCTCACAGACCTAACTGTGTCCGCTACCCCTGACCTTGTCTCTATTATTCACGGGCTCCAGGAGGTGCAGCAGCACACACAGCACCGTCTCCCACTGTTGGTCGACGAAAATATTCACTACCGTGTCCTTAAGCTCGTTTACAGCATCAACTATGCTCGGTACAACGTGCCCCTGTTCATTACACGTACCCCGGTAGTGTACGGCACATGGCACCCATATAAATATTGTGTAACCCTGTGCTACAGAAGATTCTTCCCTTTATTTACCTATTTTTCCTATGGTTCACTCAATTTGGGCACTGCAGTGCCCAACTTTCCGAAACTCATCTATATGGAGCGTATGATTCTGGTGCTCTTGCACTTGGCCCATAAGTGGCGCCAACCTTTGGAACAGAAGTTACAGACTCTAAGGGGTTTGCACCGACCGGGTAATGCTAATCACAGCACACTTCTTACACAGGTGCAAGGGTTGGTAACACTGCTGTATGGTTACATTCCAGCCTTGTTTATTATTGGGTGGCAAGTGAGGGATTGTCATTGGTCTGCACAGGGAGAGCAGCACGCTGCAGGGCCATTGCTGAGCCGTTGCCTACACGTCCTTCTGAGGCTCACCTTAGGTTATGAGGACAAGGTTGAATATGTGCGCACCATTGTTGTTGCTAGGTTGTTGTGGTCCCAGTGGTTTGCCCGCTTACCTGGGGTGGCACACAGTGAGGAGCCGTGTGAGGCCCTGTTAAGCCGTGTTGTGCACTTAATGGCACAACACCCTGGGAACTGTACGTTGCAACAGGTGCATGACCTGTTTATACTCACTCCCGTTGCAGGCCAGACCCCAAAGGACCTGCAGTACGTTAATGTTCCCAAGGGACTGCCACAACTGGTTGATCGTCGTTTCACCAGATTGGTGGTGCAATTTGATGTCGGTGTTATACCCCCCCTGGTCTGGTCCACTCAGAAGTCGAGTATCGTGCAAGACAGGTGGGATCCTGCCAAGATGGATTTTCCTTGCGCACTAGATACGGTGCTCACTGCAGAGCATTACCGAGATCTATGTGCCAAGACATTGCAGACACTTGTTAAACCTGTTAAAGTTGATGCTGAGGTGATGACAGAGCTGGGTAGACACGTGCCACAACGTCCTCCAGGTGATATGGACACAACAGTAGCACAGGCACAGGACATGTTACGCGCATGTAATACACCAAACCGGTACAAGCGACGCCGGCCAGCACGCGCTTTTGCGCGAAGGGACCCCGCCCGGATACCCGCCCCCCCCAATGCTGATGGCGACAGTGATAGTGATGAGGACCCCCCCCCCCGCTGGTGGGGCAGCCGGAGATCCAGACCCGAGGGCTGCTGATTTTGTGGGTGATGATGGATGGGACCCGGACCCCCCCCCTCCAGAAGCAGTGTCCGTTCACAGTGATGATTCGGATGCCCCCATGGCTGTCCTTTCGGGGCTAAATGAGTTTGACCCTCGATTTTTACCAGGTGCATCTGACTGTGATGCTGTTTCTGCCATCTGTGTTCAATCATCGAGCGCTGCCAGTAGTCATCAACATTAGAAGCGTGTAAATCAACAATTTGCAGCCCTGTGGCCTTTTGTAGTGTGCCGTGTGACCCTTTGCTAGCCCCTTTGCTAAGCTATGCCTTCGGATACCGAACTGCCGGAAGGGGATGAGCAGCAGACCGCATCGCAAGCCGTTCACACAGCAGAGAAGACACGGGCGCAGTCGGGGCAGGCTCCAGTGAAGCGGACGGGGACAGACCGGGCAACGGAAACATTCCGGACAACGTGGATCAAGAAGGAACTGGTCAAGATACAGCTGACCAAGATAAAATTTGACACCGACCTCACGCGTGGGCAGACCAGAGAGAGGGACGAGGACTCAGTACTATCGCGGATCGCAAGCCTGAGGACAAATCCACCCTGCCGGCCTATCTCAAACATTCTCATATGGCGAAACGAAGGTACACTACCATCCTGTCACACACGCGTTGGCATTTTCACACATTCTGGTCGTTTGGGCACTGCAGTGCCCATCTCGCGGATATCTCCCATCTCCCATCTCCCTGTGGTGCATTTTTGTATCAGCTGAAATTCCCTACTGCTTGGGCGGGGCTCATATCCTGACGGCACTCCAAAGACTTCACCGAGAATACTGTGCGAACTCACGGGCACTGCCGGACTGGTTACAACACGTCTACTACGAGGAGATCAGACACGAGTGTCCTGTTGACATCAAAGAGATCATTGGAGGCGATCACAACGCGGTACAACACTCAGTGACCAAGCTGAGTATGGGACAAGTGGCCGCTCGAATTTGGATTGAAGTGCAGAAGGGCAAAGCGAAAGAGATGCTGCTGGTGGCTCTGCGGAAGTGTGGCCGGCTGGGTGAGAAAACATCTGTGGTATGAGAGATGCACGATGAGACCACCGTTGTCAGTTCTTTGCGTACCTGTGGCCTGTCCAACATTGTATGCCTGCCAGGACTCAATCTGGAAGAATTGGAGACCGCTGGTTTCATTACTGCAGATATCTGGTGGCCGCGTGGCTAAGTTTATTGACACCTTTGAGAAGACTGCCGGTGAAGGTATTGTGTCCTCTGAGTAGCTGTTTTCGTCGTCTTTTGGTGTTCATGGGAACTGCAGTGCCCAAATTTGATGCGACCCTAATTTTTGCACCGCAGTGCTCAACCCCTACACTCTGCGGCCGTTGACGGGACTGCATGGCGACCAGATGGATGAAATACTGCTGTATATGGCTGGAGATGGGGCCAAGATCGCAGGACTACATGCCAAGGCCAGACTGTTGAAGCGGGACCGCCTCTGGGAGATGCTGTACCTTCACCCGGACAACACGCTCATCCATCCTTCTCGACGTATGTTTATGGGGCGGCAGGGTCTGGCGCGATCGCTGTTGACCCCCCCCCCCCCCGACACACGACGTAAGGCTGTTTGGATGCCAGTGGTACCAGTGGTCTCCTGTTCTAACAGTGAACGTGCATGAAATGCAAAGAGTCCGCAAACTGCTTGCAAAGTCGCCGAGGGCTGCCAAATTGTCACTAGGGAAATGGACCTGGAGTGCCAAAAATCCTTTACCAAGCTGGGACACCATCCAGAAAGCACCGCTGTGGCAGGATGAGGAATGGGCTGACCAGAGGATTGCGCTGGCGAGGCCTGTCAAGGAAACTGCAGTGACAGCGACTGATGGGGAGAAATCAACAACTATCTGGCTCAACAAGCCGCAGGATGGGACTGAAGCAATTGGAGCTCGGGCACAGGCAATTGCGTTGGTTCGTGGCAAGGCTATCCCGTATACGATTGCATTGAGGGAGTACTAACTGGTATGCAACCGTTAGGCATAAAAATGGGATCGATTTCGCATTGCTGGTCACTTTAGGCACTGCAGTGCCCATCTGTAATGAAATGTGCTTTTGACAACAGGTCTTCATTGAGTGTACGAAGGAACAAATGGACAATATCCATCCGCTGGTGCTGAAGGTTGCTGGGAAGCTGGTACCTGTGGCTATTGGTGGAATGGCGGCCGACGTTAAGTTTCTGGTTAATCAGTTGCGCGACTCTGAGGAGTGTGGAGGCTGGCAGTATATTATGACCTCTTTTTTTGATCAGGCAGTCGGTCACCCGACCTATCGGTTCGAGGAGAGGACTATTTGCTTCTGTGTCCCAGACAAGTTTAGGGTGAAGGTCCCGAATATTTTCATTTGCGATCAGGGTGCATACGGCAGCACCATTGGTCTGGCAGCGGCTGGTTGGCTCCTGCGTGTGCTTGGTATTGTTCCCCGACGCGACAGACAGTCCGAGGATGAAGTGTGGCTCCTGCTTTTGACAGCATCGGCTGTATTGCCAGCACAGCTCCTGTCCTGCCTTCCTGAGTCCCCTTGTCTGGCAGCTTGTTTCACTGGGCGCCAGGGTTTGTTTAACGAGTTCTGTGAACAGCTAGCGGCGTATGTGCAGGAGATGGACTATGTCTACTTGGTTAACTGGGACGCTTGGATGCCAAGGATTAGGGACTGTATGCCAGTTGTGGTGCAGAGGCCTGGGACGGGGAAGATGAGGAGGGGGGGGACAATGTGGAGGAAGAGGAGGAGGAGGAGATCATGATGGTCGGAGGTGGTGACAGCAAGAAGAGGAGCACACCCAGCAAGAAGAAGCCGTCCTCCGACGACAGTGGGGATGAGGTTGATGGTCCCCCCAAAAGGCCAGCCAAAAAGGCCAAGGATAGTACCCCCCTCAATATGTTTCACGCCAAAGTAGGTCAGGCCAAGGGTAAGAAGGCTCCCCCAAAGAAGAAGTAGACTGCGTTGCGCGGTTGGCACTGCCTGTGTCTATGTCAGTAGTTTTTTTGCCTCGATTTGCACACTGTCGCGCGTCCTGTTCTATGCAGGTGTGAGACTGGTGCCCTTTTTCATGTTTTGGTAATTTTGGGCGCTGCAGTGCCCAAATTCAGCGACTCGCCATTTTTTTACCCCTGCAACGCCATTTCTTTTGCAGGCATTGTTGCCCTCATTTATTATTGCATTGGCTGCACTGCGGCGCCTCCGTTGTTTGTCGGCACCACTGGTGGTGCATTATTTCTCACGCTTCGCATACAATCACAGAGACTGGGTCAGCAGACGCGGTAACAAAAAGCAAACCAGAGTTTTGCATGTGTTTGCCTGTCATCCTCCTTGCTTCATTTTTTAGGTTGCATTTTGCGGTGTGGTTTGAAATGCAGCAGCGGATGATTTGGAACAATTGGATTTTTCTTCGGATGGACACTGCAGTGCCCAAATTTGAAGGGGATACATGACTTTTGACTGGCACATGTAGTACCCCCTACACGCAGTCATTTTGGATAATTCACAGGTTTTTTGGGGTGTTCCCTGCAGAGCACAATTGTGCAATTTTTCAAAGTGGTTTTTCAGCCCCCGTTTTGGGGTGGTACCCATTTGGGAACTGTGGCAATTTTGCTACGTGCGTATAGAGCCGCCTAAGACATAACCCCTGCTGCCTAGGGGGTCCCCACCCCATCAAAGCGGGGGGCAGAATCAGAGGTGGCTCACAAGTGGGCAAGGTGGCTACATAACCCCTGCCGCCTGGGGGGTCCCCACCACTTCAGAGTGGGGGGCAGAATCAGAGGTGGCCCAAAAGTGGGCAAGGTGGCTACATAACCCCTGCCGCCTGGGGGGTCCCCACCGCTTCACAGCGGGGGGCAGAATCAGAAGTGGCCCACAAGTGGGCAAGGTGGCTACATAACCCCTGCCGCCTGGGGCGTCCCCACCGCTTCAAAGCGGGGGGCAGAATCAGAAGGGGCCAACAAGTGGGCAAGGTGGCTCCATAACCCCTGCCGCCTGGAAGGTCCCCACCGCTTCAGAGCGGGGGGCAGAATCCAGGTAATGCCCCCCCCCCCCCCCTGTAGACAGGCACATCTCTGATCCGGCACGGGCTGGGATGCGGCAGAGACCAGGAGGATGTGGTAAGGATGGGGGGTATGAACCCCCTCCCTAATATTATCAAGCGCTTGAAATGATTTTTTTTCATGCAGTTTTTTTTTTTTGCATTTCGGGGGTAACGTGCAACACAATGGGATGTGCAAGTGTGTACATGCGATGATAAAAGGGGGTTGGGGGCCACAGCAAGGCCCGCAGAGGATGCGGCAAGGCCCAGAGAGTATGCAGGGAGGAGGTGGAAGGATGCCCGGTGGACCCGGTAGGATGTGGGCTGGACCGGAGTGTGCCCACATCCCCCAGCGGCAGCGGAAACGTTTCCGCGCGCACCCCACGTGCACCCCGGTCCAGCCCGCATCCTCCGTGGGCCCCACTGCTACCGCATCCCCCCATTATCCCCCCCAAAGTCCTCCCTTCCGCCCCCGGCCCCCTGGTCCCCCCCCCCCCCCGCCTGCCCCCCGGGCCCCCTCGCCGCAGACGAAGATGCTGAAGAGCCTTCACCTGAACCTCGGCTACAACTTAATCGGGGACAAGGGAGTGGAAGCCATTTGTGCCCTGAAGACCGCCCCGCTGCTGGAGCATCTGGTCCTCCTCCTGCACTGGAACAACGTCGGGATGGCCGGAGCCCAGGCCCTGGCCACCCTGAGGCACGCCCCCGCGCTGCGCAGCCTCCAGCTGGACCTCTCCCAGAACCACCTCGAGGCCCGCGAGGCGCAGCTTCTGGCACGGCTGAGGGAGTCGGCCACGCTGCAGACGTTGGAGCTCTTCCTCGTCGAGAACGACCTCGAGGACGCCGGGGCGCGCGCGCTGGCCGCGCTGAAAGACAGCCGGGCGCTGCGGACGCTCCGGCTCCAGCTCGGCAAGAACCGCATCGGGGCCGCCGGGGCGCAGGCGCTCGCCGCGCTGAAGGACGCGCGCGCGCTGCGCACGCTCCACATGGACTTCCAGAGCAACCCGCTCGGGGACCGCGGGGCGCAGGCCCTGGCCGCGCTCAAGGGCGCCGCGGCGCTGCGGGAGCTCACCCTCTGGCTCTCCACGACGAACGTCGGCGACGCCGGGGCCAAGGCGCTGGCGGCGCTGGCGGAGGCGCCGGCCCTGCAGTTCCTGCACCTCAACCTCCAGATGAACAAGATCGGGCCGCGGGGCGCGCAGGGCCTGGCCGCCGTCAAGTCCGCCGGCGCGCTGGCGACGTTCTACCTGCACCTCAGCGCCAACGAGCTGCTGCCGCGCGGGGCCCACGCGCTGGCGGCGCTGCACGCCCTCGCCCCCCTCCGCACGCTGCACCTGAGCCTTCTGGGCGTGGCCCTGGGGGACGCCGGGGCGCAGGCGCTCGCCGCGTTGAAAGACGCGCGCGCGCTGCACACGCTCCACATGGACCTCGAGGACAACGACATGGGGCCGGCGGCGGGGCAGGCGTTGGCGGCGCTGGGGGAGGCGCCGCGGCTGAAGGTGCTGAAGCTGGACTGCGAGAGCAACCGCCTGGGGGTGCCCGGGGCGCAGGCGCTGGGCGCGCTGCACGCGGCCCCCGCGCTGCAGAAGCTGACGCTGAATCTCAACCGGAACTCGGTCGGGAGCCTCGGCGCGCAGGCGCTCGCGGCCCTGAAAGACGCGCCGCTGCTCCACACGCTCGCGCTGCACCTCTGCCACAACGACATCGACGACAGCGGGGTCGTCGCGCTGGCGGCGCTGAAGGACGCGCCGGCGCTGCACACGCTGCGCCTCGACCTCGGCAGCAACCGCGTCTCGGACCACGCGTGCCTGGGCCTGGCGGCGCTGGGGACCAGCCGGACGCTGCAGGCGTACCACCTGAACCTGGACTACAACCCGATCGGGGACCGCGGGCTGCTGGCGCTGTGCGTCATGGGGCATTCCAGGGCCCTGGGGACCCTCCACCTGAGCCTCAAGGGCTGTGAGATGGGGGACTTGGGGGCCCTGGCCCTGACGAGGCTCGGGGAGTCCAAAGTCATCCACACGCTGCATCTGGACCTGATGGGGGTCTCGCCGACGGAGGTCGGGGCCACGGCGCTGGCGGAGTTACGGGCCAGAGCCGACCAGCGTTCCCTCAGTCTCGTCCTCAAGCTCGGTTTCCATGCCCCGGAGCACCAGCAGCGGCCCACGGAGATCACGTTGACGTGCCCCGGGGTCGAACTCGTGTACATGTCGAACGACCCCCGAGTCATGACAATCGCGAATAGCCTTGCGAATGCCGAATGAACCAAAACCGAAAGCACATGCAACGGCCTGAAACTGCAGACAGCCCCCTGGTGTCGTGAAAGTGGGCGGGCTGGGGTTCGAAGGGTAAAACAGGTGACACCCCCCACCCCCTTTTTTCAAGGTTCTAAGATTTTTGAAAGTCTCAATTTTTGTTTCAACCCGCCCCCAGACTCATGATGCCAGGGGGTTGGGCAGTTCCAAAATGGGGAAATCGTCACGGCGGGCTCTCTAAGCCTCGCAATTTTGACCCGCCCCCTTCACCCCCAACCCAATGGGGGGACAACCAACCCCCCCATTCACCCACCTCCTGACAAGGGGAACAAGTACGTACGCGCGTATACCGGCATACACCCTCGGCCCTTGTGGCACACACACACACACACACACACACACACACACACACACACACACACACACACACACACACACACACACACACACACCCCTCCGCCTGCCGCCCTTCTTTCAAAGGCCCCTCAGAATTGCGATGCCGCGCCATGCTATGCCATGCCATGCGGGTGCCAGCATGTCCCCATGACGCGCTGATGCCATGCAAGTCAATGCCTTGCCGTGCCGTACCATGCCATGCCATGCAATCTGCGCTGATCATTCTGAGGGGGGGGCGTGTGGCATGACGGAGAAATCCTCATTCACTTGTTCCGGTTTGCCGCCCATTTTCAAGCAAGCCCTCGACGCTGCTGTTGTCTGCGGGCTCGGATGCATGAAGCGTTGGATAATCGAGTGTCAATGTGCACCTGCAGATTGGCACCGGCGCAGCGCGCACCAGGGCCCTGTCCAGCGGCTGTTCCGGGGGCTTTGGTTTTTGCGGTCGGATTGAGATGTCAGCACGTGCCACACACAGCACGGCCTTGTCCGAGCACGGCATCCCCGCCAGGCCTTTGCTTAGTGGCTGGTTGATACTATACCGGGGGGGGGGGGGGTCAGAGGCCAAAAAAAAGTTTGTGTACCTAAAATCGACCTCCAAGTTCGGGCCCCTTTGATAAATTTCATTTTTTTCCTGAGGAAAAATTTTCTGATGTGGGTGGGTGGGTGGGTCAGCCAAAATCCCGGGGGGCCAATTTGACCCCCCCCCCCCCCCAGTATCACTAAGCAAAGGCCTGATCCCCGCCGGCCCGTCCTGATCTGCGGCAAGGGGGAGGGGGGAAAGGGGCCTATTGGCCCATGAAATATTCAATAGCCTTGTAAAAGGGACAACCTCAAGGCAAGATTCGGGGCAGGCCTGGTTTGCGCTGCAGAGTTGCAAGGCAAAGGAGATTGGAGTGCAGAACGTTGAACTGGGTGAGTCTGGCATGAGGTCAGATCATGCCGGTGATTTCAACTCCTGACATCATGGCCCAATGGCCAATGGGGCATTTTGGGGGGTTGCGTCTCATACTCAGGGACCCCCCCCCCCCCCCTGCAGTTGCGTCTACCGGGTGTGAGCGACCATTTTTTTTGTGCAGTGTTTTGCCCGCCATGGCGTCTGCCTTGCCCAGTACTGGCAGAGGCTTCACATGCACTCATCCCCAATTTGCGAATTTACGTGGGCCCTTCACCACATATATATATGATATGGGACAGGTTGTGGGCTCAGAGAGTCAATAGAGTCAAGACTTGAGGCAGAGGGCAGGGAATTGACCAGGCCATGTGCCAGCCACCATCAAGTCTGGCATGAATTGCACTAGCATTTTTTTCGGTAGGCGCGCTGGTACCAAAAATGCCAATTTCTTTTTTCCTGAGTGCTCCAGTTGGGGTCAGCTCCAGATTGTTGAGAGCCTGAGGCGCAGTCGATTTACTAGCCCCATTGCATGCCACCAATCAGGTGTGGCAAGATCTACTCCTGCAGAACATGTGCAAAGCCATGACTTTGTTGGTAATGTCTACCCTTCGCACAGGGTTGGCAGTTAGTATTGTGTCTTGCTATGTGCAACACCCAAGCACAGGGCACAGTGTTGTGTCTTGCTGTGTGCAACACCCAAGCACGTGGCCCCGTATTGTGTCTTGCTATGTGCAACACCCAAGCACAGGGCACAGTGTTGTGTCTTGCTGTGTGCAACACCCAAGCACATGTCTAAGCATGACACATGCGTCTCACCATCATTTGCCCTCCTTGCCCATGCTTGAGCAAGCATGAGGCAGCGGAGGGTACCAGGGTGTCAGGGTACCAGAGATTAAACATCTGAGTGGGGTCCCAGAGCCCCCCATTCAGATGAGGCTGAGATGAAGAATGCTGGGCGCGGACTAGGTCCAAGCTTTTTTTTTAGATGCGAAATCTTATTTTTTAGCACTTATCTTTTTTTTTAGCATAAAAAAAAAGATTCCGTGCTAAAAAAAAATTCCGCGCAAAAAAAAGATTTTTACATGATCATCATGTATGTCTCAAAAATGCACGGGTCGGGGGGGGGGGGGTTTACAAGGAGTGCTACTGCATCAAGCCAACCCCTGAGAGGCAATGCCTGTATTTTGCGCAGTACATTATTCCGCCACCTCAGCAACAGCCCATGTTCACAACTTCATACAGTAGGGGAACCTGGGTTTCGGGACTGACCCAATATGCACCCAGTGGCCCTCTTTCCTTGTTGCCTGGTGCATGCAGTGAGGAGGTACCCTATGCAGGAATGTCATGAATGTGGAAGGTTTTGGGTGCATTACGCAGAACTTGTGTTTCACAACAGGGGTGTCCCTTTGGAGCTGGGGGACCTGTGCAGAGAGTTCATCGGAGAGGATCACAGGTATTGTCTGAATGTTGTAAAGTAGGGTGCTCAGCCACCTTGGCCAGAGCCCATGTGCACAATTTCATCTGCTCAGAGAACAGGGTTTTGCATGTGCCCCCCCCCCCCCCCCCCGGGGGTCCTGAGGCAGTCCACGACACATACCTCAGCTCTGGCACCCTCTGAGGCACTGACAGACAGCAAAAGCAATCTCGCTCAACATATGGGGTTTTTGTTCGGCTCTAGAAGAGCATGATGGAGCCAAGAGGTGGTTCCTGGGCGCCTGGGCAGACAAAGTCCACCGCAACACCGGGTGACCGCCGTAATTTTATCCGTACTCTGATACCAAACTCTCTCAGTAACATTCTTCGTTCCCCCCTACCTGCACTCAACTACACTCACCACAGAAACCATCTTCACACAGCCATGAAAACACGGCGCCAACGCCTCAAAACAATACTTCAAGATGTCCAGCAGTGGCTCAGAGACAACCCCATACCAGACTTACACACCCTACAACCAGACACCACTGACAACCCCTGGAAAAACCCTATTTCAGTTTACAGCACATCAGCTCACCACCCCACTCAACTCTCATTCCCCAAAATCAAATCCTCAGCTCCCCTTAACAAACACCCAAATAAAAAACGCTCCAGTACAACACGCCGCACAGACACTAAAACCACTACTCTCCACCTCAACACACCTCCAGCACCCACTACAGTCACATCACAGGTCACAGTTCCCTAATACTTCAGTGTGAAAGGAGGCTAAGCTCCACTAGCGACCGGGGGGTCTCCGCCCCGCACTGAAATTCCGGGAAAGGTGTCCCCCCCCCCCCCAGTTTTTTTTCCCCGTCTTCCTCTTCGTTCTTCTCCTCACCGTCAACTGCAGCCCCCCCCCCCCCCCCCCACTGCAGTTTTCGGCAACCATGACCAGGGCAGCTCCCTATTCTTCATATATAGTGATTTTTCTTATTTTTTCTATTTTTTTCCAGCACTTTACTCAGGTCCACCACCCTGCGGGGTGTTCAGGTATCCATCTGGCCTCTGGTGCCAAACAGGGCAGTGTACTGCACCCAGATGATCCCTGGTCTGTGCCCTGGTCGAATCAAGAACAGGTACATATACTATTTGTTGTATATACTTTTTCTTGCTTTGGACTTCGGCTCGCCATGCACGCTCTTGCCCGTGGTTAGGCCGCTTTGAGTAATGCTCGCCGGGGGGCAACCCCCATGCATCAAAAAAGCCCATTTTGTTGGCGCAAATAGTGCTGTACGGGCGGGCAATCGGAGCTGACTGGCAGCTCACCAGAAACATCCACTATGGGAATGCCATGCACGCAGTGCGCACGCAGTGCGAAGTTCTGAATGTCGGCCAATACTCAGACCCTACTTTTGGCCCCTTTTGACAAGTTTTTGGTTCCATACTGGGGTTGTTTTAGCTTCCTATGCATTTGGGATGTGGCACATTTGAATTGTCACCCTTTGTCGCCCAATGTCAACCATTTTTACCCATTTTCCATCCCCCATATTGAACTCTCCCCACTATGGGGACCCCGAGAAGGCAGGGGTGATGTAGCCACACATAGCCCGCGGACCTTGAGGAGTTTGTGGTATGGCCTTCATCCCCACCACATCACTGACCTCGCTCACCATCAACAAGTGTGTCGCGTCCACGCTCAGAATCACCACCGCCCTCCCCTTCACCCTATTCGCGGTCCCCATCACCCAAGAGACCACGGACAACGCATTCCCCGCGCTCCGAGTCAAGGGACACCTCATCGCCGCCTCCAAGAGCGAAGCCATGGGCACGGAAACACTCGAAGCAAGCGGACTTTACAAGGCTGAGTGGTTTGTTCATAGGGACAGTGGATTACCAAGTTGAAGGCAGTTTCGTCGTTCTCATGTGGGCTTTGCTGCTTCGCTGTGCAACCAGTCACGTGACAGGTATTCTTGGGTGAGTATCCCGGCCTCTACGTGCGCAGTATGCACGCAGTGCCCACGCAGTGCCCATGCAGTGCACACGCAGTGCGCACGCAGTGCAACAATTTGCCCTATGGACAGAATGGTGCCATGCGGCGAGGTCCGATCACTCGATGGTCCCCCCCCCCCCCCCCCTGATCCCTGCATGCTGTCCTGTTGCTGTGTCTTCTGTGGCAAAACTAAAGTTATTTGCTTAACTTTAGGTCTTCCTTCGCTGGGGGACCTATGCAGAGAGGTCATTTGAACGGATCATAGGTAATGCCTGGATTTTGTAAAGTAGGGCACTCAGCTATGTTGGCCAGAGCCCAGGGGCACAATTTCAAGTTTCAGCGGAATCAACGTCTCAAGATCGAGGAAGGGACTACATGCTGGCAGCTGGATGGAAAACACGTTGCCAGGGTGCGGAATTTATGCCCGTACCAACATATTGATAGCAACGGTTTAATGGACTTTTGGCACTGCCAAATTTGTTATTGCAGTGTAGATAGTTATTCTAGTCCATGTGCTTAAAGTTTCGATACGCATTTCATATCTTGTTTGGTCTTGTACCCGCATTGATCACACCCACATGTAGAGGAGGGTTGAGAGGTCAAGGGGTAGGGATGGAGGGTAGGCACACAGGGAGGGCAAGAGCTGTTGTGCCGCACTGCAACCGAGAGCACCCCAGCCCCAGTGAGCGTTCATGCGGATTGGTTTCCCGTTGCCGGTTCCAAGCTCCTCATCTCTACTTTGTTTCCTTCCAAAGGAAGAGAGGTAAACATGGGATGTTTCATCCGGGACAGCCTCCGGGATTGGCAAGATTCCGGCTTCTGGTTTGTTTTGAAGACCTCACATGAAGAAAGTTGAATGCTCTCTTCTTCTTCGCAAATAGGTACGCGGCTTTAGTTTTTTAAAAAAGCTATTGCAAGAAAAAACCCTATTGCGATGGAAATCGTCACAGCTAGATGAAAAGGAAACACGGAAGGTGAGTCTTCTTCGTCCAAGACATGGTCTTCTGTCTGTGGTGAGTTTTTCACTTGCTAGCTTTACCCGGATGACAATAGATCCAAGAAAACACTGGCATACTAATTTTTGGACATTATCATAGCCTGAAACAAAGTCCAATTGTAGGCGACATACATACTAATTGAAAGTACGTCGGACTCTAGAGTGGGTTGGTTAAGCCAATTGTCCATCGTCAAAGGCGTATGAGTATAACAAGTCGTGTTTTTGGATTCTTTGAATTTTTTGCATTTTTTTTTTTTGCAATTTTTAGGTATTATTTGGATTTTTCTGATTTTTGTTTTTTATTTTTTTGGGAATTTTTCGAAATTCTTTTTAGAATTTTTTCCATTCTTTTTGGCAACTCCCAAAATTCCAAACAAAAATTGCACAAAAAATGCCAAAAAACAATCCAAAAAAAAATCAAAAAAAATTCCAAAAAAATTCCAGAAAAACTGCAAAAAAAATACAAAGTGGGCAACATAAAAAAGAAGGAGTTTTATGCAGCGACGGTCTTGCAAGTAAAAAAAAGCGAGCACATGCAAAGTTATTTCCTGTTTGTGTCCGCGGCATCGTAAGAGCAACATTTGCTATTGCTCTGGGTGCATTCGCGCATGGACAAATTTGTAGGCAGCGAAAACTGAATACAGAAATAACCTTGACAACAACTGCAGCAGAGGTACCGTAAAAAAAGGAAATTAACTTAGTTGAAGCAAAAAACCTGATACCATAATGATAACACGATTTACCATACCAATATGAGCTGTTGTATAGTTCTTGTATCTCAATATCATTTCTTGATGCAATGGTTATCAAAGGTCAAGTATCATCCTCAATATTTGCACGTACCTTGTCCACCAATATTTGCACGTACCTTGTCCACCTTTCGTCCTTACCTACTGACATAGGTAAACATGCGCAGATGTAGGGCACCAGCAACTCAATTCACAGTGGCCATAAGTAGTCAAAGTCACAGATGAGACGTAGTTGCCAAACTGAGACATATTACGAGTTAATATACCATTGATAGTTGCATTTCTCTCTCCGTGTGGCGAAAGTTTAAGCATATGTTGCTGACCATCGGATGGTGCAAAGTGTTGGATACCAAAGTTACAGAGATGCATTTTACAATTGCCATACAGTTTCTAACGACACTCTTCAATGAAGGTTTTGCTATAATTATCCTCCGGTCTACAAGTTTAGGTTTAAATCAATCAAAATTTTGAATGTTTCCAACTATGTAACTTAGAACGTACCTGATTATCCTCCTCAATGCCTTGTCCGGCCGTCCCATTCCAAGCAAGTAGACTCGCATGCGCCGCGGGAGGGTTGCGGGTGACAACGAGCGGTGACATCATGGCTTGCACGCGTGCTACTTGCAGCTAGCTGTCATTACACTGCACATTCTCTTACCATTGATTAAACTTTCGTAGCATGCCGTCTCAGATGATTTCCAAGACAATCTGCATGTCCAATCGGTGGGTCCTCACATGGTCACTTGGCCAACCGATCACCTTTCCCCAAATCAAGGCATGTTAATTATCTCTTGCTATGCCTTATGCCATCCACACTCTTTTTGCAATGTCAATTGCAAGCGGCGCAAATCAATGTGTACCATCGTGGGAATACCCGTGTGGCCTTTTCACACTTGGCGAATTACCATATTTGCTGCTTGTTGTTGCACCATGCGTGCCATGTGTCCCTTTGTGGTAGTAGTCGTGGATGCTGTGCAATAGGTTAAACGACCGGGTTACGGGTCAGCGGCTTGCGCGGCCGTCTCCCAACTCCCTAGCCAGCAACTTAAAGACCGGTGCTCCGAGCTCAGGTTGCTTCCCACTGCCCTCCCATGGCCCCAGCTTGCATCCCCACAACGCCATGTGAATGCTGAATCTTGAATCCTTCGCGGCCGTAAGCAATCAAGAGAAAGCGGGACAAAGAGGCCAAGATTGGAACATCGAGGCCGAAGAACAGCCCGGGTGCCGTGAGGAGCTGCACGATAAAGATTTCTGAAATACAATCTCAGCAAAGCTACTTAGAAAATGCCACCAAGAGAAGTAAAGAAAAGAAAGGGTGCAAAAAATACAAATGGATTGAAAATGGTCCGGAAGACCAATTATGTCTGTATGCTTGTGTAGTGGCAGTTTTTGTTCTAAAAGCTTAAATGTTCCAACGGCCCAAAAAAGGGTGATTTTGCCCTAAAGGCAGCCAAAAAGATAGAAAAACGCCCTTTTGAAAGCAAGAAAGTGTGAATTCGCAAATGTAAAATTACACAATGCAAACTGCTTGTTGTCTTCTCAGATGTGTGCCGTCATCGTTAAGAATTCATCTCTATGGTCTGTGTAATGCCAGTTTTTGTACCAAAAAACGGCACAAAAAAGAGGGGTTTTTGCCCTAAAAGCAGCCAAAACGATAGAAAAACGGCCTTTTGAAAGCTACAAAGTTTACTTCTGCAAATGTAAAATTACAAAATGCAAATTGCTTGTTGCCTCCTCAGATTTGTGCCACTTTCATCGGAGACTCATCTCGGAGGGCTGTGTAATGAGTAAGAAAAAGTCACTACCATGTCTTTCTTGGGGTACTTGATCCAGGCTACAGCCCCCCTTTTTTTGCCTAAGGAAGTGCTGAGACTAACACTTAAACATTTTTGCTTCTCTTATGAAGCTTTAAGTACACTTTCTCGGCAACTAGGGTCAAAACCCTAGCTCCCCCATGAAGTTCACCCCTACCACTCAAAGGAGCGGAGGTATCATCCCTCATGGAGGTTATACCGAAATAAAGTAGGCACTTCATGCCTTGGGCCTTGTAGGTTAAGCCTAGGGGTCTCCCACCTCAGGACCCCTATACTCAAAAGTTTCTACTACTTATTGTGGTTCCAGATTGTAACTGTTTCTGAATTCAGCTGCTTGGCCAAGTCATTTCCTGTGTGTGGCCTAACTCCTATGCCCCAGATTCCTAACCAGCTCCATTTTATCCAAAAGAGTGCACATGAAGTGCTTGGTGCTATCTTGGAGGCCTGAGTCATGCCAGTTTTCACTTAAAATCATTTGTTTTGTGTATAAAACCATTTGAGTTGCATATTTGATTCCTCATTTGTCTATATGCAGCCCCTCTTTGCTTACAATGCTTTGATTTGGAAGAATACTATCACGATTCTGACTTTGATCCTGTTTGTGGTGTTCCTTGTTCGTGGACTTTACCTTTTTGCAGTTTTGGGGGAACATCTTTTGAAAAGCAATCAAGGTTTTCAATATCACTAGTTGTGCCTCGTCTCAACTTTTGTTTGCGTCTCCAATGTTTAGGCAGTTTTCCTGTCTTTGTTTTTGTTAACCCATGGACGGGGTTGAGCAGCCTAATCAGAACCAACAAGAGTCAGCCGAGGAGCGGCTGGCGGCGCAAGCCAAAGAAATTTAAGAACTCAGAGAGCAACTCGCCCGGGTGGCAGTGAAGGACGAAGGAGGGGCCCCGCCTGCCCCCACTGAGCGTGCCAGAAGTAAACCGAGCCCTCGAGAAGCCCCAGTTGGCACAGTGGATGAGACTCATGCTGTCCAACATCAAGGCGTACGTACGCCTTAGAGCTGGTGAGGTGGGGGAGATCCCCCGACCAAGTGAGTTTGGCGGCCAGGTGACGGAGACCGCAGTCGACCCAGGAGAGCAGCTGGCGTGGAGGGTCTAGGACTGCGCGTCCCAGTCCCAGGCGGCGTATGCCCGCAGGTATGCAGGGACGCACGGGAAATCCAGCTCCGAGTCCAACCAGTACACCACGCTGGAGGAGGCATGGAAGGAGCAAGGGTCGGCGTTCACGTGGCGGAGCGTGAAATTCAGGGAGGTGGGAGGAGTACTGCAATGGCAGACGAGGCAGGGCGAGTGGATACCTGTGGACTCGCCGCCGAGCGGAGGGTGCCAGAGGTGCGCGCAGCGGGGCTCCCCAGACGAACGCCACTGGCACTTTAGATGCCCACACTGGTCCTGACAGGACCGACTGGAGCCCGGACCGGCCGCCCCGGGCTCCGGCGTTGGAGACGCGGCGGCAGAGCTGCGGGCGCTCGCCCGCCGGTGGGAGACAGCAGCCCGGTCAGACGACCCCTGCTCACCAGAGGAAAGCGCCATGCAGTCCTGGAGACCGAGAACCCGCTCACAGTACGCGTCCCGACTCCGGGCCTTGGCGGCTTACGCGGGCCGCGCGGGCCCGCCTGATACAGCCGCGGCACTGGCAGGCCTCCTGGCAGAGCGGGCCCAAGCCGGCGCTACAGTGTCGGCCCTGCGGGGTATTACCTCCGCCGTCCGGGCCGTGCAGGACCTCCAGTGGCTGCCCCCAACAGTCACCACCTTGCACAAAAGGATTGCCGCGGGAGCAGCATCCTCGGTATCTCAGCCCTATCTGTCCCCAGCAGGCTTGGTCCGGCTGGTCCAACAGGCCAGAGGCTCCAGACACGGAGCGGTGTTCAGCGCATTGGCCATCACCAGCTGGGTATGCTACCTGCGGGTGGGCGAAGCAGCTCGCATCAGGGTTACTGACCTGGCTATGCCAGGCTTTGTCCAGTTTTGGAACTCCAAGACAGGGGAGGAGGGGTATACCACCCGCCCCCTGTACAGGTATGCGGACGGCGTCCCGGCGTGGCTTCATGGCCACATGGTTTCGCTGGGCCGATCCTCAGACATGCTCGTATGGCAGTCAGGGGAAGCGGGGTTGGAGGCAGGCATGGCCGAAACCCTGGCGAGCACCGCACACTCCCGAGCCAGGTGGCACGCCCTGCGCAGGGGAGGCTCCGCAGGGACTTGGGCCCGTAAACTAGACCTCGCCTACTACAAATGGTGGGGCAGATGGCAGAGCACGGCCGTGGCGATGCAATACGGCACCAAATGGTCAGACCCGGGAGTCGTTGCCCCTACGGTGCTGCCCGCATGGTCCCGTGACCAGGGGCCTTTGCCGACTCCGGAACGCGTGGGCGTCCTGGCCCTGTGGGGATCCCCGATGTTCCCCAGTATCGCGAGCGCCCTCAACACCCCGACCAAGCGCAAGCCGAGACTTCCGCGAGGTCAGGAGCTGGAATCCACTGCGAGCGGCACGCTTGGGGGAGGAGGCGACGGAGACCATACCGCAACCGAGCTGGAGGAATCCCCGGGGGACGGCTCTACTGAGGTGGGCCCGGGGCCTGACACAGCTCCTACCCTCCCTCCACTTCCTCCCTTGGCCTCTGCCATTGAGCGCGGCGCCGTGTCTCGGGAAGGTGCGGGTCAGCTGTGCACGGTGGCGGGGCCTTTGGTTGCCGTGGGGGGGGGGGGCGTGCGGGCCGGGGACGGCAGCCGGGCCCATCAATGTCGATTCCGACGTGGACACCGACGAGAACAGTGAGGATTCCGGAAGCGAGCCCGCTGGCGAATTCGCAGTCGGCAGCGCCAGGGGCTCCCCCGGGCGTCGACAGGCCGGAGTTGCCAGGTTCGTTGGGCGGGAGCGTAAGCCGTGGTCCTCCAGGGCGGCCGTTGGCCCTGTCAGAGGAGGACCCGCAGCGGGCTCAAAAGCTGGAGTGGTGGGCCGTGTCCACCGCACATACACGGGGCCGCGTCGCGCTAAGGTGGTCCTGGGTGGTACGCAGGCCGTGCGATCCTGAGCCCCCGCACGCCGTCAAGCTGGGAGACCTCGTTTGGCCTAGCAGATGGGAACGCCGCAGCCCAAGCGCATCAAGCTCGGGCAGGGCGGGCATGTCCGGACGCCGGAGGCGCAAGGCCCGGTGGAGGGTGCCTTCGTGGCTGCAGCTGAGCGTCTCAAGGCCAAGGCTTGGGGGCGGGCGGGCCCAGTGGCGTCGCCCCCCCCCCCCCCCTCTGTAAGGGTCCCGACAGGGGTGGGAGGGTGCAGGAACAGCCCCCCCTCTTCCTGGAGTTCATGCAGGCACTCACCCCCCATTTTCACTGGATAGCCGAGCGGGAGCGTTGTGGCTTGTGGATGGTTACGAAGAGGGTGGATTTGTGGTTGAATAGACTATTCGATACAGCCGAGGATTTCCGCTTGCAAGGGGCTTTACCCGCTCTCCTGGGCGCCTTGCGCAAGCTCCACCCGGACGCCTGGGAGGCATGCCTCCATATCAACACCTCCCCCATTCCGCGATTCATGGGGGGGGTCGAGGATGCCATTTTGGACCGGGGATTGGGGCCGATAGGCTCCCACCAGATCCCTGACGATCTGTGGGACGCTGTCGTACCGCCCTTCTACCGCGGAGGGCTCCAGGATTTTGACGTCGAGCGGGAGTGGCAGGACGGGGATAGGGTGGTCCAAGGGGCAACCAGATGGGTGTCACAGCAGGTCCAGAGGATAGTGCAGGCGTTGAGGGGGGCGGGGGTCTACGAGGAGACGGCTGACCCCCCCCCCCCCCACGTGTTACCCCTTCGTCATCCCCAAATCCTCCGAGAAGGTATCCTTGATCTTGAGTTGCGTCAAGATCAACAAGAGTGACGGGGGCAAGCCCCCCACTTTTTGATTGGATTCCTGGGAGGACTTGGCTAGGTCCTTGTCGGCATTCCCGCCTGATGTGGACCTCTGCGGCCTCCACATTGACCTCAAAAATGCGTTTTGGAGCTTTTGCTTGCCCCAGGGTGCGCGCCAGGTTTTTCGCTTCCGGCCCGCCCCCGGGGCTCCGCCTGTGGCGCTGTCGCGCCTACCATTTGGCTGGAAATACAGCCCCTATCTGTGCCAAACAAGTTTGGCTCGCATTCTCCAGGGGGTACTGCCCCCCGAGATACTCCTTCTGCACTACCTTGATGACTTTTTGCTCGTCTTCACTGATAGGGAGGTGCTCAGGGAGGCGGGGCGAGTGGCAGTGCGTGCCCTGATCGAGGCTGGATTCCTCATAAGTCCTAAGAGTGTCCTGGACCCGGTGCCTGTGGCGTCATTCCTGGGGAAGGAGCTCGACTTGCAGGCTAGGCAGATCAGGAGCCATGAACAAGCACTGCTCCAGTTGTGGGCGGGATGGCTGAGGCTGGCGGTTGGCGCAGGCAACGACCGGCACCTCCAAAGCTTCCTGGGTTTACTGAATTGGCATGTGCGTCCGAGGGGATTGGGTTGCCCTTTCGCGGCGGGCGCCTACTGCTGGTTGCGCTGGGGTAGGACGGTGGGGGGGGTCAAGCAGCCGGCCCAGGGCTTCCCCCTGAAAATGCTGGGCAGCCTCGCAACATTGGTGGCGGTGGCGTCCGAGCCCTGGCAGGCACCGGGCGGGGAGGCCTGGAGGCAATTGGGGGCCCTACAGTTTGGGACTGAGGATAGGCTGTCGCGATCCTCTCTGTGGTGCGGGGGCGTCGTCATCTGTGTTGATGGAGCGCGCGATGCGGGGTGCTGGAGGGTGGGGGCGCTCGTGCCGGGGCCGGGTGTGCGTACGCATGTGACACCTCCTGCCCGCTTCGCCAGCCAGCAAACCACGGAACTGAGGGGAGTGGCGTGGGCTGTCAGGTTTGCAGTCAGAACAGGACACCGATCTGTTACGGTCTGTAGCGACAGTGAAGCGGCCATTGCTCAGGTCCTCAGACTGCGTGCGACTAGCCACCTGACCCACCACCAAACGGTCCTTCGGTCGTTGGCTAGGGTCCTGTGGGTATCAGGGATCGTGCTCCGCCTCGTGTGGGTGCCCTCGGCGCTTCAGCCGGGAGACCCTATGTCCAGGGTGACGTCAGTGTTCGGAGGCTCACAGGCCAGAGCGGAAGTCGAGGCTTGGTGCATCTGGGATGCAGTGCTGGAAAATCTGGGCGAGGCTCGGGTGAGGGGGGTGGTGTGTCTCCGGAGATGCTAGCCCCCCCCCCCCCCCCAGTAGGCCAGCGGCGGCAGTGTGTGCGCCCTCCATGTAGCAACCTTTTTTTGCTATCCGCACCTATGACCAAGCGTCGGGGCTCGCGTGGGGCCCACAAGCGACGGGGTTCCCGTGGAGCCCGCTGAAAGGGTCGCCATGGCGGACAGCGGCACCAGCGTTCCGCAGGCGCACAGCAGCGCCGGGCGGCGAAGTGGAGCAGCGTGCTCCGCACCCGCCTTCGCGGCAGGTTGGCGCGCCTGCCCATCCGCCGGGTGCTGCTCGGCAACGGGGTGCGCCTATGCCCCCAGTGCCCCCTCCCTGACGACGGGGAGGGGTTTTTGGAACGGGCGGTCCGGGACGTGGCCGTAGCGTGGGAGGCACGCCGCACCGCCGCACGACCCCCGACGGCCACAGCGTCAAACCCCCAGGGCGGCATGCCTGCTGCCAGGTCTGGGAGGTAAGGCTGCCGGAGGGGGTCGCAGTGGTCTCCCTAACGGACTGGAACCAGGGACGCAGGGTTGCTGTACCCTATATATGGATCCAAGCCCGGTATGGGCTGGTGTTGCAATTTGCCCGCCTCTTCAACCCGTGAGGTCTGCCGGGTGTCGTCGTCGTCTGTGCCTACCCACTGCAGTGGGTGTCCCTGACGGCTTGGCCGCTGGGTGCTGATTTGGTTTTGTTTTTTTGGGCCGCGTCGGTCCGCGTTCCGCTGGAGCTGACGGCCGGGTGCTGGGACTGGTCGCCTTTTATCGTCAGTGAGACTCCCCGGCAGTCGTGTTCGCCTGTATCTGCCCTCTGCAGAGGTTGACTCCGACGGCGTGGCCGCTGGGCGCGCCTGTCTTGTTGTCTTTTTGCTTGCTTGGCGGCACGGCCGCTGGGTGCTTTATTTATTCACCTTTTTGGGCCAGCCCCACTCCGCATCCGGCTGGGACTGACGGCCGGTTGGTGCGATTTGCCCGCCTCTTTGTCCGCAGGGCACGGCGACTGTCGTGATCGCCTGTATCTGCCCGCGTGATGGCTGTCCGGGGCGGCATGGCCGCTGGAGGAGTCCGCCGGACGTGGCGCTGCTGATTTAAGCTTGGTGCCCAACACGGCTCCTGCCTTCCCTCCGCCTCGGCCTGGGGACTGCCATTTGCTGGATTGCTATCTGGGTGCACATCCCTCTGGGGCTGGGGTTAGGTAGTGGACCCTGTGGTGGATACCTGGATACGGCGGAGACCTTTTTGGGCCTGCTTCACTCCGCGCCCGGCTGGGGCTGACGGCCGGTTGATGCGATTTACCCGCCTTATTTGTACGTGGGGCACGGCGACCGTCGTGACCACCTGTTTCTGTACACTGTGGTGACTGTCCATGGCGGCGTGGCCGCTGGAGGAGTCCGCCGGGGGTGGCGCTGCTGATGTGGGCCTGGTGCCCGACACGATTCCAGCCCTCCCTCCGCTTCGGCCTCTGGCCACTGCCATTGAGCGCGGCGCCGTGTCTCGGGAAGATGCGGGTCAGCAGTGCACGGTGGCGGGGCCCCTGGTTGTCGTGGGGGGGGGGGGTTGCTTCTGTTGCTTTGCCTTTTGCTTGATTACTACCTCAGTTCACATTCCTCTGGAGCTGGGATCCGGATGTGGGACCTGTGGTGTGGGAACTGGGTACAGCGGAGAATGAATACCCAAGTCCTGTGCAGTTTTCTTGTGCTCTACTTGTGCAAACACTAGTTGTACCTCGTCTCAACTTTGGTTTGCGTCTCCAATGTTTAGGCAGTTTTCCTGTCTTTGCCCGCCCACCCACCCACTGACCGGCTGACCCCCTGAGAGCACCTGCCCTTTCCTTTCCCTTTTGAAACCGATTCCCTTGGGTAGAGTGGGGGATCTAACCGTGCTGCAGCGTGTGGACCAGGGTATAGGGTCAGGGTCCGTTTCAGAGTGGGGTCCCGCATCCAGCGGAGTGGTCCGCAGCGCGCCCGTCCATACAACCGCCGGTATTCCGGCCTTGGTGATACTTCAGTACTGCCATCCCAAGTCCTGTGCAGTTTTCCTGTGCTCTGCTTGTGCAAACAACAACAAGCAAGGGACATTAGAAACTCTTTCTGGTAGCAGAGTGCAACACCCTCGCCAAGCTAAAGCACAAGAAATCCACAGCGTATTGAGCAATGTCACGTCCATCAGTTACATTGAGCGCCAAGACCCTGCCAAATAGGTCCCAGCCAACGGCGGGGCCTGTAGCAGGACCTTCCAGGGCTATGTCCCTGAGCGGAAGAGATGATACAGTCGTTGTGGACACTACTGGCTGGCGCGGAGAGCACCAAGCAAGAGGGGCGGAAGAAAAATATATGAGAGAAGCCCCTGAGGCGCCTGTGTTAACCCAGGAACGCCTCAGAAGCCTCGAAGGGAGGGATCCGATGGCGGCTGCCCTCCTGTCTGTCGTATCTTCCTTACCTCCTTCTGAGGATGCCCCTGATCCCGAAGCCGGGGCCGCGATGGAGAATGTCGCCACCGCCAGAAAAGTTTATAGTGTTTTCAGCACTGTGTTTTTGCTTCTCCTGCTGCTTGTTGTTGCTGTAGGGTGTCCTGCTGCTTGTTTTGGATGATGAAAAGCTTTTGTTTGTTGAAATACAATTAAGCCAAGTCAATCCAGGATAGCCCAAGCCAATAGTATGCAAGGAGAAGGTAATTCAGGATCAAAGCATGAAGGGCTGCAGTGTAAACAGTGAAAGATGATTGGATATTCACAGAAACTGCAACTCAGGTCACATA
This sequence comes from Eutreptiella sp. 'Long Island Sound 2002', assembly GCA_964036045.1. Classification (NCBI taxonomy): domain Eukaryota; phylum Euglenozoa; class Euglenophyceae; order Eutreptiales; family Eutreptiaceae; genus Eutreptiella; species Eutreptiella sp. 'Long Island Sound 2002'. The sequence continues at coordinate 25,343,810 of OZ038399.1, read as the reverse complement.
TGAATGCATATTCACAAAGATAGCTGAAATGTTTTGGGAAAAGAGTTAGAAAACTGCCTCAGGATCACTCTCTCTCCATAGTGCCATCTTAGGAGATGTGCACTCTTTGCTTTGGGTCCCATATATGCTGAGGTGGCATGGTATGTGGCGATGAGGTCACTGCCATGTCACATGGGATCTTCCTACTTAGCTAGGCTGACCAGGAATTGAACCCAGGACCTCTCAAAAAGAGGTGCCCAGCCCCCTAGGGTGCATACCACTAGGATAGCTAAGAATTCATGGAAAAACATAGATAAATTCATAGGCTCTACTTTAGGTATGTCAGTGCTCAGTCAACTCAGGAAAAGATGTTTTACTTCACATTGAAAGGGGATTAAGGGGTCCACTCCATATCCTGATTGGGTGTTTGGTTCCATAGGTCAAAATGTGTTATCACCACTTTTGGTTGGACCAATACTAAGATAAAAATGCATGGATGCTCAGTGCATCTCTAATACAACTAGAGTATGCCTCAAAGCAATGGAAAAGCACTTTTTCTTACTCCCCCCTTGTGGTGTGGTGGCCACCACTGTCGCATTTTAGGAAAAAGGGAATTTTTCTTGGCCTTTCCTTGGTTTCCACATCTACTTTAAAATACCTACAGTCTCCCTCACACTGAAAAATGGGCGCTCACCATGGCTGGCGTCCTTTTGCTGCTCTGATTGTATCATTTCCTCCAGAAGACTCAGCGCTCATGGCGCTGCCGGGGCTCCTGTGGCTTGGTTGGGTTAGATTGGGAGCATGCCAAACATGTGCATATGCATCCCTCCCTCCAAGACGCAGCGTCGACACAACCCAAACGCAAGACACATTATACACCCTCGCATGGGTTCTCGTAAACCTGCTGGCGACCTGTGACCTGTCTTAGGGCGAAGGGAGTCGAAAGAAAATTAAAACTGCCCCTTGGTGGGGTCTTGGTTCTGCTCAGTCTCTCCAGGCACCTGCGTTTCGGCCCGAACACGGCCTACTCAGCGAGGCTGCGCGTGGGTATCTGCAGAGGCAGGAATGGGAGAATTATGGACGAATCCACGCAAAAACGAAGCGACGACACCAAAATCCGTCAAATGACGGCGTAGAATTTTTCTGAAACGACACACCTGAGCAGAATCCAATTGTGCATCAGAAGCACATTTTTATAGAAATTATAGTCATCTCTGGATTTTTTAAATCCAGAAATTCATACGCATAAAATGGCGGCGCGCAGGAGCGGCTCCTAGCGAAGCGCCAGAAAATGGAGAAAAAATGGAATTATAAACGTATGTCTCACGTAGTCTTGAAAATGACGAGACACACATTAATAAATAAACATACAGATTCCACCCACACTAATAGAAGCTTCAAAAATTCAAGAATTCGAATATCAATTGAAAAGACTTCAATGAATCAGGTATAAACTACAGGTATGCTTGTTTCGTATGCCGCATACACATTGCTCGTCTCGTGTCTCCGTGAACAAGCCTTGTAGCAGCGCTAACAAAGATAGAACGCGATAGAGGGATTGATTAGAAAGATTGCAGATGATTAGCGGTCAGATCAGGGTGATTAGACATACACACAAGTGCATTGCAACGTTCTTCGCGTGCGCCCCTTTTGTCCTCTCACCTTGCTTCACTTCCCAGCGGTAGGTAAGGTAGGTACGCCCAGGCGGGGCCACCCCCTGGTGGAGTCAAGATTGCGACTGAGATGGGCAGGTTTGCCCAAGTGGAACGTGCATGCTCGTGCATTCACACACGCGTTAAAGGGTAGGCCACGCGAAGTGCGCACGGTAAACCTTGTTTAGGCTACCCAGGGGCTCCTCGGTACGTTCTTTAAGAGAACCTGAGGAGTCCCTTAACGCTTGCTTGCTTGACAAGGGTAGCTGGTCTTCCAGCGTGTTTGCGGACAGCGTATTATAGGTCACACTGAGAAGGGTATAATACCTGGAGTGTGGCTTGGTTCCTCCGCCGCAAACGCCCTTTCATTGCCTTTGTTTTACAGGTGGGCAGGTAGGGTGATTGGTGCAGCAGCATTTTTCTTTTTTTTATGCCCTGCTAAACAAGGGCGCAGATCACACAAACAAGTAACCCCGCCCCGCCTGTGGCAGAGCAGGGAGTCCGACTTCATCGACATCTGCGCCTTGCACGCGAGAGCACTCCTTCCCTCCAAGCCCTAGCAGGGGAAACGCGTTGTGGCGTCCCCTGTTAGGCCACAGTTGCTTAGCAGCGCTGTGTTCTCTTGTCATTTCACAGGAGGGTCGCTAGGACCCATGAGACCTTCACCTTCGCAACGCCCAGTAGAGTGTGCGTGTAGGAGTGGTAGTCCTGAGTGGGGGCTAGAGCCAGTTGCCCAGTGCTCGCCCACCAGGATGGTGCCACTGTAGGGTGTGTAGGACCTGTAGGGGGTGTGTCACTGTCCCACCCGTTTTCTGCAATTTTAGCAGGGTTGGTGGGCTGTGGCAGTGGTTAGGTCAGTGTTTTGGCCACATAGCAAAACGGCGTTTTGATGCCTTCATAGCTTTTGGCCACCCCTCCCTGTAGTAGACAGATAGGTAGGGAAAACAATACCTGGATTAGCACGCTGGGTATTCCCCCAAGGTTTTGCGCCAGCACAGAAACTGGGCGCATAGGGGAGGGGAGACCCGGGGCGTACCCCGTGGCATCAATAAGCCAACCCTCCAGGTTTAGCAAGGGCGCAGACTTGGGTATAATTAGGACACCACTTCTGCGGCTTGCTCTCAGGACCTTAGGACTAGCACACTCACACATACGCTTTGGCAGGTAAGGGTAAGGTTCAGTCCCTAGCTTTAGTCTTGGAGGCAAGCGTCTCAGCGAGCCTCAACAACTCACCAAGGTTGTTCTGGGACAAGTAGTCAACCAGAACTGAGTTTAGGCGTCCCTCAGGTAGAACAAATGCAGAGAAGGGCTCCCAGGTGGCCTCTTCGACTCCAAACCCTTCCCAGAGGGTGAGGAAGCGCCAACCCTGGCGATAGCGGTGGCGTAGGACAGACTTCACCAGGTAGAAGCCCTCCTTAGCCATCTCCTCGGCGTTCATGTCGGGGAGTTCACCTTCAACTTCCATAGGGCTGGCAGCCCCTTGTAGGTCCAGCGCGGCGATTTCCTCGTCGTTCAGCTCCCACTCCTCCCCACAGAGGTCTTCAGGATCATGGTAGCGCTTCAGGTGTTGAGCAGCGCACACCAGGGTCCCCCCTAGTCGGGGAGAACACCGCACAGTGATACGGTGACCGTCCACAGATAGAATCTTGTACGGCCCGAAGTATGGGTCATCGCTGGTAGAGCGTGGCCAGGCGGGTAGTCGACTGTGGTGCACCAGCACCCAGTCCCCCTCTTGGTAGGTGGCCGGTACTCGGTGCTTGTTCTTCTTGTTCCACTGACGCTCCCTCACCCTCTGGAGCATAGCCTTGGCCTTGTCCACCTTCGCTTGTTGCTCTTGGACCCATTCACCCACAGAAGAATGGGTGTCCTCTGGATAGGGGGCATGTAGGAACCATGCCGGGCGCCCCATGAATAGCTCATGTGGCGAGTAGCCAGTAGCTGAACTCTCTTGGGAGTTCATCATTAAGGATATGACGGGGAGTAGTCTCACCCAGTCTCTGGTGCGTTCAGTTTTGCACCATATCCTGACGTTCTCCTTCAGGACACGAATCTGTCGCTCACATAGGGGGTTGCTCGTGTGAGAGTAGGGAATCCCCGTAGACACCTGGATATTGAGGGATCTCAGGACCCTCTTGTACCAGCCAGTATCTGAGCGTACTCGTACGTCCTCATCGGAGTTGATCTCCTTGGGCGCCCCATAGACACAAAACCACTCTCCAGGAGTATCTTGATAGTCCCCTCCCCGGTAATGTGTTTGGTACATGGGAACACCCTGGTAAACCTGGTCAACCCACAGGTTACCACGAGGGCGAAGTCATAGCCCCCAAACTTCGGCTCCTCCGTGTAGTCCACGTATAGAACACTGTTAGCACAGTGAGGGATGGGCAGGGTCGAGTAGAGTCCTCTGTCCCTGATATCCCCTGGTTTACAGGACCTGCACGGGCACTTGTCCACGATAGGCTGGAGCGTCTTCCGCAGTTGGTCGTCAGTCCACGTAGTGTGGAACCACTGCTTGAACAGCCTCAGGGTACGGTCAGCACCCACATGGCCACTGGACTCATGGGTCCACTTCAGCAGCGCTGGGACTCGGTAACTAGGCACCACGATGCGGTCCTCGTGCCAGAGGTAGCTCTTGTCCCGCTTCCACTGGTCTTGGTTGACCAGGAGGGGTTCGAGGCGTTTCTCCAGGCGCCGGTAGATATCCCCAAACTCCTGTAGGTACTCCGATTGTTGGAGTCCATCCAGGGGGCGTATCATGGTCATGTTCAGGTCCAGATGTACGTCCATACGGCTGAACGCCTCCTTAGCCAGCGCTTCAGACCGGGCACCAATCAGGGCGTCGAAGTTGTTGCGGCTGATGTAGTCGGCACACTCGTTCTTCACTCCCTGGATATGGTGTACCGTCAGCCGTAGTTGACTGAGGTAGGTCCACCAGCGACGTAGCTTGGCCTTCTCAGGTGGGGGGCCCTTCTGGAAACTGCGGACCGGTTCTTGGTCGCATAGCCAGACCACAGGGTTACTCCCCAACAGTCGTGCTTGTGAGGATAGCACCAGCATACCCGCGAGCAATTCCTGCTCATAGGTGGAGTAGTTCCCCCTGGCCTGGTTCCACTTCCAGTTCCAGTGGCCCAGAGGAACTAGGACCCACTTGTCGGCAGGGTAGCTGTGCTTGAGGGTTCCATCTCGGTTGAGACCTTCCGTCCCCCATTGGGAAATGGCCGAGTCGAACTCCTCCTTCTCTAGTGCTTGCCATTGGAACAACGTTCCACCACCGCCCACATTGCTGGCGTCGGTCACCAGGATAATATCCCCTTGTGCCCTAGGCACGCCCAAGCACTTAGCGTTGGCTACCTTGTCCTTGAGCTCGTCAAACGCTTGTTGCTCTTGTGGGCCCCAGCGCCAAGTAGTACTCTTCTTGATCAAGTCAGTCAGTACAGCGCTGGTGTAGGTGAAGTTTTTGATGTGGCGGCGATAGAAGTTGCACGCCCCAATGAAACTGCGTACATCATGAAGTCCTTTCTTGGGGTCTTCGTGTCGTACCTTGGCATCCATCAGGGGTTTGGCCTTAGAGGCCGCTGGGGTCCACCACCCATAGCCAACGTCAAACCCCAAGTACTGCATGGTCTCCTGCATGAACTCACACTTCTCCAGCTTGAGTCGTGTGTGGTTCTCCTGGCAGACCGCAAAGAACTCACCCAAGAGGATTAGGTGATCCTCCTGGGTATTGGTCCCAAGGCATACATCGTCGATGTGAGCCTCCATCTGGGCACCACGGGATATGAGCTCCTGCACCTTAGGTCTCCTTCGTAGGATGGAGAAGATCTTGTTCATCAGCTCTTGGAACAGAGCGGGTGCGTTAGCCACGCCAAATGGAATGACCTTCCACTTGAATACCCTCCCCTGAGGGGTGATGAAGGCCAGTAGTTCCTGCGCGTTGGGCGTCAGGTCCACTTGCCAGAATCCACTTCGCTTGTCCATCTTGGTCTTGTAGCGACAGGAGGCTATCTCCTCCAGGGTAGACTCCATATTGGGAATGGACCCTGAGTGGTTCAGCGTCTTCTTGTTCAGCTCTCCATAGTCCACTACCAGCCGTTTGGCTGTAGACCCAGGTTTAGCCACCAGGAAACAGGGGCTGCAGTGTAGGGGGTAGTCCCCATCCTTGTATTCCAGGACTAGGCCAGCGTCGATACATTCTTGTATCTGGCGCTCAATCTCGTCGGCCTGCTCTTTAGGAGCTGGATAGGGTCTCAGAAAAGTTTATAGTGTTTTCAGCACTGTGTTTTTGCTTCTCCTGCTGCTTGTTGCTGCTGTAGGGTGTCCTGCTGCTTGTTTTGGATGATGAAAAGCTTTTGTTTGTTGAAATACAGTAAAGCCAAGTCAATCCAGGACCCAAGCCAATAGTATGCAAGGAGAAGGTAATTCAGGATCAAAGCATGAAGGGCTGCAGTGTAAACAGTGAAAGATGATTGGATATTCACAGAAGCTACAGCTCAGGTCACATATGAATGCATATTCACAAAGATAGCTGAAATGTTTTAGGAAAAGAGTTAGAAAACTGCCTCAGGATCACTCTCTCTCCATAGTGCCATCTTAGGAGATGTGCACTCTTTGTTTTGGGTCCCATATGTGCTGAGGTGGCATGGTATGTGGCGATGAGGTCACTGCCATGTCACATGGGATCTTCCTACTTAGCTAGGCTGACCAGGAATTGAACCCAGGACCTCTCAAAAAGAGGTGCCTAGCCCCCTATGGTGCATACCACAAGGGCAGATAAGTATTCATGGAAAAACATAGATAAATTCATAGGCTCTACCTTAGGTATGTCAGTGCTCAGTCAACTCAGGAAAAGATGTTTTACTTCACATTGAAAGGGGATTGAGGGGTCCACTCCATATCCTGATTGGGTGTTTGGTTCCATAGGTCAAAATGTGTTATCACCAGTTTTGGTTGGACCAATATTAAGATTAAAATGCATGGATGCTCAGTGCATCTCTAATACAACTAGAGTATGCCTCAAAGCAATGGAAAAGCACTTTTTCTTACTCCCCCCTTGTGCTGTGGTGGCCACCACTGTCGCATTTTAGGAAAAAGGGAATTTTTCTTGGCCTTTCCTTGGTTTCCACATCTACTTTAAAATACCTACAGTCTCCCTCACACTGTAAAATGGGCGCTCACCATGGCTGGCGTCCTTTTTCTGCTCTGATTGTACAGTTTCCTACAGAAGACTCAGCGCTCATGGCGCTGCCGGGGCTCCTGTGGCTTGGTTGGGTTAGTATGGGAGCATGCCAAACATGTGCATATGCATCCCTCCCTCCAAGACGCAGCGTCGACACAACCCAAACGCAAGACACATTATACACACTCGCATGGGTTCTCGTAAACCTGCTGGCGACCTGTGACCTGTCTTAGGGCGAAGGGAGTCGAAAGAAAATTAAATTTGCCCCTTGGTGGGGTCTTGGTTCTGCTCAGTCTCTCCAGGCACCTGCGTTTCGGCCCGAACACGGCCTACTCAGCGAGGCTGCGCGTGGGTATCTGCAGAGGCAGGAATGGGAGAATTATGGACGAATCCACGCAAAAACGAAGCAACGACACCAAAATCTGTCAAACGACGGTGTAGAATTTTTCTGAAACGACACACCTGAGCAGAATCCAATTGTGCATCAGAAGCACATTTTTATAGAAATTATAGTCATCTCTGGATTTTTTAAATCCAGAAATTCATACGCATAAAATGGCGGCGCGCAGGTGCGGCTCCTAGCGAAGCGCCGGAAAATGGAGAAATAATGGAATTATAAACGTATGTCTCACGTAGTCTTGAAAATGACGAGACACACATTAATAAATAAACAAATAGATTCCACCCACACTAATAGAAGCTTCAAAAATTCAAGAATTCGAGAATCAATCGAAAAGACTTCAATGAATCAGGTATAAACTACAGGTATGCTTGTCTTGCATGCCGCATACACATTGCTCGTCTCGTGTCTCCGTGAACGAGTCGTGTAGCAGCGATAACAACGATAACCACGATAGGACGCGGTAGAGGGATTGATTAGAAAGATTGCAGAGGATTAGCGGTCAGATCAGGGTGATTAGACATACACACAAGTGCATAGCAACGTTCTTCGCGTGCGCCCCTTTTGTCCTCTCACCTTGCTTCACTTCCCAGCGGTAGGTAAGGTAGGTACGCCCAGGCGGGGCCACCCCCTGGTGGAGTCAAGATTGACGCGTAGATGGGCAGGTTTGCCCACGACCCTGTCGCATACTCGTGCATGCACACACGCATTAAAGGGTAGGCCACGCGAAGTGCGCACGGTAAACCTTGTTTAGGCTACCCAGGGGCTCCTCGGTACGTTCTTTAAGAGAACCTGAGGAGTCCCTTAAAGCTTGCTTGCTTGACAAGGGTAGCTGCTCCTGCAGCGTGTTTGCGGACAGTGTATTATAGGTCACGCTGAGAAGGGTATAATACCTGGAGCGTGGCTTGGTTCCTCCGCCGCAAACGCCCTTTCATTTGCCTTTGTTTTACAGGTGGGCAGGTAGGGTGAGTGGTGCAGCAGCATGTTTTTATGCCCTGCTAAACAAGGGCGCAGATCACACAAACAAGTAACTCCGCTCCGCCTGTGGCAGAGCAGGGAGTCCGACTTCATCGACATCTGCGCCTTGCACGCGAGAGCACCCCTTCCCTCCAAGCCCTAGCAGGGGAAACGCGTTGTGGCGTCCCCTGTTAGGCCACAGTTGCTTAGTAGCGCTGTGTTCTCTTGTCATTTCACAGGAGGGTCGCTAGGACCCAAGAGACCTTCACCTTCGCAACGCCCAGTAGAGTGTGCGTGTAGGAGTGGTAGTCCTGCGTGGGGGCTAGAGCCAGTTGCCCAGTGCTCGCCCACCAGGATGGTGCCACTGTAGGGTGTGTAGGACCTGTAGGGGGTGTGTCACTGTCCCACCCTTTTCCTGCAATTTTAGCAGGGTTGGTGGGCTGTGGCAGTGGTTAGGTCAGTGTTTTGGCCACATAGCAAAACGGCGTTTTGCATGCCTTCATAGCTTTTGGCCACCCCTCCCTGTAGTAGACAGATAGGTAGGGAAAACAATACCTTGATTAGTACGCTGGGTATTCCCCCAAGGTTTTGCGCCAGCACAGAAATTGGGCGCATAGGGGAGGGGAGACCCGGGGCGTACCCCGTGGCATCAATAAGCCAACCCTCCAGGTTCAGCAAGGGCGCAGACTTGGGTATAATTAGGACACCACTTCTGCGGCTTGCTCTCAGGACCTTAGGACTAGCACACTCACACAGACGCTTTGGCAGGTAAGGGTAAGGTTCAGTCCCTAGCTTTAGTCTTGGAGGCAAGCGTCTCAGCGAGCCTCAGCAACTCACCAAGGTTGTTCTGGGACAAGTAGTCAACCAGAACTGAGTTTAGGCGTCCCTCAGGTAGAACAAATGCAGAGAAGGGCTCCCAGGTGGCCTCTTCGACTCCAAACCCTTCCCAGAGGGTGAGGAAGCGCCAACCCTGGCGATAGCGGTGGCGTAGGACAGACTTCACCAGGTAGAAGCCCTCCTTAGCCATCTCCTCGGCGTTCATGTCGGGGAGTTCACCTTCAACTTCCATAGGGCTGGCAGCCCCTTGTAGGTCCAGAGCGGCGATTTCCTCGTCGTTCAGCTCCCACTCCTCCCCACAGAGGTCTTCAGGATCATGGTAGCGCTTCAGGTGTTGAGCAGCGCACACCAGGGTCCCCCCTAGACGGGGAGAACACCGCACGGTGATACGGTGTCCATCCACAGATAGGATCTTGTACGGCCCGAAGTATGGGTCATCGCTGGTAGAGCGTGGCCAGGCGGGTAGTCGACTGTGGTGCACCAGCACCCAGTCCCCCTCTTGGTAGGTGGCCGGTACACGATCCTTGTTCTTCTTGTTCCACTGACGCTCCCTCACTCTCTGGAGCATAGCCTTGGCCTTGTCCACCTTCGCTTGTTGCTCTTGGACCCATTCACCCACAGAAGAATGGGTGTCGTCTGGATAGGGGGCATGTAGGAACCATGCCGGGCGCCCCATGAATAGCTCATGTGGCGAGTAGCCAGTAGCTGAACTCTCTTGGGAGTTCATCTTTAAGGATATGACGGGGAGTAGTCTCACCCAGTCTCTGGTGCGTTCAGTTTTGCACCATATCCTGACGTTCTCCTTTAGGACACGAATCTGTCGCTCACATAGGGGGTTGCTCGTGTGAGAGTAGGGAATCCCCGTAGACACCTGGACATTGAGGGATCTCAGGACCCTCTTGTACCAGCCAGTATCTGAGCGTACTCGTACGTCCTCATCGGAGTTGATCTCCTTGGGCGCCCCATAGACACAAAACCACTCCTCCAGGAGTATCTTGATAGTCTCCTCTCCGGTAATGTGCTTGGTACATGGGAACACCCTGGTAAACCTGGTCAACCCACAGGTTACTACGAGGGCGAAGTCATAGCCCCCGAACTTCGGCATCTCCGTGTAGTCCACGTATAGAACACTGTTAGCACAGTGAGGGATGGGCAGGGTCGAGTAGAGACGTCTGTCCCTGATATCCCCTGGTTTACTCGACCTGCACGGGCACTTGTCCACGATAGGCTGGAGTGTCTTCCGCAGTTGGTCGTCAGTCCACGTAGTGTGGAACCACTGCTTGAACAGCCTCAGGGTACGGTCGGCACCCACATGACCACTGGACTCATGGGTCCACTTCAGCAGCGCTGGGACTCGGTCACTAGGCACCACGATGCGGTCCTCGTGCCAGAGGTAGCTCTTGTCCCGCTTCCACTGGTCTTGGTTGACCAGGAGGGGTTCAAGGCGTTTCTCCAGGCGCCGGTAGATGTCCCCAAACTCCTGTAGGTACTCCGATTGTTGGAGTCCATCCAGGGGGCGTATCATGGTCATGTTCAGGTCCAGATGTACGTCCATACGGCTGAACGCTTCCTTAGCCAGCGCTTCAGACCGGGCACCAATCAGGGCGTCGAAGTTGTTGCGGCTGATGTAGTCGGCACACTCGTTCTTCACTCCCTGGATATGGTGTACCGTCAGCCGTAGTTGACTGAGGTAGGTCCACCAGCGACGTAGCTTGGCCTTCTCAGGTGGGGGGCCCTTCTGGAAACGGCGGACCGGTTCTTGGTCGCATAGCCAGACCACAGGGTTACTCCCCAACAGTCGTGCTTGTGAGGATAGCACCAGCATACCCGCGAGCAGTTCCTGCTCATAGGTGGAGTAGTTCCCCCTGGCCTGGTTCCACTTCCAGTTCCAGTGGCCCAGAGGTACTAGGACCCACTTGTCGTCAGGGTAGCTGTGCTTGAGGGTTCCATCTCGGTTGAGACCTTCCGTCCCCCATTGGGAAATGGCCGAGTCAAACTCCTCCTTCTCCAGTGCTTGCCATTGGAACAACGTTCCACCACCGCCCACATTGCTGGCGTCGGTCACCAGTATAATCTCCCCTTGTGCCCTAGGCACGCCCAAGCACTTAGCGTTGGCTACCTTGTCCTTGAGCTCGTCAAACGCTTGTTGCTCTTGTGGGCCCCAGCGCCAAGTAGTACTCTTCTTGATCAAGTCCGTTAGAACGGCGCTGGTATAGGTGAAGTTCTTGATGTGGCGGCGATAGAAGTTGCACGCCCCAATGAAACTGCGTACATCATGAAGTCCTTTCTTGGGGTCTTCGTGTCGTACTTTGGCATCCATCAGGGGTTTGGCCTTAGAGGCCGCTGGGGTCCACCACCCATAGCCAACGTCAAACCCCAAGTACTGCATGGTCTCCTGCATGAACTCACACTTCTCCAGCTTGAGTCGTGTGTGGTTCTCCTGGCAGACCGCAAAGAACTCACCCAAGAGGATTAGGTGATCCTCCTGGGTATTGGTCCCGAGGCATACATCGTCGATGTGAGCCTCCATCTGGGCCCCACGGGATATGAGCTCCTGCACCTTAGGTCTCCTTCGTAGGATGGACAAGATCTTGTTCATCAGCTCTTGGAACAGAGCGGGTGCGTTAGCCACGCCAAATGGCATGACCTTCCACTTGAATACCCTCCCCTGAGGGGTGATGAAGGCCAGTAGTTCCTGAGCGTTGGGCGTCAGGTCCACTTGCCAGAATCCACTTCGCTTGTCCATCTTGGTCTTGTAGCGACAGGAGGCTATCTTCTCCAGGGTAGACTCCATATTGGGAATGGACCCTGAGTGGTTCAGCGTCTTCTTGTTCAGCTCTCCGTAGTCCACTACCAGCCGTTTGGCTGTAGACCCAGGTTTAGCCACCAGGAAACAGGGGCTGCAGTGTAGGGGGTAGTCCCCGTCCTTGTACTCCAGGACTAGGCCAGCGTCAATACACTCTTGTATCTGTCGCTCAATCTCGTCGGCCTGCTCTTTAGGAGCTGGATAGGGTCTCCTCCGGATCTTGTGACCCACGAACTCGGGTTTCAGCTTGAGGTCCATCTGTACCAGCTTGTCACATGAGGCTGGAGGGGGTAGTTCTCCGAACACCTCCAGATAGGTCCTTATCAGCTTCTGTACCCGCGGGTCCAGTACCTTGATCTTGTCCTCCATGTCCTCGTCGGAGTGTAAGTTGCTTGCCCCTTGAATAGACGTCGGGAGGTGGTCCTCCACCGACTCTTCGCCCGAGGTAGTATCCTTCAGCCCTTGGTAGGCATATAGAAGGTCTTGCTCGACCATCTCCGGTGGACGATGGCAACATAGGCACGCTCCAGGGGGTTCACATACACATTCCTCCGAGAGGTCGTCCTCCTCTGGGGTCCTCACATGGAGAAAAGTTTATAGTGTTTTCAGCACTGTGTTTTTGCTTCTCCTGCTGCTTGTTGTTGCTATAGGGTGTCCTGCTGCTGGTTTTGGATGATGAAAAGCTTTTGTTTGTTGAAATACAGTAAAGCCAACTCAATCCAGGATAGCCCAAGCCAACAGTATGCGAAGAGAAGGTGATTCAGGATCAAAGCATGAAGGGCTGCAGTGTAAACAGTGAAAGATGATTAGATATTCACAGAAACTGCAACTCAGGATACAAATGAATGCATATTCACAGAGATAGCTGTAATGTTTTGGGAAAAGAGTTAGAAAACTGCCTCAGGATCACTCTCTCTCCATAGTGCCATCTTAGGAGATGTGCACTCTTTGTTTTGGGTCCCATATGTGCTGAGGTGGCATGGTATGTGGCGATGAGGTCACTGCCATGTCACATGGGATCTTCCTACTTAGTTAGGCTGACCAGGAATTGAACCCAGGACCTCTCAAAAAGAGGTGCCTAACCCCCTAGGGTGCATACCACTAGGGCAGATAAGTATTCATGGAAAAACATAGATAAATTCATAGGTTCTACCTTAGGTATGTCAGTGCTCAGTCAACTCAGGAAAAGATGTTTTACTTCTGATTGAAAGGGGATTAAGGGGTCCACTCCATATCCTGATTGGGTGTTTGGTTCCATAGGTCAAAATGTGTTCTCACCACTTTTGGCTGGACCAATACTAAGATAAAAATGCATGGATGCTCAGTGCATCTCTAATACAACTAGAGTATGTCCCAAAGCAATGGAAAAGCACTTTTTCTTACTCCCCCCTTGTGCTGTGGTGGCCACCACTGTCGCATTTTAGGAAAAAGGGAATTTTTCTTGGCCTTTCCTTGGTTTCCACATCTACTTTAAAATACCTACAGTCTCCCTCACACTGGAAAAATGGGTGCTCACCATGGCTGGCGCCCTTTTGCTGCTCTGATTGTACAGTTTCCTACAGAAGACTCAGCGCTCTTGGCGCTGCCGGGGCTCCTGTGGCTTGGTTGGGTTAGATTGGGAGCATGCCAAACATGTGCATATGCATCCCTCCCTCCAAGACGCAGCGTCGACATAACCCAAACGCAAGACACATTATACACACTCGCATGGGTTCTCGTAAACCTGCTGGCGACCTGTGACCTGTCTTAGGGCGTAGGGAGTCGAGAAAGAAATTAATTTGCCCCTTGGTGGGGTCTTGGTTCTGCTCAGTCTCTCCAGGCACCTGCGTTTCGGCCCGAACACGGCCTACTCAGCGAGGCTGCGCGTGGGTATCTGCAGAGGCAGGAATGGGAGAATTATGGACGAATCCACGCAAAAACGAAGCGACGACACCAAAATCCGTCAAATGACGGCGTAGAATTTTTCTGAAACGACACACCTGAGCAGAATCCAATTGTGCATCAGAAGCACATTTTTATAGAAATTATAGTCATCTTTGGATTTTTTAAATCCAAAAATTCATACGTCCAAAATGGTGGCGCGCAGGAGCGGCTCCTAGCGAAGCGCCGGAAAATGGAAAAATAATGGAATTATAAACGTATGTATCACGTAGTCTTGAAAATGACGAGACACACATTAATAAACAAACATACAGATTCCACCCACACTAATAGAAGCTTCAAAAATTCAAGAATTCGAAAATCAATTGAAGAGACTTCAATGAATCAGGTATAAACTACAGGTATGCTCGTCTTGCATGCCGCATACACATTGCTCGTCTCGTGTCTCCGTGAACGAGTCGTGTAGCAGCGTTAACAACGATAACCACGATAGGACGCGGTAGAGGGATTGATTAGAAAGATTGCAGATGATTAGCGGTCAGATCAGGGTGATTAGTCATACACACAAGTGCATAGCAACGTTCTTCGCGTGCGTCCCTTTTGTCCTCTCTCCTTGCTTCACTTCCCAGCGGTAGGTAAGGTAGGTACGCCCAGGCGGGGCCACCCCCTGGTGGAGTCAAGATCGTGGTGGAGATGGGCAGGTTTGCCCACGTGATCGTGCATAGTCGTGCATGCACACACGCATTAAAGGGTAGGCCACGCGAAGTGCGCACGGTAAACCTTGTTTAGGCTACCCAGGGGCTCCTCGGTACGTTCTTTAAGAGAACCTGAGGAGTCCCTTAACGCTTGCTTGCTTGATAAGGGTAGCTGCTCCATGCAGCGTGTTTGCGGACAGCGTATTATAGGGCACACTGAGAAGGGTATAATACCTGGAGTGTGTCTTGGTTCCTCCGCCGCAAACGCCCTTTCATTTGCCTTTGCTTTACAGGTGGGCAGGTAGGGTGAGTGGTGCAGCAGCATTTTTTTTTATGCCCTGCTAAACAGGGGCGCAGATCACACAAACAAGGAACTCCGCTCCGCCTGTGGCAGAGCAGGGAGTCCGACTTCATCGACATCTGCGCCTTGCACACGAGAGCACTCCTTCCCTCCAAGCCCTTGCAGGGGAAACGCGTTGTGGCGTCCCCTGTGAGGCCACAGTAGCTTAGCAGCGCTGTGTTCTCTTGTCATTTCACAGGTGGGTCGCTAGGACCCTCGAGAACCTCCTCTTCGCAACGCCAAGTAGAGTGTGCGTGTAGGAGTGGTAGTCCTGCGTGGGGGCTAGAGCCAGTTGCCCAGCGCTCGCCCACCAGGATGGTGCCACTGTAGGGTGTGTAGGACCTGTAGGGGGCGTGTCACGGTCCCACCCTTTTCCTGCAATTTTAGCTGGGTTGGTGGGCTGTGACAGTGGGTTAGGTTAGTGTTTTTGGCCACATAGCAAACAGGCGTTTTGCATGCCTTCATAGCTTTTGGCCACCCCTCCCTTTAGTAGTCAGGTAGGTAGGGAAAACAATACCTGGACTAACACTCTGGGTATTCCCCCAAGGTTTTGCGCCAGCACAGAAATTGGGCGCATAGGGGAGGGGAGACCCGGGGCGTACCCCGTGGCATCAATAAGCCAACCCTCCAGGTTCAGCAAGGGCGCAGACTTGGGTATAATTAGGACACCACTTCTGCGGCTTGCTCTCAGGACCTTAGGACTAGCACATTCACACATACGCTTTGGCAGGTAAGGGTAAGGTTCAGTCCCTAGCTTTATTCTTGGAGGCAAGCGTCTCGGCGAGCCTCAACAACTCACCAAGGTTGTTCTGGGACAAGTAGTCAACCAGAACTGAGTTTAGGCGTCCCTCAGGTAGAACAAATGCAGAGAAGGGCTCCCAGGTGGCCTCTTCGACTCCAAACCCTTCCCAGAGGGTGAGGAAGCGCCAACCCTGGCGATAGCGGTGGCGTAGGACAGACTTCACCAGGTAGAAGCCCTCCTTAGCCATCTCCTCGGCGTTCATGTCGGGGAGTTCACCTTCAACTTCCATAGGGCTGGCAGCCCCTTGTAGGTCCAGAGCGGCGATTTCCTCGTCGTTCAGCTCCCACTCCTCCCCACAGAGGTCTTCAGGATCATGGTAGCGCTTCAGGTGTTGAGCGGCGCACACCAGGGTCCCCCCTAGACGGGGAGAACACCGCACCGTGATACGGTGACCATCCACAGATAGAATCTTGTACGGCCCGAAGTATGGGTCATCGCTGGTAGAGCGAGGCCAGGCGGGTAGTCGGCTGTGGTGCACCAGCACCCAGTCCCCCTCTTGGTAGGTGGCCGGTACTCGGTGCTTGTTCTTCTTGTTCCACTGACGCTCCCTCACTCTCTGGAGCATAGCCTTGGCCTTGTCCACCTTCGCTTGTTGCTCTTGGACCCACTCACCCACAGAAGAATGGGTGTCCTCTGGATAGGGGGCATGTAGGAACCACGCCGGGCGCCCCATGAATAGCTCATGTGGCGAGTAGCCAGTAGCTGAACTCTCTTGGGAGTTCATCATCAAGGATATGACGGGGAGTAGTCTCACCCAGTCTCTGGTGCGTTCAGTTTTGCACCATATCCTGACGTTCTCCTTCAGGACACGAATCTGTCGCTCACATAGGGGGTTGCTCGTGTGAGAGTAGGGAATCCCCGTAGACACCTGGACATTGAGGGACCTCAGGACCCTCTTGTACCAGCCAGTATCTGAGCGTACTCGTACGTCCTCATCGGAGTTGATCTCCTTGGGCGCCCCATAGACACAAAACCACTCCTCCAGGAGTATCTTGATAGTCTCCTCTCCGGTAATGTGCTTGGTACATGGGAACACCCTGGTAAACCTGGTCAACCCACAGGTTACTACGAGGGCGAAGTCATAGCCCCCGAACTTCGGCATCTCCGTGTAGTCCACGTATAGAACACTGTTAGCACAGTGAGGGATGGGCAGGGTCGAGTAGAGACCTCTGTCCCTGATATCCCCTGGTTTACAGGACCTGCACGGGCACTTGTCCACGATAGGCAGGAGCGTCTTCCGCAGCTGGTCGTCAGTCCACGTAGTGTGGAACCACTGCTTGAACAGCCTCAGGGTACGGTCAGCACCCACATGACCACTGGACTCATGGGTCCACTTCAGCAGCGCTGGGACTCGGTCACTAGGCACCACGATGCGGTCCTCGTGCCAGAGGTAGCTCTTGTCCCGCTTCCACTGGTCTTGGTTGACCAGGAGGGGTTCAAGGCGTTTCTCCAGGCGCCGGTAGATATCCCCAAACTCCTGTAGGTACTCCGATTGTTGGAGTCCATCCAGGGGGCGTATCATGGTCATGTTCAGGTCCAGGTGTACGTCCATACGGCTGAACGCTTCCTTAGCCAGCGCTTCAGACCGGGCACCAATCAGGGCGTCGAAGTTGTTGCGGCTGATGTAGTCAGCACACTCGTTCTTCACTCCCTGGATATGGTGTACCGTCAGCCGTAGTTGACTGAGGTAGGTCCACCAGCGACGTAGCTTGGCCTTCTCAGGTGGGGGGCCCTTCTGGAAACTGCGGACCGGTTCTTGGTCGCATAGCCAGACCACAGGGTTACTCCCCAACAGTCGTGCTTGTGAGGATAGCACCAGCATACCCGCGAGCAGTTCCTGCTCATAGGTGGAGTAGTTCCCCCTGGCCTGGTTCCACTTCCAGTTCCAATGGCCCAGAGGTACTAGGACCCACTTGTCGTCAGGGTAGCTGTGCTTGAGGGTTCCATCTCGGTTGAGACCTTCCGTCCCCCATTGGGAAATGGCCGAGTCGAACTCCTCCTTCTCTAGTGCTTGCCACTGGAACAACGTTCCACCACCGCCCACATTGCTGGCGTCGGTCACCAGGATAATCTCCCCTTGTGCCCTAGGCACGCCCAAGCACTTAGCGTTGGCTACCTTGTCCTTGAGCTCGTCAAACGCTTGTTGCTCTTGTGGGCCCCAGCGCCAAGTAGTACTCTTCTTGATCAAGTCAGTCAGTACTGCGCTGGTGTAGGTGAAGTTTTTGATGTGGCGGCGATAGAAGTTGCACGCCCCAATGAAACTGCGTACATCATGAAGTCCTTTCTTGGGGTCTTCGTGTCGTACCTTGGCATCCATCAGGGGTTTGGCCTTAGAGGCCGCTGGGGTCCACCACCCATAGCCAACGTCAAACCCCAGGTACTGCATGGTCTCCTGCATGAACTCACACTTCTCCAGCTTGAGTCGTGTGTGGTTCTCCTGGCAGACCGCAAAGAACTCACCCAAGAGGATTAGGTGATCCTCCTGGGTATTGGTCCCGAGGCATACATCGTCGATGTGAGCCTCCATCTGGGCCCCACGGGATATGAGCTCCTGCACCTTAGGTCTCCTTCGTAGGATGGACAAGATCTTGTTCATCAGCTCTTGGAACAGAGCGGGGGCGTTAGCCACGCCGAAGGGCATGACCTTCCACTTGAAAACCCTCCCCTGAGGGGTGATGAAGGCCAGTAGTTCCTGCGCGTTGGGCGTCAGGTCCACTTGCCAGAATCCACTTCGCTTGTCCATCTTGGTCTTGTAGCGACAGGAGGCTATCTTCTCCAGGGTAGACTCCATATTGGGAATGGACCCTGAGTGGTTCAACGTCTTCTTGTTCAGCTCTCCATAGTCCACTACCAGCCGTTTGGCTGTAGACCCAGGTTTAGCCACCAGGAAACAGGGGCTGCAGTGTAGGGGGTAGTCCCCATCCTTGTACTCCAGGACTAGGCCAGCGTCGATACATTCTTGTATCTGTCGCTCAATCTCGTCGGCCTGCTCTTTAGGAGCTGGATAGGGTCTCCTCCGGATCTTGTGACCCACGAACTCGGGTTTCAGCTTGAGGTCCATCTGTACCAGCTTGTCGCATGAGGCTGGAGGGGGTAGTTCTCCGAACACCTCCAGATAGGTCCTTATCAGCTTTTGTACCCGCGGGTCCAGTACCTTGATCTTGTCCTCCATGTCCTCGTCGGAGTGTAAGTTGCTTGCCCCTTGAATAGACGTCGGGAGGTGGTCCTCCACCGACTCTTCGCCCGCGGTCGCATCCTTCAGCCCTTGGTAGGCATACAGAAGGTCTTGCTCAACCATCTCCGGTGGACGATGGCAACATAGGCACGCTTTAGGGGGTTCACATACACATTCCTCCGAGAGGTCGTCCTCCTCTGGGGTCCTCACATGGGCACCCCACACGCTCTTCATGAGCTTGAGATCTACCTCCCTTTGCCAGGTGGTGATCTTCTGTTCGAGGTCCTCCTTCAATTGGGAGAGGTCTCCCATACGTCCTTGCTTCAGTGGCCACGAGCTGCGGGTAGGCTTCGCGTAGCATAGCTTTTTCGCCACCAACTTCCTCTTGGAATCTACATACTCCCTGAGCCTGGATCGAGGGTCCAGCTCTTCATCCACGGGGTCTTCCACCCTCATGGAGAGTAGGGGTTTTAGTGGGGCGACGTACTCGGCGTTCTCCACTTCTTCCACCGCAGTCTGCACGAAGAAGGCGTCGTGCTCAGTTTCGTCGTCTGAGTGGATAGAGCTAGGTAGCTCAGATAGTCCACACTCAGAGACTCCATCAGGAACAGGTACATGACAGGGAGAGTTGGGGGCGTTGGTGTCAGTCACGACGTACTCATCTCCTCCGGGTGTAGTTTCAACAGCATCTTGAGGTCGTAGGCGATCCTTCAAGTCACCCAAGGCGAGTCCATCGCTTTCTCGTTGTATAGCCTGGACCAGAGTAGGGTCCAGGTCTTCCCAGGGGATGGTGGTTAGACTCCCGTCCACCACGCTGAGCATACTCCCCCATCCAGGCTTCCCAATGGGCGTCTTGCGTCCCAGAGGCACGTAGATGGCCTCATCAGGCAACCGCACGGAGCTGATAGTCAGCTTGTCAAGGAGGGTTCGCCAGTACTCGTTGCCCCCATGGGCTCCCCAATCGGGGGAACACAGGACCATACGGGAACGTTCCAAGGCCACCTTGGTCAGCACCTTCCCCAGTTCACTGAATCTGGGGTTCCCGTAGGCCATCCCGAAAGAGGGCCAGTAAAATTTGTAGCTGCAGTTCTTCCCCTGGCTGCAGTATAGGTCCAGTACATGCTGCTTGTCGCTGGCGAACAGTTCCACACTTAGGTCTTCTCGAGAGTAACCCAACTCTTTCAGACCTTGGTCTAGGACTTCCCCCAATAATTGGTAGTCCTCAGTTTTGGAGGCCGCCATCATGTTCGAGGGCTCCTCCTTCGATAGTCTCAGGTAACTCGAGGTATGTTCCGACTGCTCCAGTGGCACAGACTCTCTGCCACTGCCGTGGTCCACGTACAGGAGGTAGGGCGCTTGCAGCGTCAGGGATTGTATCTGGGAGTGCTGCACGAAGAAGTCAGTCCCCAGTACAAAGTCGAAGGCATCAGTATCCATCACATAGAACCGATGGGCGATAGTCCTGGAGCCCATAGGTACCTCCACTTCGCAGTCCCCGCAGCTGTGCACCACATGTCCATCTCCCATCCGTATAGCGGCGGTGGTCATGGTGTTCTTCAGGCTCCCACAAGGTAAAATTTTCTTGGCCACTATCGATATTGTGGCTCCAGTATCCAGTACCCCCAGGTACTCACGTCCCCCTAGTCGGATACGTACCCAAAACACCAGGTCTTGGGTGCCACCAGAGCGTCCCCGTCAGAATTCCGCGGGACAGGTCACCTCGAACCCCTTGTTCCGCAATTTGCGGGCCATCCTCATGAAACGGCTTCTCTTCTTGGCGTTGCCGTCGTCACCACCTTCATGCTCACGCTTGGCTCCTTGTTCTTGCTGGGCCTGCGTCTGTGAGCGTGTGGTAGGTCCAGACTGCCCTCCAGAGGGCTCGGAGTTCCCCCCTGGATTAGGGTTGGGGTTACCTCCGTTCTTGTCCTTGTTCTTGTTGTCGTTCTGGCGATTAGCGCCTCCTCCTCGTCCGCCTTGACCCTTGTCTTGACCACCTTGACCACGTCCTTTCGACTTGCCCTTGCCGGAGTCGTTGCCTTTGGACTTGCCTCCACCTTTGCCTGAGCTTTTGCCAGGATCTTCCCCCTTAAGCTTCGCCGATAGGCGTTGCTTATGGTAGCACTCGTCCTCATAGTGCTTCCGCTTACCGCAGAATGCACACGTGATGGTGCAGCGGTAATGATCCGGCAGCTTCACCTTGGCGCCGGTGATCTTTTCCTGCTGCTTCCCCTGGACAACAAAGCAGTCTCGCTGCTCGCAGTCGGAGGCATGCTGCAGGTGGCCCTGTTCATCTCTGGCATCACACCAGAATAGCTCCTTCACGTTCTCCATTAGGCGGGCGTGGGCGTGTTTGGGGGTAGTCCCCTGCCCAGGTCGGGACCCTTGGTACCCTTTGCCTCCAGAACCTCCACCACCAGGACGGTAGTGGTTCAGGTGTTGGTCGCTCTCCTTCTCCAGCGCCATCTCCAGGAGCAGCACGCATAGATCCTCGTAGCGGAGGGATCTAGCCTTGCGCTCGGCCGTCAGACGGCACTCGTCCCATAGCTCACGGGGGAGCTTGGAGCACAACCAAAACAGCAGGTCGTCGCTGCTGTAGGAACCGGGCGTCAGTCGTCCAGCCCAGTGGTCCAGGTCCGCCAACAGCTCGGAGACTCTGCCGGGTTTAGGGTTGTTCGGCAGCACGGGCAGGTTCTGGATCTCGGCCCTGATGGAGAGGTCGGTCTCGTAGGTTGGGTACTGCCTCTCCAGGGCAACCAACACGTCGGCAAAGGTGGCGGAGTTGGTGACGATCTGCCTGACCTGCTTCTCCAGGTACTTCGTCTTGCAGCACTGCAGGAGCAGGTCGCACTTCACTCGCCCACTCGCGTGGGTTTGGCCGGTCAGTCGTAGGAACCGGCCAAAGTTCTCAGCGAACTCGCTGAGGTCCTTGCCTGTGAATTCAGGCAGGTTTACCACTATCTTGGAGGTGGCAATAGCCTTCGCCTCCTGAGCTCGGCGTCCTTCAGGGCGTCGGGTCTTCTTCTTCTTCTTCTTCTTCTTCTTACCCTTGGGGTCCTCGGGGTCCTCAGGGTCTTCGTCATCCGATGGCGAAGAAGAAGTCATCGAAGGCGGCCCATCATCGGAGGGGTCTCCGCCTAGATCACTGGAGCCATAAGGCTCCACGTCCACCATAGCCCTTAGGGCTGTCAGCCCCAGCTGGTCCAGCTCGGCCCTCGTCGAGTTCGTCACGTGACTGTAGGGCGGCTGGGCTGTCCTCGGGACGAATGGGCTTCTTGGTACTGCTGCAGGAGTCGGCATCGGTCGGCTCCTCAGGCTCCCCAGGGTATTCGTCAACCCTGCCGCCAGGTGGTTAGCCTGTACTCGGTGGGGTGACATTCCCACTGTCGTAGGTGACGCATGGGACGGGATCATCAGGGGCTGCAGTTTCTCCCTGATCTCTTGCGTGAGGTCGCTCACGATTTGCGAAGTGGCTCCTCGGAGCACCTCATCGATCTCCGACCGCGTCAGGGACCTGTTGGAGGATCTTCCCGATCCTCTACTCCTGCCTCCCAGAGACTCTGGTCCTCTCCTCAACCCACTCAGGGGTGCATACCCAGGTGCACACCCAGGAGCATACCCAGAAACTTCCATGTAGGTTCCAGTGGCGTGGAGTGGATGGGGATGGTCAGCCGCATACCAACGCGGCGCAGAGCTGGAAGCCACCGGCTCACTGGCAGTAGTTGCCTCAAGGAGCGCAGTGGTAGGTGGGCCCATGCCATAGGCGGGGTAGTGAGGCATGCCAGTAAAGCCTGTGCCCTCTGCCATAGGCTGGTTGGTTGTGGAAGTGGATGTAGCGGCGGCTGGGAGTGTGGTGGTTATGGGAGAGGGTGATGCTTGGAGGCCAGAAGCGCTTGGTGCGCCTTCGAAGGTAGGGACTTCCGTCGGGTCTTGCCCTTGCTCCTCTCCTTCGTCTGCTCCTTCTCCAGCATCCTTCTCGCTCTCGTTTCCTCTCTTCCTCTTCACAGGCTGAGGTTGAGAGACCATTTCCTTCACCGACAGGGCCCCAAAGGCCGTCTGGAGGCCATCCAAGGAGTCCTCCGCCGTATCCATTGGCCCATGTAAGGGCTCCACCGAAGGTACAGCGTCAGGCGCCGGCCTTGCCGGTGTCTCTGGCGCTGGCGCTGTGTTCACCTCGGCGTCCACTCTTCCTGGATCCATCTTAATTCACCCTTCTGCTTATGTTTGCCTGCTCGGAGCACTGGTTGTACGGCGCGGGGTCGCTGCCGGTGCACAGAGACAGGCTGCCTCTTGCTACCAGAAACGTTTATAGTGTTTTCAGCACTGTGTTTTTGCTTCTCCTGCTGCTTGTTGTTGCTATAGGGTGTCCTGCTGCTGGTTTTGGATGATGAAAAGCTTTTGTTTGTTGAAATACAGTAAAGCCAACTCAATCCAGGATAGCCCAAGCCAACAGTATGCGAAGAGAAGGTGATTCAGGATCAAAGCATGAAGGGCTGCAGTGTAAACAGTGAAAGATGATTAGATATTCACAGAAACTGCAACTCAGGATACAAATGAATGCATATTCACAGAGATAGCTGAAATGTTTTGGGAAAAGAGTTAGAAAACTGCCTCAGGATCACTCTCTCTCCATAGTGCCATCTTAGGAGATGTGCACTCTTTGTTTTGGGTCCCATATGTGCTGAGGTGGCATGGTATGTGGCGATGAGGTCACTGCCATGTCACATGGGATCTTCCTACTTAGTTAGGCTGACCAGGAATTGAACCCAGGACCTCTCAAAAAGAGGTGCCTAACCCCCTAGGGTGCATACCACTAGGGCAGATAAGTATTCATGGAAAAACATAGATAAATTCATAGGTTCTACCTTAGGTATGTCAGTGCTCAGTCAACTCAGGAAAAGATGTTTTACTTCTGATTGAAAGGGGATTAAGGGGTCCACTCCATATCCTGATTGGGTGTTTGGTTCCATAGGTCAAAATGTGTTCTCACCACTTTTGGCTGGACCAATACTAAGATAAAAATGCATGGATGCTCAGTGCATCTCTAATACAACTAGAGTATGTCCCAAAGCAATGGAAAAGCACTTTTTCTTACTCATGGGCGCCCCACACGCTCTTCATGAGCTTGAGATCTACCTCCCTTTGCCAGGTGGTGATCTTCTGTTCGAGGTCCTCCTTCAATTGGGATAGGTCTCCCATACGTCCTTGCTTCAGTGGCCACGAGCTGCGGGTAGGCTTCGCGTAGCATAGCTTTTTCGCCACCAACTTCCTCTTGGAATCCACATACTCCCTGAGCCTGGATCGAGGGTCCAGCTTCTCATCCACGGGGTCTTCCACCCTCATGGAGAGTAGGGGTTTTAGCGGGGCGACGTACTCGGCGTCCTCCACTTCCTCCACCGCGGTCTGCACGAAGAAGACGTCAGGCTCAGTTTCGTCGTCTGAGTGGATAGAGCTAGGTAGCTCAGATAGTCCACACTCAGAGACTCCATCAGGAACAGGTACATGACAGGGAGAGTTGGGGGCGTTGGTGTCAGTCACGACGTACTCATCTCCTCCGGGTGTAGTTTCAACAGCATCTTGAGGTCGTAGGTGATCCTTCAAGTCACCCAAGGCGAGTCCATCGCTTTCTCGTTGTATGGCCTGGACCAGAGTAGGGTCCAGGTCTTCCCAGGGAATGGAGGTAAGACCTCTGTCCACCACGCTGAGCATACTCCCCCATCCGGGCTTTCCAATGGGCGTCTTGCGTCCCAGAGGCACGTAGATGGCCTCATCAGGTAACCGCACAGAGCTGATAGTCAGCTTGTCAAGGAGGGTTCGCCAGTACTCGTTGCCCCCATGGGCTCCCCAATCGGGGGAACACAGGACCATACGGGAACGTTCCAAGGCCACCTTGGTCAGCACCTTCCCCAGTTCACTGAATCTGGGGTTCCCGTAGGCCATCCCGAAAGAGGGCCAGTAAAATTTGTAGCTGCAGTTCTTCCCCTTGCTGCAGTATAGGTCCAGTACATGCTGCTTGTCGCTGGCGAACAGCTCCACACTTAGGTCTTCTCGAGAGTAACCCAACTCCTTCAGACCTTGGTCTAGGACTTCCCCCAATAGTTGATAGTCCTCAGTTTTGGAGGCCGCCATCATGTTCGAGGGCTCCTCCTTCGATAGTCTCAGGTAACTCAAGGTATGTTCCGACTGCTCCAGTGGCACAGACTCTCTGCCACTGCCGTGGTCCACGTACAGGAGGTAGGGCGCTTGCAGCGTCAGGGATTGTATCTGGGAGTGCTGCACGAAGAAGTCAGTACCCAGTACAAAGTCGAAGGCCTCAGTGTCCATCACATAGAACCGATGGGCGATAGTTCGAGAGCCCATAGGTACCTCCACTTCACAGTCCCCGCAGCTGTGCACCACATGTCCATCCCCCATGCGTATAGCGGCGGTGGTCATGGTGTTCTTCAGGCTCCCACAAGGTAAAATTTTCTTGGCCACTATAGATATTGTGGCGCCAGTATCCAGTACCCCCAGGTATTCACGTCCTCCTAGTCGGATACGTACCCAAAACACCAGGTCTTGGGTGCCACCAGAGCGTCCCCGTCAGAATTCCGCGGGACAGGTCACCTCGAACCCCTTGTTCCGCAATTTGCGGGCCATCCTCATGAAACGGCTTCTCTTCTTGGCGTTGCCGTCATCACCACCTTCATGCTCACGCTTGGCTCCTTGTTCTTGCTGGGCCTGCGTCTGTGAGCGTGTGGTAGGTCCAGACTGCCCTCCAGAGGGCTCGGAGTTCCCCCCTGGATTAGGGTTGGGGTTACCTCCGTTCTTGTCCTTGTTCTTGTTGTCGTTCTGGCGGTTAGCGCCACCTCCTCGTCCACCTTGACTCTTGTCTTGACCACCTTGACCACGTCCTTTCGACTTGCCCTTGCCGGAGTCGTTGCCTTTGGCCTTGCCTCCACCTTTGCCTGAGCTTTTGCCAGGATCTTCCCCCTTAAGCTTCGCCGATAGGCGTTGCTTATGGTAGCACTCATGCTCGTAGTGCTTCCGCTTACCGCAGAATGCACACGTGATGGTGCAGCGGTAATGATCCGGCAGCTTCACCTTGGCGCCGGTGATCTTCTCCTGCTGCTTCCCCTGGACGACGAAGCAGTCTCGCTGCTCGCAGTCAGAGGCGTGCTGCAGGTGGCCCTGCTCATCTCTGGCATCACACCAGAATAGCTCCTTCACGTTCTCCATTAGGCGGGCGTGGGCGTGTTTGGGGGTAGTCCCCTGCCCAGGTCGGGACCCTTGGTACCCTTTGCCTCCAGAACCTCCACCACCAGGACGGTAGTTGTTCAGGTGCTGGTCGCTCTCCTTCTCCAGCGCCATCTCCAGGAGCAGCACGCATAGATCCTCGTAGCGGAGGGATCTAGCCTTGCGCTCAGCCGTCAGACGGCACTCGTCCCATAGCTCTCGGGGGAGCTTGGCGCACAACCAGAACAGCAGGTCGTCGCTGCTGTAGGAACCGGGCGTCAGTCGCCCAGCCCAGTGATCCAGGTCAGCCAACAGCTCAGAAACCCCGCCAGGTTTGGGGTTGTTGGGCAGCACGGGCAGGTTCTGGATCTCGGCCCTGATGGAGAGGTCGGTCTCGTAGGTTGGGTACTGCCTCTCCAGGGCAACCAACACATCGGCAAAGGTGGCGGAGTTAGTGACGATCTGCCGGACCTGCTTCTCCAGGTATTTGGTCTTGCAGCACTGCAGGAGCAGGTCGCACTTCACTCGCCCACTCGCGTGGGTCTGGCCGGTCAGTCGTAGGAACCGGCCAAAGTTCTCAGCGAACTCGCTGAGGTCCTTGCCTGTGAACTCAGGCAGGTTCACCACTATCTTGGAGGTGGCAATAGCCTTTGCCTCCTGAGCTCGGCGTCCTTCAGGGCGTCGGGTCTTCTTCTTCTTCTTCTTCTTCTTCTTCTTACCCTTGGGGTCCTCGGGGTCCTCAGGGTCTTCGTCATCCGATGGCGAAGAAGAATCCATCGACGGCGGCTCGTCGTCGGAGGGGTCTCCGCCTAGATCACTGGAGCCATAAGGCTCCACGTCCACCATAGCCCTTAGGGCTGTCAGCCCCAGCTGGTCCAGCTCGGCCCTCGTCGAGTTCGTCACGTGGCTGTAGGGCGGCTGGGCCGTTCTCGGGACGAATGGACTTCTCGGTACTGCTGCAGGAGTCGGCATCGGTCGGCTCCTCAGGCTCCCCAGGGTATTTGTCAACCCTGCCGCCAGGTGGTTAGCCTGGACTCGGTGGGGTGACATTCCCACCGTTGTAGGTGACCCATGGGACGGGATCATCAGAGGCTCCAGTTTCTCCCTGATCTCTTGCGTGAGGTCGCTCACGATTTGCGAAGTGGCTCCTCAGGGCACCTCGTTGATCTCCGACCGCGTCAGGGACCTGTTGGAGGATCTTCCCGATCCTCTACTCCTGCCTCCCAGAGACTCTGGTCCTCTCCTCAACCCACTCAAGGGTGCATACCCAGGTGCATACCCAGGAGCATACCCAGGAACTTCCATGTAGGTTCCAGTGGCGTGGAGTGGATGGGGATGGTCAGCCGCATACCATCGCGGCGCAGAGCTGGAAGCCACCGGCTCACTGGCAGTAGTTGCCTCAAGGAGCGCAGTGGTAGGTGGGCCCAAGCCATAGGCGGGGTAGTGAGGCATGCCAGTAAAGCCTGTGCCCTCTGCCATAGGCGGGTTGGTTGTGGAAGTGGATGTTGCGGCGGCTGGGAGTGTGGTGGTTATGGGAGAGGGTGATGCAGGGAGGCCAGAAGCGCTTGGTGCGCCTTCGAAGGTAGGGATACTCGTCAGGTCTTGCCCTTGTTCCTCTCCTTCGTCTGCTTCTCCTCCAGCATCCTTCTCGCTCTCGTTCTCTCTCTTCCTCTTCACAGGCTGAGGCTGAGAGACCACTTCCTCCACCAACAGGGCCCCGAAAGCCGTCTGGAGGCCATCCAGGGAGTCCCCCGCCGTATCCACTGGCCCAGGTAAGGGCTCCACCGAAGGTACCGCGTCAGGCGCCGGCCTTGCCGGTGCCTCAGGCGCTGGCGCTGTGTTCACATCGGCGTCCACTCTTCCTGGGTCCATCTTAATCCGCCCTTCTGCTTATATTTGCCTGCTCGGAGCACTGGTTGTACGGCGCGGGGTCGCTGCCGGTGCACAGAGACAGGCTGCCTCTTGCTACCAGAAAAGTTTATAGTGTTTTCAGCACTGTGTTTTTGCTTCTCCTGCTGCTTGTTGCTGCTGTAGGGTGTCCTGCTGCTTGTTTTGGATGATGAAAAGCTTTTGTTTGTTGAAATACAGTAAAGCCAAGTCAATCCAGGACCCAAGCCAATAGTATGCAAGGAGAAGGTAATTCAGGATCAAGGCATGAAGGGCTGCAGTGTAAACAGTGAAAGATGATTGGATATTCACAGAAACTACAGCTCAGGTCACATATGAATGCATATTCACAAAGATAGCTGAAATGTTTTAGGAAAAGAGTTAGAAAACTGCCTCAGGATCACTGTCTCTCCATAGTGCCATCTTAGGAGATGTGCACTCTTTGTTTTGGGTCCCATATGTGCTGAGGTGGCATGGTATGTGGCGATGAGGTCACTGCCATGTCACATGGGATCTTCCTACTTAGCTAGGCTGACCAGGAATTGAACCCAGGACCTCTCAAAAAGAGGTGCCTAGCCCCCTATTATGCATACCACTAGGGCAGATAAGTATTCATGGAAAAACATAGATAAATTCATAGGCTCTACCTTAGGTATGTCAGTGCTCAGTCAACTCAGGAAAAGATGTTTTACTTCACATTGAAAGGGGATTGAGGGGTCCACTCCATATCCTGATTGGGTGTTTGGTTCCATAGGTCAAAATGTGTTATCACCAGTTTTGGTTGGACCAATACTAAGATAAAAATGCATGGATGCTCAGTGCATCTCTAATACAACTAGAGTATGCCTCAAAGCAATGGAAAAGCACTTTTTCTTACTGTCTCCTCCGGATCTTGTGACCCACGAACCCGGGTTTTAGCTTGAGGTCCATCTGTACCAGCTTGTCACATGAGGCTGGAGGGGGTAGTTCTCCGAACACCTCCAGATAGGTCCTTATCAGCTTTTGTACCCGCGGGTCCAGTACCTTGATCTTGTCCTCCATGTCCTCGTCGGAGTGTAAGTTGCTTGCCCCTTGAATAGACGTCGGGAGGTGGTCCTCCACCGACTCTTCGCCCGCGGTAGCATCCTTCAGCCCTTGGTAGGCATACAGAAGGTCTTGCTCAACCATCTCCGGTGGACGATAGCAACATAGGCACGCTCGAGGGGGTTCACATACACATTCCTCCGAGAGGTCGTCCTCCTCTGGGGTCCTCACATGGGCACCCCATACGCTCTTCATGAGCTTGAGATCTACCTCCCTTTGCCAGGTGGTGATCTTCTGTTCGAGGTCCTCCTTCAGTTGGGATAGGTCTCCCATACGTCCTTGCTTCAGTGGCCATGAGCTGCGGGTAGGCTTCGCGTAGCATAGCTTTTTCGCCAACAACTTCCTCTTGGAATCCACATACTCCCTGAGCCTGGATCGAGGGTCCAGCTCCTCATCCACGGGGTCTTCCACCCTCATGGAGAGTAGGGGTTTTAGTGGGGCGACGTACTCGGCGCTCTCCACTTCCTCCACCGCGGTCTGCACGAAGAAGGCGTCGTGCTCAGTTTCGTCGTCTGAGTGGATAGAGCTAGGTAGCTCGGATAGTCCACACTCAGAGACTCCATCAGGTACAGGTACATGACAGGGAGAGTTGGGGGCGTTGGTGTCAGTCAGGACGTACTCATCTCCTCCGGGTGTAGTTTCAACAGCATCTTGAGGTCGTAGACGATCCTTCAAGTCAGCCAAGGCGAGTCCATCGCTCTCACGTTGTATGGCCTGGACCAGAGTCGGGTCCAGGTCCTCCCAGGGAATGGTGGTAAGACTTCCGTCCACCACGCTGAGCATACTCCCCCATCCGGGCTTCCCAATAGGCGACTGCGTCCCAGAGGCACGTAGATGGCCTCATCAGGTAACCGCACAGAGCTGATAGTCAGCTTGTCAAGGAGGGTTCGCCAGTACTCGTTGCCCCCATGGGCTCCCCAATCGGGGGAACACAGGACCATACGGGAACGTTCCAAGGCCACCTTGGTCAGCACCTTCCCCAGTTCACTGAATCTGGGGTTCCCGTAGGCCATCCCGAAAGAGGGCCAGTAAAATTTGTAGCTGCAGTTCTTCCCCTTGCTGCAGTATAGGTCCAGTACATGCTGCTTGTCGCTGGCGAACAGCTCCACACTTAGGTCTTCTCGAGAGTAACCCAACTCCTGCAGACCTTGGTCTAGGACTTCCCCCAATAGTTGATAGTCCTCAGTTTTGGAGGCCGCCATCATGTTCGAGGGCTCCTTCTTCGATAGTCTCAGGTAACTCGAGGTATGTTCCGACTGCTCCAGTGGCACAGACTCTCTGCCACTGCCGTGGTCCACGTACAGGAGGTAGGGCGCTTGCAGCGTCAGGGATTGTATCTGGGAGTGCTGCACGAAGAAGTCAGTACCCAGTACAAAGTCGAAGGCCTCAGTGTCCATCACATAGAACCGATGGGCGATAGTTCGAGAGCCCATAGGTACCTCCACTTCACAGTCCCCGCAGCTGTGCACCACATGTCCATCCCCCATGCGTATAGCGGCGGTGGTCATGGTGTTCTTCAGGCTCCCACAAGGTAAAATTTTCTTGGCCACTATAGATATTGTGGCGCCAGTATCCAGTACCCCCAGATATTCACGTCCCCCTAGTCGGATACGTACCCAAAACACCAGGTCTTGGGTGCCACCAGAGCGTCCCCGTCAGAATTCCGCGGGACAGGTCACCTCGAACCCCTTGTTCCGCAATTTGCGGGCCATCCTCATGAAACGGCTTCTCTTCTTGGCGTTGCCGTCATCACCACCTTCATGCTCACGCTTGGCTCCTTGTTCTTGCTGGGCCTGCGTCTGTGAGCGTGTGGTAGGTCCAGACTGCCCTCCAGAGGGCCCGGAGTTCCCCCCTGGATTAGGGTTGGGGTTACCTCCGTTCTTGTCCTTGTTCTTGTTGTCGTTCTGGCGGTTAGCGCCTCCTCCTCGTCCACCTTGACCCTTGTCTTGACCACCTTGACCACGTCCTTTCGACTTGCCCTTGCCGGAGTCGTTGCCTTTGGCCTTGCCTCCACCTTTGCCTGAGCCTTTGCCAGGATCTTCCCCCTTAAGCTTCGCCGATAGGCGTTGCTTATGGTAGCACTCATCCTCGTAGTGCTTCCGCTTACCGCAGAATGCACACGTGATGGTGCAGCGGTAATGATCCGGCAGCTTCACTTTGGCGCCGGTGATCTTCTCCTGCTGCTTCCCCTGGACGACGAAGCAGTCTCGCTGCTCGCAGTCAGAGGCGTGCTGCAGGTGGCCCTGCTCATCTCTTGCATCACACCAGAATAGCTCCTTCACGTTCTCCATTAGGCGGGCGTGGGCGTGTTTGGGGGTAGTCCCCTGCCCAGGTCGGGACCCTTGGTACCCTTTGCCTCCAGAACCTCCACCACCAGGACGGTAGTTGTTCAGGTGCTGGTCGCTCTCCTTCTCCAGCGCCATCTCCAGGAGCAGCACGCATAGATCCTCGTAGCGGAGGGATCTAGCCTTGCGCTCAGCCGTCAGACGGCACTCGTCCCATAGCTCTCGGGGGAGCTTGGCGCACAACCAGAACAGCAGGTCATCGCTGCTGTAGGAACCGGGCGTCAGTCGTCCAGCCCAGTGATCAAGGTCCGCCAACAGCTCGGAGACCCTGCCAGGTTTGGGGTTGTTGGGCAGCACGGGCAGGTTCTGGATCTCGGCCCTGATGGAGAGGTCGGTCTCGTAGGTTGGGTACTGCCTCTCCAGGGCAACCAACACATCGGCAAAGGTGGCGGAGTTAGTGACGATCTGCCGGACCTGCTTCTCCAGGTATTTGGTCTTGCAGCACTGCAGGAGCAGGTCGCACTTCACTCGCCCACTCGCGTGGGTTTGGCCGGTCAGTCGTAGGAACCGGCCAAAGTTCTCAGCGAACTCGCTGAGGTCCTTGCCTGTGAACTCAGGCAGGTTCACCACTATCTTGGAGGTGGCAATAGCCTTCGCCTCCTGAGCTCGGCGTCCTTCAGGGTGTCGGGTCTTCTTCTTCTTCTTCTTCTTCTTCTTACCCTTGGGGTCCTCGGGGTCCTCAGGGTCTTCGTCATCCGATGGCGAAGAAGAATCCATCGACGGCGGCTCGTCGTCGGAGGGGTCTCCGCCTAGATCACTGGAGCCATAAGGCTCCACGTCCACCATAGCCCTTAGGGCTGTCAGCCCCAGCTGGTCCAGCTCGGCCCTCGTCGAGTTCGTCACGTGGCTGTAGGGCGGCTGGGCCGTTCTCGGGACGAATGGACTTCTCGGTACTGCTGCAGGAGTCGGCATCGGTCGGCTCCTCAGGCTCCCGAGGGTATTTGTCAACCCTGCCGCCAGGTGGTTAGCCTGGACTCGGTGGGGTGACATTCCCACCGTCGTAGGTGACGCATGGGACGGGATCATCAGGGGCTCCACTTAGCCCACGCAAACTGCACCCCCTTTTGGAAGAGAAGGACCTAAAAAATGACCGCCCAAATAACTATTTTTTTTGGACATTTGCAACACACATGGCCCAGATGCCACCGAAAAAATACAATTTTACCCAATTTGCTGCTTTTTTCCACTTTTTGCTTATCAAAATAAACTATTATTTTGTCTGATTTGAGGGGTGTGTTTTACCAATCTTGTCGTTTTTGTATTTCAAAAGCCAACTGGTGTGTGCCTGTTCGGGAGCTCATTTTCAAAATATGACATTCTGCGGGTCTCCAGTTGCACCTATGTTTGTCCTGCGAAATAAATTGCTTTTTTGTGTACCTGAGTGCGCGAGGCCTCGCGCACTCAAGGTCATGGAAACAATTGTGTACAGAGGGCAACAAAAACAGGACACGAAGTGCACAACGTACAAACACTGAGATAAAAGCTTGGCAAAAATGTACAACCCTTTAAGGGCATATAATTGCATTCGCGTCGAAGGCGAGTGCGCGAGCCCTCGCGCACTCATGACTGCAAAAAGAGGCGTAACACTTGGGTTAATGGTGACTTACTTCTTCTTCGGTCCAGCAACCTTAGCCAACCTGGAACCCAGGCTTCTTGCTGTTGTACTTGTCCCACTTGGAGAGGCAACGGTACCTCGAGACGGCAGGGTACCAGAACGCGAGGGCGGCTTGAACTCTGCAGTAGCACTGGCAGCAGTCTTCGCTTTCTTCTTGGACTGTTCCTTACCAGAGTCGGGGCTGCTTGCATCGAAGTGAGAGGCGGATGCCCGCTTGCGCTTCTGCTGGGTCTCCAGTACTTGCTCCAGATCGTCTTCTTCTGACTCCTCGTCAGTATCGTCGTCGTCTGATTCCGCGGGCTTGTCCGATTCCTTCTCTTTCCCTTTTGCTTGCTTCTTGGTACTCGAGGGTGTTCCTTTTCCGGCTGCAGTACCCTGAGTTGGTACAACTTTGGCAGTCTTCTTCATCTTGGCTTGCATTGGCAAGGTAGGTGCAGGCGCACCAGGCTCAGTGTCTTCAGCGGGGGCCTCAGTCACGACATCTTGCTGGACGGCTTCTGCAGCATGCACCTGCTGGTGCCCTTCATGCCCTCGTTTGCTGTCCAAAACCCACAGTGGAATGCCACGCTGGAGCCACTCTTCTTGAGTATCCCAAGTTGCAGCTGTTGCTCCCTGCTCCGTCTGATCGGCCTCCAGCATGTACCGCATCACGATTGCATGCTGCAGAGCACCTCCAACGGCATTCCCTAGGTCCTTTTGCTTGATCGTTGACACAGCCAGAAACGCCACTTTAGTTTTGAGGTCAGACATCGCAATCTTTGCGGCCATGGCAGGCGTGTCGTCCACAACAACCACTGCATCAGGAAGCCCACTGCACAAAACGTATCTGTCCAGGTACCACAGCACGTGAATCAGAGGCATGAAACCGCCGAGGTTCTTCTCTTGCATCTCTTCGAAATGTCCAGCGGAATACGACACATAGTTCGGCAACTGTAAATGTGATGAATATAGACGAATAACGGAGGCAGCAGTGCGCGAGGACTCGCGCACACAACGGCATCGTAACAATCGAAAGAAGCAGATATACCTGCTTATCCCAGCGACTCGTTGTTCCGATCCACATACAGTGCTCGTCGAACTGATACGTACTGCTGGTCACGGGACCCGATAACCAAGAGTACACCGGCAACCGAACATGGTAGAATGGCACTGTGGTTGGATCCTTGTCCTTCTCCATACGCCAGAGCCTCTGCATTTCGCGGCCAATACGGTGCACAACATCAGCCTCGCCATAGCCTCGCCATGCCAGTCAAGCCTGTGCCCTCTGCCATAGGCGGGTTGGTTGTGGAAGTGGATGTTGCGGCGGCTGGGAGTGTGGTGGTTATGGGAGAGGGTGATGCATGGAGGCCAGAAGCGCTTGGTGCGCCTTCGAAGGTAGGGACATCCGTCGGGTCTTGCCCTTGCTCCTCTCCTTCGTCTGGTCCGTCTCCAGCATCCTTCTCGCTCTCTCTCTTCCTTTTTGCAGGCTGCGCCACCACCTCCTCGACGGACAGGGCCCCGAAGGCCGTCTGGAGGCCATCCAGGGAGTCCTCCGCCGTATCCACTGGCCCATGTAAGGGCTCCGCTGAAGGTACAGCGCCAGGCGCCGGCCTTGCCGGTGCCTCAGGCGCTGGCGCTGTCTTCACGTCGGCGTCCACTCTTCCTGGATCCATCTTAATCCGCCCTTCTGCTTATTGTTGCCTGCTCGGAGCACTGGTTGTACGGCGCGGGGTCGCTGCCGGTGCACAGAGACAGGCTGCCTCTTGCTACCAGAAAAGTTTATAGTGTTTTCAGCACTGTGTTTTTGCTTCTCCTGCTGCTTGTTGTTGCTGTAGGGTGTCCTGCTGCTTGTTTTGGATGATGAAAAGCTTTTGTTTGTTGAAATACAATTAAGCCAAGTCAATCCAGGATAGCCCAAGCCAATAGTATGCAAGGAGAAGGTAATTCAGGATCAAAGCATGAAGGGCTGCAGTGTAAACAGTGAAAGATGATTGGATATTCACAGAAACTGCAACTCAGGTCACATATGAATGCATATTCACAAAGATAGCTGAAATGTTTTAGGAAAAGAGTTAGAAAACTGCCTCAGGATCACTCTCTCTCCATAGTGCCATCTTAGGAGATGTGCACTCTTTGCTTTGGGTCCCATATGTGCTGAGGTGGCATGGTATGTGGCGATGAGGTCACTGCCATGTCACATGGGATCTTCCTACTTAGCTAGGCTGACCAGGAATTGAACCCAGGACCTCTCAAAAAGAGGTGCCCAGCCCCCTAGGGTGCATACCACTAGGATAGCTAAGAATTTATGGAAAAACATAGATAAATTCATAGGCTCTACTTTAGGTATGTCAGTGCTCAGTCAACTCAGGAAAAGATGTTTTACTTCACATTGAAAGGGGATTAAGGGGTCCACTCCATATCCTGATTGGGTGTTTGGTTCCATAGGTCAAAATGTGTTATCACCAGTTTTGGTTGGACCAATACTAAGATAAAAATGCATGGATGCTCAGTGCATCTCTAATACAACTAGAGTATGCCTCAAAGCAATGGAAAAGCACTTTTTCTTACTCCGCCAAAGTGAAAGCATGCAGAATGCTATGATCCGGTTGACACACACGAAGTCCGTGGCGTCGGCCTGATCAAGGCCCCCATCCACATAGTGGAATTCTGTTGGCCATCTCTGGGGTGGCATGGGCTGTCCCTTAGCGTCCTGATAGACACTCTGTCCAGCCGGTAGGACGACCTTGTTTAAGGTCATGTTGGTCAATGAGGCTACCCAATGTCGGGTACTTTCCTCCTCGGTGCATCCCATAGGAACAACCAGCACTGCCTTGGAGCGGTCCTTGCGAATCTTCGCTATCGCTCTTGGAATGTCCCAACGGGGGCAATGGATCCACATCAATCCCTGATGCGGACCCCAGTGCTTCTTCCACGCGGAGTCCTGTGCGCTCCAGTACTTCTCACACACCCGAAGATAGGCGGAGGTTCCTGAAGAGAACGCATCCAGGGCCAGATCCGAAGCTCCCAAGTCCGCGACAACTCGGCTCGCCACTTCCGGCCTTACGCCGTACTCCTGGTTTGCAGGACCAGTTGGCTCAGTGTCCAGCGCGGCCACTTCGAGCTGATTGCGTTCGGGGTGGATCCATTGGCATTCCACATGGTGCTCAGGTGACGAAAGCCACGAGAGTTGGTCGTCCTGGTACAGGGTCATGGAGGCCTGGGCCGGTAGAACGCCGGAGTCCGTCTCCATCATGAAGTCGTACCCGACGATCATGTCCCAGTCCATCTCGGCCTCGTAGAAGCGACCGTGCAGGAGGATTTTCTTGCCGAGGTCTGGGCGGCTCAGCTCACGATGGTTCACGAACTGCAGCCCAATAACCGCTTCCTTCGTGCCTCCCACCATGTACTGGCCGTTCGCCACCTTCAGCCTGACAGGTTTCCGACTGTCGGTCAGACACTCTGGTGGAAGTAGGCCAGCCTTGACCAAGCTGACTTGAGCTCCCGTGTCGACCAACACGTCGAAAACCTTTTCCACTTCCCCGCATAAGGCACGGACCTTAAGATGCAACTGCCGCTCGCGACCGACACGGCGCACGGCGTGCAAACTCAGGATCTCCGGCCGTTCCAGAAGCTCAACAAGCGACTGGTGCAGGTCGTGGACAATGGGCTCAGGCTGCCCATCTGCAGCATCCAGCTGCGGTCCGGGTGATCCTCCGATACTCTCAGATGGATCCTGTAGTACATCAAACACATTCTTGGTCGCGAAGGACGGTCGGGTGCAAGGGTTCGTGCCTTCACTTGCCCTCACCCCGCCTCCGCGACCCGGCGCCGGACCGGGCCTTCCGCCCGCGGCAGTCCCCTTGTGCTTATCGACTCCCGACTGGGATGGTTCGGCGCTTCCCACGTCACCATCCTGCGACCGCCCTAGCTGGGGCCCTTGGCTGCAGGGGCTCCGCTAGGGGGCGTCGGTTGTGGAAGAAGGGGTGTTCTCCTCCGCATCAACCTCGTTGACGCCCTTCTTCTTTCCACCTTTCTTACCCTTCTTGTCCTTGTCCTTGTTCTGGTCAATCTGGTTGTTCTCCTTGTTCTTGTTGTCCGACCTGGGGACCCAGTTCCGCTTGATCTCCTGGATCTCCTTGGCCAACTCGGTCCCCACCGACGACATCAGCTTGGCCAGCTCGTCCTTGTCCACCTCCACCTTGGCTTCCCGGATACCCGCGGGCGCACGCTTCTTCGACCCGTGCGCCTTCTTGTAAGCCTCCGTGTCGGCCTTGTGGACGGGGCATGTTCGGTGGTCATGGTTGAAGCCTCGCTTCCTCCCATAACACACGAAACAGCCCTGAGGAAGAGCTCGTATGAACTCCCCAAAGGACAGCGGAGGGTCGCCAATACGGCGAGGGTCCCTCTTCTCCTGCTTCCTCCAACCCTGCTGCAGGGGCTTCCATTTTCCCGGCTTGCTCCCCGCGCTCAGGTTCTTGGCCACGAAGGCACACACGGCCACTTCGGCGGGCTCATCGTCGTCGTCATCGTCGACAAGAGTCTCATCGCCGCCGGCTCCCGCTGGGTCCATGGCAGCTTCCCCGCCAGGTCCCTCGCCAACGTAGTTGACGTCGCGGTCGCCGGGCCTCAACCCGCGGGTGTGGTGGAGGTTTCGGTACTCCTTGAGTACTTCCTCGCCAACCCACTCCAGGATCTCGTCGCAGCTCATCCGCGCCGGGATGGCCTGCAGACGGATGGTCTGGCCGCTCAACTCACACTCGTCAAGGCGCCACATCGCGGTCTTCTCGCGATCGCCCGAGACGGTGATGAGGAGAGCGTTCCGCAGGGAGTGCCGTTTGACACCCCGGGCCACGTTCTTCTTCGCTCAAGCCACCACGTTCGTATGATACTCTTTGGGGAGCATCATCTTGACCGTGTGGTTGGACTTGGCCCGCTTGGATTCCTCCTTGGTGACCCTCTTGATCCATGCTTCCGGCAGCATGGAGAGCAGGCGAGCCTGCTCGTCACCCTCGTTCCAATCCTCCACGTTGCGGCGGTGGAGGGTGTATTTCCCTCGGAAGTCCCGCCAATCCCGCAGGCGGATCTCCCGTCCATCATGCTCAAGCTTGATGGACTTCCACCGCTTGGCAGCCACCTGCGGAGCGTCCACCCGCTCCTGCTCGTTGAGCCACTTCTTGGCTTCCTTGAGGGTCTTGATTTTCCCCTCCTTGGTCGCCATGAAGTATAGCTCTCCGAGCACTTCCGGCAGGCGGTACCTGAACCGTCTGAAGACATATCTCTCCGCATCCGCGTGAGGCATGTCTTCAGTGACGGTCAGCCCCCAATCGTCCAGCTTCTCCAAGAAGCGGTCGAGGTTGAGGGGGTTGCCGTCGTACATGGGGGGCTTGATGTCCTTCAAGTCTTCCCACACGGCGGCGTCCGCGGCCTTAGAGACCATGAACGCCGGCCGCGAGGTCGACCGAGGTTCCCATCGGCCTCGCCCACGGACTCCCACGGCCGCCACGTCCATCTCCTCCATGGAATCCCTGTGGCTACGCCGCGGTTCCTCCATGTACGCTGAACCTAGAAGTTCACGCCGTACTCCTTCCATGTACGCATCCTCATCACGGCGCCGCCGGCTGCGTTCAGCGGCCTCCCGTCGTACACCACGCGGTGGGCTGATGTCGAACTCCTCCAGGTCCAGATCCAGGTCCTCACCTTCACCGACATCCCATTTCACGTCTCCTCTGGGGACTTCATCCCTGAGTCCACCATAACGTCCACCAGCCATTGGGATTGGCTCCAGGGCTGGTGCGGGGCGCCGGGGGCGTGCCGGTGTCCGCGGTGGGGCAAGGCGGCTGCGGTACTCCGCGCTGAGCCACTCATCACGCCAATCCTCACTGCCACTGCCGGGCGGCACGCGCTCGTTGCGGCGGCCCGCGCTGTGGTGAGAGGGGGCGGTGAGAGAGGGGGCACTGGCGCTGGGGCGACTCCTGGGGGCTCCGCCGGGGGCGTGGGGTCTGCCTGGACCTGGTCCGGGTCCCCAGCCGTCGTCCGAAGAGCCAGACTCCAGGGGTGGGTGGTCGCTTCCGACGCTCCCACGGGCTTCCAGCGCGTTCAGCCTCTGCTGCAGGCCGCTGACGACGTTGGTCAGCGACTTGGTCTCGGCCCTGGCGATGTCCAGCTCCTTCTGCGCGCGCGCGGCGACCCTGGAGATGCGAGCCATCTCGCCCTTGCCCGTGTCTACCTCCAGCTCGAGCAACTGGACTCTCCTGCGGAGGTAGACAATCCACCGCCAGGTGGTATCCGGGTCGCCGTTCCCTGGTGGGTCGTCGGGGTCCCCAGGGGGTCCTCCAGGAGGGCCTCCGCCGGGTCCGCCCGGTCCAGGGGGTCCTCCCCCGCCCGGTGGTCCGCCTCCAGGGGGTCCACTTGGTGGGCGTCTTCCAGGGGGTCCTGATGGTCCTCCGCCAGGGGGTCCCGGTGGGTCTCCGCCGGGTCGCCTCGGTGGGTCCGAGGATGGGCGCTTCTTCGTGATGCCGAAGTCCATGTCGTCATCCTCGTCCATGTCGCCCCACCTGGGCGTCTCGGTCTCGGAAGACTCCGAGCTCCGGTAGGGAGGAGGGAGATCCTCATCCTCACCTTCCGGTTCCATGGGGACGTCTCCGCCTCCTCCGCCCGTCCAAGCCACCACTTGGCGATGTCGGCGGCCTCGTTCATCCCCGTCACTGGCGGTGAAGAAGGGGTCACTGTCGTGGGGGTGTCCACCCGCTGGCCTCCGCGGCCTCTCGGGGGTCTTCCCCTTGCCCTTCCTCCGTCGATGGGCAGTGGGGCCACTGCTCCCACTGCTGCCCGTGTCGGCCTCGTCCAGCGTCATCCCCTTCGAAAAGCTTTCGAAGGGTCTCCACTCGTGATCCTCCCGGGGGAGTCTCGCGGCGGAGTTTGGCCTCTGCCTCCTCCATTGCGGCGGCGGTGGCTGCGGCAGCCCGCACTTCGGCTTCTTCCCGAGCACGAGCCGCCTCGGCTTCCCGGGCCTGCTGCAGCCGCGCCTTCTGCGCCTCCAACGCCACCAGCTCCGCCTCCGTCTTGGCCTTCTCCTCAGCGACCTTCCGTCGCGCGGCCTCGATGGCGTCCTTCTTGGCGGCGTCCGCCTGGGCCTTAGCCGTCGCCTCGGCGTGGGCCCTTTCCTCCGCCTCCTTCTTTGCCCTCTCTTGGGCAAGCGCCTCTTCCAGCGCTCTCACCTCGGCCTCCCTGCAGGCAATGGCCTCCTGCCTCAGGCGGGCTTCCTCGTCGGCTGCCACCAACTCACCGTTGACCTGGGCAGTCGCTGCCCCATGGGCGGCTACGGCCGTGAGTCCGGCCGCAATGGCCGCCACGGTCCGGGCGTGGACGGCCATGCCATGCGCCCACTCCGCAGCCTCCTCCTGGGCGATGCCAACGGCGCCCTCCACGGCAGCGCTGTGCTGCCTGGACCGTTGCCGGGCAACCCGAAGGTTGCAGGGCACCCCACAGACGCGCTCACAGGCGCGCGCCACGTCCCTGTCGGGAGCGACGCTGCTGCTGGAGCTGGCCTGGTCGGCCGGCATCCTGCCGCGGTGGGCTGACTGCACGTCGCTGCTGGGGCCTGCTGGGGCCTGCTGGGGCCTCAGGAGCAGCGGACGGGGCTTGGCCTTGGTCTGCCTGGCGACTCGGATGTAGTCGCCGAGGGTGGTGGAGCCGGGGTGGTGACCACCATTGGCCCGTTGGGGACTGGGGGCTGGGGTTCCGCCCTTGGCGCCTTGGGCGGCTTCGGCGGCCAGGGACTCCTGGTACTCCCGCCACTTCCGGTCCCGCTTCCTGTCCCCGGCGGACCGCTTCTCCTTCGCCGGAGACGCGCTGCTGCTGCCCTGCAGCCTGCGCTCGCTCCCCGGTTCCGGGAAGTTCTTCTCGATCATGTCCCACATGGAGACGTTGATCGAGGCGCCCGACGAGTACTCGTTGGGCATCTCGTCCTCCTCAATCCCGTCGGGACGCAGGCCTTCGCCGGGCCTGTCCGGCCGGGTCCACGTCCTCCAGCGCTTGCGGCGGAAGCGGTACTCGTACCCTTCCGCCCGCAGCCACTCCTCCACTGCCCGCAGGCGGTCCTCCCCCATGTTCGCGCGGAGCTCGAAGCTCCCGGGCATGCCGCCTTCACACTGGGGGTGGCTGTGGCGGTAGTGCTGGTCCCAGACCAACCCACGTAGCAGGCGTGCCGCATGGGGGTGGGGCCGCGGCCACATCCTGCCCGCTTCCTGCCAATTCACCATGGCAGCGGGGGCGTAGTTGGTCTTGAGGTCCTTGGTATGCACTCGTTCAACTCAACGAACTGGTGGTGGTTGTTGAGGCGGGTGCTGCAGCACTGGACTGGGCGTGCGGCTGGTGCTGGTCAGCCGGTGGTTGTGGAAGTGGTTGACGCGGCCTTGCTGGTCGGCCGATGGCTCTGGTCTGTCCACTTCCTTCACGGTCGCGGCGCGGTCAGGGCGATGCTCTGGACGGCGCTGCTGGCTCCGTGACGAACTCGGCGCTGTTGCTGGGTGGCGCTGCGAGCCGCTGCGCTGCGCTGCGAGCTGCGAGCTGCGCCGCGCTGCTCGGGGTTGGTGGCCCCGAGTGGCACGCGAGGGTTGGGTAACCCCGCGGCGGTGAAACGCTTTTGACGCGTTCCCGTGGGGGGCCGGCCACGGGACGCTGCGGTGGACACGCGCAAGTGAGCAGGCAGGCAAAGCACTACGCTCACAGGGGCATCAATGCGCTCATGTCATGTGACACAGCGTTTCAGGATCCTTGCCACTCTGCAACAAGGGAACGAAAGTATGTACAGCAAGACATCAGGATATGTACACATGGGGTTAAGACTGGACTGGGGTAAGGGCATCACAGGACAATAGACACTCAGTCCCAACTCATATCCCAATCCCAGGTCCGACCCTCCCAGTGGCTGGTGGGGGCGGGGGCTTAAACACAACCCATGCCCTGCTCAGTCCGGACCCTGAAACCCTGCCAATGGGAGAGGTGTACCGCCCAGCCACAGGCGAGTTCCTGGGAGCCAAGGAGCTCCAAGGCCAACCGACAGTGGCTCCCCATGATCCCCTAACGGCAGGTCCCAACTCCACTCTGAGCCAGAGATATGGCCCCGCCATTATCCCTCAGGAGTTGGTAGCTGAAAATGGGCTGTTTCAGCCCAAACTGATATTAGCTTGAAAAACTCCAAAATTGACCTCTCGTCCGGACCTGCCAGAGGTAGGGACGAGGCCACTGACCCTATGCCCATTCGAGTATGAACTCCCTGGAGCCCTCACCCAATCTGGTTCCCTTTGAGGTCTCGGCTTCAGGGCAACACGGATGAGTCAAGTGGGGTCATGATGCCAAAATCACCAAAATTGGCGTCATTCCCACGCGTGGCTCGCCCGGCCAAGGTAAGGCCAACGGCTCACAGAGTAGGAGGCAGGACCTAGGACTTATATCTGAGTGTACAACTTGGATTTAGGTCCGGGCTCCCTGTGGGCGTAGAGAAATGGGGCCGCCAATCGACCACACGGAAGGGGGAAATTGGGGTCCCAAAA
Organism: Eutreptiella sp. 'Long Island Sound 2002'; assembly: GCA_964036045.1. Classification (NCBI taxonomy): domain Eukaryota; phylum Euglenozoa; class Euglenophyceae; order Eutreptiales; family Eutreptiaceae; genus Eutreptiella; species Eutreptiella sp. 'Long Island Sound 2002'. The sequence goes on along the minus strand of OZ038399.1, from coordinate 25,301,435 downwards.
TGGGGTCATTTTGGCTGCTTGAAATGAGCCAAAACTCGGTGTGCTCCCAATAGTATATATCCACGCCGGCTTGGAGATCGGATCCGCCATTCCATACGCGATCCACTGGGAGTCCAACGGAGACTCCCATGACCTTGGCTCTCAAAGATCTTCATGCTACTTGGCGTGGTGACGATCCCAGTTGGGTCCACAAATGCCAAAATGGCAAAATTGCCCACACTCACTTTGGGCTAGCGCCTTAACGAAGGTGGCTCCGCTTCGCCCACGTGGTGTGTGGACCATGGGGACCATTACCCATAACACCCATGTCATATATGGTCCATTGGTCCATGCGTCCGGCGTGCACGAGGGTTCGAACATAGTGCACGGCGGGCAGCAAAAGTGGAAAATTGCTCAAAATGGCCAAAAATGCGCACACTCATGGTTGGGGCAAATAAGGCACATGCCCGACTTGAACCGGAGTGTGCCATAGGATTGGTATTAAGTCATGTGTGTCCAACATATCCTTTGGGCGTCGCCCAACTCCTCCGGTTTTGGGAATGGCAGGGTCGCCAAGTGAGCCCATGATTTGGGATGGTCCCAAATCGCCAACATGGCGGCCACGGTATGCCAAGTCCACGAGGAGTTATTCGCCGGGTCCAAGATATGTTGGGCACCGAAGTATGTACCCTCATGACATACTTGGGTCATGATGTCAATTGAGCGCAACGTTGAGATACAAGGTCGCCACTTGACATCATGACGGGCCAAAAACGGCAAAATTGGCACAAAGACACACAAAAGTGCCTTGAAAGGCACACAATTATATTATAATATCTTCGGCTTGGATCGTGCAATCAACTAATCCTTCTAAACACAATGACTTGACACCAATGACCTTCGATCCCACATATGTGCTCCACTTGGGGCGCCTTGAAAGGTTACGAGCACTACTTCCCAAGTGGGCACATGAAAATATGGAAAATTGCAAAATACACACCTTGCTCCCAACGCATCGCTTTGGGATCGCCACACAAGCTTTCCTCCACGAAGGTTAGGCTTGCAATTGATCGTGGGGAGTATGGAGAAGGGGCTTGCACAATATGAGGTCCATTGGTGGGTTTGTCTTGGAGCGATGGACCCGCCAAATGGGCACGCAACACAACACAAGGCACATACTCCATATTACCCAAAAAGGTAGCTCCCCCCACGATATGTCATGCCCCTCCAAGGGCATAACTTTGTGTCAATCACTCATAGGAACTCAAGGAGAGTTCCTATGCAACACCAACACTCGCGCGCTACACTCGAAAGTTATCTTAACGCACGCAATATCATGGCCATAGAGTTACAACGCAAACTCTACCCTCTTGACCATGATCCATTACACTAGCGCGCACGTGTGGAGACGCAAGGCATATGATGCTTCCTAAATTACGTCGGGAGTATTGTGAATACATCCCACGTTTCCTTATTGTCATTCCTCGCAAGCAACACGAGATATGACCTTCACAAGTGGCCTCACGAATCAACTTTGTTTTGCCCATATCTTTAAGACAACTGGAGGGCAGGATAAAAGGAAAGTTGATTCGTGCATAGGGAAGCACGTAGGTCCACTCGAAAGAGGTCAAATCAAGTGCGGGGATGTCGAAGTCGAAAATCCGATTTCGACATCCTGAAAAATTCGGATTAAGGTTGCGAGTGTAAGATGTGAAAATTGCGGAAGCATCCATGCAGTTCCTGAAGGCTTTGCAGCCTTCGTGACGGATTGCGTTAAAATTTCCATTAATTACAGTTAAACTGGCGGTTACGGTAAAGTCGCGATCCAACCGCCAGCAGTCAAAACAGTGAATATCAGAATGGAAGCGTAAAAATTGACGGAAACAATATGAAAATAAAACCCTGTTGATTCCTGATATTCTGATATGCAAATCTCCGCTGGCGGTGCATCGGTTGCCGATGCGGGGCTTTACGGCACGGAACACGCTCCCGCCGGGCTCGCACCGGGCGTCAACGGGCGCCTTCCGTACATGGGGTTAGTGGACCGGAGACCGGTCTTCCCCTCCGTACATGGGGTTAGTGGACCGGAGACCGGTTGTATGCCGTAACCTGGCCATGGGGTTCTGGGTACCGCTTCACTTCCTTACCTCCTTCTGAGGATGCCCCTGATCCCGAAGCCGGGGCCGCGATGGAGAATGTCGCCACCGCCAAAGTGAAAGCATGCAGAAAAGCGGGACAGAAGGAGAAGGAGAAAGAACCGATGAAGGCGTGTTCCATGTTCGGCACCACGTGGGGTGAGGGATTCGAAGCACCTTATGGGGAAATATCCGCCACGACGTCCAATGACTCCTCGGAATGGGAGGAGGACTGGATATCTAGAGAGCCTACCCCGTCGTTACCTTCGAGGCCAAGACCACTTTCGCCTCGTGGGGTGTGCCCCGAGCCCGTGCGCGTGGAAAGAGGTTTACCTTCACGTATGGCTGCCCCTAAACTCGGTCTGGATGAGACCATGGAACTCCTTTCCCGGGGTCTGGGGGCTGGGGATGAAGATCCTGATTTGAGTGCACTGTCTGCAGCACTCAAGGCTAAACCCGGGCTGTCTGAACTGAAGAAGCCCCCCTCGACCATGTCCCCGGGTGTCGAACTCCTGACCCGGGGCGTGAAAAGCTGCAGAGGGATCCGCAGCACCCCCTTGGACACTTGCCCAAGCCCTTTCCATCCTCGTGTGAGGACTGTTCCTGTATGCACTATTGGGGATTCTACTGAGGCTGAGATGGGGGGCTATGGGCTGGCTGCACTGGCGCCACTTGCCACTGTCTACCCCTCACCCCCCTCAGGTGGAAAAGGTGACACTGGTGTACCAGGTCGGGGAACGAAGGGCATCGCCACAGCGAACCTTCAGATCGAGCTCCCTGAGTTCGATCCTAAAAATTTGCCCGAATGGGCCGAAGAGCTTTCGGAGTTTCTACTCCTCACCGGACAGCAACATGCTGATGTCCGGACCAAGTGCACGCTCATCAAGAAGTCGTGCAAGAAAAAGTTCCTTCAGCGGCAGGTGAAAACTGCCATCAAGAAGAGCTCCAGTTGGGGAGACTTCCTTAAAAGACTGGAACAAATGTACCCAGTCTACGAAACGGACCTGAACCTCCGTACGGAGATAGAGGAACTACCCCCACTTCCTGAGTTCCCCACAGCTGCCCGTATTTCTGAGTTCGTGGCGCAGCTGGAGGAGCTAATGGGGAGGATGAACCCCTCCTCATACGGGCCTATGGAGCCTCATCTGTGGCTAGTGGGTAAAATTCCTCCCAGGACTTGGGAGAATTGTAAGGAGACGTCCGAGAGGAAATCCCGGACTCATTCCTACGATGAGTTGGTCGATCTTCTGATCGAACTCGCCATGCAGAGAGAAAACGACTCTCACATGGATAAATACCTGCGCAAACATCTGCGGAGGGAGGCCCCTGCTGAAAAGCCTCAAGGAGGGAGGTCCCCACAACCCCACTCTAACGCTGGGAAGGGTAAGGGAGGGGAACTGAAGCATATGAAGGAGACCCCCCCCCCGCTAAAGGCAAGGGAGCCCCCAATATTTTTTATTGCAAGCCTCCGGACGACAAGGGGGGACCATGTCACGCCCCTGACTGCGATGGACGCAGCTCGTGTATGCTCCAGTTGCGGCGGACGCAGAAGACCAAGGATGGTCAGGAGGTCAAACACCAGGACCACTTCCGCTGCACTATCACGTGTGGCTACTGCGGCAAGAGGAGGCACTAAGAAGATGAGTGCCACACAAAACGCCGCGAGTCCGAGAAGCTAAAGAAGGCCGAGGAAGAACGGCGTAAGGACGCCGATAAGGGGGGGGGGGGGCAGTACCCCCGGGGGGAATCCCGATGGAGGTAACCCTGGAGGAGGGCAAGGAAACTCCGCACCCCCCACAGGTGGAAAACCAGGCCCCACCCCCTAGGGTGAGCAGCCTGGGGAGAAGCGAACCGTACCCTCTACCCTCAGCGCCGGTGGCGCTGACAAGGGAAACGAGAACGCCAAGAAGCGCCGCCTCAACTGGCACTCTAAGTGCCTGCAGGCGGCGGGCTTTGAAGTGAAATTCCCTGAAGGGGAATAGGGGGGCGGCTCCGAGGAAGAAGATTTGGTTTTCTGGATCACCGTCAAAATAGGTGATCAGGTTTACAAAGCGGTCTTGGACACGGGCGCCGTGCTCTCAATCGTGGCCCGCAGATTGCTAAAACAAGCCAAGATCCGGAAAACCAAAACACTGGCCATAAGGGTAGGGGATGGTCGGACTATCCATTCCCTAGGGGGGGTTGATGTGACTGTATGTCTAGGCGATGAGGAGGTGACGCACCACTGCAAAGTGCTTGACACCGACGCCTTTGACATTGTCATTGGCACTGATTTTCTGCGCTTCAACCCCAAGGTGAAGTTGCTGTCCTTGCAACGTCCCTACGCCCTTCACTGCGATTTTGGCAGTGGCCTATACTCTGTCCGTCTGGAGCTGTCAGGTCTAAAAGAATCCGGTCTACGTTACGTGAACCGGTCTTACAGAACTGAGAACTATCAGTTGGTGCGGCCAGTGTTGGAAAAAGGACTGCCCGCCCTGCAGCTGGACCTGAATGAAATTCAGGTAGAACTGTTCGCGAGTAAAGAGCAGCATCTGATGCAGCTCTACTGCTCGCGGAACCTAAACAATGCGTACCGCTTTTACTGGAAATCAATGGGGTTGTGCTACGCAAACCCCCCTTTCTCCCAGCTCGCCAAGGTGATTACCAAACTCGCCCTCGAAGGAGCGAGAGTGGTCCTGTGCACCCCCGACTGGGGTACCACAGGTGAACACGCCTATTGGAGGCGCCTCTTGGACCGTATGACCGTGGGAAGGACTGAACTGCCCAACGGTCCCATCTACGTCCCTGAGGACTCTCAGGAGACCATGCCCGCCCCTGAATGTGGCAGTTTCCTATCCATCGTAGATGGTGCTCTAAACCCCGTGCCCGTGAGTGACCTTGATCAGGTTGTACTCAAGGAGTTGATGGCCGAAAACAAGGGCCTGACCCTCCATCATCTCAAGAAGAGATCTGAGTACTCTTCGGTTACCACTACGAGTGGTGAGTGCCCCGATGAGCCGGAGACACCAGCAGCCTCTACTCCGCTGGCTGATGCTGACGACCGCCTGAGCGCTATCGCCAGTGTAATACCCCCGGGCGACCCGGAGGTTGTGACACTGAAGCATAGCGCTTTCCTAGCGCAGTTGTTCATGGAAGAGGTGGATCTCGGCGAGTCTGCCCCTGGTGGGTCTAATGATCACGCCGTGTTCTCTATGAGGGCCACTGATGGCCCCTCAGGTCAGGCACCTGGCGCTAAACCCTCACCCAATGACATGCCCGTCTCTTGGTATGACGTGCAAGAACTACACCAGGTCCTGTGGGCTAAGGCTGAGGGTATCGAGCGACGGACCCGCCTGGACCTCCTCAAGAGGACCTGGAAAACCTCTATTTGGTCCAAGGAGGATGATGAGGAGATGACTCTCTGTTAATATACCGTTGGGGTATATTTGGGTTCTGGCTCTTTCTCCGTGAGTTCTCTTAGTTTTTCAAAATCAACTTCCCAAAAGTTCCTTCATCCTTCCAAACTCCTTCCTGAGTATCCCACAACGCGAGCACGATGAGCGTCATTCATGATTACAATAAATGATTAGAGTGTTCATTTAGCATGCCTGCACAACAAAATACTGCAGGGCCTGCCAACAGCAACCTAAATTATGCATGCCGAAAAATATACATGACACTCAGCAATTTTCTATAATAAAAATGTAATCTTTTAGGCGTATGCTGCATGCAATATTATCATGTGAAACTGCAACGCAATCTCTGTGCTGTCTCCGTGCGCGTGCTTCCTGTCAAAGTGCGCGCGCTCTGTCTGTTTGCGCTTCTGTTTCCTGTTTCTGACTCTTTTACCCCACTGGATTCTTGTCTAAAGGGGGGCTGTCACATTGGTATGTGGGTCTGATGCCCAGGGTATTGCACTCCCCTCCCAAAACGTTTCATGGGGGCACCAACAGTAGACCCCTGAAATGTTTGAAATAAAGACTGATACCCTGGCATCTGTCTCACTTACCTTACCAACCCCAAACTCCTTGTGGTCCTTCATGGGCCTTATGTCCCTGTAAACTACCCCACTGAGTTTGGTTCTCTCTATACTGTTTACTATTGACATGGTACCTACTACGTCGTGGTCCCAAAAATCGTAGCATGGGCCACCTGCAAAAATCTCGCGATAGTCAGCAATTTCGTAGTTGCTGACAAAACGAAAACACAAAAAAAACACAAAAAAAAACAAATCCAGAAATACCTACAACGGACAGCCTGCAAACAGCACCCTTGCACAAACCAGCAGTACACAGAAAAAGATGAGCCCTGCCTTTCAGAAGAAACTGCAGTGCACTGCCAGTCATGCTGATATACTGAACCCAGTGTGTCCTGAGTTTCGGTACGGGTATTGCTGTTGCCTGACATGCGACTTGGTCAAAAAGACTACAACAACAAGGTAATGGGCATAGTGCAAGGCACTCTGCAGAACGTGCAGTGTTCCGTGCTGCCTGGGCTGCTTTAGTGTTTTCCGCCGCAGACAAAGCAGTAAAACCTGGCGCAAAGCTGGGCTTAAAGTCCAGTAATGCCTGGACTATCTCATACATGTATGCGGTTGGGTCTCTGGTCACCATCTCTAGTGCTGTGCAGCACCACTCCCGTCAGCAGAGCCGTGGCATGCCATCCGACTCTTCACTGTGGGGAGGGGGGGGGGGGCGTCCCTGTCAGCAAGAGTTGTGTGTGGTCGTAAGTGTAAAAAAATTGAGCTGTGAAGTCCCCTGTTGGTGTGGAATTAAATCTTCTCTGGTGGCTGATCGCCATGCCGTGCTCACAGTCCGCTGTCATGGGTTCTGGCCTTACCCTCTCGCGTCTGGGGATCCTGGAGGGGAATTCTGCCCTCCCTTGACACCAAGGGGAAACCCAAGCGCTGCTTGCCGTGACCCTGGGCTTGTGTCTTCTACCGACGTTACTTGCCCCTTCTGGGGTTTCTCCGGCGTAAAAAAAATGGAACGGCCTCTGCAGCCACATTCCCATTTCCCAGCCCAGGGGTTGATGCTTGTACGATCCCAGGGCTGTTTTGGCAATCCCCTGCCCCATCTGGTCCGCACCAATAAAAACCGTGGCGGGGGCCCGCCCAAGGAAAAGGGGCTTCCCACCCCCCTCTGTGGCGATTCTGTCCAGCATGTGTATGTGTCCTAACCCCTCTTGCCGGCTCAGGCGCCGTGGCAAGCCATCTGACCTTCCTGAGCAAACAAAAATCATATAACCGCGTGGTTTTGTGGCCTGCCATCTGGCTCCCCACTCGGTGTATGTTCACATTGTAGAAAACGCAAAGAAGGAGAACAAAACTGTCAGCACAAGCCGACATAGCCGTGTAAGTTGGAATAAATAAGCTGCACAGGGGATGCATCATTACCACGTTTAGTTCCTTAGGAACTCCCCTCTTGTAGTCTTCGTCGCTGTCGTTCTGCCTTCGTTGGGCGCACTCCTCGATCTTTTTGCCCTCTGTATACTGGTCGATTGTCCACAGTGGCCGCGTCACGAACTCCCACGCGTTCGACCCGCTCCACATTCGTACTTGCCTGCCAGGGGCGTCGCGCTTGATGTTCATGGCCTGGACAGGGGCTTCCTGTCACCTCGTTGAACAGGGACGTGTGCGCCATTGGCCTGTCACATTCTTGGTGTTCACCGGCGCTCCTCTGCCGTTCCTTCATTTGTTTGTCTTTCTCCTTCTCCCAAGCCTCGAGTTGGCGCCGTTCCCATTCGAGCTGACGAAAGACATGTGCCGCCACGTGCGGCTTGTTTTTCCCGTGCCACTCATACCACTCTCGTCGGCGATCTTGTTTGCTCTTCAATTCCTCCAGCGTCGCCAGTCTCCTTGTCGTCTGCTGGCAACTGCTGGCTGACCCCTTATCTTCGGGTATGATCAACGCCACTCGTGTCACGATGCACCTCAGCACACCTCCATGCACGAACGCAATGTCACTGTGATACCTCGTGCGCTGCCTGCAGTCATATTGGCAGCACGCTTGTGTGCGTGGATTATCCTCGAAGAACTTGTCGCGCTCTTCCAACATTTGCCGGTGTCTGTCCGAGGTGGCCATAAACTCCTGTCCTGCTGCCGTTACGGGTTGTCCTTGAACGGTGCGCACTCGTGCTTGCGCCTTTCTCGCAATCAGCATCTCCACAATGACCTCCTGTAGGTTGTCTTCAACGTCCACGTACTCCGGTGGCTCTTTCTTCTTCTGGGCCGTCACCGCAAAATCCTCCTTGTCAGCAGCACGCACATCCTTCTTGACAGCAGTGCACGCATCCTTCCTGGCAACAGTGCACGCATCCTTCTTGGCAACAGGGCACGCATCCTTCTTGGCAACAGGGCACACATCCTTCTTGGCAACAGTGCACGCATGATGACTGACAGCAGTGCATACATCCTTCTTGGCAACAGTGCACGCATCCTTCTTGGCGACAGTGCACGCATCCTGATGGATGCTCTCGGCTATGCCATGATCACTCATTCTCCGTCCGCCCGCGTCCTTTTCGAAGCTAAATGAATGTTAATATACCGTTGGGGTATATTTGGGTTCTGGCTCTCTCTCCGTGAGTTCTCTTAGTTTTTCAAAATCAACTTCCCAAAAGTTCCTTCATCCTTCCAAACTCCTTCCTGAGTATCCCACAACGCGAGCACGATGAGCGTCATTCATGATTACAATAAATGAACAGAGTGTTCATTTAGCATGCCTGCACAACAAAATACTGCAGGGCCTGCCAACAGCAACCTAAATTATGCATGCCGAAAAATATACATGACAATCAGCAATTTTCTATAATAAAAATGTAATCTTTCAGGCGTATGCTGCATGCGATATTATCCTGTGAAACTGCAACGCAATCTCTGTGCTGTCTCCGTGCGCGTGCTTCCTGTCAAAGTGCGCGCGCTCTGTCTGTTTGCGCTTCTGTTTCCTGTTTCTGACTTTTTTACCCCACTGGATTCTGTTCTAAAGGGGGGCTGTCACATTGGTATGTGGGTCTGATGCCCAGGGTATTGCACTCTCCCCGATCCTGAGAACCCTCTGGTATACTCCCTCCACTATGCCCAGGAACGCCAGGACTGGGAGGATGAGTTGCCCCCCGAAACGGTGGGGCGTATAAAAAAGCAGGATAAAGGGAAGAGTAACCTCCGCGCTGAGGAGGATTTTTCCGAGAAAGTGGAGAGCATGAATCTCGACCCCCGTCTCACTAAGCTCATCCACAAGTATCAGGAGGTTTTTGGAGCATTGCCCCCACCCCTGTCTTGTAAGAAACTGGTCCAGATGGACCTCAAACTCAAACCAGAGTTTGAAAGGTCGGTAGTGAGGCGGCGTCCATACCCCGCCCCACAAGACCAAATCGACGAGATCGAACGCCAGAACCAAGAGTGTATAGATGCTGGCCTCGTCGAGGAGTATAAGCACGGGGACTACCCCCGCCATTGTAGCCCTTGTTTTCTGGTTGCTAAACCTGGGTCCACTGCTATGCGCTTGGTCGTTGACTATGGGGAGGTCAATAAAAAGACCCAGAACCACTCAGGGAGTATCCCCAACATGGAGAACACCCTGGAGAGAATCGCTAAGTGTCGAATCAACACCAAGATGGATAAGCGCAGTGGCTTCTGGCAAGTAGACCTAACCCGAGCAGCCCAGGAACTGCTCGCCTTTGTAACCCCTAAGGGCCGTGTCTTCCGCTGGAAGGTCATGCCCTTTGGTGTCGCGAATGCCCCTGCTCTCTTTCAGGAGCTGATGAACAAAATCCTATATATCCTGAGACGCAGACCCCTTGTGCAGGAGCTGGTTTCCCGCGGGGCTGAGATGGAGGCCCAGATCGACGACGTGAGCCTGGGTACTAATACCCAAGAGGATCATATCCTCCTCCTGCAAGAGTTTTTCACCGTCTGTCAGGAAAACCATCTCCGCATCAAACTCGAGAAGTGTGAGTTTATGCGAGAGGAGATGGAGTACCTACGGTTTGACGTGGGGTATGGCTGGTGGAAACCAGCCACGTCTAAGATGCAGCCCCTACAGGACATGCAGATACGTGATGACCCTAAGAAGGGTCTACACGATGTGCGGAGTTTTATTGGCGCCTGCAATTTTTACCGACGCCATATCCACAATTTTACGTATTCATCAGCCCCCCTGACTGACCTTCTAAAGAAGACCAACCCTTGGCGGTGGACCGACAAGGAGGAGGCCTGTTTCCAGGAGTTGAAGAGGAAAATATCTTCCACCAACTGCCTGGGTGTGCCCCGCCCTAAGGGCGAGATAATACTCGTCACGGATGCGTGTGACGTAGGGGGAGGTGGTACCCTATGCCAGTGGCAGGAGCTTAACCCCAATGAGTTGTCGCACTGCCAGTTTCACACTTCAGGTCTGAACCGCGATGGAACCCTGAAGCATGACTATCCCGCCAATGAATGGCGTTTGGTGCCTCTTGGGCACTGGAACTGGAAGTGGAATCAAGCACGATCCAACTACAGTACCTACGACCAGGAACTCCTGGCTGGGATGCTCGTGCTCTCTTCCCAATCCCGTCTTCTAGGTACTAACCCTGTTGTATGGCTCTGTGACCAAGAGCCCGTGAAGACATTTCAGAAGGGCCCGCCTCCTGAAAAAGCGAAACTAAAACGATGGTGGACATACCTGAGTCAGTTCAGGTTGACCGTCCATCATATGCCAGGTATAAAGAACGAGATGGCTGACTACATCTCGCGTAATAACTTCGACGCCCTCCTAGGCGAGAGCTCTGAAGCGTTGGCCAAAGAGGCGTTCCAACGTATGGATGTCCAGCTGGACCTATCCATGCGTACAGCAGGTGTACTGGAGGGCTGGAGCCTGAGATACTACCAGGCTGAGTACCAATGTGTACTCAGTACCCTCGGTGATGGCCTAGAGGCACGCCTAATAGATGGCGACCGCTGGTATAAAGATAACCAGTACCTATACTATGAGGACCGCATAGTCGTGCCTGAGGCACGACTGGACGGCTGTCTGCAGTGGGCACACCACAGCTCCGGGCACACAGGGTGCAACCGGTCTGCTGCTTTCTTCAGTGAGCGTTTCTACTGCCGACTAACCCAGTCTGAACTACGTGCCCGTATGCAGTCCATAGTGGACTCCTGTGACTGTCACGCCACCAAACAGAGCGACTCACGTGACAGAGGACTGGTCTCCAGTCTCCCCATACCCTACTGTGCTAACTCCCTGTTGTACGCGGATTTCATCCACGGTCTGCCTAAGTTTGGTGGCTATGATAGTTGTTTGGTGGTCACCTGTGGTCTAACCCGCTTCACACGTGCTTTCCCCTGCAACAAGAAGATCACAGGAGAGCAGACTGTGAAGATCTTGGTGGAGGAGTGGTTTGAGCCCTATGGGGCGCCTAAGGAGATCCACTCCGATGAAGATGTACGCATCCGGAGTGATACCGGTTGGTACAAGCGAGTGCTGGACGCCCTGAACGTCCAGGTAACCACAGGTGTACCTTACACGCACACGTCTAACCCTCTTTGTGAGAGACAGAATCGTGTGGTGGAGCAGAATCTGAGGATTCTGATGAAACAGGAGCGCACCAAAGATTGGGTACGCCTGTTGCCCTGGGCCGTTCTGGCCATGAACTCTCAAGAGAGTTCTTCAACCGGCTATACCCCCCACGAACTGTTCCATGGGGGGCGTCCTGCGTGGTTTTTCAAAACCCCTTTCCCCGAGGACTATGAGAGCCCAGTTGGGGACTGGCTGGAGATAGGGCGGGGGAGGGGGGAGGGGGGAGGGGTTTCCAGCAAGGCTGAGTGAGTGTGTGGGTTGGGCCGCAGGAGGTGTGTGTGGCGGGGGGGGGGGGGGGGGGCTGGGGGCAACAACGGGTTTTGGGGGGTCCGGGGTTGCGCTCTGTGTGGTGCATGTTGGCGGTACGCTTGTCAAGAGAAACAAAAGGCACGGCACCAACCGCGACTTCATCGACCGACTTGTGCAAACCGAACTGATTGCATGGGACTTCCCGACACCCTTGAAGAGCTGCACGGCGGGCCCACCGCAGTGGGTGTTCCTTTGCGCTACGTACGCTCTGGAAATTGTGGCCACACATATTGACAACCGAATACAACGTGCTCGCCACGAAGATGTCTGGACGGATGGTCAGATCAAGAAATATCATCACTTGAATGCGCATCTGTTGGGGGAGGGTTGGGGTCACGAATTGAAAAAGAAATCTGTTGGGGGGAGGGGGAGGGTTTGACCATTGTTTACGCAAAATCTTCGCACAAAGGCCGCTTTACAATCGAGTGCAACGGAGGGTGGACAGCGGGGGCACGAAGACGAACGTGCGTTTTGTGTGCGCATCCACTGCAGAGCATCTACTGAAGCCACATTATATCTCCGGGCTCCCGAGGTTCTGATCCCACAGAAGAGGGGTCCACAAGCATAATGAAGGCACGTCTTTGTTTTCAGAATTCGCATGCCCCCTTCAATTCTGCAAATGGGTCTCCCTCAGTGTTTGGCACACGGTCACACGCACGCGCGCGCACACACCGGCACCTGTGCGCGCGCGCAAACGCTGCGTTGGAGGCAGCAGAAGATAGTTCGCACCGGAATGGCGCTCTCCTGCACCCCTTCCCACAAGCATGGGACAACCAAAACCCAGAGGCCCATCTGCTGCTCAAACAGTGTGCAAACCAGTCCCACGTACCCTTCGAATGGACGACCACTGCCTGTGCGCTCCCCGCTTTTCATGCGGAGTGCTTCTGCAAAGTGCTGCGCGGCCGCCGGCTCCTTGTGATCGGGGACTCCATGGCCCTGGACCTGGCCACAGCGCTGTATGGCCTCACGGTGGCGCGACTCCACATTCCCCTGCGCTTCCCATCGGGGGCCGTGCGGGCAAGGGATGTCAAGGCCATAGAGTGGCCGATTTGTGGGCCATCCGCAACTCCTTCACTGCAGAGTTCCATAGCATATCATTTTGTGGAGAAGCTTCAGGTTTGTTTTGCTGAAGCACTGCAACCGCATGCCCCTTGTGGGGTGCCAAGTGCACAAGCAGTGGTTCTCACTCTGAGTTCTCACTTCTTCGTCTCCATGGGAGGAGATGAGAGGGGAAGGGGGGTGCTTGAAGGAGGGAGGGGGGGGCATTGTGGCTGCGGGTAATTACCCCAGACCCTCTTTAAATCCCCGTAATTGTTTAGGGTCAGGATCACCCAGCTGGTGTAAGCGATAAGGCTTTATAACCCTCTTTAAAACCTGGGGTGGAGGTGCTTTTTCTAGCAAGCAGCAGCAAGCAGCAAGCATGCGACAATTGGGGAAACAACCAGAATTCCGTTGTGCTGGAGGAGCACATTTTTTGTGTTTTTTGGGGTTCATAGTTTTCATCGGTACACAAAAGGTTTTCTAGCAGCACCTGCATGCACAGTTGTTCTGTTGGAAGAGGTAGAATTGCCCAGGATCTCCACCCAAAGCCCCAGAAAATTTTCAGAATTCAAGATTTCTGCCCCCTTGCCCACAGTTGTGGATACTTCACACCCAGCAATGCGGCGGGCATTCAAGCATTCAGTTCCAAAGATAACAAGGCCCCTTCCCGTCGCATTGTGGGCACTGAGGCAGATAGTTCCTTTTAAGCTGCGGGAATATGTATTAATGGCGCTTTGGCGCAAGCTCCCTGTCGGTCAGCAACTGGCGCAATTTCAGATGATGGAGGGGCAGAACTGCATGCTGTGCGGTGTTACAAAAGACCATGATCGTGTCTTTAAGAAATATTTTTACCTGCAGGACTCGCTGGACCTGATTCGTCGGCTGTGGGGGGTTCATGTATGCGCCAACATTTGGTATGAGCCCCGCGGCTCTGCACGAACCAATTCTTGATTTCTATCACCACCATCCACTGGTGGCTCATATGGACAGCGGTGTATGCATGTTGGCTCATCCGCTGTGAGGCAATTAGCACTCTCCCATCAGATATAGCCACGGCAGTTTTGCGGCGCTTCTTTGCTGCGCTTTTGAGCTGGAAATCCTTTCCGCAGAGCACGTTGCCGTGGGAGGTGATCGCTACCACCCATGAGTGCCTAAAGGACATCTTGAGAGTACGTGACAAACTGCGCAGGGTGGCCCAATAGCCGGGTAACCGATTTAGGCTAATTTTGCCCCCCCCCCCCCCAAGAAAGGGGGACGAAAACGTCCCAACAGACAAGGTATGTGGCGTGGCGGTGATGTTTGAGTCTCCCAAATTTGGGTTTGGGTCGCAGTGACAGAGTCAGTCCAGGGTATTGCCTATGGAGCGACTTTTGGCACCTCCCATCCCTATAATTTCCAAGTGATCGCGGGCGCTAGCCTCTCCGCGCTGGTGGCGGAATATATGGCAGTGCACCGGGTGATCACAATTGTTCCATCATATCTCACATGGTATGTGGTGTGCATTTCTCGGCGCCAGATTGACTTGCAAATCCACATGAACACATGGTTCAGGAGTGGCTAGAAGCGGGGAGATGGATCCCCAATTTTGGGGAAGGACACCCTCAGTGATTTGTGCGAACGCCTAGAGCACACCGACTCACACGTGTATTGGCGCCCAAGGGAGACGGGGGCGCCCAATCAAAAATATCGAGAGCTGCTGGAGCTCCTGAAAGTGGGGCGGACGTTAGCACACGCACCGGACCCCCCCCCCCCCTTAGTGCGGCGGCTGGGGAGCCAGCGGATTTTCCAGCGGCCGGAGAGGAATGCCACACCGAAACGCTAGGCGATTAGAGAGAAAGCGCAGCATGTGTCGCCACAGTCTTTCATTGTATTCAGTGACTCAACCCCTGACCCCACTATCTCTCCAGTGCTTTGATGAAAGTGCGCTGGCGCCACACTCGCCTTTAAACTCCAATGTCCAGTCTCTCACACTGCAGCCCTCCCTTTGCTCAAATGTGAGACATCACCCTCCTCTATTTACTCCAACGTGAAGTCGCTTACCCCGCAATCCTCTATATCTTCCAATGCACGTTCTTTAACCACGCCATCCTCCATGTACTCAAACGTAAGGACCCTCACGCCAACACCAACGGTGTCACCCAACTGCGGTGATTCGGAACCGGCAGCACACAGGCCAGGGTCAACGAGGTGATGGCGGTCCCCACCCCCCTATGGCTACCAGAAAGGGACCAACCGAGGTCCACAGGGGCAGGGCTGAGAATGCAGACAAAGAGACAATTATTCTCATGACCACAGTATGCAGTGCCGCATCAGTCACTCCATCGCCGTGCACAAAGGCGGGCTCACCCGTGGGGGGGCCTTGCACAAGGAATGGAGCATGCATATGGGAGCTGCAGGGTGCGGTAGGGATGCATAAGCTGTATGTAGTCTTGCTGTCGTTGTGAGAGGGAGGAAAGGCCACGCCGGGCGGAAGATCCGAGCATTGTTGCAATGCGAACAGAGCTGTAGAGCGGTGGTGTATCATAGCGAATGCTATTGCTTTGGTTGAAAAGATTGGGCGTCACACACACACACACACACACACACACACACACACACACACACACACACACACACACGAGTGTTTGGAATCGTGTGTTAGATGCCCAGCAGCAAGGCATCACGGTTTCAGTGCAGAGACTCCCCCCCAGCGATCAGCCAGTGCAGGTGATGCATTACGTACTGACGGCACTAGGGTATGCAGATGACACGTATGGTTTTGCAGCAGGGTCCAACACACTCACGCCGCTGTTGGACTGCACGTCCGCCTGGTTGCAGGACACAGGTCAAGGGGTAAATGCGAAGAAATCAGTTGGCTTCTCGTCTGACAAGCAACATCCAGTGCAGGCAGCGTTGCAAGGAGTCCCCTTCCCCATCTCCACGGAGTTTAAATCTTTGGGAGCGGGCGTCCGCACCACTGACGCCACTTGCTCGGGCCCGTTAATCCTCAAACGCGTCGCTAGGGCATGCAGTTTATTCGGCAGGGTACACGGGGCACAAGGGAACTTTGAACGGCGATGCGATGTCATTTCGACAATGATCACCGCCACAGGCTTGCATGCAGCGGAGATAGTACCCCTGCGACCTAGGGATTTGCTGCCATTTGAATCAAAGGTCATGAGGACAATCTGGGGGCCATCACGGCCCGGCAGGGCCAAGGAAGTTTTCTTCACCTTGCTCTGCAAGGGACACAGAATTGCACCAACTCTGGTGCTCAGGTACCACCGCATATTATGGCTGGCACATCTATGCCGCACCAGAGGTGCAAACCAGATCACCGGCCAGGCGATTTGGGAAACAGATCAGTGCTACAAGGGGTCTGGGCCTTTCGGCCGTGCAATTCACACCGCACACGAATGTGGGTGGGTGTCAGTGCAGGGGTGGTGGAGTTGGAAGGTACCAGGGAAAAGCGACCCCCTGCTACTCTACGGGGACAAAAACACAGTGAAGCACGAAGTGCGTGAACAGCTGCGTTCCCAAATGCTGGATGCGTTAGTGCAGCGGCGGCCCCGACTTTTTGCTGGGGTCCATTACGCCACATGCAGACAACTGGTACAACCCAGTGTGGCTGCTTTTGACACAGAACTACAGCGGTCCATCCTCCGGGGCATCCTCTCTGGAGCCACTTGGACGGCACTCAGGGCATACCAGAGGGGTATGCGCGTGGCCTCGACATGCCCTTTGTGTGGCAATGCACCAGAGGACGAGGAACACATATTGTGGCACTGCACTGCTTGGCACACTGCACGCACCACTCACCTGCCTGACGTCCTCGATGTGGCCGCACACATACCGAGCCTTCCCCCCCCCCCCCCACATCAATGGCCTCCATGCCTCAGATGTTGTGGGCTGGCACCTGAAATCATAGATGACTGCATCAAATCAGGGAGGGCCTACATCTTCTTGAACACTTTGCATACCATGTTCGTAGCTGTCTTGCAAGCTCGCAAAGTGCGCGATGCGCAGGCCCCAGCCGTTTTTCCAGGAACCGCCCGGTCACAACAGTTACGACAGTACCCATACCAACAGTTGGTAGGGCCACTACCATATAGTGGGGAGAAAGACACACTACTGCTCCGCACCCCCAAAAAGCATGAGTGGCCGTGGGAAATGCCTTTCCTAGCCGATCTTCTGCGTTGGTTGAGGGCTCTGACCTGGACACAAGAACCGGGTTCAGTGACCTTCTTAGAGTTAGCTCTGGACTTCGAAGAATTTGCCGAGCGTACCCTGCCACATGCACCACAAGCCAAATTCAAGGGAACGACACTTTCACTGCAGGAAAGGGGCAGGGTGCTGAGGCTGGCCATGAACAGTGTGCAGTGACTTGTCACCAAAGGCCAACTGCACCCAGCACGTATCGTCACGCGATGTAGTTCGTTGGTCCCTCTGGGAGGACCAGCGCTATGTGGACTGAATTGCCGCCCTTATTTCGCAGGCAGCAATGCAATGCTTTTTCACATCCAAAAGTTGGCAGATTACTGCGAACAATTATGGTCCTCCAAGGTGGGTGCGCACAGAGTGCATGCGCCACGGCCATACGCATATCGCCCGCGCAGGTCAGCCGCAGAAGTGGAATCACACAGGCTGCACCGGGCTCTCCATGGCAATCTGCAGACAGGACTGGCACCTCCATCAGAGCAGATAGTGCCAGCCAAGGGGGGGGGATCGAACTCGTCTTTTGGGGCTGATTTCTTTCCAGTCATTGGAGACGGGCGCTTGCCACAACGCCCCTACACAGGCACGCGCAGACATGTGTCAACACACACCACGCCACACCTGGCGCCGCGAGTCGACCATTCCAAATGCGTGGCACACACAGCGCTGGCATGTATGACCTGCAAGAGACTGCGCAAATCGGCAGAAGAGTGCTGCAAACTCGGGCATCACGCAGCAAGCCACGTGGCTCGTAGGCCACAGTTGCAACTATGCCCCTTGCATAACTTACCCCCCTGCCCGAGATGTACCCTCAAGCAGAGAGGGGTGCGCCATTGTTGTGACCGGGGGCACCACAAGGTATGCACCCCGGTCCCGGCACACAGGAAACGTACCCTCCCTATGCAATCTCTGTTGCCCCACAAAAAACCTTGCCTGCAAAGGCCAGCACGGCACTCATCAAGTCTGCTGAGGTCCCCACACCAACCGCCCACGGCTCGGGCGCCCAAGCGCAGAAGGCCGAAAACACCGCCGCCCCCATCCCCCCCAGCAGTTCCACAGGGACTGGAAGGTGACGAAGCCGAGGATGCAGTAGCCCGACCACTCTTTTTGCCGAGGCATGGGAGAGCCAGTACTTCGGTCACATAACCAACCAAACACAGAGGTTCTGATTCCGCAGAAGGGGGGGAAACAACGTCACACAGAGGCCTCAGCAGACCTGAGCTGAATGGGGCGTCCAACCCAATGCTGCACAAGGATCTACCTCATCAAAGTACAGAGCACACACACACACACACACAAGGATCCCCGGCTAACTCAACCGGGCTAAGCGTAGGTCTCGCAACCAAAAGGTCGTGGTTTCGATCCCCGGAGCGGGCATGTCTGGAGGCGGGCGGCGTCAAGGGCATCCTTTCTGGGGAAATCGCCAAATGAGTAGGCCGTGGAGGCCGCCTCGCTGCCACGAGCACCACCAGCTGTGGAAGCCCCAATGCACACACAACACACGGGGCAACATGGCGATGACGGGCTCGTCGAACTAATGCCGTGGAGCTGGCCCGGCGGAAGCCACGGAGCCACCACCCCACTTCCAGGGTGGTCCTGGGGCAGCGAGCCAGGTTCTGGCCCAAGTGCATAACACGCTGGTCGAGGGGCAACACAGGGACGCAACACCCCTGGCCTGCACCGTGGGCCTGCTATGATGGAGAAGCGACCCGACCCGAGGACGCCAGTGTGGCCATACGGGTCCAACCGGGAAGACCTGGAAAAAACGGTACAACCCACACCCCCCCCCCCCACCCCACACACACACACATACACACACACCTTGCTGTAGAGAGGTGATGTATCATAGCGAACGCTATTGAGTTTGTCCAATGATTGGGCATCACGCACACACACACACACACCTTCTTGCGGTTGAAGCAAGGTCTCACACAATCTGCAAGTGTCTTGGTGCTGTGAGCAGACTGCCCAACAATATGTTTAATGCTCTCTTCTTCCGGCCGCTTCTGCAACAACCTGTTGGTGAGGGCTCAGAGCCTTTTCACAAGCAAAGCAAAGGAGTCCGTGTGCAGCTCAGTGTTAGTAGTGCACGGGGAGCGTTGTGAAAGAAGGCCAGTGTGGCCTCAAGGCACAAGGCACTCCAAACACAGGCCCCGCAGAGTCATGTCAGCCCTTTGTGACCCGCCAGCCCTTTGGAGCCGAAAGGAGTTGGGGCGAGGGTCATCTGGACATGGGGCTTGAAGGGAACCAGTGAGCCCCGAAGGTGGCGTACTGCCACGTGCACTGCCTTGCCCCGTTGCTGCTGGCTGCTTGCCACACACCAGAGTTGCCCCTTGTGTCATTCCTCAACGCAGTCACTCCAACCGCGACAGCCGCCGTGTGACCCCCCCCCCCCCCCATCACATACTGTTTCCAGGCGTCTGGAGTTTTGGATAAGAAGTTGAGGAAGGCGGACATCGTGTTGCTGCAGACGGGAGCCCATTGGGGATCCTTGAGCCAGTTCCGCAAAAAGGCACCGAAGTAATTGTTTGCACTTGTGCGTGCGTGCGTGCACGTCTGTGTGTAGGTGTGTTCGCGCGGGCGAGCGCTGTATGTGCATGCGTACGCGCGTGCGTGGACCGCCCTGGGTCTCGTGGCCACATTCGCCGTGTGCCTGCTGTACCGCCGAAAGGCGCCAAGCCGAACCATGTTTCTTCTTTGGCACCTTCTTCCACATGACACTTACAGCCTCACAAGATCAATCGTGTGTGTGCGCGCGCGTCCGTGCTCAGGAGGTGCTGGCGATCTGATGGCATCATATGCATTTGCGCGTGTCATCGAGTCTGCCCCCACAGACGCCCATGGCACTCGTCTCACTGGAGAGAAACGCCCAGAGCCTAACGCCCCCTGCCCTTTGCATGTCCTTCTCTCCGAGCCCAACGGTTTGCCCCCACTGTCCCTCTGCCCTTGCCCGTTGTCCGGCCCGAGGGCTCTGTCTTTCATGCACGACCTCCTCCTCAGCACGCCACCGCACTCGCCTCTCTTGCAACCGGCCAATCGCTGGGGGGCCCAAGCTCCCGTTCCCGGGCGCCGCACGAAAAAGTGTCTGCTCCGAGTCGCTTCATTTTTTCGTGTTCGGAATGTTTTGTGATGTTTTTGGCGGGTGGGGTCCGCCAGGGGTTGCCAGGGCCCATAAGGAGCCCTGCTGCCCCCCCCCCCCTTCCCCGAAAGGAAGGTGTCGCACAAGGGCACAAGGGCAAGCCGCACCGCACACACCCGCAGCAACAACACGCACCCGGTCAGTCACGGTCGGTACGTGCGGCTGCGAGAAACGGCGTGGACGCCCTCCCGAGGGCCTTGGGACGCGCGGTTCCTGTGGTCCCCGCGTACCGGGGGCTGGACAGACGGGCCATGATGGGTGCAGCCGGGCCTTGGGGGGCCGCCTGTTCCCTGCAGCAGATGGGAGGACCCCAGTCCAGCAGAGCGCCAGCACCCTCACCTGTCGCTGCTGCGTCACCGTTGCGTGGTCGGTGCCCACCCACAGGACACCGACCTGCCTGTACCCTCCCACACAAAGGTCCCTGGGGTCTCTTTGGCCACTGACAAGCCGCTTTTCTGCTTCATGTACTGACGGGCGCTAGCGCTCTGCCATACCCTGTCTTCTCATCGCCAGCGGGCGGCCCGGGGGGTGGGGGGTCAATCAGCAATGGCCTCCCCGCCCCTTGACTGCACCTTCCTGCCTCTGGACCCCTCAAAGACAGGGGGAGGGAAGACTTCAGTAGGGGAAACTTCTGTGGGGAAGGCTTCACCGTTCACAAAGGTGGCCCAATTTTCCCCTCCGAGATTGGGGTATTGGGCCCTCTAGAGCTCTAGAGACACCTTTGCATGAGGCGGTAACACGCAGTCAAAGTGCCAGTGCCAGTGGAGTGCGCTGCAAATCTGGAGGTCTGTCTTCTGCATTTTTTTTGTGTTTTATTGAAAACGTTCGGGTGGATTGCGCTTTCTGCTTTTGGGATTTCAAGGCGGAATTATTCCTCGCAAAAGTGTCCACAGATGACATTTTCCCGCCGCCTGCAGGCACATCAAGCACATTCGGAAAGGGATGCGGCCCAGCGCTGTCCTGGTGTACGCCACCGTCTCCCCGGGCCATGGCCGGTGCGAGACCGGGCCTGCCCGGCCTCTGGAGCGTGTGCCCGCTGCGGCCCCCAATGACTTCAAATGGCATCTCTTTCATGAGTACAATGACATCGCATCGAAGGTGTGCCCTGCGCACAAGGCTCAGGTGGAGGTAGAACGCCTGGGCGATCTCCGGGCGCCAGCGAGCCATGATTATTGGTCGTTCCTGGCACCCCAGCGCCCGCGAGGGATGGGGGTCATTATGTACGCCCCACTTGAGGCTCGATCTTGGTACCAACTCCGAGCAGTTTGAAGTGAAGAGCATCTTTTCAAACCGTTGGAGGAAGTGGTTGCCATCGCAATAGAGCCCTCATCCATCCATCATGCAACACCCCATTCATTACAGTGGATGGCAACAGTGGCCAGTGGCCAGCACAGCAATGCACCTCTGAATGATCCAAATGGTAGTGTTCGTTTGTTTCATTCCGGATTGCCCTGATCAGGGCTTTGTCCAGCATTTCTGCGGTTTCCTGGGCATTGGGCATCCCCCGTCCCTTGCCTGTGCCTCAAAAGGGTGATGCACCCCTCCTTTCCTGAGGACTGAGGGTCTCCCCCCCCCCCCCCCCGCTCTGCAACCGTTTTGTAACCGCCCGAGTTCATTGCCTTTTTGACGATCGCCAGCAACCGCTTTTGCCGCTGCGCCTGCGACTCCTTTCGTGTCCCTCTTCTTCAATCATAGACCTGTCCCACCCTCTCCTCAAGCTGTGCCATGTGCGGGGGAACCGTCAAACTCTTCCCGCACATTGTCGTGATCCGACCCTGTCTGTTCCACCTCCTTCTACTCTTGCAGGTCGTGTCGGCCATGCGCCCTTCGGTTGTGGTGGATTTGTATCCCATTCTTGTTCGCAGAGCCGACGCTCATACGCGGAAATGGATTCCAGAAAAGAGGATCCATGACTGTCTGCATTTCTGTGTTCCGGGACCTCAAGATATAGTGGGCAATGTTTTGCAGAGGGTGTTGCAGTTTGTGTAGCTGCAACGCCCCCCCCCCCCCCTTCCGACTCAGAGGTGGTTTACAGGCAGTCAAGGAAGCCACGGAGGACACATACCGTGGCTGCAGAGTGCGCGCGTGGAAGGCGCAGAGAGGGTGTCTAGGGGGTGTTTTGTGAGGGCATGTAGGGCACATTTGTGCACACAGGGGGCGCATTTGGGCCCATACTGGGCTGTCACTGGGTACCTGGTGGTAGGATCCTAAGAGTCTGCGGTTGGTCGAAGGGTTAGAGCACTAGGACTGCTGCACCCTGAACCTGGGGTTCCAGACTCGAGCCCCACAGCCCCCCCCCCCCCCCCCTCCAGATCAGATACCGAGGCCTTGTGCCAACCCCCCCCCCCTTCATCCAAATGCGATTGCAGTGCAAACATGCAGAGTGTTCCGAACCGATCCGGTTTAGCAGGAGGTCAGACTGATGATGTTTTGTTGAACACCCGATGTCATGGCCAGGGCTGTCGTTAAGGAGCCAGTTTTTTTTTTTGCTAAGGACAGCCCTGAAGGACAGCCCCCAGGGACCACCAACCACCAACCGCCAACCGCCAACCGCCAATCTTTGAAGTACAGAACGTCCCATGACCAGGAAGCAGAGAGCGTTCCCATGAGCGTTCGTCTCTGTTGGTGTTACGAAGCCCCCCCCCCCCCCCCCCAAGACAGCCCTGGTCATGGCACATGCAAACCGAACTGCCAAAGGAATAGTGTTGCAAGTGATGAAACCACCAGCCTCGGGATTCGAAGCTTTGACTCCACTGAATCCGGGCCCAAGAACATTCCTAAGGACCCCACGGCCGAGAGTCCGCACCCGGGGGTTGACAGTTAAGTTTGTAAACACGCCTTGTCCGGTGCTAGTGGTCCTCAGAAATAGGATTCATGCCCTGAAAACCTGGTGGGGTCTGTCACTGCCGGCCCTTTCCAGTGCCACTGCGCGATGGAATCACCATTGTCCTTCACAGCATTTGCTTTGCTGTGCGGGTTGAGCTCTGAAGCACAAACACGACCGCCCATCAGATGGTGGTCTGTTTAGTAGGGCACAGCGGTCCCGTCCACGCCTTTGCTTGGTATGGCGGACACAATACAGGGGGGCGGGGGGTTGTGCTTGTTTTCATATACTCAGTGCTTTCTTGGTGATACACTGCAGGCATGCATTGAAAGGGGAGGGGGCCCATGGTTTTTTCGATAAGTTTGACTGATTTATGGCAGGTCATAAAAATACTGGTGTCCGGAATTGCACCCAGATCCCTGAATTTGCGGTCAGCATGCTGTCACCCACTTAAGTAGCCCAATTTCTGACATGTACCTGCTCAACTGTTCTAGACCCACTGACAACAATTTTTTTCAAAAATTCTGAGATAATGTGTTCCCAAGCGATTTCAAGTGTGCAGCAACCAAAAGGAAGGTCATTGGGGGCATGCAACTGAGATCCTGGTGGACTGTGACCAGCGTGCCGTTTTGGTCAGAAATGGGTCCGCCAATTTGTTCCGCCAATTTGTTCGAATTTCTTCGCCGATTTGGGGGGGCTGGGTGGGCTTGGGTCCTTGGCAAAGCGTGTCCTGCCCGTCTCCATGGCCGTCCTGGCACATTGGGTCACATGCCATCTGCAGCAGTGGGTTATGGTGGCCGATGGCCACCTTCCGCTCCCCATTTCCCCCTTGCCACATCAGCGGTGGGCACGCACAGTGACAGTCCTGGTGCGGCCCAGCCCAACAGACACGGGCATGGCTGCCCTTCTGCAGCATCACCCCAGTCCGCTCTTGGGGTTCACCCCGAGGAAGTCCACTCCATCCAGAAACACGTCGGTCGTGAACTGTCCCTGACCATTCGCAAGCACGTGATTCTTTGGGACATGGATGCCGTTCACACTCTTCCACAGCAAAACGACTTCCAATAGTCCGGCCTCAGTGCTCACGCTTCAGAGTGCCAGGAGGACTGCGTGGGGGGAACAGGGCATGGGTCTCAAGCATGACTCACCCAAGACCCTGTGGGACTGTGACACACGCACTACAGGTCCTACACACCCTACAGTGGCACCATCCTGGTGGGCGAGCGCTACTGCAACTGGCTCAAGCCCCCACGCAGGACTACCACTCCTACACGCACGCTCTACTGGGTGGTGTTGAAGATAAAGTCGTGGGTCCTAATGACCCTCCTGTGAAGAAGACAAGAGAACACATCGCTGCTAAGCAACTGTGGCCTAACAGGGACGTCACAACACATTTCCCTGCTAGGGCTTGGAGGGGAAGGGCGCACAGGTAGCGTGCACAGCGCGGATGTCGATGGATTCGAACTGCCCTCGCCACTCCTGGCTGAGGTGCAGTCATTTGATTGTGTGATTAGCGCCGTATATTTTAGCACGGCTCAAGGGACTGCACCATTTCACCCTGACCCTCCCACCTGTACAACAGAGGCCAATGGACTCGGTTCAAGACGGAGGAACCAAGACACACTCCACGTATCATACGCTTCTTAGTGTGCCCTATAATACACTGTTCCTGAACCCAGTTGCAAGCAAGCAAGCTTAAGGACTTCGCCCGTTCCCTTATGGAACGTAGGGCGAAGCCCTGGGTAACCTGGCAAGGGTTCATACCGCGTGCACAGCGCGTGGCCTACTGTCAAATCCCTTTAATGCATCGTGTGCACGCATGCAGGGGAGGGAGGCGAGACCAGAACCATTGTAACCACACAGACTCACCCAGAAGGTGAGCTCCTCCTGGGCTTACCTACCTTACTCACCATGCATCGTGTGAATGCCGAAGTGAAGCGAACGCAAAACAAACCTAAGCGTTGAAACAACCCTACTTTAACGCACAAACGAAGCAAACACGAGCACACGCTGCTCCTTTGGACCTGTGAAGACAAGGGAAGGTGGGTGCATGCACAAGGAAGTGTGGCAACGTGTGTATGTCGGAATCCGGCACATGCATCGCGAGCACTTCATCTTCTCTAACCCTACGTGCGCACTACGTGCACCATTCGTCGAGCATACCTTTCAACCTTGTTTTTGCCTGTGCAGGGGGAATGCAGGAGTCGCCCGACCCCCAGGAGACACGACGGAGACAACCCTAACTTTTTAACGAAACAAACGAGACGAACACAATGCATACGTGTGTCATGACACTGGCATACCTGAGAGGCGAATTTTTCGCCTGCTCTTCCTTTTGTTTGTGTTTTTGAGGTTTGTCCCCATGTTTTATAAAAATTTTTGATGCAACCATGCAGAAATTTTTGGTTTCTCTCTGTCAAAGCACGGCACACACCTCTCTACTTGAGTGCCTTGTAGTGCCGTTAACCCCTTTTCTTGGGCGCGGCTCTGTTGCGCTTGTCTGCGACTTTGAGTTTGGGCCTATAAATGACGATTTCTAACGTCTTATCGTCACTTTTTAGCGATTGGACTTGTTAGGTCGCTCAACCTTTCGCTAAACCACAGGATTCACTCCTTGTTGGTCCTCATTTCTATTTTTTTCAGCTCCTGGAGTTTTGTGGGCTCCATCAGGAGTATTGCTCCGCCCTGGCCGTTGGTCAGGACGATTACTGAAATACGTTGTTTATACAGCGATGACCGTTCGCATTAGAGCGTTCGATCATACCCTAGTGGGTAGCAATGCAGATCCTAGGGAGGAGGTCATGGGTTCAAACCCCACTGCCCCCAAACTGTTTTTCCAAAAGTTTACGCTCACGCCAGCTACTTTTGAGGAATGCCCCTTCGAAGGGACATCATTCACGGTACATCACGCTGTCTCTAAAGGGTACCAGCAGTGTGAACAGCTTCTATGAACTGATGAGGAGGTTTTGTGAAGGTTTACACCATGTTCTGAGGTAATTAGAGGGTAATTTGAGCCTTTTTCCTTGGTCCTACTAGCTTAGCTAACTAGTACTCCAGGGGGGAGTAACAAAAAGTCACTACCATGTCTTTCTTGGGGTACTTGATCCAGGCTACAGCCCCCCTTTTTTTGCCTAAGGAAGTGCTGAGACTAACACTTAAACATTTTTGTTTCTCTTATGAAGCTTTAAGTACACTTTCTCGGCAACTAGGGTTAAAACCCTAGCTCCCCCATGAAGTTCACCCCTACCACTCAAAGGAGCGGAGGTATCATCCCTCATGGAGGTTATACCGAAATAAAGTAGGCACTTCATGCCATGGGCCTCGTAGGTCAAGCCTAGTGGTCTCCCACCTCAGGACCCCTATACTCAAAAGTTTCTACTACTTATTGTGGTTCCAGATTGTAATTGTTTCTGAATTCAGTTGCTTGGCCAAGTCAGTTCCTGTGTCTGGCCTAACTCCTATGCCCCAGATTCCTAACCAGCTCCATTTCATCCAAAAGAGCGCACATGAAGTGCTTGGTGCTATCTTGGAGGCCTGAGTCATGCCAGTTTTCACTTAAAATCATTTGTTTTGTGTATAAAACCATTTGAGTTGCATATTTGATTCCTCATTTGTCTATATGCAGCCCCTCTTTGCTTACAATGCTTTGATTTGGAAGAATACTATCACGATTCTGACTTTGATCCTGTTTGTGGTGTTCCTTGTTCGTGGACTTTACCTTTTTGCAGTTTTGGGGAAACATCTTTTGAAAAGCCATCAAGGTTTTCAATATCAACAACAAGCAAGGGACATCAGAAACTCTTTCTTAATGCTAGTTTTTGTTCCAAAGAAAACGGCCCAAAAATGGGTCATTTTGCCCTAAAACCAGCAAAAGCGACCTTTTGAATGCAAAAAAGGTTGATTCCGCAAATGTAACATTACACAATGCAAATTGCTTGTTATTTCCTCAAATTGGTGCGGGTTTCGGTGGAGAATCATCGCTGAGGACTGTGTAATGCCAATTTTTGTTAAAAAAACGGCCCAAAAAGGGTTGTTTTGACCTAAAAGCAGCAAAAACGATAGAACAGCGGCCTTTGGAAAGCAAGAAAGTGTGAATTCGCAAATGTAAAATTACACAATGCAAATTGCTTGTTGTCCCCTCAGATTTGTGTTGGTACCGTTGGAGACTCATCTCTAGCTTCTGCTTAATGCCAGTTTTTGTTCCAAAAGAACTGCCCAAAAAGGGGTCGTTTTGACCTAAAAGCAGCAACAACGATAGAACAACGGCCTTTGGAAAGCAAGAAAGTTTGAGTTCGCAAAAGTAAAATTACACAATGCAACTGCTTGTTGTCTCCTCAGATTTGTGGTGGTATCGTTGGGGATTCATCTCTGGGGTGTGTGTAATGCCAGTTTTTGTTCTAAAAAAAACGGCCCAAAAAAGGGTCCCCCCAAAAGCCCCTAAATTTGCTGTTGTAAGCTGTTTGCACGTGAAAATCAGCTCGCAAAGGTTGTTAGATCAAAGCAGGGCGGGAGCGAATTGTTGAAAAACTTTCATACGGCACTAAACAACCTCTCCAGCGCACAGACGGTCAAGTCCTCACCGGCAAGGGCCTAGAGGGGGGTGTGACTGGGGGTTACCCGCAGTTGGGAGCCGGAACCCCCGCCATGGGTTAGGGGGTCAGCGAACAAAAAAAAAGGTTGTTCAGGATCCGGGTCCAAATCCACACAGAGCGGCCGCAATACGCAAAGAAGTTTGAAGCCCCCCCCCCAAAAAAAAAACGGGGTACCCGGGTACGGGGGCTGGGTGGGGGGTTCAAAATCGAAAACTTCAGTGCAGGATCATTTTCTGTGCCAAAATGATAATTTTACTTGGATGTCTGATGCCATATGTTGGGGTATGCTACGCGAATCACCCCAAAGGGGGGAGGGGGTATACAACGCCTGCACCTGCGCTTGATCTAACTACCTCTTTTCGAGATGGTTTGAATGGAACATACAATAACCGTGAATGTTTCCCAGCGAGCAAGGTAGCCAATAGCCCATCCAAATCCTTTGCCAAGAATCGCACATTGAAGTCATCTGCATGCAATGCGTGACAAATCAGATCTCAACAGCCAATGCTATGAAAGACAGAACAAACCAAACGGAACCCAACAAGCAAGGGGCTGAGAAGAACGTGCATTTGACCAAATAGGCAACCTAAATTGAAACGGGGCAGACCAGATCAACCACAGTACATGACCATGCTTGGATGAGGGCCTGCAACCTCAGTGACTTCTCAATGTCCGTCCGTTGCCATGCCGTGGGACTTGTTGCCATTCTAATACTGTGTAATGTGTAAAACAAGAGATGATATAATTCCGCAAAAAAAAAACGAAACGCTTGCGGCACCCATAAAACGAAATGAATGCCTGAAGCAAACTGAGTTCTGCAGAAAGGGATGCCACAAGGCAGGTGTTACAACAATGCTCAACGGGCCTAGCCCCATGGGCTTCATGAGGCATGGCCCTTGGCCCCGTAGGCAACGGGGGGCATTACAGCATTAATTGACCCCCCATGAAATTGTCGCTAACGAAGAGCATTGTCTTAGGGCTGATGGTATTTACAATACTGTCACAGGTACCGGCTTCAAGTTCTGGAGCGGCCTCCGGCCTGGGCAAAATCAAAGAGTTCATGTCTTTTTTCCCTAGACTTAAAAGTGGCATGCAAGGACATATGCTGATCTGGAGATAGCAAAGTGTTTAACAGCTGAATGGGACACTGTGTATCAGTGCCAATGCCGCCACATGCATGTGAATATCCCAACAGACAGCATGACGGTTGAACAAATGGAACAACACATGAAAATCAGACAGCCCATGAATGAATGAACGAATGAATGCGTGAATGGAACGTGGACAAATGCGTGCACAAATGTGGTGTAAGGTGTTTCGAGGATGATGGCGACTCCAGTGGCGGGTTGGCGGGGTGCTAGTTCAGGCAAGGTCAGCATGCTGTGCAACCTTGTTGTTTTGTGGTGTCTCAAGCAGTGCATCGACTCAAGGCAACTATCAGGGTATCTCACAAGGTCCTGCCCGCACTTCCTGTGGCAGTTGCTGCTGCTGTCGTCACTGCTGCTGTCAAACCTGTGATATCAGTTCACACAGCCACTCAACTCTATATCGAATCTGTACTCTTTACTGTATCACTTTATTACTCCTTTCTTCCTGCACTTCTCCTGGGAACTAATGATTCTGAGACTAGCTTCCGGTCTCAGTGGCTGCCTGACCAGGCCGCTTCTGGAGGGAAACAAACGAGGAGTGTCTGTGGAGGCCGGTCTGGTGTGTCTGGGTGAAATCTGGGAGAAACAAACAAACGCACTATGCTTGTCTCAGAAGGGCGAGAATGCCCAAATTGGCATGTTTTCATTTTTCATGGTGCAAGACACTGTAGGAGGCGGTCAGCATGTGGCACAACAGTTGCAAAAGGGATGTGTTTATGAAGATGTAGGGTTCCCTTAGCTAGCCACTCACAGTATAGTCAACTCCAGGAGAGAGAAGCAGTGCTACCTTTGCCCATCAGACAAGATTTGTTTTGTCAAATCCTTAAAACAACTAGCAGTTCCTTGATTCGTTGGCCCACACGGAAGACAAAGAGGCTTGGTGCCATACCTTTAGGGCGCTAATGGCTGAAGAAGGGAAGATACCTTTTGCGCTGGGCATGAGTAAAGCATGCGTTGCTGACCTGCCGCCTCGACATGCAACATGCAACACAACAAACAATCACACATCATACACAGCATATAATCAGCAGTATACACTTGGGCCAGAGGGGATGGGTCAACTGCAGGACAGGGGGTATGAGAAGAGCCTTCCTTCTTGTGTCTCAATCCTGAAAATGTATGAGGATGAAAAGAGAAAAAAATGCCCACTTCCACGCCTGCACCTACACACCCACCTGCACACACAAACACACACAAACACACACTGTTACGACCAAACCAAAAGCGCGAAAGGGCGAAATTCTCTCACTCTGGAACAGATGCTCCAGAGAACAGGGGATGTGTGGTCAGCAACTGCCAGTACACAAACAGAACGGGTTAAGGCTCAGCACTGACACTCACACACATACATACAGTGGCTAGTAAAACCAACGAGACACAGCTCACAATCAGCCAGTGGTGCTCTGGGCCTACTGCAACCTGGGTTCACCCAAATCAATCCTCTCCAGTAGTGAGCACATTGCTGTGACGTCTCACTGACATTGCTGACTTTTCTCAGGGGCAGGACGCTGCAATAAAGAACCAGTCGGTCATACAAAGGGTACACGGAACCTAATACCATGTGCCCAGACAGAACGCTATGCTAGGCTAAACCCATGCACATACAGCACAGGAATGGTGGCTCAGTGAAAATTCTCGTCTGTTGGATTATCAAAATAGAAGCATGTTCAACGCCAACAGGCGCCTTTCTGTAGGAAGCAGGTGCACAGCGGCCAAAACACACGCGCGCGAGCACACACACATAACACAGTAGACGCCAGTTTGAGCACATGGATCACTGATGATTCAGCACTGTAGACTGAAGGCAGAAAGCTTGTGCACAGGGACCCAAAGCCACTATCATTTGTCCTGTTGCAAGCGAAAAGCACAAACCGGCAATGAGGCATGTCCCTTGCAGTCAGACAATACCGATAATGCCCACCGTTTGTGGAAACCAGACACACGCGCGCACGCACGCGCGCACGCCGAAAACAACCATATCACAACCCCCTCAGGTCAAAAGCACGAGCGGGCACTATTGCCTTTATCCTGACAAATCTTGCATGGGGAGCCCAGTCAGGGCTGGCCACAGAACACCGCCCTCTTTCAAATAAAAAGCTTCTGTAATGCATTAGGGGCAGCAATACTTCGTGTAGTGAAATTGTATGTGGCCATGGCAAATCACTGTGCACAGAACAGGGCAGCAGCCTTGACACGCCTTCCAAGTGTGGCGAATAATGCTGCCACATCATCAGTTCAAAATGCAGACCCAGGGCGTTCCAAACAGCCCCTTTTGAGGGCTGTCTCCCAATACTCCCCCCTTACAAAACACTCAGGTCACAGTGAGGTAACATTGTTACAGACTTTGAAAAACTTAAACGCTCCCTCTTTCCCTGAGAGATATATCCTGTGAACAGAAATTGAATCCTTGGGGCACAAACCCTCCCATAACAGTTTATCTTATGCTAATCCCACACCCCTAGCCACCCTTGAGCAGTTGGTTAAGGCTAAATGTAAGGTCACCGAGCTGGTGGCACCAGCAAAGTTTTACAACCCTTTTTAGGGTGCAGAGTGGACGTACCCTTTTCACAACCAAGCAGCAAGCAGCAAGCAGCAAGCAGCATGCAAGCAGCATGTGCGAAATTGCCAAAAATCAGAACTTAGTTCTGAAAGTTTGGATTCAGCTGAAATTTTGGTGTACCTATGGGCCTGAAGCACAGTCACATAAAGTTTGAGCAAGAAACTCAACAGTGGCGGCTGGGAACGGGTGCTGCAAGTGGCGGTCCCAGGATTCAAAACCTGTCGAAAATGGACAAAAAACTGCAACTTTTTGACTGTTATTGGTGTCTAGGATGTTTGTGAATGGGGCCATTTGCATTGGCACCAACCTAGATGATGAAATAATACCTTGGGGCTTAGCACTTTTTTCACCCAACTAGCGGCCACAACGACCCTTTTTGAGGTCAAAAATGGCCAATCAATCAACCTTGAAAATGACCTTTTATGCCCACTTTTTCAAGGCACACCTTCGTTCACTGTGTGTGGCTCCCATGTACTGCTTTGGGACCCCTTGTAGTGATGAATGACGATGAATGTGAAATTTGCTGGACTATTTCCACACCACCAACACCCTTCAATGCCCGATTGGCACCGAAGTGGTGCAATGTGCCCGTGCTAGGGTAGGGGTACCAGGGGTCACCTGAGGGTCAAAAGTTGGTCTACAAATACTTTTTCAAAAGTTGTTGTTAGACCACTTGGAATGCTCAAAGTGGTTTTAGCCCGTTTTGAGCCCATTTTAGCCCGTGGTGGCCCATTTTGGCACCCAGAAAGTTCCAAAAAGGCTGGAAAATGGGCCAAGTCAGGAAGTGGGCCTGAAGGGGGCCAAAAATGCTTTTTTGAAAAATGAACTTGCACCCAGGTACCAACGGTGCTGTACCGTGCTGCAGCATGCTGCGGCATGCTCCAAGCCGTAGGTGAGGGGTACCCAAATTTTCCAAAAGCTACAAAAGTGCCAAAACCCAGAACCAAACACAAAGGAATGCATGTCCCGACACCCTTCAAAGATGAACACAACAGAAGCATTTCATGGGTGGTCATGTTGCTACTCCTTTTTGTATAAATTGTCGACCTCGTGGCTTCAACAGTAGACATCAGAAGATAAGGTAAAAAAAAACAATTATCTGTCAAAGCACAGTTGCCTGTTTTGGTCCCCCAGATATCCCAAAAAGGCTTGAAAATGGGCCAGGACTGAAACAGGGTCCAAAAGCGTTGAAAAGTGAAGTGAACCCAGACCGCTTGGGATGCTTGTGCAAGCATTTTTGGGCACATATCCTCGGTGACCAAGAAATTGCAGCCATCTCCATGTGCACACAGACTTAGACAAGGATGGAGACCAGGGCATGGACAAAGTGCTCAGTTTGCTGGTCCTGTCCTCACCACCTCAGTCTCAATATTCAGTCCTGGTTAAGGTCCAGCCGCAGGATAGGAGTGGGCTTCCTCAGTGCAGTGGGATTTTAAAAGGGGTACAGAGCATGGTGAACCACTAACGGGCCTGTGTGACCTGACCTGTGGCACGCACGATGTTTGGGACGACAGACAGTTTGGAGGGGCGGCGGGGGGGGGGGGGGGCGCAGGCCTTGGCCTGGGCCGTGATTTTCAAAGAAAACCCGACAGAGATAAAGGGTATTGTGGTGGTTGGGGTGGCGGCAAGGGATTGGGAGCAAGTCTTTAAGGCAGCGAATGACTGCGAGCGAAAACACCCGCACCGAGTCATTTATCGTGTAATTTTAGGGGCTCCGTGCTGCTCTGATCGTGCCCCGGACGTATTTCTGACGCACATCTGGACCACTGCATCACAGAAGGCTGGTGTTTGGCTGCTATAGGCACGTCGAAAGCAGCAAACTGGCGATTGCGAACCGTTCCGCACTAGATGGTGCCCATACCCCCTACAAGCCCAAATGGTTTTCTGCTGCTGCCAATTCCCTTTCTAACCCCAGGGCACCATCCACAAAGGCGCGGACATTCGCCATGGCCTCCGCCATTTGGTATTCTACATCCTGCAAACTCGAAGCCAGAGCATTCAACGGCACTTCGTCATCCATAGACAATTGCATCTGCAGGCCTTGGACGACTTTCGTGAGCTTTGCCTGGCAGCCTTCGAACCTGAAAAGCGTTGGATGTGCGATGTGATCATTTGCACTGCGTAATTCTGTATGCGGCCGTAGGAAACACGTAGAGCAACTGCCAATCCGCAGGCAAGTAACACTGACACTCCGTTTGGTTCGGAGGCCCTGGAAGCACCACTGCAGCGTGCTTGCTTGCGGATACTGCTGTTGCTACCACCGCTACTGCCACTGCTGTGGCTGCTAAGTGTTGGCTGAAGAAGAGTTATGCACGGCTCGTAACCACGAGATACAGCACAATGCCCCAGGTGGATTCCCACAGGCAGGATCGGACCAAGCATGGGTCTCCCTGCATTTGCATTGGTCCTAGTACCTAGAACGGCCTTATGCCCCAGGGATAGCAAAAAAAAAAATGTAGGGGGGCTAATGCGATGGCAACAAGCAGACCTGGATTCGCAAATGCCAGGGTGTTGCTCATCGGCACACCCCTGCAGGAACAGGCAATAAACCTCCTCTCCTCACCTCAACGTCCACCTCACCCAGAGCCCGGCTACGTGAAGTCGTCAATTACCCCAGGGGATAATTGACGAGTGGACCCTCTTACTCGAGTGTCCTTGCAACATCACAAGGCATGGGAGGAGTGGATGCGGAAGGCATGAAAACCGATCTCAGTACAGGCTGCCCCATCACCCCACACCATCCCCCTCTCAGGCCACAACATACTTCTGCAACACTTCTGGTGCAGTTTCCAGCCGAGGCCCCAATGACGCTTTCAATCGCTGCAGCTGCAGTGCAGAATGCACGGAAATGCGGCACATGGACCTGTGGCTGCATCTGCACGCCGACACGCACGTGCCCAGACACGGCCAAAAAGGTCTGCGCCGATGCGCACGCAGACGTGTATAAGCACAACGTACTGCACATGCACGTGCACACGACCATCCACGTTCGTCCTCCAAACACCAGCCCAGCAGGGCTGGTCTCACGCTGCCAGCCTGGATCTCTGAGATATTGGTGTGCGTCCGGTCGACGCCGATGCCGACGCCGAGCGTGCACCAGTCAACGCCAAGAAAAACAATCGGGACACACAGTGGGCACACAAAAGCAGGGCGGTCCTGAAGAGGGGGGAGAAAAAAGTGTTCCTAAACGGCAATTTTGCAAAAAAGATCGCGTGTAGCTCACATATTCAACCATGGTTGGTGGCGATTGGCGGTTGGCGGTTGGCGACTGGCGGTTGCTGGCGGTTAGTGGTGGTTGGTGGCGGTTGGTGGTTGGTGGTTGGTGGTTGATGGCGGTTGGCAAAAGACATCTGGGATGCACACCCGTTACACACACCCGCAGGTAATAGCGCATATTCCATCCAACCCACTGTGGCCCTAAAGTCCTCATGGGATACGCAGGAAATACACACCGATGGATAAAATATGTAAACAAATAAAATGCTTCATAGGTGTACTGCCATATCCCCAGCCTCTGTAGGCCAGGGCTGCCCTAGGCCTCGCACAACAGAACATGATATCAGGGAGGAATACAAGCATGGCTCAAGGCACACTCTCTTTCGGTCGTTGTCCAGTGTGGCCACGCACCCGCAAATCAGGCATGAGGCTTTGCATTGCAGATGACTTGGGATTGCAGTAGAACTGCGCTTCATCTCAAAGCCGCCAGTGCAGCCAACGGGGGGCATTTATGGATCCTGAACGCATGGTCGCCTTGTTTGGGTCCTGGCCAAATCTGCACGAGGCCCCTTGTTGGAGATTCCAGGCCCAAGGTACTTGCAGGTACCGGTCTTATCCGGGATGGTCACCCAGCCGGGGGTATCCAGCAGATCCAGATTCCTGCACCTGGGCCCTTGCCTTGGGTTAGAACTCCCTCGGGGTTGACGCCCCACAACGGCGGCTCACCATCCGACACTTTTGCCACGAATCAGGAAACACGGACCTGCTGCGGGAGACTCAAGCGCAGCTGCGCGTGCGACCGTCAGAGCGTGGGCAGAACGGCGGGGGGGGGGGTCCAAAGGCCGCGTGCTCGCGCACGCGGCTGCACTGCGCGAGGTTGAGTCCGACCCACCGACGGACGGGTATGCGAGGAACGGGTATGTCCGAATGCGCGGCGTTGTCCGCGCGACGGCGAACAGGACGGCCACAGGGGCACGAGGAGGGCATCATGCCACCGTCGGCGCCGTGGAATAAGACAGCCGGGCCGCAGCGCCCCGCGCAAAGCCGCGCTCTCGCAACAGTGCCCAGACGCAGACGTGCACAGACATAGGCACGCCCACGCATCGCACACACCCTCGGCACACGGACCACACCTGGACAACCACCTCCTCGACGTGCTCGCTCGCACGTTCGCGGGCCCACCGACTCGCTTTGGCCTCTTCGGTGGCCCGTGCGTCAACACCCCCCGCGTGCAGCTCCTCCAACTCCTGCGTCAGCTCCGTCACGCTGCTGTGAAGGTCTGCAACTTTGTCTTCGTATTGCAGTGTCACGTCCGCTACCTGTCCGGCATGCACGCTTGACAAGGAGCAGGTAGGCGCCCGAGCACCCGCGAAGGCAGAGGCACCCCACTCAACACGTGACAGGGAGGGGGGCCATAGCCGAAGCAAGGCAAACCGCCCCACCAGAGCATAATGAAGACACCGCTCTGAAGCTGCCGCTGCCTTACCATCACCGCCGCAACATAGTGCAGTGAGCCCTGCAATGAGGGCGCGCCTTGCCATAATGAACATCTGACGACCAACATCGCTGGGCGCGGGAAGAAGCATCGCCGAGACGCAACCGGTTTTAGGGGCTACAGCGGGTCTTGGAATCGGGTTCCCGGCTCATCGATGCCCCCCTCCCCCCCCCAGCGCTTCCCCCCCAATGGGAACCATCGCGGTACCCGTCCCTTTGTGGTGGGGTGGCCCATCGCGTGTGACCCCGAGATCCTGGCACTGGAGGCCGATGTGCCACCGACAAACAGTTGAGGGAAGAGTGTTGTGTGGCGCATTCACCGTTCCAGACCCCCGTTTCCATGGGCAACTGCCTGCCAGCTCATGTCCCCGGTGTAAGTGGTGTATCTCCCGGGATGCGGAGCAGCCGCACGTGCGACAAAACAGCAGCACAAATTGACCCTTCGAAAATGGTCGCAAAAGGAGCTGTATCTCAGGGCATACCTTTTGAGGGTAGCAAGAATCCGAAAAAATATTCGTGCCGTCAAGGTCATAAAATGGGAGGGCAGGGGGTCAACCCCCCCCCCTTCTAACTATATCAGGGAACCCCGGCGAACATTTGAAAACCCCCCATTCGATTGCGCCATTCAAGAAAAAGGTCCTATGCCCCAAACCCCCCCCAAAAACCCAGTGGAATATCCAAGCCAATGTACCCCCAAAATGCCCGAGTACTTTTCACAGTCAGCCTGATCTCCTGCCCAAAATGATTAAAAAAAAACAGGAAAATCACTACAGCCGTAAAGAGCTGCTGCTGGTATAAGGAATGTGACTGGTACAGTGTTGTACGGTGCAGGGCACATCACATTGGGGCCACGCACAAATTGAGCGTGGATAGTTGGCTATGTCTCCTCTGCTTGTGACGCCCAATTCTGGCTCAGGGGCGTACCGTCCCGGGGGCATAGTGATCCGGGGGCAAAATGTTCCGGGGCGCACCGTTCCGGGGGCATTCCGGGGGCACAGTGTTCAGGGGGCGTACCACTCCGGGGGCATGGTGCTCCAAGGGCATAGTGTACTTTCCCCGCCACAAGGCACACGACATCGAGAACGGACGCACCTGCAGCTTCCAGTCTTCCAAATTGCGCCTTGTAGCGCTCAATTCGGACGTGAGGCTCGAGACTTTGGTCACCAGACGATCGTTCTCTGTCTTCAGCTCCACATTACTGGTCTCCAAGTCCTGTGGCAAAAAAAAAAAGAGGCGGGAGAGACAGGCTAAAGTACGCTTCTGGAGTCGAAGGGGGGGTGTCCAAAGCCTGACCAGTAGCTCTTTGCTGTAAGGACACCACTCAGAGGGTGCTGTCACGCGCGCGCGCGCATGCACACATGCGCACGCGCACACACACGGTTGTCAACAAACAGACGAGCACAACGCCAAATCCCGATGTCGATTCGTCGTCACACGCACACACACGGTCGACGCGACCAACCGGGCGGCCTGGGTCACACGCACACACACGTACAAGTGAGAGCCATGCGTGCACCTGTTGAAGTTCTGGATGCAGCGCATACATGCAGACTCCGCTGCAAAAGACAGGGGTCAGACAGCCGCAGAAGCAGAACAGTGCGGACGGAGCCTGACCCTGCTTAACAGAGCCGTCCACAAGGTGCTGACTGGAATCGATGCACTCGGAGGCACCTCATCCCGTCCGGGCGCCACATCTTTCATCTAGACACCCCTGATCCCTTTCCCAGTCCCAAACCTTCCTCCCCTCGTCCCTCTCCCGTTCCCACACCCTCCCTCCGCCCGGTCCCACAGCTCCCACTTCCGCAGCCTGAGAGGAATTGATACCCCCCCCCCCCCCCCGAAAACGAGCTCATGAAGGCTCATGGCATGTTGGGTCCTTGCCCCCAATATGCACACAAAAGACGGAACTGTCACTTCGTCGTATCAGTGAACTCCCAGCCCAATGTAACCGCTATAATTTGCCACCAATCTGGGGTTGCAGTGACGAGGTTGGTGACAGCCAAAAGACTCGCAAGACTAACACCGACTGCGGTTGTGGGTTGCAGTCCAGGTGTATAAGGGTACGAGTCCAAGTGGTGAGAAGACGATGCGCCTTTTGGGCCTGCGAACTTTCCACTATGCCTGTTGATTGTGTTGTTGCACGCAACGATTGACCAAGCCCTGCCCCCCCGCACCCCCACCCCCCGAGCGGCGCAATTATTAGATCCATCCCTGTGCCATTAGCCCTACACCATTAGAACTAACCGTATAGCGAAGCCCCCAGACCGGAATCGCGAAAAAGTGCCCCGTCTTGTAGCAATCCCTGGTGCACAATGCGCACGCGTTCCCACGTATTCCGCTGGGTGCGTTGCACTATCGTCTCAATCACACTGAACTCACCCTCCCCAGCCCGGCCCAACAAAGGGCCAGCGATGGGGGTCGCCAGCCAATGACTGTGGGTCATGTGCTGCCCCGCACTCCATTTTTCTCCCTCGCCACGCACACTCTTCTCCCGCCATCAGCATCCAACTGTTGCAGCCGCGCAGAAGCGACCGGACCGCCCGAAGCCAAATAAATGTATATCACAGGGGCAGGACCCCGCAAAACAATGGGCTGACGAATGCTGTACAGCACCGATGCGCCAACGGGGACGGATTGCGCCCGCCCCCTCCATCAGATCCGCCCACGTGTTCCGTTGGCGTCCGACGTGCCGCTGTCATGCTCCCACCGCTGTTCCCGGGAGGCCCGTCCCTCGTCATTGTCCTCTGGTCCAATACCGAAGTCGAAATCTATTCCTCTTGAACACCGACCGAATGCTCCACCGCTAAGCTACGCAGCCCAGGAAGCAGAATTGAACGTCACCTCCCAAAGCGGATGGGGCATGCCCCTTCAAGCGCAAGCCCGCAGATTCGAGCCCTGTTCATTGCACTGGAGCACGAGTTTGTCACAAGCCCCGAATACCTGCAGTTGCATGTGCATTTCTGAGGCCGGGGCCGCCGAGGCGGCCTCTCGAACAAGGTACTTCTCGGAGCTGGACAGCTGCTGTTGGAGGGCGTCGTTGTGTTTGCGCACCGCAGCCAGTTTTGACTTCAGCGAAATGGCCTCCTCCCGCAGTTCTGGCACCTGATCCGCCTGCAACGAAGGGGCAAGGGGGCGGAGGGGGAGACTGGTTGGGGAGCATGGCTCTCGCTGGGCCAACCGCCATTTGACTTTAGCCCGGCAGGAGGAGGAGAAAGAGGAGGAGGAGGAGGAGGAGGAGGAGGAGGAGGAGGAGGAGGAGGAGGAGGAGGAGGAGGAGGAGGAGGAGGAGGAGGAGGAGGAGGAGGAGGAGGAGGAGGAGGAGGAGGAGGAGGAGGAGGAGGAGGAGGAGGAGGACGAGGGAGGAGGAGGAGGAGGACGAGGGAGGAGGAGGAGGAGGAGGACGAGGGAGGAGGAGGAGGAGGACGAGGGAGGAGGAGGAGGAGGAGGAGGAGGAGGAGGAGGAGGAGGAGGAGGAGGAGGAGGAGGAGGAGGAGGAGGAGGAGGAGGAGGAGGAGGAGGAGGAGGAGGAGGAGGAGGAGGACCAGCGACTGCACCATTTTCAGTCGCTCGCTCTGCGGTGGGAAAGGCCGCTAAGCTTAAGCAGGGCCCGCGTGCTTCGCCTCAGCATCAGGTACAGGACTGTTGCAGGAAAAGAAGTCTTTCTGGGCAATAGGACCAACTTCCCCTGCCCCCACCCATGACCAAATAGGCAGCAAGCCTCGCGGGCAGGGAGCCTGTGTGCCCCTTCATACTGCTTCAATCCCACACCTCCCAGAGTCACCCCAAAACCACTGCTTGCGCCGTCACTCATTGGCTACTGTGTGTCTTGAGTACTGTCAATGAATATATCTTAGGACCGTTAGGCTAGAAGATGTACACACCACCACACCAACGTGCTAGAAAGACCAAGGTATCACGACCGCAGCTCCGTAACACCTGTGTGGTGTCCGGTGTGCATTCGTAATCTGTAATGGTGCGGGTGCAAATGATGTGGCAAACCAAGAGTTTCCAACAATAGGCAACAGCTCTCAACATACGAATGGGGAAAGGGATCAGAAGCTCGGTATGTGTGCATCATATCATTTGGTTTCTCGTGGAACAACAGGTGTCTCACCTGTGCAGGCCTTGGCGCTTTCCAAAACCAAAAGGCACATCACTTGCCAAAATCGAGAATAAAGGGGGGAAGGGGGGGGGGGATAATGGAGGAATGATGGGGAATAATGGGGGAATAAGGGGGAAATAATGGGGCAATGTGGGGAATAATTCGTATTTATGGAAAATAATGGGGAATGGTGGGGAATTTTTGGGAAACTTGTGATGCAAGCACATGCACAGGGAAACAAAAGATGCAAGTGCGTGCATCAACTTGGTCATTGAATGTTGGTCTTCACTCATTGAAGTGCAACCGGAGGTACACTGCTGTTCATGACAAGGCTTAAATGTCCCAGATGATGATTCTCTGTGAGTAAATTGTTGATTTTCTGACAGGGTCATTTTGTAGTAACTATTGCAATGCTCCGCATCGGCACTGAGACCAATAGCATCAAGGGAGACAGTTTGCACCGCGTGCTGATTCATCAACTTGGCCAAATGCGACTGCGTGACCCACTTGTGCAGTGGCTTGTACAAATATGAGACATGGACATACCATTGTGCACACGAAAATCTGTCTAACATGTATGAAGAAATGGGTGTCCCACAGCTCACCATTATTCCCGTTTTATCACCCATAACTCCTCATAATCCCTCATATTTCCGCCAATATTCCCCATTATTCCCCTACCATTCCCCATTATTCCCCATTATGCACGTTAATGTGTTCCGGACAATTTCATTGAAGGAGTTGTTTAAGACTCACCATATGCTGCATGCAAAAGCAATGGGGAAACATACGTCAGTATACGTGGGCATGGGTACCGACTGCTGCTCTTGCAGTACCTGCAGCTGCAGGTCCGCCTGAACACCACAATGCGAAGCGAAAATGATGGCAAATGTGTCACACCATGAGACAAATGCATCACAGCGACACCATGTCCGGCATCAGGTCACATGGGGACACCAAGATGGGGCGAAGATAGGGACTGCGGTTCGGCGGTGGAGGACGAGGGTTGATTAGGGCCTGGAGGCTGGTAGGCGGGAGGGGTCATAAAAGTGATATGCGGGGGAGGGAGGGGGGGGGGGGGGCTCAAAAGTGGAGTCGTCTTGCCGCTTGATGTCTCTGGTTTCACGCACTTCGGCGTGTTTTTGTGCCCCCGGGCTGTGTGTGGCTGTGGGGGACTGCGTCTGCGGGGAAAGGGCGTTGGCGTTTGTGGGGGGATGCAAAGTTGTGGCAGTGTCCCACTGCTCACAATTGCAGCTTCTGCCCTTCTGGCGTCCACGCCGGGTGGGAAGGGGTTTGTGCCATCAAGGCTGAATGAGATGCGGGCTGGTTCTTCCGGGTGTACGTACGTGTTCGCCCTTTGAGGAGGGGATCCTCCATGCGTG
Source organism: Eutreptiella sp. 'Long Island Sound 2002' (assembly GCA_964036045.1). Classification (NCBI taxonomy): domain Eukaryota; phylum Euglenozoa; class Euglenophyceae; order Eutreptiales; family Eutreptiaceae; genus Eutreptiella; species Eutreptiella sp. 'Long Island Sound 2002'. The sequence goes on along the minus strand of OZ038399.1, from coordinate 25,259,787 downwards.
GATGGGTGCGTTGGGTGCCCACCCACTGGTTTGGGGGGACGTTGGGGGGAAGGGGGCACCAAAGAGGCCCCTGAGGATGAGGGGATGTGCCATGAGGCTGAGTAAGTGTGCCGGTGGGTACTTCCAGGTGTACGCAGTGGTTTGAGTCTTGTGGAGGATGTCTTTGTGTGCCTTACGCACGTGGAGGCGCAGGCTTCGTGGGTCAAAGGGGGTGGTGGCCCAGGGCTCACCACTGCAGCACCGCTGCCCCTGAGGCGTCCACTCCCGTGCAGGCGCCGACCGGCTTCACATGCAGCGAGCCACAGGACCGTGAAGATCGTGCTCTCCACCGCGTCTGATGTGGCAACCGTACCGCAGGGGCAGGGCATGCGGGATTACCGAGGGCTTCCCATCCGCAGGGCGCGGCAGGTTCAGGCATTTCGCCCTTGGTGTCGGTTGCAAGGGACGACGGCCAGTTGCATGCAGGGCCACGACAGCCATGCCACAGAGTGGATTGGGGTCCGGTGGGTGGTTTGGGGGGGGGGGGGGGGCTGAGCGATGAAAGTGACAAAGTAGGCCGGCTGTAACGTTCAGGGCTGTTGCAGCTGGTCACGTTCACTGAGCGATGAAGTAAATCAGATCTCCCGGTCCCCAAAAGGCAACACTTGTACCGGACAGCCCAGATGGTTGCGCTCTCGCATGGGCGTGGCGTACATGTGACGGACTCCCGCCACGGCTCGTGCAAGGGACAGTGAGGCATGAGGCTTGCCCATTATGCACAGCCCAACACAACACGCGCGCGCACCCGGACACACTGCATCCCCTGCCAGCAGGCCGACGTGCGGTGCGGCTTGTGCAGTCTCTGCGGATTATGAACGGGGGAATGCTGGGGAATAATGGGGAATAGTGGAAACTTTGGGGAAACTTGCAACGCAAGCACATTCACAGGGCAACAAAACGTGGAAAGGTGGACACGGCAGTGACTGCTGCCCAGCAGGAAGAACAGCGTGCAAGGCCAGAGAGACATGCAAGGCACCTTCGTGCTGCGGCCCACGACAACAAAAAGGCAAGCCGTCCTGACCACGGTCTTGTCCCATGACCACCCCCTGGGCAAACGGCCTTTCTTCACCCTCAAAGGTAGTCCAACGACCCCCATTCCCAGGCTTTCGGGCTGTGATGTTTGGAAATTTCCCTCCACCACACCGGAGGTGGGCAACGCAGGGGCAAGGGCTTCCGAATCAGCAAGTGTTCCGCATCGGTGGTGTACTGCCCCCTTTTGGGGCCGGGGGAGATGGGGCATAGAGGCAAAGCGAGCAAATCAAAGCCGATGCGCACGCGGCACTGCGCAGAACAACACACATATGATCAGATGAACACTTTGTTGGCGAGGACCGAGCCTCCGGAACGCTGACCCTGTACAACACAGCCCTCCGCCAGGAGCATGGGGGGCGCCCAGGTGCAGCCCTTAACCCCGACACCCCTTAAACATTTTGGCCCCCTGAAGAGGGGCGCTGGGGGGGTCAAGGGCAGCAGCTGGGAGCCCCCTCCAGGAGCAGCTCGAACAAGTGGACAGGGAGGCCATGTGCTTTTCTTGTTTGCCGCCTCCTCTTCTCCAGGGAAGGGCCAGGGCAAACAAAGCCATCCCGGCCCTTTGGGAGGGGGGGCGCCCCCTTCCGATGTCCCCCTTCAAACATAGGCCTGGCCACAGGGCACCGCCATTTGGAGAAAGCGACCTTCTCCTCCGCGGCGCAGTGCAGGCGGGTCTCCAGATTCTGCTTCGCCACCGTCAGGGCTTCGAGCCGCCCCTTCAGATCGTCCACCTGCAGCCTCAGGGCCTCCAACTCGCGATCTTTTTGGGCGTGCAGCTGCGCGTCGGCGTCCAGTTCCTGATATTTGTAGGAGAGGGGGCAAGGGCAGAGATTGCGACGCTGACGCTGAAGCATCGCCGGCCCACAGACCTCGGCCGAGGGTGGGTCATAAGGCGGTCTGAGGGAGTGGAGAAGGAAATCGCAGCTTGCGGGGGTCGGCCGGCATTGCTGTGGGCATGGCGGACCACCACAATGCCCTACGGGGGATGGTCATCAGCCATCTGGGGTGTTCGTGCCCCGTGCTACGGGCCTTGGCGGCAGGTCCAGGGAATCCTACGCCGAGGCGCCGAAGGCGGCGAAAAATGTCTCGAGCATTGAAAATGGTCAAATTTGTTTCCCCAATACATGACACATGATGAATTTTCCGAACCCCCTCGACGCGCTGATTCCCAAAACCCCATTTTCATTTTTTGCCGAATTTTGGGTCATCTCCGGGGCCCGGGGGTCAGTCTCGGTAGGATTTTGGGGGGCCCATCAATTGAGCCTTTTTTTGGGGGGGGGGGGGTCTAGCCGGAGGGCTGTATCCACCTCCCCCCTGCCCTGAAAGCCCACCCACCCACAGACACGGCACAGCACCACACACTGACCCGGGGCTCAGGTGCTTGGGCTACCGACGACGAGGGCCTGAGGCCCCATCCGAAACCGACTGCCACAAGGACCTCGTGCGCCTACCCCACGTCCACGGCCCTCGTCAGCAGGCGCGAGCTGACGTGCGATGACGCCAGCGGCACGCCCCCAATGTGTGCCCGCGAGTGCGGTCGCAGCACAGAACCGACCCGAGACCCGATGGACGGTGAACAGCAGAACCATCACACTGCCGAAGCATCGACCGCCAACCGGCCGGAGGGATGCCTCCACAGAAGCCCAAACAAGTGCATCAAACCAGACGTTCCAACCCGCGGACCTTCCTCACCTTCGACGGTTCACCGCCCTCCTGCCCCCGTCCAGCCAGCGACGTCAAGCGTCAAGAGCGCGTGGAAATGCAGCGCAGCGCCGTTTGGGTCACACTTCGTGATCCCGAACCCGGTGGCCCTGTGGCAGAGCGACCGGATCAGATGTGGCGCAGAGCCACGGGCGGGTGGCCGGTGACCGACGGCGGTGGTCCGCGAACCGCCCCCCCAGAGGGCCGTCCTTAGTGACGAAACCGGAACCACACCAATAGCCACGCTGACTGCGCTTTTATGGCAGACTCCCCCAATTGACCTGTATCACAACCGCAGGTCATACAAAAGACAGTGGGAACCGGTTGTACGGATACCATCAGCGCCTCAACGGTACAAAACTGCAGAAACACTGTGACAAACAAATGGGACGCTCAGAAAGCCAGGCTCAGAGGGTCACGCCCAGCCGGAGCCTCTTCATTCACTCAATGTTGCTCTTCAATGTCTCAATGTCGCACTGCAGTGCCCGGTGGCTGCAGGCACTGACGTACCCCAACAGTAGCAAATGGCGGCAGAAACGACCCAAAACCCAACCGCCCTTTGATCGGGGTGCTGACGGACCGGCCCGATCATCCGAGGCGTACCTGCCCGTGTCGCATCTCTTGCAGCGCCCGACGGAGGCGCTGCTCAAGGCTCTGGTTCTCGACGCCGCGGGCCTCCAGCCGTCCCTTCAGTTCGTCCACCTGCAGCGTCAGGGTCTCCAGGGCATCGTCTTTGGACTGGAGCAGCATCCCACTTGCATCGGCACTTGGATTCTGAGAGACAGCGGGCGCTGTGTCGACGTACGGCGGTTTTGTTCAGGAGGGCATGGGCGGTGGTCAGGGCTTTGCTTGAAGGGGAGGGCGCTCTGGGGGCAAACTCAGAGCGGTTACAAAGCGGTTAGGCACTGTAAAATCGGTTGGGGGGGGCAGTAACTGGCGGTTGGGTACGCGGGTGGGGGTGGTATTGGGGCTGCGGACGTGCCTTCGGGTAGAGTTGAAGGAGGGGCATTTGGGAGGGGGGGGGGGGGGCACCCCCACTCCCTTCAAGCAAAGCCCTGGTGGTGGTGGTGGGGGGGGTGGGGGGCAGTGAAATGGAACTTCAAAAAGTGCGACAGCGAGACAAGGGGGGTGGACAAAAAAATGCGGCGCAAGAAGTGATCGCCGGGCCCAAGTAGTCGTTGAGTACACTACAGAATAGGCGTCCCAGGCCTTATTCGGCTTCTTCGGAGTCAGGGCGTGCCGTGCAGCTCCTGAACGGGGGCGTGAATGTGCCGCAAAGTCATGTATGCGGTGGTCCATAAAGGGCGGTTGGGTTTTGGGTCGTTTCTGCCGCCATTTGGTACTGTTGGGGTACGTCAGTGCCTGCAGCCACCGGGCACTGCAGTGCGACATTGAGACATTGAAGAGCAACATTGAGTGAATGAAGAGGCTCCGGCTGGGCGTGACCCTCTGAGCCTGGCTTTCTGAGCGTCCCATTTGTTTGTCACAGTGTTTCTGCAGTTTTGTACCGTTAAGGCGCTGATGGTATCCGTGCAACCGGTTCCCACTGTCTTTTGTATGACCTGCGGTTGTGATACAGGTCAATTGGGGGAGTCTGCCATAAAAGCGCAGTCAGCGTGGCTATTGGTGTGGGGCGGGGGAGGGAGCGCTCGAGTGGGTGACAGTGGAACGTCTGTGCCACCGCTCACGATCGAGGCATCATTGACTCCATTGCGCCCACTCCCCTCTCGGCGCCGGGGGCTCACGAGCAGCGGGGGAGGGGGGGGGCGGAGGGGCAAACTGCGTGATCACCGGTTCGATCTGCACGAGTCGGCACGAAGGACGAAGGACCGACGTGTTGTGGTTTCGGACGCACGGACGATGGGAGCCCGCCGGACCGGACTCGGGCCAGTGCGACGCCCCACGCGAAACACCCGGCGACACACGGTGTGCCACGGCGCACGACACATGGTGCGACCGCAACCGTGGCACAGGTCGTGTGACGCCGAGCCGATGCCCGGAAATCACCGCGGGATATACAGAGCGGGGGGCGGGGGGGGGGGGCTTTGTGCGGCGATAATGTCGCCGAGGGACTTCGCCACCCTTGGGATTCCCAAAGCTCCAACTGCCGCACGCACACGGGAACGTGCGAGCCTATGCTCCGTTCAGATTCAGAAAGAGGCATCACTTCACAACATCTGAAAGAATCTGCGGTTCCAAACAACTGCCTAAAAACTATAGACCCGCAGGATGCAGTGCCATTGGCACCTTCACTGCCCTGCCGACACCCCCTCATTTTCGCCAGGGGACAATTTCGCCACCTTCCTTAAACACGAAAGTTTGCCACAAAGTTGCCCCTGCCCGAAACCCCCCCCCGTACACGAAACACAAACTGGAGGCGTGACGCAGGAGGCAAAGGGTGATAAAATGACACGAAAGAAGTCACCGCCAGCCCGAAGGGGGCTACCTTCTGCCACTAACCGTGACACCCTCCACAAGAGAGACAACGGGTTTGGGACGGACACGAGCCACACCAGATCATCCCCCAGCGCCGAGACACCAACCCGGACCCCGTGAAGGCGACGGTTTTCTGTGACGTGGGCGGATGGTGGAGAGTCCGTCCGTGAAGTGACAGTCACGGCATGGGGGGCTGCCTCCCGGGCGACTGCCGCACCCCACGAGCACATACCTTGACCTGCCTGGGGAGCAGCGCGGGGTGCTGCGGAGTAATTGAGGCACCCAAGATGTTTTGGAAGGGGGGGAGGGGGGGGGTTCTGAGGGGGGGGTGGCTGGGGGCCCCCCTCCTCCCAGGGTCCCCCTATGGTCCCGTGGCCAAAGGCGGGCCGAAAATTTTTAAGCGTAAATCCTCTTGGGGCCGAAGGCGCCGAAGCAAAATTTTGGCTGTCAGCCTCCAACATTGGAAGGGGAGGAGGAGGGGGTGGGGGGGTAACCCCCCCCTCCTCCTACGGTGTACGGCCGTTCTAATGCATCCCTGGCACCCAAACAGGGTGCGTGTACAGTAGAAGATCCCTCCCTCCCTCCCTCTTATTGTGCCCGTCGGCGCCCAGAGGGTGGGGGGGGGGGGGGGGCTGGGTGCTTCGAGTTGCCCTGACGTACGACGGCAGTTCGTGGGGGCCCGGGCTGCCTAGAATGGCCCACCACAAGCTGACGGGTCACGAGCTCTACCACACAAGAGCCCAAGTCCCGAATTCCAGAAGCGCTGCTGGTAGGGCCTGCCAGAGAACGGGGGCATTGGCCCGGGGCCCTGGGAGTTGCCCCCCAAATCCTCGAACCATCCATCCATCCATCCTCTACCTGCTCTGCCGGGTTCTCCTGGACGCCACCCCCTCCCCTCTTCCACACCAGCTTTGTTTATAAGAGGGGGGGGGGGGTCATTGGCTCTCAGACCCATCCCCCCAAAAAATCTTGACCGAAAATTTGGCTGAGAAAAAATCAAGTTTGAACAAGCAGCCCTTTGTGGCAGCCCTTTGTGGGATCCCCCCAGACGCCCTCTTACGTATTACTTCCTTGTCAACAAAGCCTGCTCCACACATAGCACGTCTGCCACACGACCGAATACCTCCAATTGGTCACGGAGCTCGCCCAAATCCTGCAGCGCTTTGGTGTGCCGCGTGTTGAGGGCCTGGTGCTCGACCATGAGCAGCTCATGGGCGGTCTGCAACGCCTCCTTCTGGTCGGTCAGGTCTCGAAGGGCCTGGCCGGCGTGTCGCAAGTGCTCGTCGGTATCGGAGCCGCCCTGAAACCGGGTGTTAACGCCGTGGGGCCCGGGTCTCAGCGTGGTCACGGTCGACGCCTGCAGGCTTCATTGCGCGGGCACTACCTCCGCCGCTGGGGTGCGTGTCGGACACTGGGAGGGGACGACCGCTCTGCTGAGACAAGTGACTGCCCCCCATTACACTGTGGACCGGAGACCCCTTGGCCAAGGGGGTGTGAAGGGTGCGTGGTACTGCGACAAACCACACTGCGGGAGGGCGAAGGGGCCGTCGCGCAAAAGAAGCAACGCATCTGCTGCGTGTGCTTGCCTCTCTGCACCCCAGACGCCGCCTGTGCACATGCTCGGCAAAAGCCGCAGGGGGTGTTTGTGGCTTGCGAACTTAATTTTCTTGATTTACTCGGTTGACCGATCCGTGTCACCAACAACATCGAACGAGCCGCGGCTGTGGACTCTACATGCACCTCAATTCTGTGCTGCGGTGGCGTGGAGCTTGCCACTGGCATTCCGCAGCCTTGGGCCTGCCGCCATCATTGTGTTGCCCCCTGAATCAAAGCGTGTCTGCACCTCCCGACACTCGCATGCCTACTGCAAATGACCACTGAGCCCCTGCAGACCTGCACTTTCTCCCGAAGCACCGACAATTCCTGCATGGCTTTGGTGTGCCGCGAGTTGAGGGTCTGATTCTCGGCCGTCAGACGTTCGAGAGTGGACTGCAGCTCTTCGTTTTGGCGCGGCAAATCTTCAAGGGCTTTGCTGGCGCGCCGCAGAGTCTCGTTGGCATCCACGGTTCCCTTAGCAATGGTGGTATATCACAAGGGAAGACCACCAAATAACACACCCCTGTTTTAGTGGTGTCAACTACGGACAGACAGACAGACCGACAGACAGACCGACAGACAGACAAACCAACAGACGGTATATAACAATGGCATGACACGGCTCGGCCTCCCCAGCCCCGTCACCAGGTAGGCTTGAGTCAGGGTTCGCCACCCCATTCGTGGGCGAGGTTTTCAAAAAAGCATGTCTGAGAAGATTTATGGAGGGTTGGATGCACTATTTGGCCCTACCGTGGGGTCAGCATGGTATGATATCACTGCATGCAGGATCCTAACCAGGCAACCGAACATAGCAAAATAGGCAAAATTCACCACAAGAAGGGTCAGGTAAGGTGTATCTAGGCCTTCCACTCTCGTCCCTTGGCGAAAACGAGGGGTTCCTTGCTGCTTGTTCGCGAGATATATGGGGAGAGGTGTGTAGTAACAGATGGCTTACGAACACTCTGCCCTCCCCCCAAGACACCCCCCCCCCCCCCGGAAAAGGGGTCCAGAAACCATATCGACGCCTCTCCACCTCACACGGTGGCGCTTCGCGCCTCACAAGTGTTCATTTGTGCACAGGGAAACGCCGCTAGCGGCCCATGTTTGGGGGAAAGGGGGCCCCTTCCCCAATATTGGCACTAAGCGTCTGCAACATGCAGACAGTGTCTACAATTTGCAGACCGCGTGTACTTGAGGCAGACAGTGTCTACAGACTACAGACCGCCATACCCGTGTGCACAGGTAAATGACGTTAGCGGACCGTCTTGGGAAATGTGCATATTCTTGCTTCTTAGGGGCCTTTGGCCCACATGGGGCGCTTCGTGCCGACCTCAGGGGCGGGGGGGGGGGGGGGTTGGCACAAGGCCTCGGTATCTATTTGTTTGCCTTTGGCGGCGCCTATTGGCCTCTCGCCACTGCTCATTCTGACCCTCTGTGGGCCCGAACGTGTTTTGGTTGTGTCAACAGAGCCCCCGGATGACTTGTCCTGTTTGACTACTCCGGGGGTCGGCCGTCCCGGAGACGGGCTGTTGCCCGTGCCGTTGGGGGGGGGGGGGGGCAGAGTTCTCATATACCTAACATATATACATATCTCGCAGGGATGCAGGACCCGCCAATAGATGGGTTCAGTCACTCAAGATGAAACATCGATGGAAGGCTGGAAAATGTGCTCCCAGCGAGGCGCTCGAAAGTAGATTTGCGGCCACAGCAATGGACGCTTGGACACAGCACGACCATCACATGGGGGTTCATGGATGGGCACAAACTGGACCAGTTCACTCACCTGTCTTCCCCGAAAGTATCACTGGCGGTCACTGGCCTCACTGGATCCAAAGAGGCACCAGAAGCTCTAGACCGGTGCGGCGTACCCCGGAAAGGAGGTATGCGGTGCAAGGGCGCAATACCCATACCCATACCTGGAAAGCCGTGTGTGGCAGTGCGAGGGCACAGGCAAGGAGCACGTGAGACAGATGCTCGTCAGTGGCCTACCAAAGACCATAGGCACTTTTCTGCCGACAAGATAGCAGAGGCCCGATACCCGGTCACCGAAGAGTGCGCGTTGTTCGGCAGCGGCATGCACCGAGGCGGGCGCCATGCGGAACCACACAACCAACCCCTACTTTACGTTGCATTGAGAACGGCAGGAAAATGCTGGACTCCCACCCCCCCCCATGCCCCTGTGGGCCACGGATACGTTGCATGGAGACCGCCGACGGCAGGAATGACGGACGAACGGAGGGACAGGCAAATCCCCGGACCAATCAGCGCATAGCCCCCCGCCGGACGGCCCTTCGCCCTGAAGTCACCTGCCAATTACTCCACCCCGAGCATCGCAAGGGGCCTCTCGATCGGGTCACCCCGGCGAACCCTCTTTGGATCTGCCGCCGGCGGGCTTGAGTTTTCGTGCGCCCCATGTGTTTTGGACGGACCGTAGGCCCGTAGGTAAGGGGGCTGGAGGGCCTCTGACAGCCCCTGTGGGGGGAGGCCTCGGATAAGGTACACCACATGCATACATACATGGAAGTCTGGGGGCGAGGAAGGGGGAATGGGGTGCGGGGACGGAAATGTTGGAGGGTGTAGATATATGGGGAGAGGTGTGTAGTAACAGATGGCTTATGAACACTCTGCCCTCCCCCCAAGACACCCCCCCCCCCGGAAAAGGGGTCCAGAAACCATATCGACGCCTCTCCACCTCACACGGTGGCGCTTCGCGCCTCACAAGTGTTCATTTGTGCACAGGTAAACGCCGCTAGCGGCCCATGTTTGGGGGAAAGGGGGCCCCTTCCCCAATATTGGCACTAAGCGTCTGCAACATGCAGACAGTGTCTACAATTTGCAGACCGCGTGTACTTGAGGCAGACAGTGTCCACAGACTACGGACCGCCATACCCGTGTGCACGGGTAAATGACGTTAGCGGACCGTCTTGGGAAATGTGCATATTCTTGCTTCTTAGGGGCCTTTGGCCCCACATGGGGCGCTAAACACGACGCGATGGGTGTCGGACATGTGGTGGGTGTGGGTCACCTGGCGGGCTGCTGCTTGCACACCTGCTCACGCAGTTCCTCCAGCTCCTGCAAGGCCTGCATGTAGCGGGCATACAGGGCCTCGTGCTCAAGGGTCAAGAGGTGCAAGGTGGTCTGCAGGTCTTCAATCTGATGAGGCATGTCTTCCAGGGTCTGGTTGGTGTGCATCAGGTGTTGTTCGGCCTCCCACGCCGCCTGAATCAGTGGTGGAAAAAGGTGTGGTGATCGGGGCCAGCCATAGAAAGGGGTTTGCGGGGGAGGGGGTGGGGATGCAACCCTGCACCGCACCGCACCGCACCGCACCGCATTGCATCCAATCACATCACACCACACCACACACCACAATGCACTACAGCACGCCATACCACAAGAAACATAGCACAATAAAAAAAATATAGCAAAGGCTGGGCCTCAATGACGCAACAGAAGCCATCCCTTTGAAAGCCTCCGTCACTCTCCCAAGGGCATGCTGCTGTGCAACCCACACCATTCCCTTTCCCCGGCCCGCCAGGCGGCGTGCACACGTGCATACCCACTGTGCTCTGGAGTCCAGCTCGTCACGAGCACTCTGCTGCTGCCGGCGCAGCTTTTCGAGCTGCTCATCTCGACTGCCCATCTGCAGGCGAAGCTCATCATTCTGCCGTTGCAGCCCCTCCAGGGCCTCCAAAGAGGTTGGGGATGATTGCTGACAAAAGAGGACAGCGGAGGCGATGGAGAAGATGCCAGACCTTTTCACACGAGGGGACGGGTGTTAGGGAAAGGACAACCGCTGTCCAGTGCTTTGTCTTTTGTGGATCGGGGTCGTTTGCGTTCACGCTTCGTGACTGTTTTCTGATCCAACTTTGGGGAGTCTCTCTCCAGCAGCCGCGGCCGCTGCCCCCCGTCCCCCAAGTACATTGGGACATTCCTCCGTAGTTCCGGGGCCGAGCCAGCGCAAATCAAAGCAAGACGAAGGGACTGGCCTCAGCCCAGCGCTGCCCCACAGGACCTGCTGCTTCAGATCTTCCAGTTCACTGATCAGATGTCGCTCCTTCTCCTGCGCGCGTCGCAGGGCAGAGCCCTTGCGACTCGATGAGGCCCGCAACAAAGTATTCTCCTCCTGCAGCTGCTCCAACGCCGCGGGATCCGGCACGTACGTGGGGGACACCTGGGGGCGTATGGGGGCTGGGGGCAGACGGCGGGGGGGCAGAGAGGGCAGGAATCCTGGGTCGATCCTCGGGGGGGGTTAGGCTACAGTGTACCACAACACCGCTGCTGCTCCCAGGGTCGTCCTTAAGGGGAAAAAAAAAGGAAGAAAGGGTTCGTAACGACAACAGAAACGACGGTTCACGGGGACGCTCTCTGCTTCATGGGCAAGACATGGGCAAGACACAGAACTACGGCACAGTATTGAACAATGGTCGGCGGTTGGTGGCGGTTGGCGGCGGTTGGCGGTTGGTGGTCCTTCGGGGCTGTCCTTACGGGCTGTCCTCAGTACAAAAAAATCGGGGTTCTTAACGACAGCCCTGCTGCTCCCATCCGGAGCGCGTCCGTTCCCCGGACGTGCTGCCTTGGGTCAACTGTGGCCTCATGGCACGTGCACCACTGCCACAGACCTGTGGCTTCACAACACAACAATCGCAGTATGGCCCCCCATCTGTCGCCTCACCAGAGTGCAAAACCGGCGCACACCTGTTGCCTCAGATCCTCCAGTTCATTCATTAGCTGCTGCTCTTTCTGCTGCGCACGCCGCAGGGCGGACCCCTTCCGACAGGACGACGTCCGCAGGTGCTCGTTCTCTCGCTGCAGCTCCACCAAGGCGTCTGCATCAGGGAATTGCCTTTCACTCGATTGGGCTTTGTTTGGCGAGAGACGGACCTGAACACATGCAGGGCAAAGGGAAAGGCACAGGGAAGGGGGCCCGACCTTGCGACTCCCCCATTTCGCGGGGCATTGGGGGGACGATGTGACTGGGATTCGGGTGTTGCCTGGTCGCCACTGATCTCGGCGTCGGGGACGGTTGGTTGCTTCACATTTGGGCTTTGGAGAAATGCACTTGACAGACCCCAACAGCAGTGGACAAGGGGTCCGGCATCGGAATCCAGCAAATTCGTTCACGACGCTTACGTCGTGTGAACTGGTGCAGCCCGTCTGCATCTGCGCGATTGCATTGCCTGTGGGGCAGGGGTACCCCAATCCGATGACGCCAGACACAACCCGTCGTCAGATCCCACCCGAAGTCCCATCCGACCCAGATCCCATGCAAACCCCGTCTGAATACCAACCACGTCCCAGTCATATCGCAGCCAAATCCAATCTCCATCCATTCAAAATCCAATCCAAATGCCAACGGAATCACAACCAACTCTCCCCCACGTTATCCCCGTGTCTGAGGAAGATGGCACTCACCATATCCAGCAGGGCCCGTGGGCTTATTCCTGCGCGCCGCAGGCGCTGTGGGCGCGTCACAGGGTAAGGGTAATTAGCTTCAGTGTACACTGTCTAGGAAATATATACACTGGAACAAAAAGGTTCCGTGCATGTTGATCTGTTGACACCATCGCTCTCTACAAAGGAGAGACTACGGCACCGCCACATCGAGCCGGGGCTGAGCTCGAGGGCGGGATCTTCAATGAGCAACAAACGACATTTGTATAGTGCCTCATCTTGCCCGATCTGGCGCTCAAAGCACTCGTACACGCCACCATAGGTTTCGTTAAGCTTAGTTCAGTTGATCACCTCCGAAGCCCACAAAACCCATTGTTCCGTGGAACCTTTTTGGGGTCCGTAGAGGGGGGGTCCCCCCCACCCCCGCTTGGGGTCGGGTCCTGGCTGGCAACCACGCCCGTGCTACCTAACCCCCCCCCAAAAAAAGAGGTCCTAACAGGTAAAATAGTAACAAAAATAGGGGGGGGAGGCGTATAGGGGTATGGGTTACAGAAAAAACGCATGTGTGCATGTGGCACCATATTGCCTCTGTTCCAAGATAATTACCCAAATTGCGCGCCGCAGGGTGCGCCACAGGGCGCGCCGCAGGTGCCGCAGGCCCCGCGGGATAAGCACCCCCTGGGGCATACCTGTTCACGTAGGTCCTCCAATTCGTGCGTCAGCTGCTGTTCCACGTGCTGAGTGCGCCGCAGTGCAGATGCTATGCGCTGCTGTGCCTGGCGCAGGTGTGTGTTCTCCATCTGCAACGCCTCCACCACACCCATGGCCGGTGCAGTAGCATCGCCCACCGGCTGCTCTGCGGCAGCACCCTGTGACACCAGAACATTTCGACAGACCCCTGGTCCGAAGTCTCCGCATGCCCACCACAGGGGCCGTGGGAATGCTGTGGGCATGTTTGGCAAAACCGTGTCGCACCACCACGAGATTGCACTGAAAGATATGACCCAATTCGTAAAAAAAAATTGTGCTTTTTGTTGTGCTTTTGTTTGGGGTGGGGACTGGGTCTGGGCTTGGCACAGGGATGGGACGTCATTTGTCTTGACCAACAAAAGCCATTTCACAAAGCACGCACAAAACGTGATTTCTTCATTGCGGCCACTTTGTGTCAATCAGTGTAGGACATAGCGGTCTCCCCCCCCAGCCCCCCCCCCCCCCCCCGCCCCCCTCCGGTGACAGGTGACAGATGGATGGGCCAGCAGCCAGAGGGCTGACTTGGAGGTTGGGTCAGGGGTCAGGGGGTCGAAACTTTTTTCGTGTTTTTCACCCACATTTGAATTCTCCACGACAATCTGAGCATTTTGAGTATAGACACAAGGGGCAGAAAAAAAAAAGAATTTTCCCCCTTCGGCAGGCCAAAAAAAAAGTTTCCGGCGCCTTCGAAGCCCCATTTTCCCAGATCTGTGCCAAAATATATGTCACTCTCCCCACCTGCAATTCCCAGCTGTCACTCTCCATTTGTCACTGAGTGACAGATAGCCCAACCCCCCCCACCACCACCCTACCTTGGACCCGTTCTTATGTCCATCCAGGGTCCAGGCCATTGCTGAAAAGTGTGTAGGGGCGGGGGGGGAGGGGGGATTTAGGGTCCTGGCAACCCAGCCGACCCACCCACCCACATACATCAAACATATTTCCTCGGGAAAAAATGAAGCTCATAAATGGGCCCGAGGCTGGAGGCCAATTTTCGGTACAAAAAGTTTTTTGGCCTCTGGCCCACTGACCCACCCAACCATCCCCCGGGGGTCCAGGTTTCTTGCCACTAAGCGAAGGCCTGAGCCATGACGTTGGGGCAAACAATGTAACTATTCCCCAAAGGTGCGATGTGGTCTGCCCTGTCATACGTTCCTCGAGGTGGTTTCATGGACGATAATGCCCGACTCAAAAAAGTCTCTGTCGTAATCCCTGAAAGAAACTACTCTTTGCAGCATTCGGACGCTGTAAAATTGTCTGATTGTTGGGTGTGTCAAGGGTTGCCGGGGAACGGGAACGGCGAACGAGGGCTTTCCGCAGCTTTGGAGGGTTGGGAAACGCGAATGTGTTATCAAGGGCACGCTGAACGCAATGTGCCTCAAACGCACAACCTCCTTTCCAGCCACACCATCCACCAGCCTCCAACCGCCGGTCTGCCACAAAGTGCCTGGCCAGAGTCCGTGATTTGCGACGCAGCATCCGGCGGAGGGAAGGCAACAGCATCAGCGAAAAGCGACCCTCAAAGAGCCGTCATGCGAAATCTTGGGACCCCGTCAGCGGCGGTCGAACCGCGGCAGTCGGGGCCCAAGAAAAAAGGAATACGCTCGTCGGTCGCGCGCACCACCGGAACGTATTGCCTGACCAGCCCTTGAGCCGGGCTCAGAGCATGTCAAGTTCTGGGCCAGACTCTGCACACCTCCGCTCGCAGGCCCGCCACCTCCTGCAACAGCTCACGCTCCGCCTGCTGCGTGCGGCGGAGGGCAGACCCCACGCGCTGCTGTTTCTGGCGCAGGTGCGCGTTCTCCATCTGCAGTGCCTCCACCAATGCCCCGTCCACGTGGCCCCCGTGCGTCGGCTGCAAAACAGTGCGTGCCGGGGCTGGGAAGCGGCTGGGCTCTCTGACGGAACGCAGTGCGCTGTCCACCCGGAGCCGACCGCCACCGGTTTGAGATTTGCTGCGGCAGCGACAACTGCAACGGCCACTCCCACCACCAATGCCGCTACCACGAAGAAGGACAACCACCAGCACCACCGCCACAACAACAACAGCAATGGGAGAAACAGCAGCAGCGACAACACCGGTGACAGGAACAGTAGAGCAACAGCAGTAACACCTTTAAGCACTTGCAAATACTTACTCCTTGATAGAGAGAGAGAGAGAGAGAGAGAGAGAGAGAGAGAGAGAGAGGAAGCGTAATTTCAAACCCACTTTTTCCCCATCCTTAAGCAAGCCGAATCCACCCAAATTTGTTCCCGGCAAAAACGGAACATTTTTGCGCATCGCGCCGCGCGTGCGTGTTGCCGAAATCAGTTTCCGGCCAGTTGGCCAGCCAAGGGCGGGTGATTGGTCCTGACTAAGGCACCACGGTGGCATCTGCCACCCTGTGCAACCCCTGCGGTGACATTACCACCTACAACAACAACGACAACAACAACAACATCATCATCATCAACAACGACAATAACAGCAACAACAACAATAACAACAACAACAACGACAACAACGACAACATCATCATCATCAACAACGACAATAACAGCAACAACAACAATAACAACAACAACAACGACAACAACAACAATAACGACAACATCATCAACAACAACAACAATAACAACAACAACATCAACAACAACAACAATGACAACAACAACAACAACAACAACAATGACAACAATGACAACGAAAACAACAACAACAACAACGACAACAACAACAATACAATGACAACATCAACAACAACAAACATCAACAAAAACAACAACAACAACAACAACAACAACAACAACAACAGCAACAACAACAACAACAACAACAACAACAACAACAACAACGACGATAACAACAACAACAACAATGAGTGCAAGGGCCTTCAGCCGATTGGCTTTGGGGCTGGGGTTGTGCATGAAAGCAAACATTAACACCCTTCTGCATCGCAAGCAGACCTTTGTCTGTGCCGCCTCCAAATCCTCCTGGAGCCTGTGCTCACGCTCCTGCAGCCTGGCAATCACTGTGGACTTCCACTCGGACTCCTGCCGCATCTCCTCGAGCTGCTGCAGCAGTACCTTTTCTGAGTAGCCAGCCTCCTCCTCCGCAAGGCTCTCCAATGCACTTTGCTCCCTTTGTAACTGATGTCACATTCATGCACGGGAGGATGGGAGCGGGGCGCGGCGTCGGCAGGGAACACAGACACCAATGGCCCCACAAAACACACGCCCAGAGGGTGGCAGGCAACACACAGTGCAACAGGACGGCCGGTCAGTGGTCACAACAGCATACCAAGTCGATATCAAACCCGGGGGGGTGGGGGGGGCAGCCCTGCAAAGCGCAACACCGTGAGAAATTCTGGCGTAAACATCTGAAAGTCAAAGGAGGGGGGGGCTACCCCTATGCAGCGTAAATGCTCATGGTTGTGTGGGTCACTGATGGCCGCTCCAGAGTTGCAAATGCAATTCTTTCATTTCACGGTCACGGTCATGCCAACACCAATTATTGTTCTTCTGCCCTGGGCGAACTTGGTAGGAAGGTAGGCTGTCTTGGTGGGAGCACGTCAACATTCTCAGGCTTTTGCAGGCGCACCGTGTTCTGTTGCAGCCTGAGCGTGGAGGCACCCAACCCCCATTTAAGAAATCAGGCCCTGTGGGATCCGCCACGCTGCCAGCACTAGTCACCGTGCGAATGTGAAGAGTGTGTCTGTGGGTCATGTGTCCGGGAGTTATGTGTCCGGGGGTCATGTGTCATGCAAGAGGCATGTGTCTGGGGATCACGTGTCCGGGAGCCAGCATCCGGGGGTCATGTGTCCTACAAGACACATGTGTCAGGGAGTCATGTGTCCGAGAATTATGCGTCCAGGGGTCATGTGTGTCCGGGGTTCATGTGTCCGGGAGTTATGCACTCGGAGGTCATGTGTCCTGCAAAAGACATGTGTCCGGGGGTCCTGCTTACTGCAACAGACATGCGTTTGGGAGTCATGTGTCCTGAAAAAGACATGTGTCTAGGGGTCATGTGTCCTGCAAGAGACATGTGTCTGGGAGTCATGTGGGGGTGACCGGGACGGAGGGGGGGGCGGGGGGAGGTGGCGCAAGGGTTTCCTGATTCCTCAGCGAGACCGTTTGTGCGTAGCACCAACGCCGGCTGCAGGGGGGGAGCAGGGGCATACCAAGCGTCCACCACCAAATTCCGTCTTTTAGGCCATAGACATGGCACACAAGGGCAAAGGTAAAGTGCCAGGGCGACCTGCAGACCCCAGCGCACCATTACCCGGACTCTCAGTGGGCGTGTCCCCTCCGGCTCTTGGGCAGCGTGGCGCCCGGATCGCCGGCCCTTTCCTGCCTCACCGTCGATCAGCAGCGCTGCGGCATAAACTGATACACACGCCCCCGTCCGGCGACACATCACAGCACAAGGCATCCCCCCTTCGCCTCCACCACCTGGACATCCAAGAGCATGCGCTGCTCTTGCTCCTTCAGCCGCTCAATGACTGTGTCCTTCAATGCGGCCGTCTGTTGGAGTTCTGCGTTCTGCCGCTGCAGCTCCGCCAGGGCCTTGACTTCGATCAAGTCGCTGTGGGCTCTGTCCAATTGACTCTACAGAGCACGAACGCATGACGCAGAGGCCACAGAGGCCGTTGCCCAACATTCGTTCCGGATGTGGCGGCTGCCGAATCGCTCGCGACGACAAGCGGGGGGGGCATTGGCATGACGCCTGCGTGTATTGCTGTAGCCAGCTGGAGGCGCCGATTGGCCTCTCGCCACTTACTGTTGCCCTTTCCTTGAACCCTTTCCCTCCGTCGGGGCCTATCAGCCTCTCGGCACCTTAGTGTCCTTGATCTACCGGTCTGGCCTATCACTACCTCCCGACACACCAGTCCTTTCCGTTGGTAGGGTAGTAGGGAGCATTGGACAGGGTTTGAAGCTACTTTCGAAGACACACACGTAGGACGCAACAAACAGGCACTTACAAAGGCCTTGAGTGCTCAATTCTCCTCAGTTGGACAGTCAAACAAAGTGTGTCGAAGACACACACACACACACACACACACACACACACACGATTTACGCAACAAACGGGCAACAGCCACACTTGTGCAGGAACCAAACGATAAGACCACTGTTGCTTAGCACGAGCACTGCGGATCGGATGGCACCCAGAACACCTCGTCAGGCCAGTGAGCAATCAAAACAGCACAAAGCAGGGCAAAGCATTGAAGCTGTCATGAAGTCATAAGGCTAGGCGCCTTTCGAAAAAAAAATAGACACTCAGAAACAGCCACACACACACACACACACACACTTCGTGACAGTGATCAAGAGAACCCAACCCACTGTTGATCGCAGACACACACACACACACATTCTCTTCAAATGCTCTGGTTGAGTGTTAGGCTTGGCACTGATGGGCATCGCCCCGCAAGCACAACGGACTTGCATGCCGCAGTGCGCACACGCATGTTGCAGCACCGGAAACAGCGCAGGGCCTCGCCAGTGGCTGTTGAAGGACCGTTGGTACCTTTGTGTCGAAGACGATGCCAATGGGTCAGCAGTCCTCCACCCCTAACCCCCCGCCCCCCACCCGCCCGCCCCTCTTTTTGTGGTCGCCCGATCATCCGCCAGCCTCACGGGAGCGCCCTCATGCAGGGGATCGGGATTGCACCAGCTCTTTGCTCTCGAGGTCCTGCTGCAGCCGCACAATCGTGAGCTCGAGCTCATGGCGTTCTTTCGAGGCTGCGTCCAGGGCCGCCTGGAGCTCCGTGACCTGAGCGTCGGAGGTCTGCAACTTCCCGCGAAGGTCTTGGATTTCGGATGGCGCAAGCTCAACCTGAAGACACCACCCAGAGCGGGAGGAGCAGGGGGGCGTGTCGGGTCTGGGGACAGGGGGTCTGGGCGAGGGTGAGCAGGAGGATATGTGCGGGAGCGGAAGGGTATGGAGGGGGGGGCTGCCATCAAGGCTGAGTGAGTACGTCGGTTGGCACTTCCGGTGTACGTACGTGTTCGTCTTTTGAGGAGGGAATTCTCCACTCGTGGATGGGGGGGTTGGTTGTCCGCCCACTGTGTTGGGGGTGGGGGTGAAGGGGGCGGCGAGCCGTGGGGACCCCGCTCGACTACCCCTAACAGCCGGGGAGAAATGGGACACTTTTCCCTCTGCGCACACATGCTGCTTCTGCCCCTTGGCGTATGAGGGGGGGAGGGGGCTGTGAGCCAGTGGAAGGGTGTGCAGACCGAAACTGCACAGCAATACACAACCACACACAGAAATATGCAAAACCCCGAAGGCGAGCATCGCTACAGCCAGACCCCTTTGCTCCGCTTCAACGCCTCCAAATCGTGGCGCATTTTGCTGCCCAGTTTGGTCATGTCATTCAAAGTCTCATCCTTCTGCAACAAGTGCCGCTCCTTCACCTCGAGTTCCACTTTCAACGCTTCAATCTGCAGCTCGAGATTGTGAGGCCTGTGGGCCAGCGCCTCTTCGAAATCCTGAGCACAAGCAGAGACGCATGCCAGACGGCGCTCTGTACACAACATTGCTGCTGCACAACCAACAACGATGACCTGCCGCTTGACGTCGGGGGTTGGTCATGTGGAGTGTTGTTGTTGTTTTCTAAGGGTAAACAGGCGACCGGCGGCGCGGTTGTGGTTGTGGTTAGACGACAAGACCGTGGTTGCCTGCAACGCACGGAGTAAGTGTCTTGCGCGCCAAAGAGCTGGTGCAAACCAGCCTGCCTGCGGACAACCACTGTGACGGACCAACACACACGAAGGCGATTTCAGCAGTCTGAGGTGGACATGCATCACAGTTCATTTCACCCCAGAATGCCCTGCATTGCAGCATATCTCCCACGCTGTTGAGCAATTGAAATTCAGAATGCGCACCACCACGGGGTCACTTGTCTGCACAGGACCACTGATTTTCTGCTTTGCACCCCTGCTTTCCAGAGCTGGTGGCTCTGCACACTGCTTGGTGCTCCCGGGTGCCGCCGGATTTCATGCAGACAGGAAGTGTTAGGATTGTTGGCGCTAACGGTCTGCACTGGCACCATCCCTGACTCTGGAATCACTCCGGTACAAGGGACAATCTCATGCTGACCAGTCCCCTGTCCCGTGGTGCTCCCTTGTGGACACAAAAAAATCACAATGGTGGACAGTGAATGCGGCCCAAAGGGTGCATGTGTGTATGTGCCAAGGTACGGATTCCAATCATGCCCAACTTGCGAGGTTCAACAATCCCACATTCCCACCACTACTGCAAACCATGAGTCCAGTGTTCTGCCCTGTGTGTGTCAAGAGATCCTTCCAATCATGCCCAAACTGCGAGGTTCATGTTCCTACATTCCTACATCTCCTGCAAACCATCAGTTCATCGTTCCGAGCCCTGCAGGCGGGCAGCCCAAGGGCCATGATCACCGAACATGTACACGTCACCGCCAACAAACCACGGCTCCTGCCTTTGTAACCCGGCCTCGATGCACCAAGACAAACATTGCATGCCCTGTGTGTGTGTGTGTGTGTGTGTGTGTGTGCCAAGGTATCAATTCCAATCATGCTCAAACTGCGAGGTTCAACAGGACTATGTTCCTACAACTACTGCAAACCATGAGTTCATTGTTCAGCCCTGCAGGGGGGGCACCCGACGGGCTGATGCTCTCCATATGTACAGTTGCCGCTCACGCACCACAGCTCCTGCCCTCAGAACCAGCCATGTGGCACCAAGACACACGTTGAATGCTCCCCTACTGCTCCCCACATCCTAGCCCCATGCATCCCTGGAGACTCAAGTGTGTGTGTGTGTGTGTGCGCGCGCCAAGGGACGTATTCCACACCTTCTCAAACTGTGTGTGTGCATGTGTGTGTGTGTGTGTGTGTGTGACTCCCAAATATTTCAACCAAATCATTAGCGTTTGCTATAAACATCACCACTCTACAGCTCTGTCCGCACTGCACCAATTTTTGGATAATCCACTCTGCATGGTCTTTCCTCCCTCTCAACAAGACATGAAGACTATGTATACTGCTCCATGCACCTACCACAACCTACAGCCCTGCATGCCCATGTGCTGACCCCTGTGCTAGGGCCCCCAACAGAGCGAGCTTAAGACCGCACGCGGCGATTGAATGACCGGCTTGGTGCGTGGACTTGACGGCGTCTTTTCAAAAACGCAGTGTCCTATGCACCTTGCGACTCCCCCCCAAGTCCGGCAGTCCTGGGAGGTGCATGACCCGCGGTCCCCACAATCGATGCCCCGGCTGCAGGCATGTACGGTGACAGATCTTGCTCTACCTTTTGCCTTTGTGCCGCCCTCCCCTTGGTCTGCCCTGACGCTGGGTTCAGGGTTTTGACATTGGAGGAGACGGACAACGGCGTCAAGGTTTTGACATTGGAGTACAACGATGACGGAGTCAGATTTCTGACGTTGGAATACATCGACGACCGCGGCGTCAAGGTTTTGACACCGGAATACACTGATGAATGGGTGAGCGGTTTAACATTTGAGTGCAGGGACGACGGCGACTGGGCGCCGTTGCTCTCATTCGGCCACTCCATCGGCGGTGGGGTCAGCTGTGGCTCAGGGACTAGTGCCTCTGGCACTGAGGCTACAAGCCGCAGTCCCACCTGTAACACTTGCATCATTTCTGAGTGGTGTAGCCGGATGAGCACCCGGGGCCTTCTATACCAGAAGTACCGCCCTTTCAAATCACAACTCATCAATAGACTGAAGGATGTCAGACCCTAGCACTGTTGTTCCATCCCCATGCACCCACCCCTGGGCTGACCAAAGTGGTACATTGATGGACATAACCACATGACATTGACGAGTGTGGCACACAGTGAGTGGCACATCCCCTAGAACCTCTAAGATCGCTTTCTGTACAGCGAAGTACTCCGCTTCAAGAGCACTGACATTTTCCTGAGAAACAAATTTCAAGTTAGGGGGGTGGTCCGCGGCAAATGAGACGCCGTACACTACTCCTCCCTGTGCGGGAGCATCCACTGCTGTCACCCCTCTGCATGCATGCAACACCTGGTGTCTGTGGTCTCTCAGGCCCCTACGATCCGGCCTCTTGGTCCCCTTTCGTTTGGGGGGCCTAAGGGGTATGAGTCGGTATCTCCCTCCATTGTGCTGTGTCAACTGCGCTATTCGGGCCCTCACACGCAGGATGTCCTGAAACCACTCGCATTTTATAGCAAGAACATGTGAGGTCAGGGTGCCTTGTTTCAACCGTTTCCACACTAGTAGGATCGAGTAAAATCACTGCGACACTATAGGAGGGATGTCCGGAGGTGTGGCATCAAGTGATTCACATCAAATCAGCCAGCAGGTGTAGATCGCCGTCAACGCCAGCTACCCTTGCACGGTGATTACGGACAGGAGGGGGTGATCAGTACACAGGCTAGACGGCTCGTACCACACATTCTCAGCAACATACACCCCCCACAGCCGTCGAATAAAGGCCAAAGAATCCTGACAATAAAAAAATTTTTCTCAATATGGGTGTGATCCTCTGCAGTCCCGCAAACGGGGCACGTGTGTGTGTGTGCGCGCGCGTGTGTACAGCAACAACAACAACAACAACAACAACAACAACAACAACAAAGTGTGCATGTGTGCACATAGCTGATCGACAATTGAGCAGAGCTGTGCACTTTACGCAAATTACTCAAGAAATCTGCACCCCGTGGGCTCCTGCACTCGAGCATCTGTGCCTGATCAGAAGGTCTCTGGGCACTGAAATCACTGCACGGGGAGCACTGAAACACCTGCGAAACAGCCCTCGCCATTTCCTCGGGGGCCCCGTCATGCACCAAAATGCAATCCAACTGAAATTGCTTCTTCTGGTTCTCAACAGTGAGGGCGGTCACTTGGCTGTGGTCGCACACAACATATGCCAAAATGAAACACATCAGAGGGCCTTGGCACATGCATGCACAACGCTCACACACCCACCGTGTCGCTGAACGCCGCTGGTGCATGACATGTCACCAAATCCAAATTGCCAACGGCGGGTTCCCACTTACCGCCATTCGCCATACACACATCCTGCTCTCCCCATCCCCTTGGGGCCGTGTGACCTTTTGTGTGACCTCCTGCGTAAATGTTGCAGCCCCTCCCTCTCTCCGTCCCCACGCTAGCGCCCACTCCGACTCCGCGGTACGCAACCTGCTGTTATGGAACACCCCCCACCCACCCCTACCCCTCGTTGACATCCTCCACCGGATCCGTCAGAGCAACATGACGCGCTGGCAGGGGAACGGACGGCGGTAGTCTGCAATGCTGAGCAACGGGGCTCGCAGTCCGCTCTGGCACGCAAACCTGCCCTTTTCCTCCGCTCCCCCCGATGGACACAAACAATGTCAATCAGCTAAAGCGGGTCCAAAAAAAGTGCGTGGCGATGTACACCAGATGGCACTACGACTACCAAACCAGCCTTTATCAAACACCCCTCCCATTTTCCATTGCCTTAGAAACGGGGGTCGCACGGGCTCCATGAGGCACAACGCAAGGGAAACAGTGCCTGGTCCTCTGTGCGATGTGCTGTTGTTGCCGGAAGTCGATTGGGCCTAATTGGGGGGGGGGGGGGGCTGCGGTCTTTTGGATCACAGTGGCACGGTGTGCCCAGTGCGCGCCTTTGCCGCATCACTGTCCCCGTGACATCCAACCCGCTCCCGGCGCCGGCCGAGGCCTCATGCAAAATGAGGGGAGGGAGGGGGGATGGCCGGGGAGAGAGAGGGGGGAGGGGGGGGGGGGGGAACAATTTTGCCGGGGGGAAAATTTCGCCGTCCTTGAAATCCCCAAGGCTCAAAGTGCCATATGCCCAAAGGACTGCGATACAACACACAAAACATGGACAAGAAACAGACTCCACACTTGCAACGCATTGCCACAACGCGGTCACAGAACTGCTGCCTAAATCCCATCAGGACTGCCACGTGAACGCGGAAGTGTGCGTGCCAGCCTTGTGCACTGCGACAGCCTTATGTACGGGGACACCAGAGGGCACAACACCCCAAACTTCGCCGGAGCAAATTTCGACACCTTTCTGAACGGCGACACTTCCCCCCCCGTATGGTGACGTGTGAGGTGTCACGTGTGTGGTGTTGGTTGAGGCGAAGTCCGCACAACAGGCAGCACGTGCAGTGCACAAGAAGGAAGAAAAGCTTGTCAAGAGCCGAGAAAACGGCCCTAGCCGCCTTTCGCAAAAGGTCTGTGAGAGTAGTTTGGAATGAGGACCTTTTGCGGGAGAAGGGAGGCAACATCAATGTTAATGTCAAGCTGCAGGTAACATACGCGCAGGATATACAACATAGTACAGACACAGCATGGCCGCCCCCCCCCCCCAGTACTGAATGGACCGGGTGCCCTCCCCAGGCCCCATTTGTGATGCCTTCTGCCGCTTTAAGGCAACTGGTGGCGGATAATTTGCGGGAGAGGCATACCGCATGCGCTGGGCCAACTGCACCTCCGTGTCATGCAACGACTGCGTCAACCGCACAATGCGATCGTCTTTCGGATCGGGGCCTGGGGTCAAGGGCGCTGCAGCTGCGGCCTGCGGTGAAGAGGTGGACGGGAGGAAGGGGCTGAAGCGGAACGCAACCACGAGGCGCCCACGGCTCGGAGTCCGAAGGACGGCAACTTGCGCGCAATTTCGACCCTGAGCCACCGAAAACTGTGTCAAAAGCAATCATCAGAGCGGGGGCGTTTTCGCACAGCGCGGGCACAGCGCCAATTATTACGGTGTTCATCCCGGGAACACCCCTGAAAACAGAAGCGTGCATGATCCATTCAAAACAGCATTGGGGGTGCAGAATTCAGGACCCTGGGACCCGTTGCAAGCATCAGACTAAAACAAAAAATCCCAGGTGTACCAGCAGGGGCTGTAGGGTGCAGAATTCAGGACCCTGGGACCCGTGGCTACCGGTGGTGAAAAACAGCCGACTTTTCGCACAGCGCACGGTGCGCCCCCAGCAATTCACCCGTCAACCGGTCCAGTCGCCACAACTGATGGCCAAATCGGTGGCAAGTCATAATGCCTCCCCAAAGCGATGGGGGCGCAAGGATTTGAAAGTCGTCGGGGAAACATCAACGACAAGAGGAAGCAAACAAAAATCAGGGGAGTCAGGGGGGAGACCAAGTCTCATCACCACTGGGGAACCGGGTCGTACAAGCCGGGGACAAGGGGGGTCGCAGTGCTGTCAGGAGGTACCACCGGATTGGGACAGGCAGCCCCCATAGACACTGCCTGCTAATATGCACGAAGCCCCCCCGTGTGACATTCCGTCTGGATGTTGCTCCTTTACGGGGCCCTGGACAGTCACCCGTTATTCCCTTCGCATGTTGCGTCGGGTTGCTGCGTTCTGTCGGCCGCTGCGGCCGGTGCTCTTACTGGTGTCGTTTCCGCGTTCGCGGAGCCCAGTAGTTGGTGTGTTGGGGCTGTGCTGAATGTGGCATGGTGTGCCGTTTGCGCGTCAGCGGTGCCCAATAATTGGCGCATTGAGGATGTGCTGGTTGTTGCCGGGGTCGTTTGACTGTTTTTGCTGTCCACGCGCCTCTGTCCACAGGCTGTCCGTAGCCTGCCTCGCTGTGTTTCTGTGTGCGTGAGGCCCAGGTGCCCTGTTCCTCCACGCGCTGTCCAGGCCGTCCACCATATGTGCTTTTCCCCCTCATGGCTGGTCTGCCCCTGATGGGCTCCCGCTCCAGTTGCGCAAACAGCCCATCTGGGCTGCGGGAGACACGCCCCACCTGATGCCGGTTGAGCAGGGGTTGCCCTGGCACCCGGTAGCGACGGGGCTGGCTGGCCAAGTCATCCCCTTTATTGTCGCTGCCTCCCATGCGCACGCTCTGCCATCCGCTCCATTCTGGTTCCCTGTTCCCGCTGTTCTAGTTGCCTCTCCTGCCTTGCTGTGCCCCTCCTCCTTGTTTGCTGTGCTCGCCCTTGTCCCTCCTGGTGTGGCTCCCGCGTTCTGTGTGTCTGTGTTGCTCCTCCCCCTGTCTGGTGGCGCTGTTGGGTGCCCCCCTCCCCCCACACACGGTTCGGCGTGGTTCGGCCTCACATACTGTACAGCGCTCGGCGCCTCAGCATGACAACAAAAATATCTCATCTACAACACGTCGGCAGTGTCTACAATTAGCAGACCGTGTCTATTCGTAGCAGACACGTTCTACAAACTACAGAAGGTATGGTCATTGCTCTCACCCCCCCCCACTGGGGGAGGGGGGAGACCTCATTCGGTCGAGCTAACCGCAGGTGTGGGTGGAACCTTTGGTAGATTGACCCTGTGTATCACAGCCACCCACCAAGAGCCACTGGATTGCGACCGATGCGGGAAGTGCGGACGCTACAGGAGGGGCAGTGACGGGGGCATCAACAGAAATGTGCAGCCGTCGCGAGCAGCAGATGACGGGGAGCGCGCGACAAGGCGAGCCAGACGATGCAGATATGTGCATGGGAAATGGCGTCACACACGTCAGCCTGAAGCACGGCGATCTCTTCGTGCAGGCCCTTGACCTGGGCCTCGAGCAGCCCATTTTTGCGGCGGCTGAGGTCGAGGGCGGTCTGGATCTCGCCGTTGCAGGCCTCCAGCGATCCCAATGTCCGCAGGAGCTCCTCCCGCAGTCGCTCATGAAGGCATGCGGCATCTGCGGGCCCCTGCACGACACGAAGGCAGGGCAGTCCTTAACAGGAAAAGGGAAAAAAACTTCGGCGTCTAGTACACGTTTGGCGGTTGTAAGGTAACCGACAGCCGTGGGAGGGTGAAAGAAGGCGGTTGGAGGGTAACCGACAGCCATGGGAGGGTGAAAGAAGGCGGTTGGAGGGTAACCGATGGCGGTTCGCGGATACCCGACAGCAGTTGGAAGGAAATGGCGCAGAGTCGAAAATTCCCCGGCTCATAAGGCGGGAAGAAAATTGCTCTGCAGGGGGGGGGGGGGTGACACGGAAGCCCATTTTCCCAACCCCCCCCCTCCTTGGCCGCCGTGACGGGAGGGGGGGGTTCAGGGCGGGGGTGCCCGACCTGCCGTGCCGGGGGGGGGGGGGTCAACCCAACATCTATGGCTCAAAATGATACCCACGTTGCGCTGATCATTTTGACTACTCAAATGTGGGGGGGGGGGGGGGATTATTGGTGGAAAAAACTTTTTCGGGCCAAATTTTGTGTTCCTGTGCCTTTGGCGCCAACATACGTTCTTACACAAAACAAAGGGCCCAACACAGAACCCCATTTCTCCAACCCCCCCCCCTCCTCCTTCGGCGGGCGTCCATGTCACCCCCCCCCCCGCAGAGCAATTTTCAGGTTGCCTAATTGCAGCGACCGACCTCAGGGCGTCCACGCCCTTGCCAGCGCATGACAGGCGTCACATTCAGCGATTCCTGGACTGTGATGTTTGGGTGGAGGGTGCTCTCCAGACATGACCCAATCTTTCGTGACCATGCGATGGGATAGTTTGGTCTGGTGTATAGCCTGCGCCTGCGGCCAACCCCCTCACCCATGACCAACCACCCTTTCTGCCACCCTTTTCACACGAAATTCGTATCACGTGGAGGCCATCAGCAGAATTGAATTCCCTTTGCGCTCAAGAGTAACCGGGCGGCCTGTGGAAACGGCCCAGAACTGGGATTCGGATCGTTGCCGAACTCTCAAACTGTACACGGCGTGCGCACGTGAAATTCCCTTCGGCCCCGGGGGAGCCGACTCCTTGGCTCTGGACGCCAACTAACCCCCCCCCCCAGGGATTTGCTTGAAGGGGAGGGCCCTCTGGGGGGCAAACTCAGAGCAGTTACAAAGCGGTTGGAGCGCACTGTAAAATCGGTTGGGGAGCGGTCACTGGCGGTTGGAAAAGCGGTTGGGGGTGATATTGGGATCGGGGGCATGCCTTTGGGAAGAGTTGTAGGATGAGTGTTGGGAGGGGAGGGGGGTACCCCCCTCCTTTAAAGCAAATCCCTGCCCCCCCCCCCCCTCGACCGTTGGCCGAAGGCCCCCAAAGGGGGGGGGGTAGGGGGTAGATGGTGTCCTTGGACCCGCGGAGTCGGCTCCCCCGTGCCTTCAGCGAAGAAAGCAAGACAGAAACGGTGCCCCCAGAGGCCACCCTGTGTGGAGGTCACATGGCGGTGTTGAGGCTGTGGGCACGACTGTCCTGATGGGGCTGTGGGTGTGGCGGGCGGGTACAAGACGGTGCATGATCCACGCAATCAGCGTGGGCCACTGATCCCAAGAAGGGTCTCGCTCGGTCCGTCGCGCGCCCGTCCGTCGCGGGTGAGTGCCACAAGCCACAGAGGCCTTGAGCACGGCACACATACCTTTGCCAACGCTTCCAGGTACGCAGTCAAGCTTTCGGCGGCTTCTCTGAACCGTTCCGCATTGGCAACGCTGCGGTGGAGGGAATGCTACGGCGGCGCGCGCGCACGTTGATTGGAATGCGGCAAAGCCGCCACACACAAGGGCAGCCAGAACACATGGCCATGCTTTTTTCCAGAGCGCCACTAACCATTCAGCACCTGCACGGCTCGCAAGTCCCGTGCTGTGACGGGCTCGTGCGTTGTCCGCCCAAGGGATCCCTCTGCGGCCCGATGGCG
Organism: Eutreptiella sp. 'Long Island Sound 2002'; assembly: GCA_964036045.1. NCBI lineage: Eukaryota > Euglenozoa > Euglenophyceae > Eutreptiales > Eutreptiaceae > Eutreptiella > Eutreptiella sp. 'Long Island Sound 2002'. The sequence continues at coordinate 25,231,281 of OZ038399.1, read as the reverse complement.
GAGTCGAGGGGGATGGGGGGACAACCTCCTGCTTTGAGGGTTGAACAGAACGTCAGATCGTGGCTACCGAAGCAGCTGTAGAAAAAAAAAATCGTACACCACTTGCCGGCGAGGGTTGAGCCTCCTGGCACCCCTGGTTTTGAAGGTGGAAGCCGTTGCGGAGAAATGTTACAGCCACTTGCAGGAGCACTACCACCGCTTGCTCTGAGAGTGGCAGACGGGGGAGAGACAGTGTGAATGCTTTCAACCAAAGCAATAGCGTTCGCTCTGATACATCACTGCTCTACAGCTCTGTTTGCACTGCAGCAATGTTTAGATACTCCACCCGTCGTGGCCTTTCCTCCGTCTCAGCACGACACGCTGACTATGGACAGTCGTCATGCAACTACCGCACCCTGCAGCCCCGCATGCCCATGCGCCGACCCCTGTGCAAAGGCCCCGAGAGCCCTGAGAGAGAATGTGTGTGTGTATGTGTGTGTGGGGGGGGGGGGGGGGGGTGGCACCATATTATAGAGGAAGGCCTGTATGGGTCGACAGTTGGGTCAGAGAAAGGTAGGGCCCCTGTGCTTCAGAGGACGACACTCTTGGTGTCTGCACCGGCGCCCCCCATGTACACCACCCTCACCTAGGCCAAAGCCTCTGGCCTTGAGGTCTTACGATGCTTCTGTGCTCGCACGCCCATGCCGCTCCACGGGTCGCCTTCTCAGGCGTGCCCGTTTGCACGGGCGCTCTCTCGGGGAGGGGGGGTTCGGTTCCCCGCTGTCGTTTGTCCCCCCGCTGGCCTCGGCCTGTCTCGTTTGGGGCCCCTTGCACCCCCCGGGGTGGGCCCCTGCTCGTCGGTGTGCGCAGCACACGCCGTTTGGGGGCGGGGGGGTGCCTTTCTGCCCCCCCCCTGCCCATCGAGGTCCGTTGACTGATTCTTCGGCACTCCAATACGCGTGCTGGGGTGTGGCTCGTGACCACTGGGCACTCCGTGGGCACTCGTGGGTGCCCGTGATGTCCCCGAGAGCAACAGTGCCTTACCCCCCGGTGTGTGGTCGCGCATGCTCTGCACGGGGGGTGTCCGTGTGTCTCGCATATCCAGGTTCTGGTGCGCCGTTTGTGGGTCTCGGGTTTGCGCGTCCTTGCGGCAGTCCTCAGGGGTGTGAATGCCATCGCCAGCCGCGTCAGGCCCTGGACCTCTGCCTAGGCTCCTTCGCCCACCTCGAAAGACTCCGTTGGTCTGCCCTCCTCCTTTCGCTGGGCACCGTGGTCTGTTCCCTGCCGGGGCTCGTGGCTGCTCCGCGTTGCGGGCCTGCTTCTTACCACGTTTCGCTCTGTGCTTGGCTTGCCTCAATCGTTGGCGTTGCACCCATCGTTCTTCCCCATATTTCCGTAGTCGGTGGAGGTGCTTCCCCACGTCCAGTGGTTTCGTGAAGAGGGGGCGCCCCTCCAGCCCCATAACCGCGCCTGCACCCATGGGTATCAGTGACTTGCAGTTGTTTGTGAGCTTGGCCGGGAGGATGGACTCCTTACCCACTGAGCGACCCAGTAACGTGGTGATGAGCCGCATGACCCGGGCCTTTTCTTGCAGGGACTTGTATGTGTGTGTGTGTGCAGTTGAGGGAGGACAAAGCACACAAGCACGCATGAAGAAAAACGAAGGAAGTTGCCAATCATTTTCGGAGAGCAGAGGTTTGCAATGACGACAAGAAGCAGGCACATACGGGTGTTCCTGCACCATCTTGTGCACTTGATGACAAGTTCTACTCACGCCATGTGCAGCTGATCGTCAATGCACACCCCTCAAAGCCTCATGTGCTGGTGGCGACAAAAAGGAGATCTGCATGTAATGACACAAATGCAGATGTACACATGCAGCAAAGTCTAGAGCAATAAACTGCTCTCTTCCCATTTCTCTCGAGCCTACAGATGCACAGCAAAGCTCCACTGCGAGAGCTAAAGGTTCAAAATGGTGGGATACATTCGGTTTGTGCATGCCCAAGCGTTCTTGATGGGTATCTTGGACATCCCCCTCTGTACCAATGGTGGGGTCTCACGTCATACCAGGTTAAGCTGGGCATAATTCTGCAGGCGCCTTTGAAGCCGGTCTGGGTGGGGAATGCAGACTGCTTCCTGTGTGCAACCTCCTGAGTCCCTGCTATTGAGCACATGTACAGTGTAATCAATCACAAAACTGCTTGACGCTGGCCACCCTGAAACCATGGTGGTTATTCGCTTTTTTCTATTTCTTGGATTGCTTTGCCAAGCCTTTGCCGTGCCCTGCCGTAGTTCCATGCTACCGTTGTTGCTGATGCTGAAGAATGAAAAAAACACGTAATTCTTACTCCCCATTTGCAAAACAGAACCATTGGCAGGCCATGTGGACAGCTGCTTTGAGCCATGAAATCGGCCGCCCCTGTCTCACAAGAGGTCGGTTCCCTTGGAATGGGCTCTTGGGCTGATGATCAATGTTGGAAGGGTTCTAAGGCTGCCTTTTGTCCCACGCTTGTCACCACAAAACCTGACAATTCACGGGTTCCAAGCGCACAGCAGCTCAATTCCACCTTGGCTTCTTGGGTGGAGGTATGCTTTCTTGATTGACCTTTTGGACGCACCCATCTGCACTATTAGTGAGGTGTCACATGACGTTAGGATGGCGGGATTTCCCATTTCCAGGGTCCCACTGTGCCCGGTGGAGCTTGGGGACTGGGAATTCCCTGGGTCGCTTGCCTGTAAGGAACAGTGTGTGCCATGTTTCCCGTTGCAGAAACTACAGCTGTGCCTTATGGAAGGGGGGTGACAGGCTTGTTTTAGAACAGGGAGAGGGGGGTTGGGCGAGGCTTCTTTTAGAACAGGGAGAGGGGGGTTGGACGAGGCTTGTTTTAGAACAGGGAGAGGGGGGTTGGACGAGGCTTGTTTTAGAACAGGGAGAGGGGGGTTGGACGAGGCTTGTTTTAGAACAGGGAGAGGGGGGTTGGGCGAGGCTTGTTTTAGAACAGGGAGAGGGGGGTTGGACGAGGCTTGTTTTAGAACAGGGAGAGGGGGGTTGGGCGAGGCTTCTTTTAGAACAGGGAGAGGGGGGTTGGACGAGGCTTGTTTTAGAACAGGGAGAGGGGGGTTGGATGAGGCTTGTTTTAGAACAGGGAGAGGGGGGTTGGACGAGGCTTGTTTTAGAACAGGGAGAGGGGGGTTGGACGAGGCTTGTTTTAGAACAGGGAGAGGGGGGTTGGACGAGGCTTGTTTTAGAACAGGGAGAGGGGGGTTGGACGAGGCTTGTTTTAGAACAGGGAGAGGGGGGTTGGACGAGGCTTGTTTTAGAACAGGGAGAGGGGGGTTGGACGAGGCTTGTTTTAGAACAGGGAGAGGGGGGTTGGACGAGGCTTGTTTTAGAACAGGGAGAGGGGGGTTGGACCCAGGGAAGGATCGGGGGGGGCTGAGGCTCCTCCTTACCAACTGACATCTGAAATGTTTTGGCAGTGTAGGCACTGGAAATTTTTTCTAGCTGAATCATAGTGATAGAATTCCTGTGGATATCGTTCTAGATTGTTGTCGTTGTGACTGCCTAGTGGGCTTTGGATGGTTGTTGCTATTTCTTGGTGGGATTTGGATGGTTGCTATTGTTTCTTGGTGGCCTCTTGGTGTTGGCTGTTATTTCCTAGTGGGCTCTGTGTGGCTGTTTCTTGGTGGAATTTTAGATGGTTGATGATAATTCCTTGTGGGCTCTGGGTAGTTGGGTAGCTGCACACGCCAAGCCCACCAAGCACAAAGCTGTTGAATTGCATCACATGTGGGCAGCAGACAAAAAAAGATGCATTATATGGCACATCATTGGCACCGAAATGTTAATTCAAGTTCTACAATATTTGGGAGATTGGCCGGGATTTTATTTTATTCGGCAAAAACTGAACGAGGTGTGACCCGCGATTTGGCCACATGCCACCCCCTCCCCCCCCCCGGTCCAAACCACTCCCTCCCTCCCCCTGCTCCTTAGTTTAGAGTTGGCATGTGGTGAATGCTTTGCTGTGGGGCCTTTGACCAAGTCCAAAAGTTGAAAAGATTTTCTTTGCAAGTTTCACCCCACACCCAGGGAAACTCGGGGCCGCTGACCTTGTCATGGTGTGGGGACCCGAATGGCTCTGGCCATTGCGAACAGACCAGAAAAGAGAGCGGCCGGGGGCTCTGGCTGCTTAAAGTTGCCCAGCAGACGGGGCTCGGGGGGGGGGGGGGGATATCGCCTTAAGTTGCTTGATTTTGCGGGCCCAACGGCCTGTAGACTGCTGGGACCTGTGACACTGCCCAGCCAGGATTCCGTGTGCAAGGAGTTCCTGTTTCTGCTGTCGCTGCCAGGCCAACTGCCAGCCAGGCTTCTGAGCGCAGGGGTTGCCTGTACATGCCTCCTCCTCTCCTCCACCACAACACCCTCTTCTCTGCAACCAGTTGCCCTGTTGCCCTGCAGCATCCATAGTGTATTGCCCCTAGTTGAGTAGCCCCTAGGGGAGTAGCCTGGGGGTGTAGCCTGGGGTGCTGCAGAGCAAGAGAGGCACCCAGACAGGGTGCACGTACATTAGTAGATCCCTCCTTCCCTCCCTCCCCCCCACCCCTCATCCCTCCTATATGCCCATCAGCACCCACGGGCTGGGTGCTTTGAATGCCCTGACGTTCTAGGGCAGTGCAGTGGCCTGGGCTGCCCAAAGTTGCCCACCATAAGCTGACAGGTGACGAGCTCTATCACACAAGAGCCTAAGTCCCATGGGTCGCTACGCCCGAATTCAAGAAATGCTGCTGGCAGGGACTACGAGAGATCAGAGCTTTTGGCCCGTGTCCCAGGGAGCTGCCCCCCGAATTCTCGTACCATCCATCCATCCATCCATCCCCTCCCTCCCCCTGCTCCTTAAATTTAGAGACGTCTGAAAATTGGCATGTGGTGAATGCAGAAAAAGCTTTGCTGTGGCACCTTTAGCCAAGTATTTGTTTTTTGCACCCAAAAATTGAAAGATTTCCTTTGCAATTTGCCCCCATAAAAATACATTTTGTGCAAACATTGAACCACAGAAAAGGCTAAATACATTTTTCTTTGCGATTTCTTTCGAAGGAAACCAATTTTGGCATGAACCCCTTCGTACACATTGTTTCCGCCCCACTGTTTTCACTGTTGAAGGCTTTGAGTCAAGAAAACCGCTGCACACAGGTTTAGCAATACACAGGGCGATACACTTGCCTCCCTTGCCCCTGCCCATGCCCATAGACATGCTGTTGAAAATAAAATACATGAAATAGGCATTCGCGGTGATGGCGTCCACTTGCAATGTTTTGGGGACCACTGCACATCTCCATCCAAAGAGAACAGTGATGAAGAGTAGGAAAGAAGGTGTGCAAGGTGAACGTGGCTGCCAAACAACACAAAGAAAAGGCAACACAAAAGGCAGGGTAAGGGGTTGGCAAAAGGCTTCAACAACGCTCATGCATGCCTTACGTCAAATTGCACACAGGAACAGGCCGCCGAAGCCGAGGTTCGACGACCAGAGGCCTGTTTCTGCCCCGGGCCAAGGGGTTGATGCCAGTTTCTGTTCTGTGCAGCACTAAAGCCAAAACCACACTGCAAAGGCTAGGGCTGCTGAGCGCTGCACAGACCAGGGCTATCCCCTGGCCACGAGGATTTGTGCGGACGCATTGGTAGTGGTCCGACAGACTCTGTACATTTTGTGCTGCGGGCAAATGCTGCAAGCACGAATCGGTTCATCACAAAGCACGAGATGTTGTTGGGTGCCAACGTTCCTCAAAGGCAAAGGGGGCGAGGGGAGGGGGGGGGGGGGGGGGGCGGCACTGTGACAAGCCCCTGTCCGACGGAAACAGGATCCTCGGCGACAACTCTCGTTGTTGACGAATGCAGAGAGCAAAGCGGTGTACAGCCCTCAGCTGTATCGATACGACAGCCTTACCACAGGACCATGAAGTGCTGCAATAATGAGCACTGTGGCATGGCTCACGGTGCATACCCTTGCACATGTACATTTCCAAGGATGTGTGCAAGGAATGGGGCTGGAAAGGGGAAGCAATAAAATAAAATACCAAAGCGGAAAACCCGAACTTGGGCTCTGGGTGTTCGTGAGAAGGCTCAGCTGCGCAGACATGTGGGCACAGTCATGCCTGGCCACAGGCATCCGTCAGAACTGTCGGGTGGTTGCTTTGCATACAGCACCGTCCGCGGCAGTGCATTAAACCCTCAGAAACAATCCAACGCAGCAGATAAATATATGGGGTCTGGAGGCGTAGCCTGAAAGTACACGAAAAGGGCCCAAAGCACAGAGCAAACAGGCTTCCAAACGTGAACCAGGCGCACCTGGCGATGGAATGCGCTGTGAGAGCACTCAAAGAGGGGGCCGGTCCAGATTGTTGTGGCGAAACCGGGAGCCCTCAGACAGCAGTTGCATATGACATGCAGACGCTAACAAATCCTTTGTTGGCCCGTCGCGGGCTCATCAACGTTGACTTCAACGAGATCAGTGGATCAGTGGGCAGAGCTCCAGGGATCAGGCCCTAAAACAGTCCCATTTCTCAGGCAGCGGCATGACTTGCACGACGCCATCCTTCAGCTGCACCGGGTACACCGGCACCCGCACGGAGGGGTCCCCGAGGCACACGCCGTCTTCCAGCCCAAAGCTCTGCTTGTACAACGGGGACGAGACCTTCAGGACCCCATCCTTGTCCCCCACAAGCCCACGGGACAAGACGTAGGCCTGCGAAAAGGGGTCGAAGTTGCTGAGAGCGAACAAGCGGTCGTCCGGCAGCCGGAACACAGCGATCTGCTGCCCCCCGACGAGCGCACACACGCCGCAGTTCGGGACCATCGCCTCGAGCGGGCACACAGTGGCCCACTCCCGCTCATTGACCGGCAGCTGCTCGAGGGCGGGCTGCGGCACCGGCAAAGGATTGGCGGGCTCTGTGACGGGCAGGCGCTTCTGCTTCCGCTCGTACTGGTACACGAGGGCCCCGGCCTCGGCCGGCGGGTCCTGTTTGTCGTGGGGCATGTTCACGAAGGTCTTGAATCGAGCCCGGACAGCGGGGTCCTTGCACGCCGTCGCCCACTCGTCCTGGTACGTGTCGACCACCAGCTGCATCTGCTCCTCCAAGTCTTCGCAGATCCCCAACTTGTCATCGATGACCACGCTCTTGAGGTAGTCCATTCCCCCGTCGAGGGCCTCGAACCATTTTGAGGTGCGCTGCAGCCGGTCCGCCGTCCGGCAGTAGAACATCAGGACGCGGTCGATGAGCTTCACGAGCATTGCGGGGTCCAGATCCTCTGCGAGCAGGTCCGCGTGTCGTGGCTTCATTCCTCCGTTGCCGCAGACGTAAAGGTTGTACCCGTTCTTTGTGGCGATGATCCCGATGTCTTTGCTCTGCGCCTCCGCGCACTCACGAGTGCAGCCCGACACCGCAAACTTGATTTTGTGGGGGGATCGCAGGCCTTTGTACCGGTGCTCCAGTGCAATCCCCATGCCAACCGAGTCTTGCACGCCATATCTGCACCAAGTACTGCCCACACATGTCTTCACCGTGCGGAGGGACTTTCCGTAGGCGTGCCCAGTCTCGAATCCTGCCTCCACCAGACGGTCCCAGATCAGCGGCAGTTGATGGGCCTTGGCGCCAAAGAAGTCAATGCGCTGGCCGCCAGTGATCTTCGTGTAGAGGTCGAAGTCTTTGCCGATTTGTCCGAGGGTGATGAGGGCGTCAGGGGTGAGCTCGCCCCCGGCAATGCGGGGCACGACGGAGTACGTACCATCCCGCTGCATGTTCGCGAGGAAGTAGTCGTTCGTGTCCTGGAGCTGAGCCAGGGGCGCCTCAAGGACATGTTTGTTGAAGGTTGTCGCGAGGATACTTGCCACTGTAGGCTTGCAGATCTCACAGCCAAAGCCCCCGTTACCCGACCCTTTGATCACCTCATCGAAGTCTCGGTACCCCTTCGCACGGATGATGTCGTGCAGCTCCCGGCGACTGAACGGGAAGTGCTCGCATAAATGATTCTTAACGGAGATGCCGAGCCGGCCCTTCTCATAATTCATGAGGTCGGTCAACAATGAAATGCAGCCGCCGCACCCGGTCCCGGCTTTGGTGCAGGACTTGATCTCGTCCATCGAGTGGCAACCGTCCTGCACCGCTTGGCAGATGTCGTCCTTCTTCACGTTGTGGCAGGAGCAGACGGTGGCGACGCCCGGGAGCGTCTCCACGCTCCCGACCGCCGCGTTGGCGCTGTCGAAGGTGGGGAGGATGAGGCTCTCGGGGGGCTGAGGGACCGGCAGGTCGTTGAGCATGATGCTGAGGATGTTGTTGTACTGGTTCGCCTCCCCCACCAGAATGCACCCGATGATCTTCTCGCCGCTGGCCTCCGTCAACAGGCACTTGTAAATGCCCTCGGTCTCTTTGCTGTACACCATCGTGCGGCATCCCGGCGTCTTGCCGAGGCTGTCCCCGATGATCCCGACGTCGAACCCGACGATCTTCAGCTTCGTGGAGCAGTCCACGTTGCCGAACGGCGTCACCTCACGTCCCGCGATGTGGTCCGCCACGACCCGCGCCATGGCGTTGCCCGGCCCCACGAGGCCGTACGTGCGGCCCCTGTGGGAGACGCACTCCCCGATCGCGTACACGTTGGCGTCCAGCGTGGTCACGCACTCGTCCGTCACCGCGATGCCGCCCCGCGGCCCAACCTCCAGACCGCAGTCCTTCGCGAGCTGGTCCCGGGGCAGAATCCCAGTCGAAAAGATGACCATGTCAATCTCCAGCTCCGTCCCGTCCTCGAACTCCAACTTCTGCACGCCCCGTTCGTCGCCCACGACCCGCTTCGTGACCTTGAAGAAGTGGCAGCGGATGCCCAGGCCTTCGACGTGCTGCTGCAGCATTTTCCCGGCCGTCGCGTTGAGCTCGCGGTTCATGAGGCTGCCGGAGCGTTGGATGACGTGGCACTCCAGCCCCATGTTGATCATGGCCTGGGCAGCCTCCAGCCCCAGCAGCCCTCCCCCAAGCACCACCGCCCTCTTGCACTTCTCTGCGTATGCGGACATCTGCTGCAGGTCTTCGATCTTGCGGTACACAAAGCAGCCTGGCAGGTGACTGCCTGTTATCGACGGGACCAAGGGAGCGGAGCCTGTGGCGAACACCAACTTGTCGTATGTGATGTTCTTGCCCTCGCTGCTGATGACCCTCTGCTCGCACCGATCGATCTGCACGATCTTCTCGTTCAGGTGGACCTGCAGGCCCCACGTCTCATAGAAGCCGTCCGGCACTAGGGAAAGGTCGTCGACGGTCTTGCCGGCGAAGTATGAGGACAGCTGCATGCGGTTGTAGGCCTTGTGGGGCTCGTCCCCGAAGACGATGATGTTGTAGTTGCTCGCACACCCCCGGGCCACGAGCAGCTCGAGGAGGTGGTGCCCCACCATCCCATGCCCCACGACGACGATGTTGTGCTTGTCGGCCATCCAGACAACGAACGGCAAAGGACAAGGTCGAAAAAAAAGACACTTAGAAAGCGTGAGGGGCGTGCTACCGCGTTTCTGATGTCAAGCTTCAGGCACACACAAAAGCAAAGCACTTCCTTGCCGAGGCTTTTTCAACCTCATGGGTAGCATGCAACAAAATTAATGTTCTACGAACTAACATGGGGACTTCATAACGGCCACAGGGAACCAGTTGCTGGACCGCTTTGGGTAGCAAATAATACCCTACAACAATAACCAATGTCCATTTGTCCATTGTTGCTTTTTCACTATGGTGATTACAGAATTGATGAATTGGTAATCAACGTGTTCGTGGGAGAGTTTGCATTTCCCAGGGCAACATCCCAGACATTTTGGAAAAAGTCGCTTTTCTTTTGTTTTTGCCCATCCAAATATCTCTCCCTCCCTTCCAATGCCAAAGACGGGCAAACAGATGCACAAGCTCAATTGAGCCATTGCGAAACCTAACAATGGGCGTAAAAGTGGAGACAAGGCCTCTCCCCACATCACGTGTGTGCTAATTTTGTTCGATGGCGGCTTGCTGTTGCTGAGATATTCATTAGTTAAGAGGACCTACCACTAAGTGTGTGTCTAGTATGGCCTGGTCCTTGAGGTGGAAGTGAGGAACCATGCGCAATGTGATTTTTTTTTTTTGATCAAATGGGCCAGTTCATAATGTGCCAAGGGCCACTGTGGGCCAAGTTCGATGCAGAGTACAGATTTCGGCAAAGCCAGGGTGTGCATACGGGCTGCAGCTCATGACTGCGCCCCCATGGTTTCCCGTTGGGGTGGTTGTGGTCATGTCATTGGTATTTCCCACTCGTTTGGATCCCAGTGCGTTTTGTGGCGTTTTGATAGTTGTTGCATCGGGACTTCCCACAAGGTGGGGTCCCAATGTTCTCGCGGCCGTTTCCGTATGAGGTATATCGTCTGTCGTGCTAGTCGGGTTGTTTGCCAGTATTGTGTCGTCTTATGTTTGCAGGCGTCATGGTAGCACTGTGTCATGTTTGCCAAGTGTTTCTGCTGGCACCACATGTAGAGTGCCCCTGCAGCGGCGTGTGCCCTGTGGTATATGTCGTGTGTTTGCTGTGCGTGGTCTTGTGCCAACCTGCCTGCTGTCTTTCTGTATTGTTCCCATCGCTGTGCGTCAACGCTGGGACGCTGACGCTTCTTGGTGGGTTCGTCTTGTGCCGTGTTAGTTGCTCGTATTCTTGCGAACCATGCCACTGCCTCATCGTCGTTTGCGCCGCGCGCATCACGTATCCATTGGTCGGGGTCGATGGGTTCCGCCGTCGCGACCTCGGTCTTACGTTTGCGTTTCGTGCCGCTCCGCATGGGCGCCTCGACGTGGTTTCGTACGTTTTGCGGCGTTTCACGCGGTGGAAGTGCCTGCGCGACGTACTTGGTCAGCCATAGGGGCGACGGTGGCTGGTGAGGTGTAGGGTCTGCGTATTTCCGTCGTAGCGTTTGGACAGACTGAATCATGCGAAACTGAAAAAGGCCCACCTCTGTCCGAAGCTTATGCCGTTCTGTGGTGGGTATGGCGGCGATGAGAGACAGTGGTACGAGCAGCCTGGCACAGAGCCAGAGTTCTTGGCTGTTGGCCGTTTGCTGCCATTGGTACGTGTATTGGGCCCAATCAGTCCAGCTCCTGCGCCATAGGTCCCAGAAATCGCCCCAGGCAGGACAGTAAGCCAGTCTCGACTGCACTGATGCTCCGTGTTGTTGGCCACACTGGGAGCAGAGGGTGGGTGTTCGTTCCCAAGGGGCACCTACTCCCCACCACCTTACCTGCCCCCACAGCCATGGTGTCCACGTGTTTCGTCTGTAGTGTTTCATGGGGAGCCAGCTCACCCAGTGTACCTCTGGTGTTTGTTTTTGTCTACGCACTTGCATAATCCATGCCTTGGCAGGCGTGGGCATGATTTGTCTGGTGATGACAATATCATGGGGTTGTGGTTGTTGGGAGTCCATGGGCAGGTTGTCGCCCATATTGGCAAGGACATCGGAGTGGTTGTTCCCCTGTATGTCTTGGTAGTCTTTATACGTGGTGGCTTGTTCTAGGGTACGGTGTCCCGGTGTCCATCGTATCGTCAGTCGTTTCGAGGAGGTGTTGAGATACCCTATGTCGCGGTAGTCCTGGTCCTTGACCACTCCTTTGTGTTTTATAGGTGTGGCTTTCACCACACTGTGGTTGTCAAGTATGATGTCGTCCCCTGGTCTGGCCAGTTCAGAGGCCAAAGCGCAAGCGATTGTCTCGGCCCGATACACCTGTTGAGGCCCGTGCACCCGGAAAGCCGCGCGGTAGGTCCCATTGTAAATACCCCCTCCCGCTCGTCCGTGTCGTTTCGACCCGTCTGTGTACCACCGTGTGGTGGTGGGTTCTCCCGTGTAGTGTACGGTGATCCCGTGGATCTTCTGCTAGTGGGGTAGCGCCTGACATACCTCGTGGGTTTCCTCGGGGGTTGGTTCGTCTAGCGGGTTCATCCAGCCGTAGTCCAGACGGTTGGTCGCCGGCCGTGTCTTCCCTGCGTGTGTCTCTTGATCCTCCTCGGAGCTCTCCGAGTCGTATAGTCCCGCCGAGAGGGGTCGATGTTGCCTGGGTTGGGATATACGCTGACCCACCGTGCCCCCTAGGGCTCGGACGGCGTCAATGTATTTATATTGGGTTGCGGTGAGCTGTTGTGTAAGGCCGTTATTCTGCAGTTCTTGCTGTCCTATTGTGACCCACCGGGTGATGTAGGACCACCATAACTGGCGGAGGCCAAGTCCCCCGTGGCTGAGGTTGGTAGTCAGCCGGTGTTTGTTCATTTGTTGTTCTATCCCGGGTGTGTCCCTGATGAACTGAAGCAGTATGTCATCCCAGTGTGCCATCCGTGTCCTGTTCCCGAGGAAAAGCCCTCTGTAAGTCCATCGGGGGATGAGAACGGCGTTTATGATGGCTACCTTTTCGTAAGCGTTTAGCGGTAAGGTCCTGTATGCCGCTACGTCGTGGTGCAGTTGTGTGGTGACCATGTCCCATGCTGTGTCTTCTTGTGTGGGGTGGGCAAGCACGTGCCCAAGGTACGTCATTATGGGTGGCCGCACGGGGATGAGCTGGTGTTGCCAAGTGATGGGTGTTAGGTTGTAGTCCTTAGCCCAGTGGTATACTTCAGTTTTGTCCTTATTGAAGCGTAGCCCCATTGTGTAGGCCACGGCGTGGAGTGTATCTAAGGTGTGAAGTAGTGCTTCCTCCGTGGGTGCACGCACAGCAATGTCGTCAACGAACACGTATAGTTGGGCTCCCGGGCACCGCTCTTTGGTTTCGCGTAGTAGTATGTCGTAGTATAAGAGAAATAGTGTCGGGGAGAGGGGGCACCCCTCCTTCATACCCCTGGTGGGACGTATGGGGAGGTCCCTTCCGTGGAGGGTCAGTACAGCCGGTGTGTGTTGGTATATTTCCCCCAGTATTCGGATGATGTTTTCTGGCGCCCCTGCCTCCTTGACGATCCCAGTCAGCATGGGTCGAGGGACTGATGGGAATGCTTTGGCCACATTGAGTAGGGCCACGTACCCGTCTTGTGTGTGTAAGTCGTTTAGTAGTTTCGTGGCTAAGGTCGTGGTGTTTCGGCCCTGTGTGGCGCCGTGCTGTATGTCTAGTAGTCCCGGGGTCATGGCCCTTGATATACGCGTCAGGAGGAGGCGTGTGAGTATGCTATATATAGCTGTGGATACGTAGATCGGCCTGTAGTTCCTTGGGTCCTGGGGATCCTTCTTTTTATATATGAGCACTACCCTGGACTGCAGCCATGCCACTGGGATGTTTTGTCCGTTCCAGGCAGCTATGATTGCCTGGTATAGTTGTTGCTGTATGTGGTTAGGTAGGTGCCGGAGCAGGTGCGGAGGAACACCATCAGGTCCGGCTGATTTATTCTTTGGTGCCCGTAGGCACCGCAGGTACTCCTCGTATGTTGGGGTTGTGGTGTTCCATGTGTGGTGCCGTACATGTTTCCGTATTAGTCGTCGGCACGCGTCCTCTTCGTATGTTGGGTCGCCCGCAAAGTGGTTGAGGACGTACTGCCATTTTATAGAAGTAGCCTGATCTGTGCACAGCTGCCCGGCGCAGTTTGCCGATTTGTCTCCGTATGTGTTGCTCTTGTGTCTCCCCGTATTCGCGTAACCGTGCCTTGGGGTCCGTGGTTTCCGACCAGGTTGCGGTGGCCGATGTCTTGGTGCGCGCTGGTTGTCGTGGTCGCGCCGTGTGTGCTATCGCCGATAGGATGCGCCGTGCTGTGTGTAGGGGTGGGTCGGTGTTCTTTACGGGTAGTGTGGATATGGAGTTGGTAAATCGTTGGAAGTGTGTGGTATACCACTTCGTGACCGTGGGCTGCGGTTTCCTGCGGGATGGGTCGGGGGCCCCTATCCTCCAGCGGATTCCAAGAAGGACCGGAGCATGGTCCGATATGGGCATTTGTATGGTGTCATAGTATGTCCAGGGTATGTTGGGTATTTGTTGCCTGATCAATATGGCGTCCAGGCGACGTGGTCGTCCATGCCTAGGTATGCGGGTGTAGTACTGTCGGGGCTCGGGTGGCTGGCTACTCGCGTGTAATGGGTCAAGGAACACTCCGTTGGCCAGGTCTTCTTGCCACGGGCGTGACGGGTTGGATGACCAAATGTCATCGTTGTAATCCCCCATTACAATGTCATAAGGTTGGAGGGACTGCAGGAATAGGTCCACCTCTTGCTTGTCCTGGCGGTTGAATTTGGAGTACACACACGCTATGGTTCGGCGGGGGCTATTGGGGAGTTGAAGCCTGATGGCCCCTGCTAAACCGTTTGGTGAGTATAACGTTTCGAGTATGTGAGGGACCACATTGTTGCGGACGATGAATGCTACCCGTGGTTCGGTCCCAGGCGCGGCGTAGCACTTGTAGTTGTTGTTGAGCGTTGTTGTGGCTGCCTCCGGTTTAGGGAAACACGGGTTATATTCCTGGATGCCGCAGAGGTCGATACGGCACTAGCTGATCAGGTGGAGGGCACTGGCCCAGCGCTGAAGGGTGACAGAGCCTTGTGCTCCTTGTATGTTCCAGGTGGCCAGTTTCATGTCGTGGTCCTTTGCGGTGGTCGTGTCATCTAGGCGGTCGTACCGTCGATTTGTGTTGACCACCAGGTGTTGCGCATATTCCTCTATGTCGAGCAACGGAACGGGGGGTCCCGGCACGTCCCGGCACCCGCGCCGGAGCTGGTATATCCTGCGGTGTCCGGGGTTGGGGTGGACATCTCCGCATTGGAGGACCCAGTTGTTGTTGTACCGTGTGTTGTGAGGGCTGGTCACCGTAGTGATGGACACTGGTGCGCGGTAGTAGCGGCTCGGCACCCCCGTGTTAGGGGCGGTCGGGGTGTGGAAAAAGCGGGCGATATAGAGGAGGAGCAGGCCGGGCCGCCACATTTGGTGGCCGTGGGGGTTTGGGCCCCGTGAGTAGCCGTGCCGGTGCCGTAGCGGCGGGGTGTATCGCCTGCGTACTCTCCGATTTACAGGGAGCAGATATACTGGTCCCTCTGTATGTGTAGTGGGCGCCAAGAGTAGGAGGAGGGCCGTAATGGCGATGCACGGCATGAGGAACAGGCACCTCACTTTTTCCCTTTGCCCTGCGGGTTTTTTGACGGCCCCTTTCCTTTCCCTTTGTGTTTGGTGTCGGCGGTGAAGGCAGCCGTACCGTCTGCCTGCTGGTTGGATTGTGGTGATGTAGGTGTTGCCTTCTTCTTTTTGGGTGGCGGTGTGGTTTTTGTGGGGGTTTTTTGTGGTGTTTTGTTGTGGGGTTTTGTTTTCTGTGCCTGGTGTGGCAGTCGTGCGTGTGCTGTTGTGGGTTTGGCTCGTTTGTCTGGTTGTTGGTCGTGGGGTCCATCCGTGTCCATGGTGTCCAGTTGTGGGTGGAGGTCCGTTAGTGTGACGTCGTCGTTGGTTTGGCCGAGTTCGGTCAGGATGGCCTCATCCCAGTCTGCCACGTTGATGGGTTCAGGCTCTGCGAGCAGCTGTTTTTCCTTGTTGATTTCTGTGATGACGCGTTCAGTCATCATGTCTGCACCCAGCTGTTTACCTGCCTTCATTCGTCTCCGGAAGGCCGCGTCGTCACCCGTCTCCTGTGGCATTTTGTGTGAGAGCATCTTGTCGATGCGCTCTGTTACTTGTGTGTCCGTGTTATCGTCTCCTAGCGTTATGTGGACGTATTCACCGGGTGCTACTCCGATGTATTGTCCGGCGCTGAGGGCCACTGCCGTGGCATGTTGGTATTGGAGCGAGGCGTAGGTGCAGCCTGCGTCGCTCCACATGTTGGGTTCTAGTTTCCAACTGCTCCAACATCCAAAGAAGGATGCCACGACTTTCGCCGTGTCGTCTCCTGCGCCCTGCGTCCACCCTACGAACACCGTCGTGGCATCGTTTCTGGTCAATTTTGGTGGCCGCTTGATGTCCCTGGAGCGGCTTGTGGACTGTGTCCAATTGTTGCGGTTGAGTATGACATTGGTCATTACGTGGACCAGTTCGTAGCTTTTCATGCCCTTCAGTAGTTGGGCAATCAAGCGTCGGTCTGTGTCTGGGTGGAATTGTATCAGGAGACGCTCCTTCCTAGCTCTAGCTGTTCCCTGTCTATGTCGTCCACGATTTCCTGTACTGACGTTATTCTGTCTTCTTTATGTTCTGTGTATTGTTGTCTCAGGATGTATAGGCTCTCGTAGTCAGTTTCAGTGAGCCAGTAGGGTTCAGGGTTGCCGGCGTTTTCCTCCTCTTGTTTTATGGTTTGTAGTGCCTGCGTCAGACGAGGCAGCAGTTGCATGGGCAGGTGCCGTCTCCAGGCATGTGACCCACTTTGCCCTGCGGTGTGTTCCGAGGCGCACTTCCACCGAAAGGTGTTGTGTGGGTCCTTGCTTGCTATGGTGGATGCGACGTCAGACTGGTGGCCGTTGATTCGTTTCATAAATGTGTCTCGCGTCCTAATGCCAGTTTCCGGTGGGCACTCCACTACGACTCTAGTTTTGGACGGTTTTGGCTGCGGTCCTCCAGTCCCACTTGTATGGGTGTGCCCTTCGTGAGTGCGTAAGTTTTGTGTGTGGGCTCGTGTCCCATCTTTATGGTGTTGTCCAGGTGGAGGACCATGATGGGCTTGGGCTGTAGGTGGTCGACTAAGGTATCGTGTTTTGGGGACCACTTGCGTACTGGGAATTTGTCGAATTGGTATACTCCCCTAACATAGCGGGCTAGCTTCCGTAGTGGAGCGCGGTGGAGGCAATCCATGCGGTAGGTCTGCAGTGCTATGGTATCCTGTCGGTCCGCCTCATATGCCAGGACCAGTTCCTTGGCCCCTGGGTCGCCGAGTGCCCGTAGGACTTGGTGGACCCGTTCGTCCTCACTTCCGCCCCATTCCGTTTGTATGGCTGCGCGTTGCATCCGTCGGTCATGGTTGCGGCGGGTCCCGGTTGCCTGTGGTAGTAGTAGGTATGTCTTGTTCCGGATGTCTGGGTTCCCTTGATGGTCGGCTTCTGTATAGACTGTGTACCGTTGTGCCTCAGCCATCTCGGATACTGTGTGTATACCGTCGGAGTCTGCCTCATGCATCACTGTCATGACGTCGCGCAGTTTGTGTTGCGCAAGCAGGGGGAGTTGGTAGGTGTTCCTGTCATACCATACCCCTTCTTGTGTCTGCCGCCTTATGTGTTCTGTGGTCACCGCACGGTTGGGGTGCTTTGTTAAGTACGCTTTCAGTCTGGTTTGTGTGTCGTACACGACTGAAGCTTTCAGTGTGTCTTGTTCTGCTGTTGTCATTGGTTGTTGCGGCGTGCCTGTATTGAGTTTCACTAGTTCGTCTATGAGCTGGTATTCCGTTGGTGTGTGTATGGGTAGTTTGTCCAGGGGGTTATTGCCGTATTCGTGGAATGTGTATGCCTGTGCATCCTCCTGGGGGGGAGGGGGGGAGTAGCTAAACCCGTCTGCGTGATGGTCGGGTGGTGTGCTAGGTGGCCCGTTCTGGGGGGATTCCCGTTCCGTGCTATCCTCCGATAGGGGGTGTGGGTTTGTATCGAGGGTGTCCGGGGGGTTTTCCTCCGCGTCCCCTTGGTCGTGTGCGTCAGTATGCAGTCCAGATGTATTTCTTTCATAGTTTTCCGCCAGGGTGCGCACCATGCCATGGGGTGGGGCGTTGTTGTCTGGGCCTGGGTTTGGTTCCACATCGCCATCCTGTGTGGCATCTGGGACCCATTGGGTGTGTTGTGGGTAGGCGACATCCGGGGTGGCATGTGGAGCCATATTGTGGCGCACATCCGGTGGGTGGTAAGCTGGTACCCAGTCGGTGATGTCGTACTCCAGGAGTAGGTCGTGTTGCGAGGGTTGGACCAAAAAAAGCCAGTACCGTATGGATATGGCCATTTGGAACTCATCTCTCGTGTCCGTAAGGACATGCAGTCTGTGTCTTGCGATATGGTAGTAGGGGAGGTCAGTTCTGAGGTGTACCTCCCACAGTTGGCCTGTTGTGCTAGTAAGCCGTCTCCATACGTTGTATGCCAGCTGCGATGGCGGGTTGAGAGTTGCACTATAGTCCGTGTACGTGAGCAGTCGGTTGTTGTAGATTTGTATGTGGAAATACGCATATGTTGGGTCATCCGGGGGTGGGGGGGGGGGGGGGTATCCTTGGTTGCAGCGTGCTGCGGCACAGTGGGCATCTCAGCAGCCTTGGGTCGTTGGCGCAGGCCCGGCACAGCCTGTGCCTGGGGTCACAACTTAGGTTTGTATCCGCGGGGTTGTCCAAGCATATGGGGCAGTCCTCTGGGAGCTGCTCACTATCGTCCGCGTTCCATGCTTTTTTGGGTACGTTGTCGTCGGTCTGTTGGGGGAGTGGTGTCGCCTGTAGAAGCGGCAACAGGGCGCTGTGGACGTCTATCTCCATGTCCCCTGGTGGTGTGGTTTGCGTTGCTCGGTCTACTGTAGGTGGGGCTGGTCCCGGGTTGGGCTCCGTGTCTCCGTCCTGAGTCGGGTCGTGGACCCAGCTCGTTGGTCTTGGGTAGGGGCGGGTGCGTAGACATTGTGTTGTGCGGATCTTTCTGTGCGGTGTGTCATCCGCGACATGTTCCGTGATGTCCTCATATGTCCGCTTTGGGCGTAGGTTTCCTCGATTTCCGGGGGGGTGTTGCTCATCCCAGTGGGCCGTGCTCATGTGTCTTTTGGGTGCAGGTTGGTGGGAAGGCGCGCCTTCCGCTTTTCGTTTGTGGTGGTTGAACGCGTGTGTTGTCGATTGGTGCTCTTGGTATACCGTGTGTAAGTCGTTTGTGCGTCTCCGTTTTTGCTCGGGTGGTGAGTTGTCCGTGGTGCGTTTGCGCAGCATCCTGGGCGTTTGGTACGTGAGCGGAGTGTCTTGGTTGTAACGTGTGCGTTTCGCAGAGGGGGCTAATGGGCTGGGGCCGGGGTTGGGTTCAACATCTCCGTCACTAGTGACGTCATGTATCCACCCGTTCGGGGTGTCTACCGTGGTCGGTTGGGGGCTCGTCGTGTGCGGTTTTGGCGTTGGGCAGGTATGTGTGGTGGTTGCAGGGACGGCCCCTTGCCAGGATCCTTGTCGTGGGTACAGGGTGTCTGGGGACATTACGCTATAGAGGCGTCGTGGTACCAAGTCTGGGGTTTCCGGTTGGTGTATGGCGAAATACTTGTACGTGGTGCAGCGGAAGTACACAAAGTCGGCCATGTTGCATCGGGGGCACACTACATCGATGGTTGTGGTCATGTTTAGTCCTAACGGTGAGTTGCGTTTTTGTGTTTTCACGGTAAGCTCGGGTGTGTCCGGGGGGGTTGGGCGCGGTGTGCCTGGGGCATGTGCCCTGTGTATCGGGGTGACTTCTGGTGATGGTACCTCTGAAGTGCCATGTGTAGAAGACGATACTGCGCGTGGTGCGGGTGTGTTGTGTTCTAGGGTGAGGGTGGATGCCCGTCGCTTGCTTTTGAGTGCCTCCGTGAGCGCCTGGGAGCCGGACAGGAACATCATATATGGCCCCAACCCGGCCATCAACAGCACGCACGGGCGACCCGACGGCCCATCGCCCGCCGCAGACGGCGCAGGCCTAGACAGCACAGGTCCAGACAGACAAGCAACGGACTGGAAAGGCGGCTGGCCGTAAGGACATGCCTGCCCTTCAATCATACATGTGGGTGACTGGTGCCGCTGGCGCCTACTCGGCTGGGCCCTTGGCCACCGCCTACCCTGCCACTGGTTACACCGCTGGGTACACTGGTGTGGGCACATCTGTCGCCCGCGGTGATGCCCAGTTTGCTGGCCAGCGACAGGCAGCACAGGACAGCCAGGCAGGAACATCATATATGGCCTCAACCCGGCCATCAACGGCACGCACGGACGACCCGACGGCCCATCGTCCGCCGCAAACAGCGCAGACTCAGGCAGCACAGGTCCCGACAGACGGGCAACGGACTGGACAGGCGACTGCGACAGTGACCAGCGTACACGCAATTTGCGGTCCATATTTGCTCGTGTGTTTTCTTCAGCATCAGGCAAAGCCCCTCTCCCCCCCGGGACAGCAGCCCCCCCCCCCCATGGAAAGGGGACTGCACTATGACCCACCATCCCGGCGGACACCCCCCAACAAACAACGAATCCATCCCGCCCACACTAGGGGGGTGCGGGACCACACAACCGACGGGGATATCGAAAAAACCCCGGGCCCCGTCGACGCACAGGCCACGGAGAACGACGTCCCCCCCCACCACACAGAGATGGTCACACGGCTGGCGAGTGAAATCGAAACGGCCTCCAACCCCCACTACCCCGTTAAACTATAAAAATACGAACCATGCGCAATGTGATAGAAAATTGCAAGCCCTTACTGTTGCCACATGAATGCACCACTCATCACCTTATTCCATGATACAGTTTCCGCCTACAAAACACAAGAAACAGTGAAAATAAGTAAAAATGAGAAAAAATGGGGGGCCTTGGGGAAAGTGGGTGAAAACGGGTGTAACTGGGTGAAAATGCACCAAATAGAACAGCTTACAGTGCTGATACCAAACAACAACAATGCCCCACCCCCTTCCACCACAAAATATGGGTCTCTGGTGTAGCCCTGTCTGGAAATGTGAACTGTGCATGCACAACACGCTGTGCGCCTCCCACTGGTGCAGTTTCCCGTTCTCGAGGGTGACGAAGAAATGACATGTAACTAGTCGCAAATTGTGAATCTGAAATCCCCCAATATTGAGTAGCAAACAACGTCAATATCTATTTTCAAATGTGTTGGTACTTTGAAGAAAGCACAGACAATCTTTTAATGATTTTGTCGATGGGATTTGTTCTGAAGTGTTGTGACCATGGATACAAGGTGTTTCTCCAGTGAATGTTGGGTGTACAGGCAACTCTAAATT
This sequence comes from Eutreptiella sp. 'Long Island Sound 2002', assembly GCA_964036045.1. Taxonomy (NCBI): domain Eukaryota; phylum Euglenozoa; class Euglenophyceae; order Eutreptiales; family Eutreptiaceae; genus Eutreptiella; species Eutreptiella sp. 'Long Island Sound 2002'. The sequence goes on along the minus strand of OZ038399.1, from coordinate 25,210,410 downwards.
TTTGTAGAATGTGGATGTTTGCACGTGTAGAGTTCAATCAATCCTTAGCAAAGCATTTGTACCCCCAAAAGCGGAAGGAATAATTGTTTTGGCGATTTCCCCCCATAAACATACATTTTGCACAAACATTAGACCATGGCAAGGTTCGTGAAATAAATTGAATTGTTGTGATTTCGATTGAAGGAAACCCGTTTTTGTGTGAAACCCTTTGTCTAAATTTTTGCTTTCGCCGCACAATTGCTTCCTCAGATGAAAGAGTAAGGAAACAAGGAGTGCAAGGTGAGCATGACTGCCAAATAACAAAAAGAAGATGCAACAGAAAACACAAGATACCCCATCCCCCTTGCGAGAACAACAGTAAAAGCAGTGAAAATGACGGAAACAACACCTGCTGTTGTTCTGACACAGGCACTGTTTGTGCACACAGTGAAGAGACACAAGCAGCATCGCAATGCATCATCGAGGCCCCGGCGGCCATGTCTATGGAGGTGCATCAAAATTATGTACGGAAGGAAGGGGCAAAAATTGGCAAGACAGTCATCAGCATCCCTGAAATACCCTCCCTCCCCAGCCCCAAATCACAGGACAAACGTGATCTTCACAGTCAACCAGAAAAGGAACTGCCAAAGTCCAGGTTCCAAAAAATGCAGAAACAACACCTTGTGTTTTTCTGACAAGGGCGCTGTTTACGCAAAAGGGGCGGGGGGTATGACGTTAAAGAAAGCCTTCCACAATGCTCATTCATGCCTTTCATCAAATTGCAATGTTCTGCAGACTCACAAATACAATGCGACCACATTTAATCCCTTTCCATGAATTTTGCATCGTTGTTCACATTTGAGCCATTGTATGGAAGACTGGATGTGCATTTTTGTCTCAATTTTTTTTCATTCGCTGCAGAACCACCGTAATTCAGGCTATGAATTAATATTGTCCGAAAATATTCAAGTTCGTTCTTTATCAGAGCTAGCAAGCCGGATCCATGGAACCACAACAAGCAGACTTGGCAATGCTTTCTATGCAGAACCCCTCAGGGGGGGCTGTTCGCAATGTGCATGCGTTGTGGCCCAAGTGCTGTATTCCCCTAACATGGCAACACGAGTTGCAGACGCGCTGTGCTCTGTCACACTGGTGCATTTGTATTACAGGCAACAGGTGTTGTAGCTGGTGTGTGCTGTGTTTGGCCATGCAAACAATGATACGGAGTGCGACTTCCTCACACCGACGGGTTTGGTTTGAAATATTTTGGCTTGATGGCCTTTGTTGTAACGCAACACAAGCACACGTGCGGCCACCACCTCGTCGGAGGAGGAGCCAGCAGTGGCAGCAAAGGACCGCCGTTGAAAGCATCATTGACCGCAGCTGAAGCGCGGAGCCCCTTGTGTCAATGGTGCCAGTTGTGCACTGGAAAGGGGCTGGGATAGCAGGAAGGAGGGACTCAGCAAGGGTCAGCTGAGAGCAGGCTTCCGGAGAGGCGCTGGACATGACCGAGTGAAACTGGCCTGTCCTGCTACACACGATTGCAGCGTCACTGCTCCGGCAGAGGTAGAGCAACATACTCTTATTCGGAGACATTGAAGTTCGGAGGCCGCTCTCTACAGCCGAAGGAGGGGCGAAGGGTATTCAAGAAGGACGACGACCAGAGGCCTGTTTCTGCCCCGGGCCAAGGGGTTGATGCCAGTTTCTGTGCTGTGCAGCACTAAAGCCAAAACCACACTGCAAAGGCTAGGGCTGCTGAGCGCTGCACAGACCAGGGCTATCCCCTGGCCACGAGGATTTGTGCGGACGCATTGGTAGTGGTCCGACAGACTCTGTACATTTTGTGCTGCGGGCAAATGCTGCAAGCACGAATCGGTTCATCACAAAGCACGAGATGTTGTTGGGTGCCAACGTTCCTCAAAGGCAAAGGGGGCGAGGGGGGGGGGGGGGGCGGCACTGTGACAAGCCCCTGTCCGACGGAAACAGGATCCTCGGCGACAACTCTCGTTGTTGACGAATGCAGAGAGCAAAGCGGTGTGCAGCCCTCAGCTGTATCGATACGACAGCCTTACCACAGGACCATGAAGTGCTGCAATAATGAGCACTGTGGCATGGCCCACGGTGCATACCCTTGCACATGTACATTTCCAAGGATGTGTGCAAGGAATGGGGCTGGAAAGGGGAAGCAATAAAATAAAATACCAAAGCGGAAAACCCGAACTTGGGCTCTGAGTGCTCGTGAGAAGGATCAGCTGCGCAGACATGTGGGCACAGTCATGCCTGGCCACAGGCATCCGTCAGAACTGTCGGGTGGTTGCTTTGCATACAGCACCGTCCGCGGCAGTGCATTAAACCCTCAGAAACAATCCAACGCAGCAGATAAATATATGGGGTCTGGAGGCGTAGCCTGAAAGTACACGAAAAGGGCCCAAAGCACAGAGCAAACAGGCTTCCAAACGTGAACCAGGCGCACCTGGCGATGGAATGCGCTGTGAGAGCACTCAAAGAGGGGGCCGGTCCAGATTGTTGTGGCGAAACCGGGAGCCCTCAGACAGCAGTTGCATATGACATGCAGACGCTAACAAATCCTTTGTTGGCCCGTCGCGGGCTCATCAACGTTGACTTCAACGAGATCAGTGGATCAGTGGGCAGAGCTCCAGGGATCAGGCCCTAAAACAGTCCCATTTCTCAGGCAGCGGCATGACTTGCACGACGCCATCCTTCAGCTGCACCGGGTACACCGGCACCCGCACGGAGGGGTCCCCGAGGCACACGCCGTCTTCCAGCCCAAAGCTCTGCTTGTACAACGGGGACGAGACCTTCAGGACCCCATCCTTGTCCCCCACAAGCCCACGGGACAAGACGTAGGCCTGCGAAAAGGGGTCGAAGTTGCTGAGAGCGAACAAGCGGTCGTCCGGCAGCCGGAACACAGCGATCTGCTGCCCCCCGACGAGCGCACACACGCCGCAGTTCGGGACCATCGCCTCGAGCGGGCACACAGTGGCCCACTCCCGCTCATTGACCGGCAGCTGCTCGAGGGCGGGCTGCGGCACCGGCAAAGGATTGGCGGGCTCTGTGACGGGCAGGCGCTTCTGCTTCCGCTCGTACTGGTACACGAGGGCCCCGGCCTCGGCCGGCGGGTCCTGTTTGTCGTGGGGCATGTTCACGAAGGTCTTGAATCGAGCCCGGACAGCGGGGTCCTTGCACGCCGTCGCCCACTCGTCCTGGTACGTGTCGACCACCAGCTGCATCTGCTCCTCCAAGTCTTCGCAGATCCCCAACTTGTCATCGATGACCACGCTCTTGAGGTAGTCCATTCCCCCGTCGAGGACCTCGAACCATTTTGAGGTGCGCTGCAGCCGGTCCGCCGTCCGGCAGTAGAACATCAGGACGCGGTCGATGAGCTTCACGAGCATTGCGGGGTCCAGATCCTCTGCGAGCAGGTCCGCGTGTCGTGGCTTCATTCCTCCGTTGCCGCAGACGTAAAGGTTGTACCCGTTCTTTGTGGCGATGATCCCGATGTCTTTGCTCTGCGCCTCCGCGCACTCACGAGTGCAGCCCGACACCGCAAACTTGATTTTGTGGGGGGATCGCAGGCCTTTGTACCGGTGCTCCAGTGCAATCCCCATGCCAACCGAGTCTTGCACGCCATATCTGCACCAAGTACTGCCCACACATGTCTTCACCGTGCGGAGGGACTTTCCGTAGGCGTGCCCAGTCTCGAATCCTGCCTCCACCAGACGGTCCCAGATCAGCGGCAGTTGATGGGCCTTGGCGCCAAAGAAGTCAATGCGCTGGCCGCCAGTGATCTTCGTGTAGAGGTCGAAGTCTTTGCCGATTTGTCCGAGGGTGATGAGGGCGTCAGGGGTGAGCTCGCCCCCGGCAATGCGGGGCACGACGGAGTACGTACCATCCCGCTGCATGTTCGCGAGGAAGTAGTCGTTCGTGTCCTGGAGCTGAGCCAGGGGCGCCTCAAGGACATGTTTGTTGAAGGTTGTCGCGAGGATACTTGCCACTGTAGGCTTGCAGATCTCACAGCCAAAGCCCCCGTTACCCGACCCTTTGATCACCTCATCGAAGTCTCGGTACCCCTTCGCACGGATGATGTCGTGCAGCTCCCGGCGACTGAACGGGAAGTGCTCGCATAAATGATTCTTAACGGAGATGCCGAGCCGGCCCTTCTCATAATTCATGAGGTCGGTCAACAATGAAATGCAGCCGCCGCACCCGGTCCCGGCTTTGGTGCAGGACTTGATCTCGTCCATCGAGTGGCAACCGTCCTGCACCGCTTGGCAGATGTCGTCCTTCTTCACGTTGTGGCAGGAGCAGACGGTGGCGACGCCCGGGAGCGTCTCCACGCTCCCGACCGCCGCGTTGGCGCTGTCGAAGGTGGGGAGGATGAGGCTCTCGGGGGGCTGAGGGACCGGCAGGTCGTTGAGCATGATGCTGAGGATGTTGTTGTACTGGTTCGCCTCCCCCACCAGAATGCACCCGATGATCTTCTCGCCGCTGGCCTCCGTCAACAGGCACTTGTAAATGCCCTCGGTCTCTTTGCTGTACACCATCGTGCGGCATCCCGGCGTTTTGCCGAGGCTGTCCCCGATGATCCCGACGTCGAACCCGACGATCTTCAGCTTCGTGGAGCAGTCCACGTTGCCGAACGGCGTCACCTCGCGTCCCGCGATGTGGTCCGCCACGACCCGCGCCATGGCGTTGCCCGGCCCCACGAGGCCGTACGTGCGGCCCCTGTGGGAGACGCACTCCCCGATCGCGTACACGTTGGCGTCCCGCGTGGTCACGCACTCGTCCGTCACCGCGATGCCGCCCCGCGGCCCAACCTCCAGACCGCAGTCCTTCGCGAGCTGGTCCCGGGGCAGAATCCCAGTCGAAAAGATGACCATGTCAATCTCCAGCTCCGTCCCGTCCTCGAACTCCAACTTCTGCACGCCCCGTTCGTCGCCCACGACCCGCTTCGTGACCTTGAAGAAGTGGCAGCGGATGCCCAGGCCTTCGACGTGCTGCTGCAGCATTTTCCCGGCCGTCGCGTTGAGCTCGCGGTTCATGAGGCTGCCGGAGCGTTGGATGACGTGGCACTCCAGCCCCATGTTGATCATGGCCTGGGCAGCCTCCAGCCCCAGCAGCCCTCCCCCAAGCACCACCGCCCTCTTGCACTTCTCTGCGTATGCGGACATCTGCTGCAGGTCTTCGATCTTGCGGTACACAAAGCAGCCTGGCAGGTGACTGCCTGTTATCGACGGGACCAAGGGAGCGGAGCCTGTGGCGAACACCAACTTGTCGTATGTGATGTTCTTGCCCTCGCTGCTGATGACCCTCTGCTCGCTCCGATCGATCTGCACGATCTTCTCGTTCAGGTGGACCTGCAGGCCCCAGGTCTCATAGAAGCCGTCCGGCACTAGGGAAAGGTCGTCGACGGTCTTGCCGGCGAAGTATGAGGACAGCTGCATGCGGTTGTAGGCCTTGTGGGGCTCGTCCCCGAAGACGATGATGTTGTAGTTGCTCGCACACCCCCGGGCCACGAGCAGCTCGAGGAGGTGGTGCCCCACCATCCCATGCCCCACGACGACGATGTTGTGCTTGTCGGCCATCCAGACAACGAACGGCAAAGGACAAGGTCGAAAAAAAAGACACTTAGAAAGCGTGAGGGGCGTGCTACCGCGTTTCTGATGTCAAGCTTCAGGCACATACAAAAGCAAAGCACTTCCTTGCCGAGGCTTTTTCAACCTCATGGGTAGCATGCAACAAAATTAATGTTCTACGAACTAACATGGGGACTTCATAACGGCCACAGGGAACCAGTTGCTGGACCGCTTTGGGTAGCAAATAATACCCTACAACAATAACCAATGTCCATTTGTCCATTGTTGCTTTTTCACTATGGTGATTACAGAATTGATGAATTGGTAATCAACGTGTTCGTGGGAGAATTTGCATTTCCCAGGGCAACATCCCAGACATTTTGGAAAAAGTCGCTTTTCTTTTGTTTTTGCCCATCCAAATATCTCTCCCTCCCTTCCAATGCCAAAGACGGGCAAACAGCTGCACAAGCTCAATTGAGCCATTGCGAAACCTAACAATGGGCGTAAAAGTGGAGACAAGGCCTCTCCCCACATCACGTGTGTGCTGATTTTGTTCGATGGCGGCTTGCTGTTGCTGAGATATTCATTAGTTAAGAGGACCTACCACTAAGCGTGTGTCTAGTATGGTCTGGTCCTTGAGGTGGAAGTGAGGAACCATGCGCAATGTGATAGAAAATTGCAAGCCCTTATTGTTGCCACATGAATGCACCACTCATCACCTTATTCCATGATACAGTTTCCGCCTACAAAACACAAGAAACAGTGAAAATAAGTAAAAATGAGAAAAAATGGGGGGCCTTGGGGAAAGTGGGTGAAAACGGGTGTAACTGGGTGAAAATGCACCAAATAGAACAGCTTACAGTGCTGATACCAAACAACAACAATGCCCCACCCCCTTCCACCACAAAATATGGGTCTCTGGTGTAGCCCTGTCTGGAAATGTGAACTGTGCATGCACAACACGCTGTGCGCCTCCCACTGGTGCAGTTTCCCGTTCTCGAGGGTGACGAAGAAATGACATGTAACTAGTCGCAAATTGTGAATCTGAAATCCCCCAATATTGAGTAGCAAACAACGTCAATATCTATTTTCAAATGTGTTGGTACTTTGAAGAAAGCACAGACAATCTTTTAATGATTTTGTCGATGGGATTTGTTCTGAAGTGTTGTGACCATGGATACAAGGTGTTTCTCCAGTGAATGTTGGGTGTACAGGCAACTCTAAATTTTTGTAGAATGTGGATGTTTGCACGTGTAGAGTTCAATCAATCCTTAGCAAAGCATTTGTACCCCCAAAAGCGGAAGGAATAATTGTTTTGGCGATTTCCCCCCATAAACATACATTTTGCACAAACATTAGACCATGGCAAGGTTCGTGAAATAAATTGAATTGTTGTGATTTCGATTGAAGGAAACCCGTTTTTGTGTGAAACCCTTTGTCTAAATTTTTGCTTTCGCCGCACAATTGCTTCCTCAGATGAAAGAGTAAGGAAACAAGGAGTGCAAGGTGAGCATGACTGCCAAATAACAAAAAGAAGATGCAACAGAAAACACAAGATACCCCATCCCCCTTGCGAGAACAACAGTAAAAGCAGTGAAAATGACGGAAACAACACCTGCTGTTGTTCTGACACAGGCACTGTTTGTGCACACAGTGAAGAGACACAAGCAGCATCGCAATGCATCATCGAGGCCCCGGCGGCCATGTCTATGGAGGTGCATCAAAATTATGTACGGAAGGAAGGGGCAAAAATTGGCAAGACAGTCATCAGCATCCCTGAAATACCCTCCCTCCCCAGCCCCAAATCACAGGACAAACGTGATCTTCACAGTCAACCAGAAAAGGAACTGCCAAAGTCCAGGTTCCAAAAAATGCAGAAACAACACCTTGTGTTTTTCTGACAAGGGCGCTGTTTACGCAAAAGGGGCGGGGGGTATGACGTTAAAGAAAGCCTTCCACAATGCTCATTCATGCCTTTCATCAAATTGCAATGTTCTGCAGACTCACAAATACAATGCGACCACATTTAATCCCTTTCCATGAATTTTGCATCGTTGTTCACATTTGAGCCATTGTATGGAAGACTGGATGTGCATTTTTGTCTCAATTTTTTTTCATTCGCTGCAGAACCACCGTAATTCAGGCTATGAATTAATATTGTCCGAAAATATTCAAGTTCGTTCTTTATCAGAGCTAGCAAGCCGGATCCATGGAACCACAACAAGCAGACTTGGCAATGCTTTCTATGCAGAACCCCTCAGGGGGGGCTGTTCGCAATGTGCATGCGTTGTGGCCCAAGTGCTGTATTCCCCTAACATGGCAACACGAGTTGCAGACAAAGACGCGCTGTGCTCTGTCACACTGGTGCATTTGTATTGCAGGCAACAGGTGTTGTAGCTGGTGTGTGCTGTGTTTGGCCATGCAAACAATGATACGGAGTGCGACTTCCTCACACCGACGGGTTTGGTTTGAAATATTTTGGCTTGATGGCCTTTGTTGTAACGCAACACAAGCACACGTGCGGCCACCACCTCGTCGGAGGAGGAGCCAGCAGTGGCAGCAAAGGACCGCCGTTGAAAGCATCATTGACCGTGGCTGAAGCGCGGAGCCCCTTGTGTCAATGGTGCCAGTTGTGCACTGGAAAGGGGCTGGGATAGCAGGAAGGAGGGACTCAGCAAGGGTCAGCTGAGAGCAGGCTTCCGGAGAGGCGCTGGACATGACCGAGTGAAACTGGACTGTCCTGCTACACACGATTGCAGCGTCACTGCTCCAGCAGAGGTAGAGCAACATACTCTTATTCGGAGACTATGAAGTTCGGAGGCCGCTCTCTACAGCCGAAGGAGGGGCGAAGGGTATTCAAGAAGGATTTGTACCTCAAGGCGAGTCAAAAAAAGCACCTGGGCGTCCCCATTGTGACGCAGGGACTGCTCACAGGCAAAGCAATGTCATGAGAGCTGCTGCCTTCAGTACAATGTCCCATGCCACAGCCCCTACTGACCGACAACCACCGCCACAAGCGCAGCGACGGTACGCTCGCTAAGCAAGCGATACTGGAGCACAAGAGCTGCCCGGCTGAGGTCCAAGGGTTCCTGCCGTCAGCAACCCCAGGGCCTCAAGCGGAAGGCAACTGGACACCGTTCTCCACCAACATAACGAAGAAAAGGAAGAGGCCACAAATGCAACACGCGGCTGTTTAGGGCCACGGAAATCAAAGAGCAGATTGGCTGTTGCACAGGGGGTGTCTGGACTGGATGCCCTAGGCCGTGGCTTCAGCGTCAGAGGGAATGAGTTTTGTCGTAGGTCTCATCATAAATGGGGCTGTCGCTGTGGCCAATTCGAAAATTGGGGAGGCCACCATTGCAGACACTGTGCGTGTGAGGGACATGGGTCAGTCAATCCCATGTTGTCCTTGCCTCAAGTATCCTATCCGATCTTGCAGATCATCGGACCACCGGCCGGTCCCAACGTTCTTCAAGTGCCACTCCATATCCTCTATGCATGCCTCATCTGGAAATGGAAATTGCAGGGGGAGAACAGGGTGATCAAGAAATCGCCCTTTCCGGAACATCTTGCGGAAGATCCTCAAAGCGTATTTCATCTGCGTTTCTTTGCTCACCACATAAACATCCGTGGCATGGGAGTACCAATCGGTCTGCTGCAGCAACTCCAATGACAGTGCAGCATTTAACCATGTGGACCGAGCATTGGGCTCCTCGATGATACGATCCCAGGGCACCCCATGCGCAGCACACACCAGTGCCATCATACGGCTCTCTGGCATGGCTGTTGGTGCCGCGTAGGACACCGTCGACCCTATCGCAAACGAAATGGAATATGGATTCATGAACACCTGACCATTGGCAAACAACTGCACATGAGTGCTGCATGACAGCTCAATGAGGTCATTCGAAGGTCTCGATGCAGCACACAACACAACACCATTTGTCAAAAGCATTGCTTCATCGTCCCAAACAGTCCCCGTTTATAACGAGGGGTGGCGGTCCCAAAGCTGCTGACCACCCACCCATTCAAAACAGAGCTTGACAAATTACCGACCCCCCCCCACACACACATGCATGGGGCATTCATCCTGAGCTATGGGGCTCGCACAGGGCACCCTTGGCCTACAAAGGCATTGTGTGGGGACAAGCCAGTACACCCATGAAGCAATCGCCCACTGAGCCAGAAATCAGGGCGTGGCATGCTAGTCTTGGGCTATGCGAGAACGAGGGAAACTTTGGGCGGAAACCAGCTACTGGATGGTTCGATTGGCCTTTCACCCCGATGCCCCGCACACCGCGATGTGCGTCAGGATTGCGTCAGCACGTCAGGATGGCGACCGGTCTCCATCGCAGTTTCCCACGGCTTCGCCGGAGCCAGGCATAATTCATATTGGCTCACGGGCTGGGCTGTGGGCCAACTTGCCCAAAAGCTTTTTTTTTGCAGGGCAGCATAACTGCCATGCAAAGACAAAACACTTGCCCGAAACATCTGCGATACGGAGGGTTCGTGGAAGCCATGGACCGCACCGGGGGTCATGTCCTCACAACACATGCCCTGCACAAGGTCCTGGCTCGCATTTACCTGTGGAATGGGGTGCCGCATACCTGTGGGAATCACCACCACATCCTGGTATTCTGCCAGCTGGTGATACTGAGATGCTGCAAACTCCGCCCGCTTGACAAGATCTATAGAGGCAGTGTACTCGTCATACGGTCGATTGCCAAGAATGATTAGGACAGCTTTGGCAGCAGGAGGGTCTGGCACATGGGGTATCGCACCCCCAAGTGCAACGACATGCCCGAACTGCTTTGCTTCCGTTTCCGAAAACACGGTTCGGATGCCCTTGCTACGGAAGATCACTTGAACCTCTGCAGCTAGCCACCTGGAAGTGGACATCACCTCAACCACGGCGTTTGAAGGGTACAAATCAGCAGTGTCCAGCACCTGCTCTAGCCATTCCTGATTTCCCTTGATGGTGGCATTGTTGTGCTTGGCTTCAATCGTCACAAAAAAATCTGTTGAATCTCTCGTGCTTTGCTGCCTTGCAGAATCGCACCCGACCAGCCAAAGCAGACATAGCAGCAAATAAAACCTTGCCATGTCTGCAATACAAAAAGATGTGACAGATTTGCCACAACAACACGACCCGTAAACAAGAGGTCACCGGACGAGAGGACTAAAAACAACCAGTTTACCGGAACAGCATGCTTGTTGCCCGTGGTCAGGCCGTATTGGTGCATTGTCTTGGGTGGGGGACCGCCATGCCTCAAAAAACAAAAACAGTTTAGCGGAAAAATAGTCCGCATCACCCCGAAATACACCAAATACACAATCATAAGGAGCGTTCCATTCGCCGTTCATTTCTATCATGGTCAAACTAGCATTTGCGCAAAGGACTACATTTAGCTGTTTTGGATCCTAATGTCACTGATTTTTTGTCATTCGTTTAGGGTGGTTCCAACAATGATATCCTACTCCCGGAGTGTCCATTTGTTGTTCGGTTGACCCTTCACATCGATGATGGATTTTCCCCAACTAAACAAAACCCGTCCTACTTTGGGCTGCTGAGGGCATCCAAGCACCTACAATCGTCAGCATCACCGTCCCATCAGCCCTTTTCCATCACTGCCCCTTCATTTGCCTGTCAAGTACAATAATCTCGCCAACTCTGCTATTCTTGGTCCACAAAAATCACTCCGAGTACATTTCGCGATCCTAATATCAAGTACTTTGTTCGCTTCAAGTAGACAACTTGCATTACTTCTCTTTACCACCCATCTGACTGAAGCCGATTCTGTTCCAAGTTCGTCTCATCATGTCAAATATCAACACGCCAGTTATCTCTAAGACACTCACTGAGGAGCCCACACAACCCACTTGCGCCGCCTCCGTGTTCAACACGCACATGAAGAATCCCCAATGCTTTTCACTTCGAGCTCTCATTTTTCCCTATTCCATGAGTCAAATGCCTGCCAATGAGCAACCTTCCGCACTTTGTTTGCATTTGATATTCATGCATTCTCTCACCCTAAACGCCATGCAAGGTTTCATTGCCTCCATTGTGTGCTGAGTACAATCTCAGAATGAGCAACTTGTGTGCACGGCGTGACACACTTGTAGAATAAAACAACCGTTGCTTGGTCACATGTGTGTGTGTGTCAATGCACTCCGTACAATATTGCATCTAACACTTGTCACACATGGACAACTTCTCCGGGTTAAACTTGGTGCAACAAAGCACAGACACATCCCCGTCATCACCCACAGCATCCTCCACATCACTGTCCTCCTCTGCATGTGCAACCCACACATGTGGAGGTCCAAGGACCATATGGAGGGTACCGCACTTGTCTTCGAAGCAAAATTGCTGCAAGTGCAAGAGTACACGCACGTACTCTTGCAAATGAGTACTCCTGCAAGCAAGTGCTCAATACGTGCCCTTTAGAACCCATGAACAGCATTGTACCCCTTTTGCCGATCCGTCCAAGCCTGTTAACCAAGAAATGGCCATGCCACATGGAGGCACCCCTTGTATGCACCATCCATGGTGCCCATCTCATAATCCATATAATATCCCTTGGACCTTTTAGGTCCTTCGCGATCCCAGGTGACCACATCCGCTGATGTCCCAGGGGAGAGCGGATAAATCCAAACAATGTTGCCGCGACTGACATTGGCAACCGTTACTTTGCTACATCACCCTTGCTTTCTAGGGGTCCCCATGGTGGGGAGAAATGGTGGGGAGAAATTAATATGGCTACATCACCCTTGCCTTCTCGGGTTCCCCATGGTGGGGAGAAATTAATATGGCTACATCACCCTTGTCTTCTCGGGGTCCCCATGGTGGGGAGAAATCAATATGGCTACATCACCCCTGCCTTCTCGGGGTCCCCATGGTGGAGAAATCAATGTGGCTACATCACTCTTGCCTTCTCGGGGTCCCCATGGTGGGGAGAAATCAACCGAGGCCAACTTGTTGCACGGCGTGTGCACTGCGTGCAGTGCCCACACGATGAAACCTAGCCAGGGAGGAAGGGAGGAAACCACCTTGCATTTATGCAAGCATCACAAGGGTCTTCATATCCTTGGTGGTTGGTGGCCGTGGCCACGCACCATCTGCTGTTGCGTGAGTGTGTTGGAAGATGGTGGCAGCCTTCCGGAGATAGAGGCCTTCTGCATTGACCCAATTGGGGCCCAACTTATAGCAATATGCAGCACTATGTGGGCCGTTGTTGATAAGCCATGCTACTGATTCGCAATGATCCGAGAGTGCGGATGGAGGGTTCAAGTGCTAGCTCATAAAGAGAATCCACAAAGGACATTGTTTCCTAGAGATAGCAAGGCAATGACCATGAAGGTTGGAATCCGAGTGTGTAACTGCTGATTTGTTACATTGTGAATGCACACTGCGTCCGGTGATTCCCTATCATCATAATCCACCATCCCCCTATAAGAAAGAACGTGCAATAAAACCGGGTGAAAATGGGCTAAAATGGCTGAAAATGGGTGAAATGGGTGGCAATTCAAATGTGCCACATCCTCAATGCACAAGAAAACCTGTTATGGAACAACAAACTTGCAAAAGGGGGCCAAAACTAGGGTACCGACATCCCCCCCCCGTGTCCAACGAATAAGTATGTCCCAAAAAAATACGGTCCGAAACGGGTAGTGTTCGTTGGACACAGTGTTCGGTGTGCGCGACCATGTTGTGAACCGGCAGTAACACATCCCTAGGCACGAGATACCCAGCCCATTCAAAGCACACTGAGAGGGGCGGATGGTTTTTCATAGTCGCGCCAATTTTGGCTATACTTCAGCCGTACAAAGTCATCTCTATCATCGGAAGGCCCAAGAATTGTGGCTAGTACGAGCTCGCCAGTGTGGTACCGCTTGTACAGCACCTCACGGCCAGGTGCCAGTAGAGAATCGGTCATGGTGGGCAATAGAGGTCCTATAGTTGAGGGATACCACTCCCTCACACCCCGCTTTGCAGTTTTGCACACCACTTCTGCAACATGCAGCACAACAGCCCTTCATTTCCGCGCACCTTTAGCCCGAAACCTCGGTTCTGAAGTCCGGGACCTAATTTAGTACCGAATTAATTAGTTTCCAAAAAAATACGGTCCGAACAGGAAGTGTTCGTTGGACACAGTGTTCGTTGGACACGGGGGGGGGGGGGGACAAAAGTTTGCACTGTGTGCAGGGCATTCCCCTGGAAAGGAGGGGATGTGGTGGAAATGAGAAAAAAAAGGGGGGGTGGAAAGGGGTGGAAATGGGTGAAACTAGGTGAAAATCCAAAAATGCCATCCCCAATGTGGAAGAAGCATCAAAACTTGCTGTCAAACAACAATCATGCCCAGAGTATCACAAAGTATGGGTCTTTAGTACGGCCAAACACCCAAATAGTCGCACTGTGTGCACTGCACTAAAGCCCCCCCTTTGTCATCACCAACTCTTTGAGTGACTCTGTAAACACCCAAAGTTGCAAGATCAAAAAAAAGCTTCATTCAGATGAGTCACACCATCAAACTTCCAGGCTACATTCGCTTTGATATAGAAATCGGACGTGATTCCATGTCATAGAAGGATTGGGAAACCTTTTTGCAAAAGGTTTTGACCCTTTTTTGGCCCCATAGTGATCCCTGGCATTGCTCGCACAGCAGATGCACAGCGGACGCTCCCCCTCGGACATCCCCCACGGATTTACAACGTAGCACAACACAATGGATAGTGCAGATGCATGAAATGCAAAGCATGGATTGCATTCATTGAGCTGTTTCATGAAATTATTCGATTGTGAATGTGCTCAACATGGCAAACCCAACTCATCTGTGGTGGAAAGATTATATATGGCCAAACGAATGGGCAGGGTGGCAAGAGGCCATGAGATCACTGTTCAGGATAATGCGACTTGTGCTGGCTGCTCGCATTATGGTACAAGTTCTCTTCAGATCACTGGCAGCAACATGGCAAGGCCATGTCACTTCAATGTTCTCGCAATGGCTGGGGATTGGGTATTAAAAAATGAAAAAAGATAATGGATGTAACTTTCCTGTTTGTCGCACATGGGGCAGAGGCTGTGAGTGGCCAAAATGAACAGATGACGGTTGAAACTGAGTCAACATGAAACCAATGCAGAAGGCAAAAACTGCATCGAACTAGTCGTTGAAATACTGAATGAGGGATGGAGGGGGCTGATGAAAGTGTGGGTGGGGAGGGTGGGGGGGCGAAGACGCGAGGAGGAGGGGGTGAGGAGGGATGGTGGTGCTGGAAAGCAGCTTCAAGCGGAGCCAAAAGCTGCCCGAAGCGCAGTTTCAGAAAAATGCAGCTTGCAGCAGCCTTGGGCAGCAGCTATCTCTGGGTGTTCAACAGCACACACAATTCCCACGACATAAGTCATGGTTCGGACGGGGTGGGGTGGGGGGGACGTTCGGATGCATGAATGATACGTGACAAAAAGTGCAACTTTGAAGCATAGGCCGGACTGTCAAGGTATTGACAAGTGAAAACATAGGGACTGAAAAAGACATCTTCTCAAGCAATCAAACCGGAAAAATTTTCTCAAAAATAAACTGTCAAGGGCGTGGTTACACAGCGGGCACACCGAAATGGGAACTGGCCCAGACTGGCAGGCCAAATAAAAGCCGAAATGCTTACTGATGTGGTGATCAAGCACCCCATCCATCTTCTCATCCAAATAAGCCCAAACAAAAGCATCGTTTGTCGCAGTATTTGAAGTTCTGAAAACACTACCCCCCCCCCTTTGCGAGAGCGACACTAAAGTGCAAAATCTGACGGAAACAGCACCTCTTGTTGCTCTGACAAGGGCGTTGTTTGTGCGCGCCATGAGAAAACACAAGCGGTGACTATTGCGTCACGAATGTACTAGTTGTCAGGTAATTCCCCAATCTCCAAAAACGGGTGGCAGCAACCAATATCCCCAAAAAACCATCACCAACATCAAATCACCGAAAAAAACGTGATCTTCATGGGCCACCAGAAAATGGAACCGCCAAATTCCAAGGTTCCAAAAGTGGCGGAAACGACACCTGCTGTTGCTTTGACAAGGGTGTTGCTCTGACAAGAGGGGGGGGGGGGGGAGGCTCCGGTCCACCGGTCCACCGGGAAGTAAAACCTGCCTGGTGCTTGCATTGTGCCGACCCTTCTCCTATACAATGTCTTGCTCTCCGAACACTCGTCTGTGAAGAGCCCTTTCTAACGATCTGTTTGACATTGTGGAAACCGCTGCACAGTGCTTAGTGAGGGGCCAGCACGAACGGCTAAAATTGTGCTGCTGTGGAGTCTAAAATCGCGAAATTAGCCCTCGAAGTCGCGAAGTAGAAGTTGCAAGCACAATGCTGTCGGGGCAGCCAAACAATTTTGCCAGAGGACAATTTCGACGGGTAAATTTCGGAATGGAAAAATTTCGCCACCTCCTGGAATCCTGAAGCTTGCTATTATTTCGTATTGGGCTCTGGATGGTTCCTCTTGTTTCCTGGTGGGCACTTTCAAAATCTTGGGCAACGCGGCATTCCAATGCATTCCAGTCACACGACCACTGTATGTTGCAAACAAACACATCTTTGCTCCGCCTGGTACACTGCTACACATTTCTGAATTCTCAGTACTCACCTGCATCTGAATTTGCAGTGAAGTTGTTGGCCACACGCCGCGAAAAGTTCGCCGGGGGGGGAAAGCTCGCCACTTTTCTTAACGGTGACATTTTCCGCACAAAATTCTCCCCTCCCGAAATTTTCCCTTCCCCTGTGTTGTCCAGGAGTACATGGGTGGCACAATGCTTCACAGTCAACCGACAGCAGATGGCATCACCCGACTGCGGTTGCCGGCCAACCAAAATGTCAACTGACAGTGGTTGATATCAGCCTACAGCATTGCGCTTGTGGATGATTGCCAGCTGTTGGGGTTAACAGAGGCAGACGCCGGCCAACCAATGGTAGTTCACAAAAAAATCACCGGGCTTGGTGTATGTATGTGTGGGTGGGTGGGTGGGTGTTGTCTTGGAGGGGCTGGTCCGGGCCAGTTGCGGGATACTTGTATGACGTATAATGTGGGATGTATAACGTATGATGAATGATGTATGATGTGTGATGGATGATGTGTGATGTGTGATGGATGATGGATGCCGTATGATGGATGATGTATGGTGTATGGTGTAGGACCCAGTGTCGCATCTGCCCATCACACAACGGCGGGGGCCATTTTCAAGGAAATAGTTTCGTTTTTGTTTTGACGAAGGGTCGAACCCGCCTCTCCTAACGAATCTGACACTGAAGGCGGCCAAGACTGTATGTTTCGCATACACGGCCTGAGGAGACGATCATCAAAACTGTACGTTGGGGGGGGGGGGGGCAAAGCGCTCTACACACGCACGTCTTGGCATGCATATGCAGCAATGATGGGTAGGAGAGATTGTGTTTCGAGTGCATGCAAGGGGGATCCTTAATTCTTCTGAAGGAAAAGTACCTTCACCGACAGCGTAGACAAGAGGGCTCATAGCGGGCGCAAAGAGGGCGCATAGAGGGCGCATAGTGGGCGCATAGAGGGCGCATAGAGGGCGCATAGTGGGCGCATAGTGGGCGCATAGAGGGCGCTGAGCCGACGGCGCTTGGTGGTTAATCGACGGCGGTTCATGGTAAAATGGTCAAAGGGTGGTGTTCGGCGACTGAATGGTCCAGCCAATGGCGCTTGGTCCAGCAGCTCCTTAATTCAGAGGGCAAACTCTATGACCGTGACAGGTTAGGGACCCCGACAGGTCGTGACCACCACCGGCTGAGGACCGATCGATGGCAACTCTCATTTCGCCGCCGTTGGTAGTGGCTGGTGAGTAACCGACGCCGGTTGGCGTTCAACCGAGAGCAAGTGGAGGTGAATCGGCGGTGGTTGTTCCTGAACCGACGACAGCCAGCGGTTAATCAACGCCGGTTGGCAGCTCTCCCTAAGAATCGTCCTTTGCAGTGGAGGAAAGGAGGGCTGAGGAGGGCCCTGGATTCCCGCCTTTGACGGTAATAGAGATGACAGAAGAAGGGATCCGAGTGGGAGGGGAAGGTGAGGCAGTGTACAAGCAATCAGGCACGCAGCAATCCGGGGCAAGGGGTGACGGATCCATAAGTAGCGCACAAGCGCAGGCTGCAGGCACGCGTTGTTGGACTGGTGGGCAAAGCAGACCGATGCTGCACCCCAAGGCCCGTTTGGCTGCTGTACGTTAAAGTGTAGCAAAAAAGCCACAAATCCAATGCGAATGGGCAGGCATGTGTTGGAATAGCGGACGGGGGGGGTTGGCAGCGGGGAAGCCGGCGATAAATAGCAAAGCCTACACGACCCTTCTTCCTCTGCCTCCTCCCCCCTCTCCCCTTCCCTCCTTCCACAATGCACCCCACAACCAGACCGGTACCACTTGTTACCATTGCGCCACTCGTAACCATCCCCTTACCACCCGGTACCATCCCATCACAACCCACCCGATAACATCCTGTTGCCACCCGTTACCAACCCGTTACCATCCCATTCCCAGTGCACCGCTTTATTCCCCAGTCCCAGACATGTGGAAGTCTCAGGACGTTAATGCTGTTGTGGGGGCAGGGGCTTCAGACCCGGGTCACTGGCGAAACCCTGATAGCAGATGGTACTTGAGGAATCTCTGGGCATCAAGGATCAGGGCTGCCCGATGCTACGATTGTGGTAGCAATATGGTAGCGGACCAACGTAGTGAGGATCAGCTGAATCTAATACCAGAAAATGCAGCAGGGCCTGCCACGCCCGTAGGCATAGGTAATCCATCGCAGCCGTCACATTGAGAATTGAGGTTGTGCGCCATACCCGCTGCAACTCACAGGTCTGAATCCCATGCCTTCCCCAAATGATCAGCGCTGCAGACAGCTTGGAGGCAATCCCCCCCCTGCGCGCCCAGGTGCCAAATTACAACGGAACATACGCCCGCTGTATCTTCCATGGCCGCATCTTACCCGCAGCAGAAGAAAAATGAAACACAAGATTGCACCTGTGAGCCGTCGCACGCAGGGCGTCCCTTCTCCCAAAGCGACAGGATGACTGCACAATATTTCAATGACGCATAAGCAGAAATACACCTAGTCAGAGTAAGCACCCTCGCCTGTCATATGACATTCAAACCAATTGGACATGGCCACTGCCAGCCGTTGGCTTCGGCTTGGGCTTGGGCTGGGGCTCGGGCTTCAGATTGGAAGACGACAAAATGTGAGCCTTTGGGAAATTGGAATCCTTGGTAGAAAACTGGTCTGCATGAGCTCCATTGTCAAACAAAATGGTCCCTCAACAACGTTTGCAAACCCCAGACCGAGTACAGCACCTCACATTTGCAAGTCGGAAAATGAATTCCGTCTTGAACTAACACAGTACATGCACCTTGCGAAGCCCGGACAGGCCGTGTCTTGGACAAAGGACTGCCATTAAATCATAAGAAGTGCACAAAACTCGGATGTTGCAAATTTCAGCCATGCTCAGCCAACCAAGCGTCAGTGGTATATGATGACAGCATTATGCAGGAGCCACACCACCCAAACCAAGAGTTTCCAGAAAATAGCACGCAAGAACCCTCGAGAGAACGTTTGCTTGCCATCACTTTTTACTCGACAGTGCTGTTTACGGAAACCAATTCATGCGAAAGATCTTTTTGCAGAGATACTTGGGCAAAACCACCGGCAGTCGGCAGTGGGTTACAAACTTGTACTGGATGGATCGGGTGGCGGGCGGGATTCCAATTCCATGACGACCCTGGGCGCTCGGCAGACTCGTCTCACGAGCCTACCTCTGGCCCAGAGGGAGGGGTAGGTCAGGGGCAGTGCTGCACCAGACATCGGCAGCGGAGGTGCAGGGGTAGAGATGCAATGGCGAAGCCTCAGACAGAAGCGACTGCCGATGATGTCGAGTCAATGTCGGAAGCGGGGGCGGGTTCGGCCACAACACATGGAGGCTGGCGATGCAGGTTTGTTTGAAAAAAAAGGGGGGGGTGGTGCGCCAAATGTGATTGTTGATGCATTGCCAGGAAGAGGAGGCTGTTGGGAGCGAGGCCGGAGGCAAACACCGGGAAAAACCTGCGGGAGTTTTGCGCATCACAAGACGTGGGGCGAAACGATTGCAGTTCAAACCCGAATCACGTTTGGCTTGATTCCCCATCAACGACCCACGCTCCCAAGTGCTGCTGCCCGGCCCAGTCGTGTTCAGCCGTTGTCCTGTTCATGTTGCTCCACACACGAATTCGACGGTGGGCCGAGTTCAATGTATTAATGCTCAACCAAAGGGGCGTTATGCCATTGTGACGGGGTCAAAAGACCCACACAAATAATCATGTGTCGTGCCTTATGCGGGAGGTGAAACTTCCGAAATAATTTCTGGTTTGGCGGCTACAATCGTCACTCTGTGTCACGTCAAAGTTGGGAAGAGGGGTAATCCACAAATGTGCAAGAGAAGCCGGTACATAGACCAGCTTCAAAATGCAATATTCAGGTCAGGTTAGTCTTCATTAGGCAGGCAACAGGACAGCGCTGATGCTTCAACAGGGACACCTGCCGGAGGCTGCCGGAGGTGGCCAAAATTGTTGCCGGAGACTAGGGTCAAGTATGTTGCAGACCTTTTTGTCGCCCAATGCCGAACTTGCGTCCCGCAGGGGGACTGATGGGTCAGTTCGGGCGGAAAATTGTTGCCGCAGAGGAACATCGTGCGGCCTCACCCATACCCACGAGGTCACGCGGCCCTCGGCCGTACAGCCATCCACGGCGTCTTCTACAAAGCCGTTCACCAAGGCCTTCTGAAGCGGGTTTTACTAGGAGGCATGTTGTATATGCAAATGGTCTTTTTTTTGCTTTTCTTTTTCGTGCCATGTTACCATGAGTACTCTGCTTGTGTTGCCAAGGCTGTTGGAACATTCCACGTGCCCTGGCATCTCCCACTTGTTCACGTTCATGCCATACTATCAATATTGACCCTGCACACCGTGAGGCAGGCATGATCAGAAGGAGCGGGCCCACACTGAGTCGCACAAGGGATGCAGTTGGTTCCCACTGAGTTAGAGGTGCAACAGCGTCCCAGGCTGACTCCGAACGAAAACCCCGCCGGGCACTCGCGGCATGTCTGGTCCCACCTGGTCACCATCTTACCCTATTATCTGTTCCGGCATCGGCTCCACACTTAGGGGGAACCGTTGGCTTTTAGTCCATTCCGGGCTTGGGGGCATGTGGGTGAAAACGGCGCCATTCGTGAGCAATCAGATCTGAACAAGACCTCGTTACCGAGTCGGAGTGTGGCACTTCATGTGTCTGGCTGCCAGGGGGTGTCGAAGTCGGGACAGGGGATCTCCTTGAGGGAGAGCAAGTGCCAGTCCATGTCCTGAAGCCAGCAGTGTGCTTTGACTTGCGCACTGGTCGTCATACGGTCTGCAAGAGGCTTTTGAAGCAGTTGGGCGATGAAATCGGCACCTGCACAATGGATTGCGGTGCAAGGGCTGTAGGTCAGGGGTCCATAGACAGGGATGTTGATCAGTGCCTGCAAAATGTGGCGCCGCAATTGTTTTGGTGCTCAAAGCGACCAGGTAAAACATTTTGATGCCACAGGAATGCCACACAAGTTACTGTTCAGGGTTTTCGGCACTGAGATATTTTGGTGGTGGCTCAGGTATGTGGGTGAAATCCAGTTCGAACTGCAGTTGAGAGACTATGTCGACCCGAAGGAGGAGGTGCAGCGCGGACTGGCCGTGCAGTGTCGCTATTTTCGCAACGCTCCTCCCTTTGCTTGAATTGTTAGCGGCAAGCTCAACAGTATCAGTGACAGAGATGGAGAGTTTGGTTGCTCGATCTGTTGCCTGCTCTAATTCTTCCTGTCGATGGTCTTTGCGGCAAGAACTGAGTGTGGTACGACACAAGCAAGTACTGGCAGAGAACCCCGTAACGATCCATCGAAACGGTTCGGGGGTGTTGGTGTCCCACCTTATTTCGGGTGTACATATTGATGCTAGTTTGCAGCCCAGATGGAACGGGATGGCTACACTCATTGGCAGCTCTTCAGTATTCGAGGGAGCACAGGACCTCTGTGACCACTGCGTGACCACTGCTCCACGAAGGAGCCACCCCGGGTACCAACCCCGACACATGAGGGGCACCACGAAAGGGGGCAACGGGCAAAACTGAGGACATGGACTCACAACTCAACGAGAAGAGTAGCAGCTGCTCAGTGATGACGCCGACGAATGCTCCGCGTATGTAACACTGATGGCGTGGAGTGCGGAGACGTTGTCAAGATGGTCCGAAGATCAGATGACAGTTCCATCCGGCGATGCCAACCAACAGTACCATTGGCAGCACAGATGCTCTGGCTACGTCCCCTTATCCAGCTCAATCCCATGGAAAATTTTGCCGAATGGACCATAGTGCAGCAGGGCCTGAACCTGATTGGGTGTCAACTCAATCTGGTGAAGAGTGAGTCGCTCCGCTTTGCGCTTCATCCCCTGAACCCCCAGGTCTGCCAAGGTATCACCATCCACCCCTACAGGCTGACCTACCCTTCTGGACGCCAGTTGAATGCACCACATGGCCAATAATGAGTGCAACACAAAGCGTGAACGTCAGCTGGGTCACCCCTGATAGCATAGGCGCTTCAAGCTTTTTGAAACCCTTGTTTTCGGATGTGCACATTAGTATGATGACTTCAAAAAGCATGAAGTACCTATGCTACACATGTGAAACTTCAATGCTGCCAACTTAAAGCTTTGTCACTTCGTCAAGCATACTTGTTTCACTGTACGGTACAGTTTTTTCGGAGTTGCGATTCCGATTTTACAACACGCTTAAAATGGCTGTTTTCGAGTTATGTATACCGAAAAAACGCTAAAAAAAAACGCGGCGATTTTCCGCGATTTGCATTGATTTTTTATAACAATGTGCCCAAAAGTAAGGATGGCATGGTTGCGCACGCGGGTTTTCGGCGATTTTGAAGGCTTTCAATCATCTTTGAAGAGTTTTGCACAGAAAATCAAACGCGCAACCATGCCAACATGCTCAGCAATGGCGAGCCATGACGAGCCACTACCAAACCCCCCCGGTATTCGCATTCCTCTGGTCCATGACAGCAGACCTGCAGATGTGCGGACTGGCACCCACGTCTGTCCACTTGGGTCCTGCTGGGCCAAATCAACAGGTCACATCCCTGTTGCATGGGTAGGGGCAAGCAGTCAAGAGATACACCTGTGACGGAGATGTGCCTGAGGCTGAGGGCCACGGGGTCGGGGCTGATGGTCCGCAGATGAATGGATTGGCAATCGTTGAGAGATTCATCCGCACAAACAAATGGGTTGTGCCCTGGGTAGCGAAAGTGGCAGAAGGGCAGAGCTGTGGCTCACAGTATGCCACGGGGCATGGAAGAGCCGCAGGATTGTTGGTGCGCAATTCAGGGATGGCTCAGTTTTGATAGACCCTTGTTTTTATACGGTGGTTTTTTCCCGGTTCGATGACGGTTGACGGTCAAACCGACAGCCGTGGACACCTTATCTGGTGGTGCACAGGGGCTGAGGGAACGCTTCCTGCGCGCTGCAGGGTAAAAGCAATTAGCCTGGGGTAATTAGCACCGCATTGATTTTCCCAAACTTGGGTGAAGGAAGTAGGTCGGACAGGCACAATGGAGAGGCACAGTACTCAAAACGGACAAAATTGTTGCGATCATCCCTCCCCATTCAAAAATACGGGTCACAAAGGGTACAATTTCCGCTGCTCCGTGACAATTCTGCAAATTGCGCGGCGCAGGGTTAGCGTTCCCCTTGAGCAAATTTAACAACCAAAAATTAGCCTGACCGCCCCGTTTGATTGTTTGTGCAACGAACCGAGACACCATGGTGCAGTCACACGGGAGAATGCGACCTCTGATGAGCCGGCGCCCCAGCACCCCTCGAGCCCCTTAGAACGCTATGCCCACAGGCACACCAGCACACCATCAGCCAATTCAAACACGAGACCCCTGGTCAGGAGGCACACCAAGGGCTCAGTGCAACGCTAGGCCCTTTGATGGGCACGCACACCAACACAGGGAGGACCCGGTCGAACACCAGTACCCCCGGAGCCCATGCACCCGCCATACCTATGATCAGCAGGTACACCAGCACCCCTAGAGCCCAGAAGTCGGCCTCTAGACCATAGGGCTCCCCCACTATCATCTCCGGACTCATGTACGAGTTGGGCAGCCCGAAGCCGTTGCGCGTTGGCGGTTGTGGACATGGGACCCATTTCGATAGCCCTGAACGGAGGAAAAGTAAGCAATACAGAACAGGAGCCCAGAAATCCTGTGGCCTAAGGGGACGCTTCCCGCGCGCGCAGGCGCACCGCAGGCGCCGCAGGATAAAGATAATTAGCCTGGGGTAATGAGCACCGCATTGCTTTGCCTCAATTTTGGGTGAAAGAAGTAGGTCAAACAGGCACAATGGCGAGGCAAAATACTCAAAACGGACAAAATTGTTTTTGCAATAATCACTCCCCATTCAAAAATACGGGTCACGAAGGGTACAATTTCCGCTGTTCCATGACAATTACCCAAATGGCGCGCCTCAGGGCGCGCCGCAGGCGCCACAGGATTACCCTTACCTCTTTCTCCACCCAGAAACGCAGACCCTTGTCCTGCATCTCCATCCACACACGAATATGTACACGCCGTCGCAGGGGAATCCATCATCGCGATGCCGTGAACGGCGGCGGTGCGGGGGGGGGGGGGGGGGCAAAGGAGGGAACACTGAAGAAAGGGGCGATTCATGGGGAAGTGGGGGAACTGGGGAGCAGTGGCACCCACATCCCCCGCCCCATGGCCCCCACCAGCCCCCCCGCAGGAGCCTCGAGAACGTTCGGGTTTGCCACTGAGGCTTCTGCCAGTTCTCAGCGATGCGTAGCGGAGGTTTGCAGCTCAACTCAGACGCCGCCCCCGCCCCTGTCTACGGAGGGTGGGGGGTGGGGCGCAAGGGAGAGCAGGGTGGCAGGCTTGAACACCGAAGGTGTGCTGCTCATTTCCCTCCTAAGTCCAGCCGCCCCACACCGCACGATTGTCAGCAAACGCCCAACGAATTCCTCCATCCTCGTGCCGTCTCCTGAATGGAGTGTTGGTCAACATAAGCCCGTCAGATGTGGAACAGCTGTCAGATTCGGTCAAGTTTGCTTTGGCGTGCCAATGACAGGTTTGAGCTGTCCCGTGCATTTGGAGCCACCGAAAGAGAACGACCCTTCCGAATTTGGATTTGGGCCCCACGGACAACAGTTCTGGAAGCACGTTGCGTTAAGGAAAAGCCTGAAGTCGTTCGCCCTCTGCAATCCAAAGCGACCAGGACGCATTTCGAGTGGTGGTTCCCTCTGACAGAGGGTCTCTGTCCTTCCTCCCCGAACTTGATGCAAACACTCGTCAATTGGGCACGGGACAAGCAATCAAATCATTGCCAAGAGACGAGAAAAGTTAGACGCCCAGAAAATGCATAAAGGATCTTGTATTGCCGCGTTTTGCAACGCCTTTCGAATCGCGTTGATGGTTGCACTTTAGTGAAAAGGAATCGCAGGTTCAGGAAAGCAAGGCACAAAATCTTTAGCGGTTCGGAACCATAACATTGCAAAGAGTGAACAAGTACATGCTTCCTTTTTCTTTTTGTGCTGTTGGTTGTGAGTAAGCAAGAGGTATGCACTCGTTTGCGGCCGAGCGTTGACGAGATTTTCAACGCTTCCCAACCATATCGCCCGATCACTAAGTGATCCCATGACCAATACATGGCTCTTACAATCCTACCAAAATATCCTTCTGGAGAGGGACAATATGCAAAGAATCGTACATATGCTTTAGCCACATGTACGAAAGCACCAATGGCCGAAAAAATGAAAAATAGGGCCGTCCGAAAATGGCCAGAATGGCCGAAAATCATAAAAATACAGCCAAACATGGCCACCAAGAAGCCAAAGGAGCGAAAAGGACGTGCGATGGGGATGTTTGGACCGTCAAAGGGCCCAAAAATGGGGAGTGTTTGTGTGTGTCCGTTTTGGGCTTATGCACAAGCCATTGGATCGTCCACAGGTCAGAGGGACTCGGGTACAAAGGCGTCATGGGGGCCGGGATTCCTGTGGTTGGGGTCAGAAGGCAGCGCAGTGCAGACCAAAATCCGTGAGGAGGACGTTGTCATCTTCGTCCAACAGAACGTTGTCTGGCTTCAAGTCCCCGTACAGAATGCTGTGCTCGTGCAAGTACTCGAAGGCGGACACCAGTTGGGCGGTCCACAGCCTCACCACCGCCTGAAGTATGAAGAGACACGAGGGACTGGGGGCTGGCGAGTGATTTCTGGCCAGGGGCTAGGCCTGGGAACCCGGGTCCCGGCTGTCTGTACCAGGGCTGTTCTTAACGCAACACAAAACTGCCGGCCTCCAGTACGCTCGGACCTGCGCAGAGCGCCAGCCCGCGAGTGAGCCATCGGCCAACCGGCGTCGGCTGGCCGTCAACTGCCGTCGGTGAAGCACCAATTTCGGTCAGTTGAATGTCAACCGCCGTCGACTAAGTGAACCCTCAGGCCGTCTTCCGTGAAGAGAAAAAAAAAAAAGAAATGTCTCGTTCGAAACAACAGCCCTCGTCTGCACCTGACACCCCCGGCAACGATGGCCAGGAACTCCCCGAGAGTTTAAAGAGGGGGGGGGGGGTCCATGAAGGCTCGTGGGGTACCGCGTCGTACAACCGGTGCCCATTGCCAGGCCTTGAGATTGACCTGCTGGTGGGTCGAGGTCAGTTGTGGAAGTGTCGGGGTGTGGGGGTAGTGTTGTGGGTGAGAGTGGGTGGGACTGCGAAATTTAGAGGGTGCCCTCCGCCACTGATCTGGGAACACAGGGCCAGGGAGTTGCGGATGACCGACTGGTACACAGCAGCGGCCATCTGAGGTGGAGTTGGCTTGCTGTGTGTTACCTCCGACCTACACACTTGTCTATGTTGTGTGGAGGCACGCCTGCTGGCCGTATTGGAAGGGGTGGGGGGGGGGGGGGGGGCAATGGTATCAAGGGACCGGCGGTGCTCGTTATTGCCGCCAGGGCCAAGAGCAGGCCAGTTATTCTTCTGTGTGGGTCTCTTCCGGGGTCTGTGTGGCACCCGGGGCCCAAACAGCGGTTGGATGTCGGGGGCACGTTCAGCCCCGCACTAAAAGGAGCCCTGCTCTTGCTCTTAGGGTGGCCTCTTGCTCTTAGAGTGGCCTCTTGCTCTTAGGGTGGCCTCTTGCTCTTAGAGTGGCCTCTTGCTCTTAGGGTGGCCTCTTGCTCTTAGAGTGGCCTCTTGCTCTTAGGGTGGCCTCTTGCTCTTAGGGTGGCCTCTTGCTCTTAGGGTGGCCTCTTGCTCTTAGAGTGGCCTCTTGCTCTTAGGGTGGCCTCTTGCTCTTAGGGTGGCCTCTTGCTCTTAGGGTGGCCTCTTGCTCTTAGGGTGGCCTCTTGCTCTTAGGGTGGCCTCTTGCTCTTAGGGTGGCCTCTTGCTCTTAGGGTGGCCATCAGTGACCTACACCACCACAAACATTTCCGCTGCATAGAGGTGCGCCCCCGCTTCTGATTTTCACAATTTTACTCCATTTCCCATGTTCTTACGCTTTGTAGCCCCAGCCCCCCCCCCCTCCCCGCTTACCACCTCTGTCTCTTTGGGGGGTTGGGGGGGGGGGGTCAGTCTAACCGCCCCCCCCCCCTCCAAGTGGTGCTGAGTTTTAAGAGGCGCCGAAGGAGGTGGGTGGGTGGGTGGTGTGGGACCCCCCCCCCATCCCCCCCCCCCAGTGGCGCTGAGTTGTGAAAAGGAGCCCTGCCCAGAAGTGCAAATGCCAATCTTTTCTCACTTCACGGTCGTGCCAACACCACTTCTTTGGAATTTGGGCCACCTTGGTAGGAACTTGCGCCAATATGTATAGCCATGCGGCAAAACCTCCCTGCTTCAATGGCGTTAAAACCTAGTTCCCGAAAAAAGGAGGGGGATATGCGAAAACCCCATGGCGGGCGTCCCACATAAGGGGGAGGGGGGCGGGGGATTCCGTCACACGGGAAGGCGCCAGTCAAGGGCTGGCACACCCGCCTACTTTTGCGTGCCGTATGGGACTCACCTACTCGTACTTGGGCGGGCAGACTTGCATTTGCCAGTGGCTGGGAGCCCCCTCCAGAAGACTGCGACCACCCGCACGTCATCCAATTCAGACACAGTGAAAATGGAATTTGAATCATCTGCCGATTTGGTACCGGGGCCCTAGAAAGTCACCCGTTGCAAGCTTCTCCGTCCCGGGCAACGTGGGGCGCACCGCGCTCTGGCCCGCGTGCTTGCCCCCGTTCTGGTCCGCTCCATCTCGTTTCGTGATCAGTGGCCATTTCAGAGGGGGGACGGGGGGGGGGGGGGCACCCCAGTGGTCCTGAAATATGAGGGGGGGTTCGTTGGCCAGAACTGCGTTCGCCCAGGCACCACCAGCCGCCATACGGTGTTGCCCAAAGGCGGCTCCCCAAAAGGCCACAGCTGCAGCCATGCGATGGCATCCCTCCGATGGGACGCGAACGTGCCGCAGTGCCATGTACACTGTCAACTACAAAGTGAAGACTTCCGCCGAAGGCACGGAGGAAAAAGTTTTCCAATCCCTTAAGGCGGGGCATCACATGGTCAGGCTGCAGTGTCCACCTTAGGCTCCAGCCGAGCAGGCACCCCCCAGCTGTGACCTCGGGGTATCCTCGGGGTGACCTCGGAGCTTTGTTGGGGAGGGGGGGGGGGTCTCAGGTTGTGCCATGGGAGGGTGCTGTCCTCTGGATCTGGCGGGGGGCGTTGGTCCACTTGGGGGGGGTGCGGGTTGAGGGGGTGAGGGTCTGGGACCCCCCGGCCCCACAACGCTCTGGTGCTAAATTGTAAAGTGGGAATTCTGCCAGGCCGCGGCTGGGCTGTGGAGGGAATCCGTGGGTACCATGTCCACTCTGTGCTGCACTCCATCCGCGCTGGGGCGCCGTCCAAAGGCCCTTTGTCTTGGTCTCCACTGTTCGGCGGGGATATCAACCCCCCCCCCCCCAGCGCCCGACAGCCCCTTCCAGCCGCACGACATTGCCACCGACCATGTCACGCATGACCCACCCGACCATGAACACCCGCTTCCCGGATGAAGCAACTGCCCAGACCTCGCTGCGCATCGGAAAGAGACAGGGGGTGACTAACAGGGAACAGCCGCAGCAGGAGGAGGTCGGAGCACGCAGCAAGGGCCACATACCTCTCCGAAGTGCCCCCGTTCGCTCTTCCGAAGGGCAGAGGAGAGGTCCCCGTTCCGGACGTATGGCAGCACCAACACCACCGACGAGGGCGTGTCGAAGATGTCATGGGGCTTGAGGATGTAGGGGTGGTCGAGGGAGGCTTGCATATGCAGCTCAGTCTGTGCGATGCAGCGGAATGGGGAGAGAAACGGCCACGGAAAAGGGGCCATGCTTCCTCAGGAAACGCCTTCGTATAGCATGCCCTCCGTAGTGCCTCATGGGACTGGTACGATGAGGAGAGAACTGTGCATACACATCGCTGTATCTCAGGCGACATCCGGATTGTGCCGGGGCGCAGTTTTGCCATTGCAAGTTCATGCCGCCGCGACCGCGTCCCAAAACGGAACACCGAGGCTGGGGGCCTTGGCACTTTCCGAGCCCCGACCCCGGTGCCCTTACACAGGGAGTTCGGACATTTGTGAGTGCACCCTCCGAGACTCGCCGTGGCCCTGCCACCCCCATACCATACGGCGTCGAGCACGGTGACCAAGTCCAACATGGGTGAGCACAAGCGGGCAACACTTGTTTTGTGCGACCACAGCACGACGAATGTACCGCGAGGCCCAGGGTCTTTGATGCATTCTGTGCACGACTGCGCTCAAGACAGTCCGACAGTTGATCCTGTGGTGGATCTCGTCCCTATTGTATGCAACGGCGTTTCCCCTGTTTGGCCAGTGGAGCCCAGCGAATCGTATCCGTCGCTGCCATCTCGTTTTATTCGGTTACTGGAGCCCGGTCGTTTTATTCGGTTACTGGAGCCCGGTCGTTTTATTCGGTTACTGGAGCCCGGTCGTGCTTAGAGACCCTCTTGCAGAACCCGACGACCTATCCCTTCACGCACTCCCGAGGCCCGGCGCGCTGCGGACCTCAAGCATCGCCTGCATGCACTCGGAGTTGAACCGGCGCTTCTCCATCACCTTCAGGGCGTACATGGACCGCTTCTTCGGGTGCCACACCTGCCAGACCTGCCCCGCAGTGCCCTGCCCCAAGATACGGATCCGTGCGTACTCGTCGAGGATGGCACTGCGTTGGACGGGAGAAAGACGAGGTGTAGCAAGATCCAGGCGCCCCAAAGCCGCGGCCCAAACAAACCATGAGAAAACACCGACAGTGCCGTTACCACGACCCCCGAACGAAGACCACAACCCACAGGCAATGCCCGTCAGCCAGTCTTGCCCTTGGCGGCAGACGCAACCCTGTGCAGCTGGTTCCTAATGAGTTGAAGATGAAGAGATGTGGAGGACGTAGCACATGGCACGAGGGCGCTTCCGTGCGCGATCAGAATTCAACACCGTGCACAATGGCATTCCCAGACACTATGTAAGATGAGTGCGCGCCGTGCTGTGGGCGTGGCTGAGAGCAGGGCGTCCGACGGAGAAACGACACAATGAAAATCACTGAAGCTCACTGGAACACACTGAGGCACACTGGAACACACTGGAACACACTGGAACACACTGAGGCACACTGGAACACCGTGAAACACACTGTTACACCGTGAAACACACTGAGACACACTCAGACGAGGTCTCAAGGACGCCTGAATAGAGCACCGACCAAGCAGTAACCGTTACCGGTCAACCGGCGAGAAATACCGATGGTTGACTGGTCGCTTACCAACCACATTGCCACCGACAATATCAGGCTGTCCTTGAAAAAAAAGAAAGAAAGAATACCGCATTTAAAAAGACAAGTCTGGCTGAGAGGCTGTCTTTGATGACAGCCCCTGAGCCCCAACCCAGTCCCACACCCCGAGCTCATTCTGGACTAAAGAGAAAAGCTGCGTGAATCCCTGACTCCTGCGGCACAAGTAAGTACCCACCGACTCCCGACTGCTGTCGGGAATCGGACAGTGCCCTCGTCTGTCCGGGGCAGCCAACGCCCATGGCCGCCCCCCATGGCCACCTCCAGGACGCCGGATCGCCCCTTCCTCCACCAAACCCATCGCCATGCCTGCCCGAACCCTTCGTCACCTTCCTCCGCGTTGAGAAACAGTACTAATTCGACGCCGCTACTGAGGGCGGTCCAGCGCCAAGCAACGGCGGTCAGACTTACGGCCTTTGCCCCAGACCAAAAAGGGGAGTGTCCATTCAAAAAAAAAGCCCCAGCCCTCATGACCCCCCGCCCGTCACAATGACGAGCAGACGCTGAACTGGCACCGTGCACTATCCCCCGCGGCACACACACCTGCTTCTGCAGACTGTAGGGGCTACGGCCTGCAGGGGCATGTTGGCTTTGGAGCTGCGTGACTCAATGTGCGTTCCGTGCTTGCACTCATCGACTTCCGCGCATCCCTGAGGGGCCGAACAAGGCACGGCATGAAGGCGTTAAAAGGCTGGGCATCGGGTGAAGCACCCGACCTCCGGTACCTTGAAACCGCCAATCGCCGTCTGGTTTCCCACCAGCCCAGCGTCAGCGTCCGCTATTTGCCGACCGTCATCCGTCCGCCGTCGGCCAACCGTCAACCGCCGGGAGACTGCCTGCAGCTAAGAGCCCGACGACCTCTTGGTCAAAAGAAAGCTCATCCGTTCTTTCGCACAACATATGCACTGTGCAAAGGGTGTTCGGCTACGAAAACAAAAATCCGGTACCTTTACGCCCACCGCCAGGGCCGGTTGATTGTCAACTGCCGGCGCTGTCGGGTAGCGTGCTCACTCGGGTTGAGTAGGAGACACCCCGCACTCCGTATCCCCTGTCTGCCAATTGTGGACACTATCTGCGGGTAGACGCTCTTATTGTTGAAGTTACAAGGCGCCGAAGGCGCCGCCGAGTGCGCAGATCGGCGCGGATATGCGCAGATCAACCCCTGTGAACACTGTGCCCGTAGTCGCCCACTGCCGTCAGTCAACCACCAACTGCTGTCAGGTGCCCGGCAACTGCCGTCGCTGAAGTGTCAACCACCGTGCAGTACGTTCCACGGGGAAGCGAGGGCATCCCCCAGTTTGTTCTTCCAAAAAAGAGAGAAAAGAAAAAAGGCTCCCCGAAAAATCGTCCGGACTGCACAGCACCCGCACCTCGTCACCCTCGCCGGGGAGCTTTGTTTTGGCTGGACTCATCGGAGGGCTGCGCTTGGGCATTGCGACCACCACGACCGGAGGCACTGGGGGGCGGACTGGGGACTCCCCCTCCGCCGCGTTCTGTCGCGGGGTGGACGGGTCCCGAATGAACTCTTCAATGCTCTTGGCAGTGAACGAGGAGTGCGTGCTGCTCAGCTCCTGCAGATCTGCGGACACCGGGTGCCCGGCCGCGGCATCAGTAGGCCCGGCCAGGGCAGTGGGGGGGGTGGCGAATCCTGAAGGGGCTGCTCCCGTAGGGCCGCTTGTCGATGGTGCGGCCGCAGCGGGGGGCGGGCACTGCGCTGGGCACAGCTGCGGTTGGGCCTCTTCTTCACAGGCTCCGGCATCAAGTCCCGGCTCCGCGGATTGAGAAGCCCTTCTTGAGGACGGCCAGAGGGCCGAGAAGACACTGCCCATGAAGGCGCTGGCGGCGGCACGGAATGACCCACTGCGGCTGCGCGTCGGTTGCGGGGGCTCGTCCGCGGGCTCCAACTCAGCAGCCGGACTGGCCCCAGGGGAGGAGGGCGGGAGGCTTGGGTCTGTTGGTGCGCGCGGCGTAGGGACAGGGCTAGTGTAGGAGGGCGGAGAGCCGAGGGCTGTGGAAGCAATAGCTGCGTCGGGCTGCGCGGGAGGGTATGAGGGAGGGGCTGAGCCATGGTTGGCATCACGACCCTGATCGGCACTTCCAGGGCTCGCATGAGGCGCCGTGTCTGGTTCGGGGTGATGGGCGACAAGCTCCTTCACTGAACCTTCCACTTGTGGGTCAGTAGCAGCCGGGTCAGTAGTGTCAGTGGACGCCTGGTCAGTAGCAGCAGGCCAGGCGTCCGCCGGGGTGGGTAGGTCACAGGGGGCACGACTGGATTTGTAGGCTTCAGCGGAGGGTTGCTCGGCATCGTCATCGAAAGTTGGCTTGAGTGGACTTGCGGCGCAGTCCAGATTGAGGTCAGGAGCGACCAACACGCCGCGGAGGGGCGAGCACACGGGGGTGCAGGGGGTTGAGGAGGGCGCCATATCCGTGGGCTGAGAGGGCAACGCGGGACCGGCCCAGGAGCAGCAAAAGCTGGTGTTGTCTATGGGCTGGGGTTGGGAGGGGCTCAAGAAGATGGGCCGTTCGGTGACGGCTGTCGGGCCCGTAAGGACCGCTGCGGAGTCTGGGGGCGGGGTGGTGGGGTAGGCCTGGGTGGGGCTGGAACCCGGGCACGAGGCATCGGCGGCCAGAGGGAAGGCGGGGGGGCTCTGAGGAGGGCTGGGGACCAGGACGATTGGGCTGTGCAGGATCAGTGACACCGGGCCCTGACAGAGCGGAGTGGAAGGGGCGCGGGGGGATGTGGACGGGGCTTGCAGTTGCGGGGGGCCGCTCTGCGTGGCGCTGGGGTCCCAGACAGGGGGGCTGCTGAGGGTCGGCTTCGGGGAAGGCTCAGGATGAGGGCCGGGCTCGGAGGTTGGGCTCGGGCGCGCACCCGGTGGACTGATCAGGGCAGGGGCGTTCGGGGAAGACCTGGGGCTCGGTGTCGCGGAGAGGGTGGCGCGGACGCCCGGGGGGCTGTGCAGGACGGGGGCATTGCCGCTGGTATTCGGATGGGAGTTAGGCAAAGAGGGTGGGCGGCCTCCCGGAGGGCTATGGAGTGTAGGAGCGGTGGAGATGCAACTTGGGCTACGGTTCGGGTTAAGGTTGCTGCGGAAACCCGGTGGACTGGTCAGTTGGGAGGCAGCGGGATTCGAACTCGAGGCACAACTGGAATTTCTGCGGACGGATGTTGGGGGGCTGCCGGCGGCGGTCGGGGAAGACGGGCGTGGGGCCAGGGGGCTGCTGAGATGGTTCGACGGCCTTGTGCCCGACATCCGAAGGCCTGCCCTCGCCCCGGGGCTCGTGGGGCGACCAGCGGTGGTCGTGTGCGGGGACCCGGTTCCGGTGCTGGTGCTGGCGCAAGGTCGACCATTCGGGACGCGTGGGCTGCTGCCGGCAGGGCGCAGGGGGCTGCTGTTGACACGGGCGACTGCTCGATTGGTTCCTGGGCTCTCCGCGTTTGCGTGGGGGTCAGGCAAGGGCTCGACATGGGCTGTGGATTCGTGCGGCCCCATGGAGGATGGGGCTTGCAAAGGTGGTGAAGCCTCGGTCGTGCAATCCGCCGCTGCCTTGGGCGCCCCACGGCTGGAGGTGCGGTTTCCACCGGTAGACGTCTTCGCCGTCCCAGATCCGGTGGCCTGTGGTGCCGCGCGTGCGCTGCGCGCGGCCCTGGCCTCTGCGCGACGCGCGCAATTCATCGGGACGCTCACGGGGGTCGTAGCGCGCGGCCGGCTGCGGGTGCGCGCGCGCGCGGGTGGTTCGCGCGCCGGCGTGGGCTCCACCGGGGTGTCCGTCACGGGGGGGCAGGGAGGCAGCAGCGTACCCGGGAGCGACGCCCCCCGCGCACGCGGCGCCGAAGGGGTGCGTGCGCCGCGGCTGGGGCTCGGGTTTGGGCTGCTCCCACACGTTGGGCGCGGGGCGCTGCTGGGACGCGCTTCCCCGATGGTGGGGTCTGACTCACGCCTGCGTCGCGGAGTTATCTCCTCGGGGCTGTGGTCGGGACTCGGGCTACTTGGGCTCCCCAGACCACCCGCCCCGGCAGCTGCCATGGCCTTCTGCGTGCGACCGGGGCTGGAGGTATCAGGGCCTGAGCCCCCGACTTTTGTCTCGATCCCGGGGCTGGGGCGCGGGCTGCCACCAGCCCCGCGCGGCGGTGCCAGAGCGCAGGGCGGTGAAGCCATAGTGGCAGGGTACACTGCGGTGGGCCACGCGGGAGCCAGTGCGGCCACGGGCGCGGGGGCAAAGGCCCGGTGGCCGTCGGTGTGGGGCCGGCGGGTGGCGTCACGGTGCGGGTCCCCATGCGAATCCACAAAGGCCGGGGCAGCGGGACGATGCAATGCGTCGGGAGAGTCCACGTGACTTTCGGGCGCACCGGACGGGACCCGGCGGTACCCGGCGTAGGCGGGACTGACGTAGTGCGTGCTCGAATGGGGGGCGGTGCGACGCTGGGCGGGTGAGAAGCAGCGGCCGCGGGGTGGAGTGCGGCGGGCGTTCTGGCTGATGCTGTGGGCGGCCGCACACCAGCTGTCCCACAGGCTGGCGGGGTAGGTGCCACCTGAAGAAGGCAGCCGTGAGAAATGAACAGTGAGCAGGCGGGGGGGGGGGGGTGACCTAATTAAAACACAGACAAATGTAAACCAGAGGTAATGCACTCGTCTCTGGGACGGCCGACCCCGGAGTTGTCAAACAGGACAAGTCATCCAGGGGCTCCGTTGACACAACTAAACCACGTTCGGACCCACATAGGGTCGGAATGTGGAGTGGCGAGAGGCCAATAGGCGCCGCCAAAAGCAAACAAACCAAAACCATGGCCTCGTGCCAGCCCCCCCCTCCCTGGCTCAGGAGGACGCACACCTGCAACCAGCGCGGTGGCGGTCACGGAAGTGTCACGATCAGGCGCGATTGGCGCTTCCTTTTCGGTGGTTACCTGCACAAACACAAGACACTAGAGGGGTCTTCGTGAGGGGGGCCGCTTGACGAACGCAATTCGTCGGGGTGGACCGAGCTGTAAGCTCTGCGTGCGGTCAACAAGCGCATTCCCGTTTGTAGAACAGAGGTCGCATGACCCATGGGACTCCCGATACCGCCTGCCAGGAGTGCCGCACGGTGCAGGCATCGGGTCGTGGACGCAAACCTGGGCCAATGATGTCCCTTGAAAGCCCCTCAAAATGCTGTTCCCTGGAGCCATCTGGAGCCCGCTACTATTCTGGATCCTGCCTTGGCACCACCCCAATGTACGCACCATGCGCGCACCGTGCCTGAGACCCCTCATGCCGCGCTTCGGTACCCGGTCGCAACCATGGTCCGGGGGCAAAGGAAAGCCCACGGGGGCGCTAAAGGCGCTGGCAATTTTTGGGGGGGGTCTCAACCCCCCCCCCCCCCCCTGTGTGACATTCCGTCTGGTTGTTGTTTCTATACGGGGCCCTGGACAGTCACCCGTTCTTCCCTTCGCATGTTGCGTCGGGTCGCTGCGTTCTGTCGGCCGCTGCGGCTGGTGCTCCTGCTGGTGTCGTTTCCGCGTTCGCGGAGCCGCGGCTTGTGCTGGATGTGGCAGGATGTGCCGTTTGCGCGTCAGCGGCGCCAGTAGTTGGCGTATTGAGGTTGTGTTGGTTGTTCTGGGGGTCGTTTGACTGTTTTTGCTGTCCACACGCCTCCGTCCTCAGGCCGTCCACAACCTGCCTCTCTGTGTTTCCGTGTGCGTGAGCCCCAGTGGGCCCCAGCGGTAGCCCACTAGCACGGGATCCCCTGGGCGCAGACGAACAACGGCGCTGTGCCGCAGGGCCACAGGGTTGGTTTCCTGGGTGCCTGATCCCCTGCGCGCACTGGTGGCTGCACGGGACGCATCAGGGGCTCCAGTGGTGGCCCAATGGGTGCAGGTTCCCCTGAGCGTGGACGGACAAATACGTTGCGCTGCACGGGCCCCGGGGTTGCCCCCACCCCACGCACCCACATTTGCGACCCCAACATGTTTATCTCGCGCCTCGCCGATCATTTTGAGGTAATGATAGGTTGTGTGAGTGCACACATGCAGAAAGCGGCGGCCGGGTGACCCATTCGACTCTTAGCTGTCACCTAAGGATGCAAAATACGTTTCATGCACACCGCTGCCATGTGCAAGGGATGTGCCCGACCGCCCACAGCGGGTCATGGGTTTCCTTAATTCATATGAAAATATGTGTCATGTACATACGTGTGCGTAGGTTGCCCTTTCCTATTATATGTGACACCGCCCGTCTCCCCAAGTGCAATATGCAATGGTAACTTGCGTGGATTGGCGCCACGCCCATGTCGCTGTCGTCGAAAACTACGAATCCCTTCTCCCAACCTTATTGCCCCCCAAAACACACCCGGGTGGTCCCGCTAAGGGACGTTTTTGCAGGGGACTTCAACCCACTCAATGATGGCGGCAATACTGCGTCGGGGATATCATCAACGGGTAGCGGGAAGCTGGCCGCATGCACAACAGCGGTTGAGGCCGGCATGAGGTGGAGTTCCGGGCGGCTTGGACCCACTACTGCGTTGGGTAAGTCCACCAATGAGCATGAAATGCGCCGCTAACAGGTGGCATGCAAAGAAGAGACTATGTCAACAAGTGGGCAAATAAAACGTGTGTATTTTCCCGATTCAAGATCCTTGGCTGATTGGCTGACGATTGTGTGTTAGTGCGTGTTCAACACAACACGCATGAGACTTGCGACAAAAGTTTCAAAAAGGGTGTGATGTGTTGCCCCATGCACACATGGAGTGGGTCGACGTTGGGATGACAATTGCGACTACGGGCACCACGAAGCACAATCCTGATAGGGTGAGTCATATCACGCACACGGGGTACACCAAGCAAGAAGAGTTGCCCAACGAGACCAGACACTCACAAATGCATTTGAGGCTAAAAATGTCGGAGTCAAATTACTCAATCCTACTTGTTTGTCACGTTGTCACCGAAACTCTTCAAATTTTCGAAGTGTACACTTTCCTTGCATTGTTCGCTTCCATGACCACTTACTTGATGATGAGTGTCAATGTCGCTTGATGAGACGTTGTCATAAGAAAGGGAATGCGGTCTCGGATTGAGGTTTCATGCCTTAATGACACCGCAAGCCATGAAATGTCAACTCTTGTAAACTCTTGTACAGGATAGCCCGCGGCCATCTGAGACACCAAAGATTTTGGTGCACGAAGCTAACTTTTGCGACAATGCATACTCGTCTTTCAATATGACATGATGTGCTAGTGCAACCTTGACGGTCAAAGCAAAACTAGAAGCAAACACAATTATCAATTGGCAACAAACGCGGCGGAGGATGTAAAAAGCTCATGTCTTGTGGTGCCTCGAGTGCGACACGCAGCAAAGGGCACAACAAGCCATACACCCGAGAATTTCTTTTTGGTTGCGATAGGGTGTCACCACAACAAGTTGGGGGAGTCCTGGGTAGGTGCGAAACGTGCCCTCGGAATTGGACTTTGGGCCATGTGGCCAAGATACGCCTCTTGGCTTCCAACCAAATAGCAGATCCTAAGGGACTTTGTGGGCGCATGGGGTGTTTTTCGGATATATATGGCCGTTCTATGGGGGTTTCGGAGTTGAATACAATTTTGGGAGGCCCCTTGGCTGGGCCGCCGAGGGTCATCATTATTGAGTTTGTCAACAAGATCGGCACATAGTGCCAAGTTGGAAGGTGCCCTCCCAAATCAACTACGCTTGGGCAACAGAGTCTTTTTTAATTTTCCACCAAAAAGCCCCGAGGCCCCCTAGGCAAAAGGCCTGTTAACACAGCCGGCCAACACAGAGGTGAAAAATTCCCCCTCTCCCCCTCTTGTGTTATGTTAACAAAGCCCCAACATGGAGGTGAAAAATCCCGCCCCCCCCTCTATTGTTCCCATGGCAACACTAGAAGACGGCGGTTTCGTCTTGTATTGTGTGTTGTGTTGTGTTGCGTTGTGTTGTGTTGTGTTGAAAACAAAAAGAACAGAACAACACGACACAACACAACACAACATAACACAAAACAACACAACACAAGCCGACAAACACAACATGACACGACACAACACAACGCAGCACAACACGAAACCGCCGTCTTCTTGTGTTGCCATGGGGTCGGCAGGCAAGTAAACACAAAACAAAGCAGACTCGTCAGTGATGCATCATAGGTTGCATAGGAGACTAGACTTGGGTGCATTCACGTTAACTGGGCTCGATGGAACACCAACCATCATCGGTTACCATGGAGTTCTTCCCCGTAAACCACCCGTTTCCCACAAATGCCCACTCGATGCACACAGCCCACACCACGCCACACACATATGGCGCACACTACACACTAACGCTCCTTTCATCTACTTAGTGCAATACTTCGACCATAAAAACACGGCAACAGCACGAACACGCTGGTGGTGCGCAAAGCCGGTTAGTAACAAAAAAGGGCAACACAATAAAGCGGGTCAACAAATATGCAAAAAGGAGAGACGCTCCCACACAAGCCTGAATAACTTGCCAAACGCGCGCCGATTTCATGCCGAATTCAAAAGGCGCCTCACTTGACCAAGGTGCCTTCCCCCCCGGTATATTCATTAGGGTCTAGTATTGCTCCGGTTTGCGGCCCGTCCTTCGCCGTCGCCCAAAATTCTAAAATTTGGGATATTCTGGATTTTTGGATAGATCTCCAGTGGGACCCAGGACACTAGTACTTTAGCATAGATCCAAACTGGGTGCTAAAAATCGCCAGAATTTTAGTGTGGCTCAGAGCCATCAGGGCCAGCGCTTAGCAAGAACACTTGTAGGGATTTGGTTTTTACCGTCCGGGAGATTCATTGGCTTTCCGTGCGCTTTATTTGCTTTTGCCTTAATTCGCCAGTTAAAGGCGATATGAAAAAGAGAGAAGGAATTTTAAATTGGACCGCAACCCCACAAAATGTAATGTAATCAAGGTCCATGGTGATGAGAATCGTGTGATATTGTTTGTGGCTTGCTATCGTGTGATATTATTTGCGGCTTGCTGTACTTCTTGTGCCTGTTGACATGTTTCCGGCTAAGAATCTCACCACTTTCACACTTTGGAGATCGGGTTTGGGAAGAAGAATTTAACCACTCTCTTTTGGTTTCCATGTTTGTGATCAAGCATAGCATGACAGGAAGTTATCATTAGAAATTCGCAAAGCATACAATATGTGATAATCTCAATTGTGTCGGCAAACCGGCGAATGCAAAGTTTGCATGCAACCTCACATGGACCTTTGCTTGATTCCATATTCACGTCGGCAATCTCTTTCGGCATAAGACGCACGCGAACAATGGACACAAATGCAATGCCACTAACAACCCATCGAGAAACCGTTTGGCGTACGCATATTGCTCTTAAGGAAACTACAATTCGCACACAATTGTATCAACATGCACAATGTGTGAATAAGCTAAAAAAGTCAAGGCTGACGGGCAAATTAATTGGGAGCCCATTGTACATGTGTTCATTTTTCTTGAATACTCAAACGCATGTGCATAATGCACCCCCATTCCGGTTCAAGGTAGCAAAATTGTGCAGCACGAATCAAAATGGTGTTGGGATAAGTGGTGGGAGAATTCTCGAGTGTTCCACTGGAACTAGACAATATTCGTAATACAATATTTGTAAATCGCATGGTTACCAACTCCATCTCATGCCAAGCACATCTCGTGGTGGTTTCCG
Source organism: Eutreptiella sp. 'Long Island Sound 2002' (assembly GCA_964036045.1). Taxonomy (NCBI): domain Eukaryota; phylum Euglenozoa; class Euglenophyceae; order Eutreptiales; family Eutreptiaceae; genus Eutreptiella; species Eutreptiella sp. 'Long Island Sound 2002'. Next base: position 25,170,240 of record OZ038399.1, on the reverse strand, counting down.
AGGCGTACACTTGTGAATCACCGTGGGTGCGGAAGCACGCAATGGGCCAAAAAAGGAGCACAATCATGGTTCGACGCTATCACCTAGTACGGAACATGAGCTCAATGCTCTATTTGCCATAGTTGCCGGAGGCACGAAGAAATGCATGCGCGCGCATACGCACATGTACTTGACTTCATACTCGCGCATCCGCGCATGTTCCTGCAGTTGTCCTCCCATGGCTACAAATGTGGCAGGGAAACTAACCTTGGGCTCATACTACGATCCGACGCTTTTGGCCCAAGTCCCCACACAGCCCCAAGGCAGCAAGCCCTACCGAACGATTTATCTTGTGGCCACGTCTATTGCACTGATAGGCATGTCCTTAGTTGTTGTTTACTTTAGAATGGGCGCATTCCGGTTGCGCTACTTCGTGCTCGGGATGATTCCTCGACTTGAGCCGGTCGGGCTCACTGTGTTTGAGGGTTGCTCGGTAGGGGCCAAATGTTCAAGATATTGCGCTGGTCACACGAGTGTTATACGGGAATCATGAAATATATGCGGGATGTTTGTTTGAGTTTTGTCCGCTAGAGCAAGCCCTCGCAATTTCCTCTTCGGGTCGTGATGCTCATCGGCACATGATGGGGAATGTTTATTCCATTGACACATTGCGATAGGTTGCACCTCACGCACCAATTTGCCACATTTCTTGTCGCTGTAGGTTTCCTCACCGTTGTCCACGCTAATGTGCATTCTAAAAGCCACGCAACACGGACTCGTGTGGCTACTTATGTGACCGAGGACTTTCGTGACATGGTATGCTACACACCCTAAACAGAAGTCCCATGCCCATGTCGGATGTGAGCATTCTTTGAAGCCTATGTCCAGCAACTTTCCCGTTTGCCATGTATCATGCTTTGGAGTGCTAAGAATAGGACAGGCATTGGACCCACAAAAGATGGTTGAGAAGTGGGATCTCATAATGATAATTTGGCACACACTTTCGACACCGTGAAAAGATTACACGAGTGGCTCTCGCATTTCCACCTCGAGAAAATGCATTTCACAAACCCGTTGACTCAAGGCATTTCGGAAAACACGGTAAACCCATGCAAAGGGTTCCTTTTTTTGAAGCAAACTAGCTACCCCGTTGTTGGTCTTTTTGGTCATCGTCTGGACCCAAAAGATGTTTTGGTTTTTGGACACATAAAGGTCAAAGGCCGTTCAAAACGATTCCCAGTGCATAAAGGTTTGCAATCATGTCTCTTGGTCAATTGTGGGATTGGGTTTGGTGGTTTGTCGTTGGACAATTGTGCGATTTCCATCTCTTTGCTCTTATTGGAATGTATTATTCCGTGCTATCTTCTAATTTGCGGTCTATGCCGTGCCATCCAAGCAAAGGCCACTCACAAATGTGGGAAAGAGTGAAATTAATTGTGAACGTGACGCCATCACGATCATTCAAACTCAAGGAGGAACCAAGAACACTCCATAACCCTGCAATTTGGGGGTCCCCAGAGCAGGGATGAATCAAGTGGCGCCATAACCCTTGTCATCTTAGGATCGCCAAAGGGGGGGTGAATCAAAGAGGCCACATAACTTCATGTCATTTCGGGTCCCAAAGCAGGGAGCTAGAGTGGGGATGAATCAAACAGGCCATGTAGCCCCCACCATATTGGGGTCCCAGAAGCCGTCATTTCACCGGAGTCGTGTAACGCAAAGCCTAACACCAAGCACATTCACTGCAACCTTGGGGTCCGTGGTAGAGTTAATTAATGATTTTTTTGAATGTGAATAAATTTTTCTACTAAGTTTCAAAACTTAGTCAAAAACTTAGTACAAAAACATGTAGTTACTATGTTTTTGCTTTGCGGGACAGTTTTTTTACTCGGTAATTTACTGAGTGGAAACCAATCTTTTTTCTACTACGTAAATTACTGAGTAGAAGAAAAAATCCATCGGCGCTGTTGGCTCCGTAGTTAGCAAAACAGCTTTCTTGAAAAGTGACACCGTTGCTTCCATTTTACACTCAGGAGCGATATCGAGGCAATCCGACCAATTCATATAGTACGGCCTCTTCGTCATCGCGGTACTATGGGAAGGATGGCTACTGGGATGGTGATGAGGGCCGGGACAGAGATGGGGGCCAGGAATATCGGAGGGAGATATATGACAGACACCGAGATAGGAGGGATGAAAGGGATCGGGAAAGGGTTGGCTTTACAGATGCCTCCAACAATCGGGATGTGTATGGGTACGAAGATAATTACAAGGGTAGAAACGGGAACATCTATTCAGAGAGGCAACAGGTCGATTTTCATTTCGTGAGGGACCGGGGATTGAATGAGGACCGGATTCGTGGTGGGGGAAGTCATCGGTATGGTGATGTTTGGGATGGAGACTGGAAGGACCGGAGGAATATGGATCAAAACGACCACAGGAATATGGATCAAGCACAGGATGGTTACGGGCGGAACATAGATCGGAATGTGTATGGGCAGACAAGAAGGAATGAGGACCACTTGCGGCTCAGTGGCAGACCCGAAGGTGCTGAGGACAGCGAATGGGGAAGGACCAAGGACTGGAATATGGAAGCCAGGCAAAGTGGAACGATCAGTAGGCCGCCCAAAAATGACGATGAGACGTGGCTCGGCGGCCGAAGTGCTGAACTTGGGAGGGACAGGGACAGGGATTGGAGTGTGGGTGCTGGGGGAGAGAGAAAAAACGGAAGGATCGGCGAGGTGCCGAGGGTTGCGGATGGGATGTGGTTCACGAGCAAAGCGGCTGAAGTTGTTGAGGGCAGGAACAGCAACCACGACAGCACCGGGGAGAGTGACAAGAGTAGGGATTGGAAGCTGGAACCTGCAAGAGATGAGCAAAATGAAAGCGAGGTGGCAGAGAATGTGTGGCTCAATGGAAAAATTGCTGAAGTTTCTGAGGATAGGGCTCGGGCCACAGACTGGAATATAGAGCCTGTGAGAGCTAACCCGAGTGGGAGCAAGTTGGCACAGGATGAGGAATCGCTCAGTGGCAAGTCCGCTGAAGTTGTTGAGCATAGGGCCAGGGACCGGACCAGGGACTGGAACGTGGAGGCCATGCGAGATCGTCGGAGTTTGACCAAGGATGAGGACCAGGTGGGGCTCAATGGTAAGATGACTCACGTTGCTGAGGAGAGGCATAGGGACAGGCACAAGGATGGGGACCAGAATGTGGAATCTGCCACAGATAGTCAGATGGAAAGCGGAGTGGCGCAGAATCAGGACCAGGGAGCGCTTAGTGGCAAGACCACTCGCTTTGCTGAGAACAGGGACAAGGACAGGAATATGGAATCTGCAACAGATAGTCAGATGGAAAGCGGGGTGGCGCAGAACCAGGACCAGGGAGCGCTTAGTGGCAAGACCACTCGCTTTGCTGAGAACAGGGACAAGGACAGGAATGTGGAATCTGCAACAGATAGTCAGATGGAAAGCGGGGTGGCGCAGAACCAGGACCAGGGAGCGCTTAGTGGCAAGACCACTCGCTTTGCTGAGAACAGGGACAAGGACAGGAATATGGAATCTGCAACAGATAGTCAGATGGAAAGCGGGGTGGCGCAGAACCAGGACCAGGGAGCGCTTAGTGGCAAGACCACTCGCTTTGCTGAGAACAGGGACAAGGACAGGAATGTGGAATCTGCAACAGATAGTCAGATGGAAAGCGGGGTGGCGCAGAACCAGGACCAGGGAGCGCTTAGTGGCAAGACCACTCGCTTTGCTGAGAACAGGGACAAGGACAGGAATGTGGAATCTGTCAAAGATCGGCAAACGGAGAGCGAGGCGGTGCAGAATGAGGACCAGGGAGCGCTCAGTGGCAAGACCACTCGCGTTGCTGAGAACAGGGACAAGGACAGGAATATGGAATCTGCAACAGATAGTCAGATGGAAAGCGGGGTGGCGCAGAACCAGGACCAGGGAGCGCTTAGTGGCAAGACCACTCGCTTTGCTGAGAACAGGGACAAGGACAGGAATGTGGAATCTGTCAAAGATCGGCAAACGGAGAGCGAGGCGGTGCAGAATGAGGACCAGGGAGCGCTTAGTGGCAAGACCACTCGCGTTGCTGAGAACAGGGACAGAAACAGAAATGTTGAATCAGGAACAGATAGGCAAAGTGAGGTAGTGCAGAACCAGGACCAGGTGGGGCTCAGTGGCAAAACTACTGAAATTGCTGCTGACAGGGACAGGGACAGGACCAAGGACAGGAATGTGGAACCTGTGAGAGACCTGCAAAACGACAAGGTCGGCGAGGTTGCGAGGGTTGAGGACGAGGCCTGGCCTAGTGGCAGAGCAGATGAAGGTGCTGAGTTCAGGAGCAGGGACAGGGACTGGAATCTCGAACCTGTGAGAGACAGGCAAAGTACAAGCGAGTGGGTACAGAGTGAGGATCAGGTATGGTCCAGTGGCAAAACTACTGGCGCTGCTTGGGACAGGGACAGGGAAAGGGACAGGATTGTGGATGGTGCGCAGGGGGAATGGATGGGCGGTGTAGCGATGGTTGAGGCAAGTGTCAGGGACTCGGGGAGCACCAGTGATGTGCAGGGTGCTGGGTCCAGGGAAGAGGCGCGGGGCAGGGGAGGTGTATGGAACGCATATTTCAGCGACGGTCCTCTGTTCACACATCCCGATTGGCGAGGCTTCGAAAGTCGTGCAGAGAACCGTGCCAAGGACCCGATGGAAGCTGCAGCACGATCGGATGCAGGTGGGGAGCGGGTGCGAGGGACAGCGGACCCCATGGTATTCAGATCTGCGGCTGACGACGACGCCGAGAGTGGGCAGCTGCCAGAGTCGACGGCCCGGGCGCTGGCGGTAACAGGTGAGCGTGTTGACAATGATGGGGCTGTGCCAAGCGGATTGGATGCCGCAGTCCTCGACTCTGACTCACGGGCGACTGACGAGGAGCGAGCAGGAGCCACCACGGGACGGGACCAGGCCCTCGGCTCTTCGACGGCTGGCCCGCCTCGAGGGACTGTTCACGTCAAAGGGGCACTGTACGAACTTCTGCGGCGGCGCCGTCGTGTCCCGGATCAGATTGAGGACAAAAGCGGGGGCGATCTGAAGCGTGAGGACGAAAGCGGGGATGATCTGAAAGCCAACCATCGTTCTCCTGCTGTCGAGCAAATGGAAAGGCGAGATTTCCAAAAGCAGACGGGGGCTGCGCTTGGGGACTCCTCTGAGAGTTGGTACCCTCTCGGTGAGGTAGGCGGGGCGGACAATGACATGGAGGCAGGGGGGGATGTTGTGAAGGACACGGAAGAATCCAGCGCCGAGGAGATCGCACAGGTCGCGCCTGGGGCTGGCATAGGTGCAACCGCTCCACGGGATTCCGAGGATCTTGACGCTGAAGATATGGGCAAGGAGAAGCTGGGGGGGCAGGAGGGTGCGGTTCACGCTGACGAGGTGGATTCGAAGGAAGACGGTGTCAAGGAGAGCGTGGTCGAAGGGACGCACGGCGTCACTGCCGACACGAGTGGGAGTGACGGTGAAGAGGTGGGGTTGGAATGGGAGGGGGAGGGGGAGAAGGACGGGGAAGAGAAGGGGAAGGAGGACGCAGACAGTTTGGCAAGTGAAGGAGACGCAAACATGGGGCCGGGTTACCTGCAGTGGGAGCGGGAAGGCGACGTGAGGCTGGGCCAGCGACAGAGGGAATGGGAAGCGGAGATGGCACGGGATCGCCTGCGGTGGGAGCGGGAAGACGAGATCGGGCCTCGGGTACAGTGGGAAGGGGAGGGCGAGTTGGCACCGGATCGAGTGCAGCGGGAACGAGTGCCGCTTGGCGACAGGGAAGCAGGGCCTGCCACTGCTGAGACGGGGGATGTGCCGGTGACGTTTGCCGAGAGCCTGGAGCAGCTGCGTACGCGGGGCCAGCAGGGCGTTGGGGATGCGGTCCATGCCGTACAGCACGCGGCAGAGACCGTGCAGCAGAACGCAGGTGTTGCTCTGCCCTCGGGACGAAGCCTTGGTGACAGGGCTACTTGGGGTTCGGGATGGGGGGGGGGGGGGGCTGGCAGGCAAAGTTTCATTTGGGCGGGGGGGCTTCCCCCTGGACCCCCTCTTGCTCTAGGTCAGATAAAAAGTAGGATTTTGGAACGGTGTTTGGCGGCATCACATTGTTTTTGGTCTTACGTCTTCCGCGCCTATCAAAGAGGGTTGGTTTTCCATCGCACATGTCCTCAATGGTACCCATCATTATTTGTCGCAACTTTGAGTGCATTCATTGGCTCCCCGCCGACATGACGTCACGGATGGGATCTTCAATTTTTTCTGTTTTGAGATACCCTCACCAAGCAGAGGAGACAAGAAGTGTACACCCACGCACAAAAAGCACATTCCACCTGTTTTTCCAGCGTACCCACCGCAACCCTGTGCTAATTTGCCATCGTGGCAATGGAGATGTGTGACAACCTGAACCTGCCGGGTGGGTCAAAGAGGTCACTGTGATTTGGTAATGGGTATTCTTCCTCTTTCTCGTGTGTCTGGTGTTGGTGGGGTATCCCTGCCAAACAGACTGACTGCCACCCTACCCTTTCTCGACGTGACGCAAGGGGGTTCAGCATTCTTGCAATGCAGATCATCCAAAGCTAGTGACCCCATTGAGGCACACTGGCAAATGACACGGCCAGTATGCTTGCACCAGCACACCAGAGGCTCGCTCACCATGACAGCACAGCTGTGCACAGCCTCAGGGCCTGTAACGCAGCCCCCTTATCTATTTACCACCCCTCCAGCAAGGCTACACATAGCCGTGACCCTTTTCTCTTCTTAGGACCCTGGAGCCGCAAGGCTCTCGTTGGCACCATCAAGCTAGTGCGGAACGCTGGGTATGCCATTTCTGATTTTGGGAACAGCATTAAGTCCGATTTGCACGAGGACAAGACGGAAGATTTGCACACAGACGAGGGTTTGGCTGAAACTAAACCTTGGAAGCAGGTGAGCGCCCCATTGCGTCTGTCCCATTGCCGTGTCAGTTGAGATGAACCCTGCGGACAAGGCTACTTGGGGCATCGTATGGAGTGTCTGATTGTTGGGCTCAATGGCATTTTGTGACAGTGGGTCAATCAGGGGAAGGGTGAAGGGAGAAATGGGATTGTTTGCGTTTAAGAGGCCTGTCTTTGTTTATTTGTTTGCTTGTGTCCGTAGCTGTGCGTTCCCTCTGGCAGTGTTTAACACCCTGAAACGAAGTATTTGGGGTGTCCAGCGCACCTACATACTGTGGGCACAACCCTGAGGCTGTACTGCTTCAGCTGGTATGTCCATGGCCAGTGGTGGTTGGCACACAACATAGAATTGGTTTGGTTGCCAGGCTACGGTCTGGCACTATGAGCCAAGAACCAACAGGGAACCAAAAGGGCCATGGGAAAATTGGTTTGGCAGTAGTGCATGTGTTGGTTTGACCGTTCTGCACAGAGCATGACCAAGAACTCCAAAAAAGCTGTCTTCCTCAGTCAGCACTGGCGTGCACCAGCTAGCTCACAGCCCAGCCTATGGGTGCTGCCAACAGTCTCAGTGTCCTCTGCTGGTGCCCACATCATCCGATTGTTACATGATCCATGTAATTTGGCACATTTATCCAGAGCATGGGGCATGGGTTTGCTGGGTACAAACTGAACGGAAATGAAATGTAGTGTAATGTCATGTACTGAAATGTAATGAAGTGCAATGAGGGTGCTCCCCGTGCACGCCAGAAGAGAAACCTACCAGTATTGGGAATGTAGATTCTTTTGGGATTTGCCACTGAATTTTGTTCTTTTTGTGGACTATGGCACCACTAGTGGTCTGTTGAATTATGCATTTTGACACAAATGAAACTCGTCATTGTGGGGCTTGGGGGTGGGGGGGGCATATGACTTGCTTGTGCTTGTGGACGAAGGTGGTGAGACAGTTCATTGCAGTTTGCAAGCGCAGGCCGAGAATTGGAAGAGTGGCGAGCACTAGCCCCAAAACTGTCATCCAACGGACGTCAACAACATTGCACCTCTGGCGGAGACTTCAAGGAGGGGCCCGAGAAAAAGAGGAGGACAAAGACGAAGAATTGGCGGGCACATTTGGATCTCCCCCAGACTTGAACCGCCAAGGCTGAAGTCCATATTGCCAAATGCAATGTGGTTGACAAGGCTGCATTTGATACTGTCCTAGAAAGCACTGAATCGTTTCATTTTGATCTGTGACAGTGCATTTCAGAAAGGTTGGGAGACACTGCATTACAATGGGTTTCTCTTCCCCTGCAGTGCACAAGCAACACCCGCGCGCTTGCCTGTCGCAGCGCGTACCCCACGAGACTCCATATGGGGGTGGGGGACAATGGCTGTGTGGCCCAGTGGACCAACAAACAAAAACTTATCCGGGTGCCTTGGGTCAGTTGATCTGTGTGCTGCTCGGTGTACCCACCTCCCCCGCCTCCTGATCGACGTCAGATTCATTGATCCAGGAAGCACCCCAAGTGGGAGAGGTGCGTTGGACATGTGTGCCTGCCCTCTCTTCACCGCCTCTTGCAGGAACAGCGGAAGCGTAGATTCGGACGGGCACCAAACGGGGATACCCAGAAAGAGACAGGTCACCATTTGTGAGGGCACTTGCCCTTTCCGCCCTGCATTTGCCTCTCCTGCAGCAGCTTTGTAGCTTGACATTACGCAAAGCATCGTCCACGCCAGTGCAATATGGTTTGATGTTCGTGCGGTCTAATGTGGTGTGCTGTTGTGGTGTGTCGGGTGGGTGTGTGTGACGCAGGACGTGAGGAGTCATGCGGTGGCAGTATGTTTTATGTCATTGTTAAAGTCACAGCCGTGTGTCTAGCAGGGGGTGCAGGGGAGTGTTGAGAGGACACCCCCCCCCCGCCGTTTTCACAACATCATGCCTCCCTTGACTTGTGTTCGCATGTTGG